>CM065382.1:38265000-38617500 GCA_033060915.1 Euryodendron excelsum
ACATTTGCATTCTCATTAAGAATCATTATAGGACACGCATGTCAAATTTCATGGTGTTTGAGTATGTGTTTCAAGAGATCGCATTTTAAAGTTATCGTTTATAGGCAGATTTTTTGTAAGTTGCTGAATTTTAGCTAGGCTGTGAAAGTGTCAACCCTTTTCTTGAAAGTGTTGACTCCTTTGGGCAGAACCTTAATTTTTTGGTCACTAGATAAAAAAGTCAACTCCTCTGGGCAAAAGTGTCTACACCTCAAGGTAGGAACATTGAACATGACCTAGAAGGCACTAGTGTTGACACATCTTCACAGGGGTTGACACCTACCCTTGAGCAACTTGATTTTACATTTGTTTAGAGAGTTCTAAACATGATCCAACACATGCATAAATACTATATGAGTTCTATAAAGAGTATTTATTTCTTGAAATTATTTTAAAGTTTTAGAATATTTATATCTTCTTCTTGCACTCATTTTCATTTTTTTTTCCATTCTCTTTTTACCCCCATGCTCTCGGGTCACAAGATCCGGGGCATGACAAAAGAGCTTATGAACATGTTTATGTGAGTAAATGTGTATCAAATGTGGATCAACATATCATTCAAATCCTAGTTGTAATCTATATTGCTGCACCACATTTAAGATCCAATGATTTTTCATACAACTAGAAGTCAAACCTATTGTCACCCAAGCTCGTATTGGTTGAAGAGTTTTGCTCTCCCTCACTTTAATTATCCTATGTGAAGTTTAATAGTTTTCAAGCAGTCACATGGTAACTTTCACTCTTTTGACTATAATAGTCCTAACTATCGACTTGAGATATTTGTGTATCTTTAGTTTCATGTCAATTAGTGACTTCCACACAAAATCATAAGTAAACCTTTACATCATAGACAAGCTTCATAATCTTTTCAATTTTATAGTGAGTACCAACAAAAAAAAAAGGTATGCAATACTTGGTTAATCTAACACATGATAATCATTATACTCAAGAAAGGCACATAAAAGGGATTGATCACATATGCGAACAAACAATTTGCCAATACAAATTAATATGAGCATACAGAATACACAATCATGAAATATGTCACTTAGACAAGTTGACAATGAATTGAGCCTTAATTATGAAAATACATTTGTCTTGAATTAAAAAAATCTAGGTTAGCATATTCATCATCACATATGCACTTACATGAATACCAGGATATTTTCAAATATGCATAGTCCAAAACCAAAAAAAAAATCTTTTTGGTGTTTTTTTTTAAATTTAGACGAATTAAGAAAAACGCAAGGTCATAGAACTAGGATTGAAAGTATACTTGAAGAGCATCCTATGCTATGTGAATAGGACACCTACTTAATGATACAAACCCTTACAAATTTACTAAGGGTTTCAATCCTAAGAGAATCTGAAGGTTTTGTGAATAGGTTAGCTTTTCTCACTCAAACAACCTTGTCTTAGGTTTAGCAATGGTTGTTAGATGCTTGGGTGCTCTCCTTGGTATGGCCTTAGCATTTTTGGTTGCTTTGAAAATTTCTTCCGTTTGACTTAACCTGCCTAGGCTGAGACAACACATCAAACCTCTTATAACAATATCCACTTTGTTGCCTAGATTGGTAGGATTTCATATCTCTAGTTTGAAGGTAATCCTTAGGGAGCCCATACAATTTATGACATTAAGGTTGAATATGTCCTCTAACAACACACAGGTACAAACTATGTAGATTGTGCGAGTCATGTGGGCTTAGGTCTAACATTAAATGGATTAAAGTGTCAAAAGAAGGAAACCTATTCTAGACTCTACCTTTCAATTTTGATGGCTTGAGCTGGAGCAACTTTCTTTTTAACTTTTGAGTTGGAACAGCCTTCTTCTCAAATCCAATTCCTGTAGTGTCTCTGCTAGCCTTTTGTGAGCCAAAGAGTTTTTAAAGTTTTTCTGAGCCTGCAATCATCTTTTTCCCACATTCTTAAGAGAGAGATAAATCAAATTCAAGTAAATCAATTTTACGAACAAGGACATTTTTCTCTTCCAAGCATGCATGTAACTCTTTTACAAGTTCTAATTACTTATTTGATAAGGTGACTTGCTGAGTTTTTCGTTGATTTACTAAGGATGCGGACTCAAGAACTTCATGTTTGAGGATGTCATTTTCTTTTCCAGGGAATCTAAACTTAACAGTCGCATCAAACTTATATTTTTTCAATTTCATACATTCTTCAGTCAATTCAATGTATGCATAGTTTAATCCATGGTAAGTAGATTTTAGAAGATCATCATTGTCCTTTTGTTTACCTTGATTGTCAATATGTCAGTACTAGCATCATTAGATGTTTTAATCTCATAACATTATTTACCCAACTCATCTATAGGGCTACCTATAGCAAATAATCCCTCATTGGGTAAATCCATGAGTTCGAAATTATAGGATCACATTTGAATAAATATTTATGAGTAACCCGCTCTAATACCCATTGAAAATTTCAAATTCCTGATTTTACTAACCTTGAGAATGTGTTTTGGCCTGTTTAAATTTAAATCCAAGTTTTTTTATTTACTATGCATTCTTTCAAGCATTCATTACTGTGCACATAAACATAAAAGCAATAAAGAACAAGACACATAGACTTTTAGCATGGAATCCCAATCTAGAAAAAAAAAAACCATGTCCGTCAGGCAAGCCAAGCACTATATAATCAATTTACACAAGACACACTTACAACCAAACACTGAAACTCCTGTCGTTCGAATCCTCACGAACTAAGGTTGAAGTTCTCTTGTTCGACTCCTCGATTTTTCGATCTCGTAGTCCTTGACTCTAACACCAAGTCACCAAGGTGCTCTTCTTCATCTTCGGAATCCGCCAAAATGATCTCTCTGATATATTTTTCGAATACTTGAATGTAAACTTGACTGATCTGGATGCTCAGAGAAGAAACATTAATTTCTCTATAATCCACTTTTATATATTAGCTTTTCTGAATAGCCTCTATATATATATATATATATATCTTTATATCTCAATATGTCTTCTTGAGTGTCTCCTTGTGTATCTTATACCTCAAGATATTGTCCAGATCAACCTTTATCCAGACTAATTTGTGCTTGGCTTGAAAGTCCTAAGACATGCAACAATTTTAATAACTTCAAACTCTTTTATGAATTGATCCTGTCACAATGGCTCCAGTTAGCATGGGTTCGCTCGAGCCATCATGGCTAGAACCATCGTCGAGCCTTTCATCCAATGATCCTCTTTAAGTCTCTCATTGACTTGCAGGCCTTCTATGTCGCTCGGGCCATATTCTGCTAAATTGAAATTGTCTGCTTCTATGCATAAAATTTTATAGCGAATGAAATAGACAAAATCTTCTCATCACAATTCACCAAACAAACCTAATAGAGTGTTTGCCTTCAAGAGGTGTCAAGTAGCGACCAAAGTAGATATGCTTAATTTAATGCCTTTTACCATAACAATGATCATCATGGTTCATAGAGGTAATTTTTCAAAGAAAAATAAAATTTGTATGTGCCCAATTTGAATGTTATTTGTGCCGTAATAATGTATGGAAAGTGGAAAAAAGAGAAAGGTACACACAGATGAGAAAGCTCTGTTGGGTGTGAATCAAATGGCCATTATTTTGTTGAAGCAAAGCATATGCAAAAATAGATAAGATTAATGCTAGCCAGATTTCACTATGAAAACATGACGCCAAATCCACAACATATTATTTTCTTCCCTAACCCCACTAATGTCAACAAATTTGATTTCACTTTATAAGACAACAGTGCTAGGATCATGCAAATATATATATACTTTGCATGCCCTTTTGAGTTAAGGAGTCGATTATTGTGTGTCGTGCCTCGATTTTTCACACTCAAGGAATACACACACAAGCGGGAAAAATATTATACTCTCTCATTAGAACTCAACCTCCTAAAAGAATGAGTGCGACTAGGTTTGAATTGAAAATTAATTTGAATAAAGGGCTTTTAGAAAACAATTTGGAGTCGCCACCTAACTTGATTAAGGTGAGTTAGGTCACCTAGAAACTAAGCACAATCCGAAGATTACACTTAGGGTTTTCACAAAATGATTTTGGAAAACATCCTCAAGAGAGAGCTTTTAGAAAAATAGGTAATTTAGCAACCTTTGGAAAATAGTTAAGCCATTTTTAGAAAATAAACTCCATTTTGGTCTTTCGAAAACAGTGATCTAAGTTTGGAGGTTGGTTACATGTAGGGAAGACGCACTAAGCCATCACCCTATCCCGCCCTTGCGGTACCTACATGTCTATTTATCCTAGATTCACCCATGAGAGTCTTCAACTAACAAATGTCCAATCCTATCCACTTTAGAAAAGAATTTTTTAAAAAAAAAAAAGAAATTGACATGATGCATGATATGCAAGTGCAAGAAAAAGAGAGCTGGAAAATAAATTTGGAAATAAATTTGAAAAGAAATTGAATTGATTTAAAAAGAAATTTGAAAAGATAAATTTGAAACTGAAAGAAAGTTTTAGAAATTGGAAATAGAGATTTGGAAATAGAAATTTGGAATTGGAAACTTGAAATAAATTATGGAATTGGAAGTTGGAAAAAAGTTGTGACCGCACCCATGAGAGTTGCCTACGTATCCTTTTTGAGTAATTAGGTCAGTCGTAGTTCGGACAAGAGTCCGACAAAAAATAGAAGATTTTGATTCGAAAAAGAGATTTTCATTTGGAAAAGAATTCGATTTGAACTTAGAACAGAAGATTGGAAATTAAAATTTGGAATTGAAAAGCTTAGACTTTGATTTAAAAAGATAGAGATTTGGGAAACATGCCAGATTGGAGGATTTGACTTGTATATTGGACTTGGAAGATTTAGAAAATATTGAGTTTAGGAAAGATTCGGATTAGGATAGGTTCCATTTTAGGAAAGTCTCATTTTAGGAAAGATTTCGAATTAGGAAAGTTTTTTAAATAGGAAAGTTCCATTTTAGAAAAGTTTTGAAATAGGAAAGGTTTTGAAATAAGACAAGTTTCGAAATAAGGAAGTTTTAAAAGTAAAAAAGTATTGGAATTAGAATGTTTTGAAATAGGAAAGTTTTGAAAGTAAGAAAGTTTTGAGTTTAAAAAGTTTTAGATTTGGAAAGATTTCAAATTTAGGAAAGTTTAGAATTTTGGGAAGATTCAAAGTTTGAGTTTTAGAAATTCTTGAGATTAGGAAAGGTTTGAGTTTAAGAAAGATTTGAAGATTTATATTTAGAAAGTTAAGATTTGGAAAGGAATGGAACTAGGAAAGGGTTGAATTAGGAAAGATTTGGAACCTTAAAGTTTAAGGAAAGATTTGAAAGTTTAAGTTTTGGAGACCTATGGTTTAAGAAGGTGTGAGATTAGGAAAGAGTGAATTAGAAAAGGTTTAGACTTGAAAGGATTGAGATTCCTATTTCCTAAAACAAGGGATTGGATTTTGTTTCCAAAAACAGAGGATGGGATCTAGTTTCCAAAACGGGGAGATTGAATTTGGTTTCCTAAAATGGAGGATTTGATTTGACATAGATTTGGAAAGGGAAGTTTTAGAAACTCTAGATTTGGAAGACTATAGTTTTGACGTAGAAAATAAATTTTGGAAACCTAGATTTTGAGGCCAAATTAGGAAATTGGAAATCATGTTTTTTGGAAGGAAAATTAGGGTTTCCTAATTGTTGGCTCTAGGGCTTGACTTGGACTCCAACAAAAGAGATTTTGGAAAGTGAGTATTTAAAAGAAGATTTTTCAAAAGTGATCCTAAAAAAGAGTTTTTAGAAAGTGAGTTTTGAAGAGAGTTTTTGAAAAGATTTTTTTGGAAAGCAACACTTTGAGAGAGTTTTTGGAAAGAGATTTTGGGAAAGAGATTTTTGAAAAGAGTTGTTTAGGAAGAAAAGTTAAGGAGCGTTTTTAGAAAGTAAATTTTGAGGAGAGTGTTTTGGAAAGGAGTTTGAAAAAGAGTTTTTGAAAAATAGATTTTTGGAGGGAGTTTTTGAAAACAATTTTGGAAAGGAATTTTGAGAAGGAGATTGGAGAGAGTTTTTAAAAAGTACGTTGGAAATGAGGTTTTTTAGAAAGAGAGATTTGAAAAGGGGGTTTTTGGAACGTACATAAAATATCTCATTTTCCTAAAGCGATTCTAACTAAAAGAAAGTTAGAACCACTCTAAGATAGTGGTTTTGAAAACAACAAGGATTTGAAAATATGAACCATATTGGTCACTTTAAATGTAACACTTTCCTAAAGCAACCCTAGCCATGGGAAGGCTAGAATCACCTTAGGATTCTGGTTTTGAAAAAGAAAATTTTGATGCAAGTTTTGAAAATAATTTTGATACAAGCTTTCAAAAACGAGTTTGAAAATGAATTTTGGAAGAATGCAAGATCATGATATACACAATACAAGTTGGGGTCGCGAACATACAAGGTTAAAGGCTTCACCACATAATCAAGATGGCCGAACCCACGTGGTCTCCGGTTAGACTAAAAGAAAGCCCCCGACACGGCGACCTTCCAATAGCTTAATCCTACACGTGGACCAGGAAGTCCCTTGTTTCAAGCATGCAAGAAAGTGGAGGAAGAATATGGGGGATTAAAATAGAAGAAAACCCAAGTGGGTTCGGAGAGAGAAGAGAGAGAGGGAAGATGCGTAAACTTAAATAGAGAGCCTACCTTGCGTCTTCTTTACTTTGCTTTGCTTTGCGAGCTTTGTTTTTCTTGTTTTGCTTTGGTCTTCGCTTCAGCCTTCGTCTTGATATTCAGGTTGCAGCACTTCAAGTCTTCAATGAAGGCTTTGGAGGCTAGTGTATGAGTGTATAGGAGGCTAGGGTTTTGGTGTATGGTGGCTAGGGTTTGGAAAACCTAAAGGAGACTAGGGTTTAGAGAGGCTACGGGCTCTGTATATCGAAGGGTAGGGTTTTTAAATTGAGTTTGCAGACCTCTTTCATGCTGGAGGAGGCTTTGTATTTATAGAGAGAAGAATGACCTGGCGCCTGTTGCAGTGGCACCAGCCACTTAGGAAAGTTTTAAGGTCGGCAGGCAACATATCTTTAGAAGATTTGGGCGCCTGTACTAATGACTATCATGCAATTTTTAGCCTAGCTTCACTAGGAGTGGCTCCAGAAAGTCCGAGAAGGATTTAAGAGACCGGAAATGGCTCAAAAAGCCAAAAAGGGACATGAACCCTTAGAATAGGGTCCCGGGGGTACTAGACTTGAAAAATGATGACAAGATGTGTAGGAAGGGTTGACCGGGCCATTAGGGGCAAAAAGGTCAACCGAGCCGAAAAGCTGCCAGGACAGACTCAGAATGTCCCGAAAGAAGACTCGAGATTTTGAAACATTATTTAGAGTGTTCCCAAAGGTTACCAGTTTGATACCCAAAGTCGGTGTGGTCGGAAAAGGCGATTGGCACACCACGGGCAAAACGGTCATTTTGCACCGGGTTTGCCGAAATCGACTCAGAATGATCCAGAAAGATAATGAAAGGCTGGGAATACTATAAAAAGCATTCTCGGGAGGTTACCGGTTTGATACCCAAAGCCAATGTGGTCCTCGGGGCACTCGAATGCCTAGGGGCAAAATAGTCATCTTGACCGAAAAGTCTCAAAATTGGCCTGAAACTGACTAGAAGGCACCTAATCATGCCGGATTTCCTTTAAGACAATCTTTGAAAGGTGGACTTACCGTTCTGAGGACTTAGGTACTTTCTCGAGAAACGTGCCTGAAACATGGCCCTAGGGGCAGTTTGGTCATTTTTCACCGAAGTGGGCTAGCAGGCACCGGTGTTGACCTGAGTTTTGAGTGTTTCCGCCACTCTGAAGACGGTCCCATGATGCAGGGGTTTGTTGGCAATTCCCTATATCGACCTGTTTACGAGTACTTCCGCTACTATAACGGTTGTGATGTTTATGAGTACTTCTGTTACTTTGACGGTTTGCGATCATTCTCCAGACTACCTGATCTTGGGAAGTTGCTAAATGAACTAAGCGCCTGAGGAATCAACTTTCTCAAAAGTCATGCCGAAATAGACATTTTTGCATTGGCGGGCTAGCAGGCGGCAAAGGTGGACCGTTCTACCATCTCGAGGACTTGGGGTCTCGTCCCGGTCGACGGGTTTGAAGGGACTTATCATTCCAAAGAGTTCAATCAGAAACGTGCCGGATTGGAGGGTCTTACCACCTTGAGGAATCAACTTTCTCGAAAGGTGCACCGGATTTAATTGGAATTAGAATTGGAATTGGAAATGGAAATGGAATTAGAAAGGGGACTTATCATCTTCGAAAAGACGTGCCTATTGGAATTGGACTGAACATTACCCCCAAGGGCATTTTGGTCATTTTGCCTCTATTTGGGCCCGGTGGGCCCAGAAAGCAGTTTGATTGACGGGATTAGACTTAGAAAGTTGATTTAGATTGAAATACGTTCATATTGACTTGAGTACAAGTTTGGATGGATTGAAGACTGCTGAACGGGCAAAAATGGAGTTCTTACAACTGCCCCTCTTTTTCTTTCTTTGCTTGTCAAAGACAAAAAACGATAGAGTAAGAGTCCCATGTTGACCGTGAGGCGGTCAGAGGGATGGACTTTGGAAATTTTTTAAGACGGGATTGTAGAAACGAATATTGGGCCCAAAAGGCCTTTGAAATCGAGTTTTGGTAAGAAAAATGGCAAAGCTGCCCAAAATTTGCAACTGCTAGTGGCGCTTTTGGAAGAAATGGCTTACAGTGGCGCCAGGCCTGGGATCAAAACCAGAAATATTTCTGGTTTGAGCACTTACGGAATTTTGGAAAATTTTGCAAAATCGAGAGACATTGCAAGGAAACCGACTTGGACATTGAAGAAGCGCTTCTTGGAGACCACGGGGGATTGCCGAAAGTGAACACCGTCGTCGGAAAAGTCACCGAAAGAAAAGTTTTCACCGAAGAACTCCAAGAGGTGAGTTTTTAAGTTTATGTTGATTTTAATGTGTAGAATTTCATTTAAGTTGTGTGAATAGTGAAAATTGATGTTTTGATATATTTTGAACATCGTGGTGAAGTTATTTTTGCATTCTAGTGCTTGTTTGATTGAATTTGAGTGATTTTGTGTGATTATGTGAAGGGAATTTCTGTAGGAATTGGGGGTTTATTCTTACAGACTTGGGTATTGAGTTTTTTAGCTAGATTTTTGTACTATGTGCCTTAGAAATATGTGTTTAACAACCGTGTGAAGTTTCTTGATTTTTTGAAAACCCGGTGAATTTTTTGATTTTTTAAAAAATAAAAAAATATTTAGAAAATTAAGAAAATTTAAGAATTTGATGAAATTTTAGAGTTTAAAATTTAGAAAAGTGTAGGAATTTTTTAGAAAATATTTGAAGTGATTTTGAAAAATTTTAGGATAATTTTGAAAATCATTGATTTGTTGGAAAATAAAACAAGTCTTTTGAAAAACTTGGAAATTTGAAAAGGCATGAGCGGGTGTTGGTGTTGTGTGATTATAATGTTGTGAAGTGTACGGTTTATGTTTTGTGTTGATGTCATGGGTGTTGTAGGGACCGTTTCTAAACAAATTCTGTCGAATTTTTTTAGAAATTCATAAAAAGGTTTGAGAAATTTTGGAATAAAATCTTTTTGAAGGAAAAAGACAGAAAACCCTAGAAATTTTAGAAAACTTGTTTTGACTCGAAGTTGACAAATCAAAATGTGCAGGAAGTTTATTTTGACGTAGAAGATTGAAATCAAAATGTGTAGAAAATTCATTTTGACTTAGAATTGAATTTAGAATCAAAATGTGTAGGAAATTCATTTTGACTTAACATGGAAAATTTAAAATCAAAATGTGTAGGAAATTCATTTTGACTTATTACTTGAAATTTTTTTTCTTTTTTTTGTTTATTATTATTATTATTTTTTCCTTATCTGCATATATCGTATATTAACACCTCTTACCTTGGCTTACCTTTTAGGATAGCAGACATGATTTTGAGTCGACTGAGAGCTTGGCATGACAATTACCCTCCGGATGAGCAGGATATCTTTCAACGGTCCTTTGGTCAGGTGGCTTCACTCTTGTCAGTGCAGCTTATTCCCGTTTTCATGGAGGCAGTGATTCCCTTTTGGCAACCTAGCTTATCTCTTTTCCGCTTCAGGGAATGCGAGCTTGCCCCTACTCCCTATGAGTATGGCTTCCTCCTAGGTCTTTGGGTTGGTTCAGCTGACATTATCGAACCTACTTTTCCTGATGGTTGCGTCATGATTGTTTCTTCTCAGCTTGGGCTCCATTGTGCGGCCTTTTCTTTTGATTTGCTGCCCCAGTTTCCTTATGTCCCAGTGAAGTTCTTGTTTCTCTCATTTTGAGTTTGCGACGGATAGGGGATTGGGATACTTCTCAAGATTGGTCCATTTCTCCATGGTAGCCCTAGCTCTGCTTCTCCTAAACTTGTTGATGGTTCTGCCGAGGGGGATGACCTGATCGACTGCCGGCTATGTGTACCCCTTGCCAAGATTCATGTAGGGCACTCATATGCTCCTATGGTTGTGGGAGAGACCTTTGTAAGCCTTACTAGACTTCAGCAGGGGGTCGAAGCTCATTTCCAAGGATGTGCTCCAATATTCCAGCTTTGGGCGGCCGGACAGTTATTCATTGCTCTTCTTTTTCAGCATACATGGTATCTCGAGTTAGGAGTCATTTGAATGGGGAGGTCGAGGGTAGGCCATTGCCCTAATCTCTGTTTCTTGTCGGTTGTGGAAATTTGAGCTTTCTAAGGTGTGTGCCAGTGCCGGAGATGTCTGAAGGGTGGCTTTAGCTCCTTTTTGCATTTTAACTCGTTCCCTGTTTCCTATTTGAGAGAGAGAGAAAGACAGAGTTAGTTTTTGTACAAAAACAGTTTACTTATGCCAATTCTAAAAACGCACAAATAAAGTGGTGAATGCATGTTATACTCTATTTATTTATTTATTTTGTTTTTATGAATGCACATGGAATTAAATGTATGACTTATTTTGCATGTCCTACTTATATATATATATATATATTTTCATGAATGCACTGGTTCATACAGAAATGAAATTTAATGCATGTTATGCCTTTGATGAATACATGAATAGATACAAACTACACAGGAATTTAATGGATGTACAAGTTACACATGTCATGGATGCATTATACTACACGTATATAAACTATTTACAAAGAATGACCCAGGATTGCCCCAGGGCCCATACTCTCAGGATTCTATTTCTCTTCCAGGATTCTGCCCCATTCAGTTTTGTCCCACTCTCATCGAGGTGTGATAGCATTTGCACCATTCTCTAGGGATCTTGACCTTTTGGTTTGCTATTCTATCGCTATTTTCTACTGGGTTGCTGTTTGTAGTTTTTCTGATCTCACTTGGTTTTCTCTCTCAGATTTCCAAAATGCCACCATGGCTTGAGCGATAACTCGCATACCCTTTGCAGAGTGATAAACAGCTAGGCCTTCAATTTGAGAAGACTTCTGTTAGGACCGTAATGCAGGCTAAGTTTGGGGGTTGTAAGAAACAAAGGGATATTTAGGCTCAAAGATCTTCTTTTAGTGGGTTGTTTGAACCAAAACCATCTGTGCACACTTTGGAGCATGAGATTGCCCCTCCATTACTTCCCAGTTTTCCTTTCTCATCCTACTTATCTTGGTATTGTTCAGGCTTATTTGGACTAAGCAATTTTCTTTTATCAGAGATGACTTTAATTTCAACCGTAACGTAGGCTAGGTTAAGGGGTTTATGAATGAAAAGGATAGTAGGCTCAAATTTGATGTTGTTTCTAGTATGGTTTAGATCCACACCATCCTTAGTTGGTCTTCCAGTAGGGTTTCGTCCCCTGATATTCTCCTCTAGCTTCAGCAACACGTCTGCCTTATTTAGATCAAGCAATCTTTTTTCCAATCAGAGAGGACTTTAACAAGGTTGTAATGTAGGCCACGGTTTTGGATTTTTACAAGAAAGGGTAAAGGCTCGAACCTATTGCTTCTATTGGGCTTCTTTGTTACCTAGGATCACCTTTGAATAACTATATATTCTTCAAGGAGTTCACCCTTCTTGCAATTTGATCCTTGACCTTCTAACAGAGTTGCCCCTTCATTTTCTTTCCCCTTTTTTTTTTTTTTTTTTGACTTGCCCTCTGGTAGCTTTTTCTCCTTGCTTTTCTGTTTCTTCCCTTTCTTTTTGCTTCTTGCGAGATGAACATTTCTACAACTTCTTTCTCCCAGATCCTTTCCTTAGCATTTTAATTTAGCCCATTGTGGGCGATGATCCCTAAGTTGGGGTTTTTTCTAAAATAAATAGGAAAGTAATCGGCTCAAAGGGTTTGACAATGGCTGTTTTGGACTGTATAGGAGATGAAATGAGGGCCTCTCTTCATTTTGAACAAGATTGCTTGATTCATAGAATCTTCACATTACTTCAGCTTGATAGTTGATGATATTCTCTGCGAGATCTTCTACTGCATGTTTGCCCCAGTGTGGGGGGATGGTTTCGGATCAGGGTTGACAAAAAATCTTTCGCTTTCTGTGAGGCGCTATTAGGTTAAGCAAAAGGGTTATTTTTGTGTATGGTAGCAGAATTGAGGGCCTCTAATCATTTCAAATTGAATTGCTTAGTCCATAAAGCCTTAGTACAAAATTTAGACAAAATTCCTAAGGACGATGTGTTTCTATCAGTGAACCCCTATATGTTCTATCACATCAACTATTCTGTGATTACCCCAACATGGGGGATGGTTCTTGGTTTGGGGATATCTGAAAAGAAATTATGTACGGCACTAGTGGGCTGAACAAAGGGTAGTGTTTATTTGGGATAAATAAAACAATGGTTTCTCATCATTTTGGGGATTCGGCTGCCCATCACTTAGCCAGGATATCATGCAAGTGTCACTTTTTTAACGAACTTCACACCTTTTTTATGAGATTGTCTCCTCTCTCTCTCTCTCTCTCTCTCTCTCTCTCTCTCTCTCTCTCTCTCTCTCTCTCTTTGTTTCTCAAAGGTCTTAACCCCCTTTGAATGGTTTGCCCATGCTAGGAACTAAGAACAACCTATTTTCATTTAAAAATATGATTACATGGCATGCAATGTTTATTTAAAGAAGAAATGCGAGAACGAGAAAGGCGAAAAGAAAATAGATGAATTTTGTGGAAAACTCCCTTTTCTTGTGGACCTCTTGGTGAGAACCCCTTAATAAGGTTTTGGGACTACGCCAACCTCCTTGGTGCTTCATTCATCAGGTGTATCAATGGAGGGCGAGTTCACGACATCTGGCATGCATTTGCAAGTTAGAGGATTATGTTGCTAAATGCACAGGTCTGACAAGACTTCGCAAATGGTGAAGTCCTCCTCTACATGGATGGTGATTGTCGCGGCATGGCTTGGAGGCAACGTCTTGTAGATGGATGCTCAGTTCTTCTTGCTCCTTGATGTGGGTTCGGCCTCTTCTACCAACTAGGCTCATCCTTCTATAAGTTTGAATCAAGCGAGGTGCTAGAGAGCGTCCATGAATTTGGTTATACTCTTTAACCTAGAAAAAGAAAAAGAAAAACAGGACGCAGTTAGCATGTGGAGTTTGAGGTTTTACGCGATGCATGTCCTATGGGGGTCCCTTCTTTGAGGGAATCTAAGCATGATGCGGAGTCCATTTTGGAGGTGGGGTTTTGCCCTTTATGCAATACAATACCTCTTCAGCATGGGTCGATTGATATTTCTTTGTTTGGGAAATCCTGCTTCTATGGACTGAGAGAGATTTATGCCTCTCTCTAGATATGATTCTATACATGCCATGAATCCTTAGGGTTGAAAACCCTTAGGAGTTTTGGTAGGTTTGATTAATATGAGATTGGATTGCTCCTTTCTCTATACGGTTGATTAGATGCACGAGAATGAAATGACTTGAGTTTCTTGGAACTCTTGTCTCGGAATGAATATGGATGCATGATCATAATAGAAGTGAACGTGTGAGCAATATGATGACAATAAATGAATGGTTTAGAAAAACCCCCTTCTTGTCTTGCTTCTGCCTTCGGTTCTCTTTGGTGCTTGGGGATAAGGAGGGGGAGTATAGAAGACAAGAGACAAAAGAGAAGTTAGTGTCTTGATTTAAAAAATTTTATGCAATGCGTGTCTTAGGGGTGCCCCTGCTTGAGAGGGAGACTAAGCATGATATATTGGCTCACTTTCGGAGATAGGGGTCTTGCCTCTATATGCAGATACTTTACCGTTTGGGGGGGAACATGTATTCATTCAAAAGTGAGGGGATATATTGGACTTTCAGAGTCTAAATACAATAAAACCAAAATACATTTAAAAGGGGGGGAAAGGGAACAATTTCCCCAGAATTTCTGCCTATCTAGTTTTACATGAGGAAACCTAAACTACTCTTCAGTCTTCAGATTCACCTTCGTTGGATTTGATGTCGAAGAGGTCGCTGAGAGACCTTGTTGATTGATTGCTCCCTTATCTTCTTGGCAATCCTATCTCCGTGAGCATAGAGGGATTAGGGCTCCTCTTATGGGATGACTTGAAATGCATGCCACGAGTCCTTAGGGTTACACAGGAACCCTTAGGGTTTGGGTAGGTTTAATGCAAGGGAGAGTGAACTAGGTGTCACTCCCTTTGGGTTGATCATATGCATGAGAATGCAGTGACTTGAGTTACTTAGAACTCTCGTCTTAACATGGAATATGGAATGCATGAATATGGACGCGAAGAGCATAAGGAAAGAGAATGCAATGGTAAAGTAAATGTGCATGCATGAGCAGTTAGACAAGTATTATAACAGTAAGAACACAGTCATTATAACAACAGGAATAAACATGTATAAATGAAAGTAAGAGCAGTCGCCCTTTCCTCCATGGTTTTGAAAACGATGCGCGTGTCTTAAATCTGGCAGAGGTTCGACTATGCAAGGTGTCGATATAAGCATGAGGTTGAGGGTTCACTACTGCGTCCTAAAAAGGCTCGGTCCCCTGATCTTCAAACCTAGGCCCACTCCCTGAGGTGGTGCCATGATCGGTTGGTGATCTAAGTGGGGGAACCATCAAGAGGCCGTAGGCACGGAAACTGACACAGCATCTTGCCCACAACCAATATACCGTTCCCCCTTTTCTAACTAGAAGGGTCATATCAGGGTAAAAATGCAAGTATGCAAAATGCAAGTGCCCGTGCAGTGTGTGTGTAATTTTTGAAAGCGGAAGAAAGAGCCCAACAACTCCCATCCATCTTGTCCATCACATTCATACATAGCAGTTAATTAAAACAATAATGTAAACAAAAAGCGCACCTACAAAACAAAGATGCAAGAGTTAGTATGTGGATGACAAACTAAATTCAAGAAAATGTGAATGGAGTTAAATGCATGTTTTTGAAAATAACTTTGAAAATTCAATTTTGAAAATTGAAAGTGGATAGAACTGGACAAGTTAATCAAAGACTCTACATGGGTGAAGGGTGAAGAGACATGACTATGGCCTAACCCTCTAAGTATCCCCAATGGAGTCGCCAGCTGTCACGCCCATATTTTTCGCACTCGAGGAATACACACACAAGCGGGAAAAATACTGTACTCTCTCACTAGAACTCATCCTCCTAGAAGAATGAGTGCGGCTAGGTTTGAATTGAAAATTAATTTGACTAAAGGGCTTTTAGAAAATAATTTGGAGTCGCCACCTAACTTGATTAAGGTGAGTTAGGTCACCTAGAAACTAAGCACAATACGAAGATTACACTTAGGGTTTTCACAAAATGATTTTGGAAAACATCCTCAAGAGAGGGCTTTTTGGAAAACAGGTTATTTAGCAACCTTTGAAAAATATTTAAGCCTTTTTTAGAAAATAAACTCCATTTTGGTCTTTCGAAACAGTAGTCTAAGTTCGAAGGTTAGTTACGTGTAGGGAAGACGCACTAAGCCATTACCCTACCCCGCCCTTGCGGTACCTACATGTCTATTTACCCTAGATTCACCTATGAGAGTCTTCAACTAACAAATGTCCAATCCCATCCACTTTAGAAAAGAATTTTTTTTTTAAAAAAAAAGAAATTGACATGATGCATGATATGCAAGTGCAAGAAAATGAGAGCTGAAAATAGATTTGGAAATAGATTTGAAAAGAAATTGATTTGATTTAAAAAGAAATTTGAAAAGATAGATTTGCAATTGAAAGAAAGTTTTAGATATTGGAAATAGAGATTTGGAAATAGAAATTTAGAATTGGAAACTTGAAATAGATTATGGAATTGGAAGTTGGAAAAAAGTTATGACCGCACCAATGAGGGTTGCCTATGTATCCTTTTTGAGGAATCAGGTCAGTCGTAATTCGGACAAGAGTCCGATAGAAAATAGAAGATTTTGATTCGAAAAAGAGATTTTGATTTGGAAAAGAGTTCGATTTGAACTTAGAACAGAAGATTGGAAATTGGAATTTGGAATTGAAAAGATTAGACTTTGATTTGGAAAGATAGAGATTTGGGAAACCTAGACTTCGGAAGATAGGATTTAAGAAGAACTTGAGATTAAGAAAGATTTGACTTGACTTGGAAAAGTTTTTGAGAAAGGATTTGACTCGAATATTGGACTTGAAAGATTTAGGAAAGATTGAGTTTAGGAAAGATTTGGATTAGGAAATGTTCCGTTTTAGAAAAGTTTCATTTTAGGAAAGATTTCGAATTAGGAAAGTTTTTGAAATAGGAAAGTTGCGTTTTAGGAAAGTTTTGAAATAGGAAAGGTTTTAAAATAAGAAAGGTTTCAAAATAGGGAAGTTTTAAATGTAAGAAAGTATTGGAATTAGAAAGTTTGAATTTAGAATGTTTTGAAATAGGGAAGTTTTGAAAGTAAGAAAGTTTTGAGTTTAGAAAGTTTTAGATTTGGAAAGATTTGAAGTTTAGGAAAGTTTAGCATTTTGGGAAGATCCAAAATTTGAGTTTTAGAAATTCTTGAGATTAGGAAAGGTTTGAGTTTAAGAAAGATTTGAAGATTTATATTTGGAAAGTTAAGATTTGGAAAGGAATGGAACTAGGAACGGGTTGAATTAGGAAAGATTTGGAACCTTAAAGTTTAAGAAAAGATTTGAAAGTTTAAGTTTTGGAGACCTATGGTTTAGGAAGGTGTGAGATTAGGAAAGAGTGAATTAGAAAAGGTTTAGACTAGGAAGGATTGAGATTCCTATTTCCTAAAACAAGGGATTGGATTTTGCTTCTAAAAGAGGTGTTTTGATTTTGTTTCCAAAAACGGAGGATGGGATCTAGTTTTTAAAACAGGGAGATTGGATTTGGTTTCCTAAAATAGAGGATTTGATTTGACATGGATTTGGAAAGGGAAGTTTTAGAAACCCTAGATTTGGAAGGCTATAGTTCTGACATGGAAAATAAATTTTGGAAACCTAGGTTTTGAGGCCAAAATAGGGAATTGGAAATCATGTTTTTGGGAAGGAAAATTAGGATTTCCTAATTGTTGGCTCTAGGGCTTGACTTGGGCTCCAAGAAAAGAGATTTTGGAAAGTGAGTTTTCGAAAGAAGATTTTTGGAAAGAGATCCTAAAAAGGAGCTTTTAAAAAATGAGTTTTAAAGAGAGAGTTTTTGAAAAGATTTTTTTGGAAAGCAACACTTTGAGAGAGTTTTTAGAAAGAGATTTTGGAAAAGAGATTTTTGGAAAAAGTTGTTTAGGAAGGAAACTTAAGGAGTGTTTTTGGAAAGTGAACTTTGAGGAAATTGTTTTGGAAAAGAGTTTGAAAAAGAGTTTTTGAAAAATAGATTTTTGGAGGGAGTTTTTGAAAAGAATTTTGGAAAGGAATTTTGAGAAGGAGATTGGAGAGAGTTTTTAGAAAGTACATTGGAAAAGAGGTTTTTAGAAAGAGAGATTTGAAAAGATGGTTTTTAGAACGTACATAAAATATCTCACTTTCCTAAAGCGATTCTAACCATAAGAATGTTAGAACCACTCTAAGATAGTGGTTTTGAAAACAACAAAGATTTAAAAATATGGACCATATTAGTCACTTTAAATGTAACACTTTCCTAAAGCAACCCTAGCCATGGGAATGCTAGAATCACCTTAGTATTGTGGTTTTGAAAACAAGTTTTGAAAAAGAAAATTTTGATGCAAGTTTTGAAAACAATTTTGATGCAAGCTTTTGAAAGCGAATTTTGAAAGAATGCAAGATTATGATATGCACAATGCAAGTTGGGGTCGTGAACATACAAGGTTAAAGGCTTCACCACATAATCAAGAGGGTCAAACCCACGTAGTCTCTGGTTAGACTAAAAGAAAGCCCCCGACACGGTAACCTTCCAATAGCCTAATCTTAGACATGGACCGGGAAGTCCCTTATTTCAAGCACGCAAGAAAGGGGGGGAAGAAGATGGGGGATTAAAATAGAAGAAAACCCAAGTGGGTCCAGAGAAAGAAGAGAGAGGGGGAAGATGTGTAAACATAAATAGAGAGCCTAGCTTGTGTCTTCTTTACTATGCTTTGCTTTGCTTTGCGCACTTTGTTTTTCTTGCTTTGCTTCGGTCTTTGCTTCAGCCTTCGTCTTGATCTTCAAGAACTTGTCTTGATCTTCGAGAGCTTCGGGTTGCAGCACTTCAAGTCTTCAATGAAAGCTTTGGAGGCTAGTGTATAAGTGTATGAGAGTGTGTATGAGTGTATAGGAGGCTAGGGTTTTGGTGTATGGTGGCTAGGGTTTGGAAAACCTAAAGGAGACTAGGGTTTAGAGAGGCTACGGGCTTTGTATATTGAAGGGTAGAGTTTTTAGACTGAGTTTGCGTACCTCTTTCATGCTGGAGGAGGCTCTGTATTTATAGAGAAAAGAATGACCTGGCGCCTATTGCAGTGGCGCCAGGCCAAAAATCCTTCTGGCGCCACTACTAGTGGCGCTACTTAAGAAAGTTTTAAGGTCGGCAAGCAACGTATCTTCAGAAGATTTTGGGCGCCTGTACTAGTGACTACCATGCAATTTTTAGCCTGGCTTCACTAGGAGTGGCTTCGAAAAGTCCGGGAAGGATTTAAGGGATCAGGAATGGCTCGGAAAGCCGAAAAGGGACAAGAACCCTTAGAATAGGGTCCCGGGGGTACTAGACTTGAAAAATGATGACAGGATGTGTTGGAAAGGTTGACCAGGCCATTAGGGGCAAAACGGTCAACCAGGACGAAAAGCTGCCAGGACGGACTCAGAATGTCCCGGAAGAAGACTCGAGAATTGGAAATATTATTTAGAGTGTTCCCAAAAGTTACCGGCTTGATACCCAGAACCGATGTGGTCAGAAAAGGAGACTAGCCCATTAGGGGCAAAACGGTCATTTTACACCAAGTTTGCCGGAATCGACTCAGAATGATCCGGAAAGATAATGAAAGGCCAAGAATACTATAAAAAGCATTCTCGGGAGATTACTGGTTTGATACTTAGAGTCGGTGTGGTCCCTAGGGCACTCGGATGCCCAGGAGCAAAATTGTCATCTTGACCGAAAAGTCTCAGAATTGGCCTAAAACTGACTAGAAGGCACCTAATCATGCCGAATTGCCTTTAAGACAATCTTGGAAAGGAGGACTTACCGTTTTGAGGACTTAGGTACTTTCTCGAGAAATGTGCCAGAAAATGGCCCTAGGGACCGTTTGGTCATTTTTCACCGAAGTGGGCTAGCAGTCACCGGTGTTGACCTGAGTTTTGAGTGTTTCCGCCACTCTGACGACGGTTCTATGATACAGGGGTTTGTTGGCAATTCCCTATATCGACCTGTTTACGAGTACTTTCGCTACTCTGACGGTTGTGATGTTTATAAGTAGTTCCGCTACTCTAACGGTTCGCGATCATTTCCGAGACTGCCTGATCTCGGGAAGCTGCTAAATGGACTTAGTGCTTGAGGAATCAACTTTCTCAAAAGGCATGCCAAAACAGACATTTTTGCATTGGCGAACTAGCATGCGGCAAAGATGGACCGTTCTACTATCTCGGGGACTCGAGGTCTCATCCCGGTCGACGAGTTTGAAGGGACTTACCATTTCAAAGAGTTCACTCGGAAACATGCCGGATTGGATGGTCTTACCACCTTGAGGAATTAACTTTCTCGAAAGGTGCGCCGAATTTAATTGGAATTAGAATTGGAATTGGAATTGAAAATGAAATTAGAAAGGGGACTTACCGTCTTCGGAAAGACGTGCCTGCTGGAATTGGACCGAACATTACCCCCAAAGGCATTTTGATCATTTTGCCTCTATTTGGGCCCAGCAAGCCCGCAAAGCAGATTGATGGGATTAGACTTGGAAAGTTGATTTAGATTGAATACGTCCATATTGACTTGAGTACAAGTCTGGATGCACTGGAGACTGCCGAACGGGCAAAAATGGGGTGCTTATATTGTGTTTGTAGCTAGCTAGCGAGTATTGCATGATAGGAGTCATGTTGCCTAATATAGCAGACATCAAGCCACGTCGCCCTCCACTTTGACGACCGATAATAAAATGTTGTTTATCTTAAAGAAGGGTGGGGGGCCACTCTTAGAACAAGAACCAAAGCTAACTATAGGCTCCACTTGGGTCAGAACCTTATCCATATTATCATACTTCAAGAAACCTCCAATTTTATTCACACATCAGCCCCAATTGGATCTTCTGATTTTACATATGTTCAGAATATTTATTATTAATTAATCTATATTTGCTGAAGTAGTGATTGAGAGTACTGCTGTAAAATATTAATTCTTGTAACGTGCCCCAAGTACACAACATTGGCCATCCTAAGCATATACTAGTAGTGATTGAAAAATATGGCATTTCCCAAACGCATGAAGAACTTATAGAAATACCAAAAGAAAGAAGATGGGTTACCTTGCCTCATGTGCGCACACATTCTAATTTATATTATTACTTGCAAGTTTAAACTGCATCGCCGAAATAACAATATACACAATATTACAAATGTCAAGTGATCCAATGTCTCATAACTCTTAAAAGAATATGCGCTTAAATTATGTTGTCTTTTTTGTTTTTATTATTATTTTTTTTTTAGGGATGGGGGGATTTCTTGTTGGACATAGTCTGCATAATGTCTTCCATGCAGTCATTATAAAGTGAAATCAGCAACATTAAATAGTGTGTGTGAAATAACGTAATATGGCATATTCAACAAGCCATATATGATAAAGTAATAAAATATGTGATGAAGAGGAGATCAAGTTGAGTGTTGCACACTCTTAGCTTAAAATAGATTCGTCCCCCACACAAGTGCTCATGGGATTAACGGGCGTCTATCTCCAGGATAAAATGATCACGATCTTGAATAAGTAATACTACAATATTCAGATCCAGTGAATTAACCTTTTGATTCTACTCTCTCAATGTGTAGAATGAATGTAACATGTATGACGTAAAACAACGAGGAATTTCTATCTAATTCTATGCAGAATTATGACATTTAATTCCATACTGAAACCTACGGTGTTTTTGATAAAATTATTATGGCAAGATGCAAAGAAGCAGTATTTTCTACACAGAAAATAGAATGGCAAACTGTAGAATTTATACGCAGAAATTTATACAGTAACACATAAAGAATCTGAAGCATATAATCAGTTAACCAAAAAACCTGAATAGAAATTCTAAGTATGGTATAGAAACGAGGAGAAATTCAGGCCAAGAGAATGGCAGAAACAGGACAGCACTTCGTCTGAGACTGGGCAGAATTTCGTCGAAGTCGGAAAGCAGCAATACTTCGTCGTTGTCAGAAACAGAGAAGAGAAGAAAAGAAGACACTCTATTTTTTGTCGCACATGAATCTGGGGTGGAGCCTTTCTATTTATAGAAAAAACTCGCGTCTGTTCGCGTAGCCAAACGCACCCCTGCAAAAGGGTGCGGCAATTAACTAACTGCCAGTTCGAGTTCGAATTGAAACCGGTTCGGTCCGCTGGGTTTGTTTCTCTAAAAAGAATAAACCGAACGACCTAAGCCCACGCCCATTTAATCCGCACCCGTGCCCACGCCCACGCCATACCCTGACCTGACCTGGATCGGGCGGGCAGGCGGGCCGCGGCGCGCGCGTAAAGTATTGAGTCAACCCATGGCTTCCATAAGTCCTTCCCCTTCCACAAAAGTATGGTGCCCCTTGGGGCCCAAACCTTACTCCGAACTTGGGGTATATATACACCCCATTTCTCCCATAGGAAACCAATGTGGGATTTTGCCCACTTCATGTACATATACCCTTTTCGAGTAGGTGACTTTGGAAGCCAATAACTCATTCAAATCTTTACGGATTTGAGTAAGTAAATAATCTAGATTCATCTCCTCACGGAGGAGCATCCAATGCCTATCTAACTTAACATAATGGAAATGTGGGTCCCATTCGTTTATTGGCTCAAAGACAGCATAAAACAATGGTTAATAAACCTTGCTTTTCCAACATTCCCCCACATGGATGATATTGGCTGAAAACAACAAAAACAATGCACAAAGAAATGTAAATGCAAAAATGTAAGAGAGAGAGTAAAGCAGAAAGTTGCCGCATTAGGAAAGGTGGCTTTTGTCTTTGAACCTTCTTTAATGAAATAATATTAGGTTTATTGGCTGACTAGTGAATATGATGTCTTGAACTGTTCTGCCATTTGTATAAACTGAGACAATAATACTCACACGGTTTTCTTCCCTATCTAAGGTTGTTCTCGATTGTGTTCGTTTTGGCCATGAACTGTCCTGGTATTCATGAGTACTCTAGAGAATTGAAGCCTTTACAATTCTCATAGAAGTGGCCCCCATCACACTTATATAGGTAATTTCTTATGGAGTGAGCAGTTATACATACTCCACTTGATAGCCAAGTAATAAGAATCACTAAAAGCATAGGCTTATTAATATTTCACTATAGAATTAGGCAATGGAACAAAGGTTCCCATTGATTTATACAAAGTCGACCTTAATTCGGTTGTCCCGTTGAACCTAGATCTTGGGATCTCTAGTCAACGAGGTTGGGTTGCCATTAAGGTAACTTTTAAGATAATAGGCTTTAATGCCTAATCCTCTCGATGAATGAAATTCGATCTCTTATCAGGCCTAATAGTAAGATGATCTCTCAATATCCTTTGATTAAATTATTAATCATTGAATAGTATATTCCCGCGAATAATGACCTTTAACAGACATGTTTGTCATGTTTTTTCATTATTGGGAATTCTCTGTGTCGTAAGACGTTTACGAAGTTACTTGAAACTTCTTTCCTAACTATTGATTCCTCCGCAGAATCTGGTTGTATACTTCCATTGCGAGAATTTCCTTAGAAATTAATGCACTTCTTATAAGACTTTATCCATTTGTGGATTTATCCTCTTCTGATCCATAAATCCATTTTCCATTGTGTACCCTCTCCAGTACTTTTGGATGTAAATGTGATCAGTGCTCATTTGTAGCACACGGCTATCACCTTCCAGTGGATTAACCCTAGGTTTGAATAAAATACTTTATTCCTGTCAAGACATGTTTACCCTTGTCACTGTGTGAACTCATATCACGAAGTCACAACTACCGAGACTCAATCTCGTCACATATCAATTAAGAATTTGAGTTTAGACTCTACTTATTGAACCATTTGGATAACCTCATTCTCGAATCCATCAGGCAAATTCCCTATTACCCATGTAGGTTTACCTCTATGTAAACTATTATTACGGTTCAGATATAACAAAACTCTATACATCTGTTTACTTTACTAAAGTTATCGAGGTTGCACTTAGTTCCTTTTCTCTTGAGGTTTCACCTCTGACTTTGAAAGTTAAAATCATTCAGATCAATCATTCTCTCTTCTTTATATCTAGAACTATTCTTCCTTCCAACCACAAACTTAAAGTCTTGGCTCTCTTGCTTACCCATAAAAGTCTTTAAGACTCTTAGGATGAAAAGCAAATGCACTGGCAAGTCCATTCCCAAAGAATGTCCCACTTCTAGATTTCATACGGATTATCGTCTACCAAGGCATTCATATACACAACTATGTTCATATGGACTGGGGAATACACACTCACACCGTTTTACAACTTATATTACGGATAACCCGATCTATAATTCTGTCAGTGTTAACACAATATTCTGTGGGGTGTCCTCCCCCCACATTGCTTTTCCCCACATTTCTTGGATTATACAGAAATTACCAAAGTAGTACACACCATCTCACTTAAGAGATGGATTCCATTTTGCCAACACTTAAGTTACTGAAGCAACTAGATGTTTATAGATATGCGAATTTGGACATTAAGTAACTAAAGCTACATCATCACCATGTTCAATACATTTTACTCGTTTACTACCTTCGTTCTCAAACTCATTTGAACATTATGCCATGTGCATTGAGTACTTAAGTATACTTTTCTAGTAGTACCAATAGAAATGGTGGATAACTGTAAATATGCTCTTTGATGGTACCTTCTTAATTTCATTATATTTCAAATAACACTATAAAATACAATCAACACAAGACAATTAACATAACAGTTAGATATATCATTATCATCACAATTACATATAGAAACAGATACATATATGGTCACCAAAAGTGTTCCAAAGTTAGCCACTAAACAAGTTAAGTAACTAAACAAGTTATCATACTGACCAAATTAACTATACTAAAACATAACAAGAAACTAGTAAGGACTAGATGATCCTCTAGACGAGGAACTCTCAATCACTACCAACACAGGATCAAGTGTCATCTTTCACACGCGCTTGAAGGTGTTTGGCCGATAAGGAGAGTCCACATCATGAGAACCCATGGGTTGTGCTCGAAGCCTCAACCTCTGAAAATATGCGAGACACAGAACGCTCTTGCAAGCAGTGCATCGAATCTTCCCATAGTAGTTTTGATAGCGCTTAATCCTGCCTCATTCAGTCCAATCACCTGCCCTCATGAAATAGGCAGTGCCACTAGCCTAGGAAGAACAACGTCCTCTAGGTCATGAAGATGATACATCATGTGTAACACAGAAGGATCTGACGGTTGTGCAGGATTCTCTGACTCATCCTCACCAAACCAGTTTTGACTCACCTCTTCCCAAGTGTCCATCATGTGAACTGCAAACACATGGTAATATTCTTACGATTAGAAATCATAGAATAACACAAATTTAATTTCTTACAAGAAATTAAAGACTCTAGTAATTAAATTTGCTAATACACAAAGTCTCATATGTCCATATTCTTAAGGTTAGAAACCATATAATAACACCATTTTAATTTTTCAGATGAAATTAAAAACTCTAGCAATAAGAATTGCTAATATCACAAGGTCATGCTTTCACCAAGAACACATAAGCATGGCAAGGCAAACAACATG
This sequence comes from Euryodendron excelsum, assembly GCA_033060915.1. NCBI lineage: Eukaryota > Viridiplantae > Streptophyta > Magnoliopsida > Ericales > Pentaphylacaceae > Euryodendron > Euryodendron excelsum. The sequence goes on from CM065382.1 coordinate 38,290,313, forward strand.
TAGCATTTAAGATACATAAAGATGTACTGATATAACTTATTATGCTAAACATGCAACGAAAATAGAACTTTAACAAATTAACAACCACTATGCAAGTTAAGTTCATCACAACATTAGGATTCATGTCAATTGCTACCCAATACGAAACTCAAGTTTCTAGATTTGTAACAGGTTCATTTTAGAGATGAACAATCACTTTCAAAGCGGCAAATAAAATAAATTTAGTGCCTTAGAAACATGAAAACTTTATATTACTGTCAAATCTGAATTCACACATAATTATGAACATCTTATACTCAATAACACACAACCACATGCCATTTCACAGTAGTACTACATATGGAAAACACATATAAGTAGAAACAATAGAATTTGTCTTAAGATTGTTGGACATAGTCTGTATAATGCCATGTAGTCATCATAAAGTGAAATCAGTAATATTAAATAATGTGTGTGAAATAACGTAATATGGCATATTCAACAAGTTTTATATGATAAAGTAAAAAAATATGCGATAAAGAGGAGATCAAGTCAAATGTTGCACACTCTTAGCTTACAGATTCGTCCCCCACACAGGTGCTCATGGGATTAACAGGAGTCTATCTCCAAGATAAAATGATCACGATCTTGAATAAGTAGCACTGTAATATTCAGATCCAGTGAATTAACCTTTTGATTCTACTCTCTCAATGTATAGAATGAATGTAACATGTATGACATAAAACAATCAAAAATTTCTGTCCACTTCTACCCAGAATTATGACATTTAATTCCATACAGAAACCTATGGTGTTTCTGATAAAATTAATATGACAAGATACAAAGAAGCAATATTTTCTACATAGAAAATAGATTGGCAAACTGTAGAATTTATACGCAAAAATTCATATAGTAACACATAAAGAATCTAAAGCACATAATCAGTTAACCGAAAAACCTGGATAGAAATTCTAAGTTTGGTATAGAAACGAGGAGAAATTCAGGCCAAGAGAATTGCGGAAACAGGGCAGCATTTCGTCGTAGTTGGAAAGCGGCAGTACTTCGTCGTCATAAAAAATAGAGAAGAGAATAAGAGAAGACACTCTATTTTTTACCGCACCTGAATCTGGGGCGGAGCCTTTCTATTTATAGAAAAAACTCGCGTCCGTTTACGCAACCAAACACACCCCTGCGAAAGGGTGTGGCAGTTAACTAACTGCCAGTTCAGGTTCAAATTGAAACCAGTTCAGTCCGCTGGGTTTGGCTCTTTAAAAAGAATAAACTGAACGACCCAAGCCTAAGCCCATTTAACCCGCACCCGCTCCCGCCCGTGCCACGCCGCGACCAGGACTGGGCGACGAGGGCGCACGCATAGAGTATTGAGTCAACCCATGGGTTCCATAGGCCTTTCCCCTTCCAAAAAAGTGGGGTGCCCCTTGGGGCTCAAACCTTACTCCAAACTTAGGCTATATATACACTCCATTTCTCCCATGAGAAACCAATGTGGGATTGCCCCACTTCATGTACATAAACCCTTTTCGAGTAGGTGAATTTGGAAGCCAATAACTCATTCAAATCTTTACGGATTTTAGCAAATAAATAATCTTGATTCATCTCCTCACGGAGGAGCATCCAATGCCTATCTAACCTGACCCAATGGAAGTGTGGGTCCCATTCATTTATTGGCTCAAAGACGTCATAATACAATGGTTAATAAACCTTGTTTTTCCAACATTCCTATATTAAGCATCATTATTTGTTTAAGTCTGGTAATACTATTTTTGCTAGGAGGCAGTGTGTCTTTCCAATTTTCAAATTGACTTAGTCATATGGCTAGATGATTATATTCATTCATATAAGCACGAGGTGTGGAAGAAAAGTATCTCTTCTCCTTAGTTATTACAATCTATTTTGTTCCGCTTTGAAAACCCAATGAACACTTGTAAAATCCAAAATTTTGGTATGTATTTTCCTAATGGGAAAGAAAATAAGCATTTCTCACTTATAAACCAACTTAACTTCCATAAATGAGGACATCAAGTGGTATCACGTGCCTAGCAGTTGTTTTGCCCACCATTAATCGCTTTCCATTGAAGTAGACTGTAAATATGTGGTTCACATGTCTGTCAAGTATGGTTTTTCTCCAAATTAAGCTTTTTTTTTTTATGCTTTTCCTTTATGGTTAGATAAGTGAGTATGTGATTCTTGTGTCTAGCTAAATTATTTAAGAATAATGTATTGTTTTGTGTTTTTGGACAGTGTGATTGTCTAAAACGTAGGCATATCAAATTTTCCTTACTTTTGTCTTTTGAATAGGGAAAAAGGGAAAAAGAAAATAAGGTATTTCTCACCACCTTATTTTCAGTGTGCAGGCATTTTAAGAAAACTAATGTATTACTATCTGTTCTTTTTTTTAATCGTCTTTTTTCTTATTTGCTTATGGTTGTACACTCGGCTCTAAAAAATATATTGCCAAGGCATCGAGCAATACTCTTGTTTGTATCTTTTGCACGCTGAAGTGATCATATTCCTTAGATTTCACTGAGCTCGCAAATAATTATAAAGTCTACATAGTACAGACCACGTGCATAGTGCATTTGATGACTGGAAGCCTGTCATTGCAAAATTGTCAAATATTAGAAGCCATGTAGTATGAAAGTGGTAATTATCATATCTTTCCCAGCTCTAACATTGTTTTCTATGTTTTTTTTTCTTTGGGTTTTTGTTCAGTTAATATTGATGGTTCTGTCATTACACTTTCAAGTATCGCATTATATATGTAAGTTTTAAAATCAAAATATTAACATTCTATATAGTTGAAAGGAAAATGCTAATTTTACATAATCTTACACCAGAATGATGTGGTAGTGGCAGTGGCAGTAATTAAATGTCGTTATGATGAGTGTTTTGGTAGGAAGGGAAAAGCTATCATTAGACACATCATTCTGTTAGGTGGAGGAGAAGGTTCAACCACTTGTGGTGATTGAACTATAAACACTCAAAGGTGTAAAACACAACCAAGAATCACTCTTTTATTCAACTGTAAATTTTAGAGAGAACTCTCCCTCTTTATTTCTCTCTCTAACTCACTTCTCCTCTTTCTTCTTGAATTAATACAATGCCACAAATGGCACTCCCTATTTATAAATTCAAGCCATAGTGTGAATGGAGAGTGTGAATGGAGAATGTGAAAGGAACAAATTCCTTCTTCCATGGTAGGTACTCTTCAACAATGGTAGGTACTCTTCAACCATGGTGGTTCCTTCTAGATGGTCAAGTTTACAATTCTATTTTTACTTTTCAACATCCCCCCTTAAACTTGACTCTCCTGCCTTTGTCATTCTGAGCATTATCTTCAGCCTTGCAAAGTTATCATACTTGAGTAGCTTTGTGAAAATATCAACTATATGATCATAAGTTCTGCAAGAAATCAATTCCACTTCCTTGTTCTTGACATGCTCCCTGATGAAATGATACCGAGTATCAACATGCTTGCTTCTCTCGTGAAAAACTGGATTCTTCGTAAGAGCAATTGCTGATCGATTGTCAATGTAGACCTCTGTGGGATCATCTTGTGGAAATCCCAAGTACTTCAAAATATTTCTAATCCAGATCCCATGACAAACAGTTGAGTTGGCAATAACATACTCAGTTTTACATGATGATAGCGCTTTAATTGGTTGCTTCTTTGATGACTATGTAAATGTTGTAGCTCCCATAAAATATGTGAATCCAGTTGTGCTCTTTCTTTCATTAAGATCTCTCCCCTAATCGCTATCTGAATAGTCAATAAGCCTGTAATCTTTAGTTGATGAATAGAACATACCATCACTGATGGTACCCTTGACATAACGGAGTATCCTCTTTGCTGCATTTAGATGGGGCTGGTCAGGAGTCTCCATGTACCTGCTGACTAGTCCAACTCCATGAAGTATATCTGGTCTGGTACAAGTTAAGTACCTCAAGCTTCACACCAGGCTCTTGAAATAAGTAGGATCAACATCTCCTTGCTCATTCTTTCTCAACTCCAATCCTATTTCAACCAGAGTTGTCACAGAGTTGTAGTTTTTTATTCCAAACTTCTTCAGGATCTCTTTCGCATAGTTGCTTTGGGAGATAAAGATTCCCTTTTCACTTTGCACAACTTCTATGCCAAAGAAATGAGCCATTTGGCCTATATCTGTCATCTCGAACTCTTTGACCATGCTCTTCTTGAAAGCATCAAATATCGCTGGATTATTGCCGGTGAAGATCAAATCATCAACATATAAGCAAGCAATCAGCATGTTGTTGTCTGTCTCCATCTTCATATATAGGGCATGCTCATATGAACATTTCTCAAAACCATTCGCTGGGAAATAATCATCGATCCTCATATTCTAGGCACGTAGAGCTTGCTTCAACCTATAGAGTGCCTTCTTCAGCTTGTACACTCTATCTTCTTGGCCTTTCTTCACGTATCCAGGTGGCTGATCAATATAGATCTCTTCTTCAAGAAAGCCATGCGGAAATGCTGATTTCATGTCTAGTTGGTAAATCTTCCATCTATTTTGTGCAACTAATGAAATCAATAATCTAATGGTCACAAGTTGGGCAACTGGGGCAAAGACTTCACCATAGTCAATCCCTTCCTTCTACTTGTAGCCTTTGGCGACAAGTCTCACCTTATATCTCTAGACTTCTCCTCGGGCATTCCTTTTGGTCTTGTAGACCCATTTCACTCCAATGGTCTTTTGGCCTTTCGGGAGAGTAGTTAACTCCCAAGTTCTGTTCTTCTCAATGGATTGAATCTCCTCATCCATTATTCTTCTCCATTTGTCTTCTTCGTTAGCTTCCTCAAAGCTAACTGGATCACTGGTAAGCAACAAACAGTATAGAATGACATACTCTTCCATCGGTTCTGTATTTTCATACAAATCAGCTAGGGTATGAGCTCCTGTGGGCCTCATATCTAAAAATTCATGCTTAATTGGTGATGAAGCTTTATTCCTCCGTGGTGAGTGGAAACCATGTGGAGGTGTCTGCTGATCTCTATGTACTTATGGGTCGATAGCCACTTCTCTTGCTTGTGCAGGTTCTTCTTTCTCAAGTGTCAATTCTACATCTCCGGAAGCTTCAGTCTGGTCCCAATTCCAGGATTCATTTTCTTCAAAAATGACATCCCTGCTGAAAATGACTTTCTTGGTGGTGGGATTGTACAAACGATATCCCATCGTTCTATCGTTGTATCCAACAAGGATACACTTCTCTCCTTTGTCGTCCAACTTTTTCCTTCTTGCCTCTGGGATCTTGGTGTTGGCTATGGAGCTAAACACTCTGAGATGACTCACCCTAGGCTTGTGAGTACTCCAGGTTTCATGTGGTGTCTTTGTAGCAAGACTCTTAGTAGGACACCTATTGAGCAGATAGACTACACACAACACCGCTTCTACCCAGAATCTTTTGGGCATATTTTTATCCTTCAACATGCTTCTGGCCATGTTAAGGATAGTGCGGCTCTTCCTCTCAGCTACGCCGTTCAATTGGGGAGTGTAGGCTGGTGTGAACTGATTTTGAATTCCTTGTTGTCTAAGGAATTCCTGAAAAACTTCTATCGTATACTCTCCTCCTTGATCTGATCGGAGTGACTTGATGTGGTAGCCACTCTACTTCTCCACAAGAGCTTTGAACTCTTTGAATCTGTCGAATGCTTCCGACTTCCTTTTCAGGAAGTAGACCCAAGTCTTGCTGCTATAGTAGTCGATAAAGGTGAGGAAGTATCGATTCTATCCATTTGAAACTGGTTTCAAAGGACCACATACATTTGTGTGCACTAGCTGGAGTGGCATGGTAGATTTCCAGTCAACTTGCTTTCCAAAGATGTTTTTGTGTTGCTTGCTCAGAATACAGCTCTCACATATCTCATTCGGATGGTAAATGTTGGGTAAGCCGTACACCATCTTCTTGCTTCCCAACTGCTTCAAGCTTTCAAAATTTAGGTGTCTATACCTCAAATGCCATAGCCAGTCTTTGTTGTTGATGATCACACTCAGACACTTTGGTGTGTCGTGATGGATAGCGAGAGAGAACATCTGATTCTTCGCCATAGTGACTCGAATGACCAGCCTCCCTCAAGTGTCTGAGATCAGCATCTGTTTGTTTCTAAGGCTAATCTAGTAACCTTTCTCCACGAGTTGTCTTAGGCTTAAGATGTTGGTCTTCATGTCTGGCACATAGTAAACATGGGAGATGAAAGTGTGATCTCCAACCTTCCACTTGATCAGAACATCGCCCCTCCCTCGGACTGGAACTTTAGAGAGATCGCTAATGATATCTCTCCTTAAACTTTCTCATCAAGTTCAATGAACAGGGTCTTTCTGCCACTCATGTGGTTGCTGGCTCCAAAGTTGAGGTACCAAACATCTTGGTCCTGGGTTGAGCTATGCTCCATTAGCATCAACGATTCTCCGATAACTAGTTCAGCTTCTGCAAGATTAGCCTCCTCGCTAACCTTCTCTATCAGTGGTCTTGACCAACACTCATTGCTATAGTGCCCAAACTTATGGTAGTTATAGCACTCGATGTTTCTCTTGTGAATGGTTTGACGGTTATTGTAACCGCCTCTTCTTCCACGTCCTTTTCCTTTCGAGACATTGTTCTGTTGTCCACGTCCTGCTCTAGCGGATATTTGTCCGCCTCTACCTCCGCCGCTAGATTCAGAATATCCAGATCCGCGAGATCCTCAACCTCACCCTCGTCCTCGGTGTGATGTCCCCTTTTGCTCGTATCTCCAATTGGTCAAAGATAATTTCGACTGTAGGGCCTGCTCCAGTGCTTTGTCGTTACTTCTCCTGTTGACCTTTTGCTCATGGGCTTGTAGCGATCCCACAAGCTCTTCTACCGATATGGTCTCTAGATTTTTGGTTTCTTCTAGAGTAACGGCTATGTAGTCAAATTTTGGATCCAAAGATCGCAAAATTGTCTCATATATTCTCATGTCTGCGAGAATCTCTCCATTCCTCCTTAGCTGGTTCGCAACTACCATTACGCGAGTATAATACTCGGCAATGGACTTAGCAGACTTCATTTGTAGGGATTTGAATTCATCGCGTAGAGTTTGGAGGCAAATCCTCTTTACTTTGTCAGCACCCTTGTATGTTCGATGGAGAGTCTCCCAAACTTCTTTGGACGTATTGGCAGAAGTGATGATTTCAAACGTGACCTCATCAAGGCCCTGGTAGATGATGGACTTGGCCTTGCAGTCCTTCTTTCGGTCGGTGCGGAGGATTATTCTCTGAGCATCTGACATGGATGCCTCGGCTTCTTTGGATTGGGCTTCCTCATACCCATCTTCCACGATGTCCATGACATCTTGAGCGCCTAGTAGAGCTTTCATTTGGATGCACCAATTGTCATAGTTCTCCTTTGTGAGCTTTGGGATGAGCGCCTGCGTAGTCCCATTCACCATTTGGTTTTGAATATTTCAAACAGTACTTCCGAGTTTGAATTTGGAAGGTCGCCGGAAATTAGATGGAGAGACGGCCAGAGTGGCAGTCGAAGAAAAGGAAGAGAACCTTAGGAGTTTTGATGTAAAAGATCCCTCAAACGGCAACCACAGAGTATACTTTCCCTTAGCTCTAATACCACTATTGGGCAGAGGAGAAGGTTCAACCACTTGTGGTGATTGAACTATAAACCCTCAAAGGTGTAAAACACAATCAAGAATCACTCTTTTATTCAACTCTAAATTTTAGAGAGAACTCTCCCTTTTTATTTCTCTCTCTAACTCACTTCTCCTCCTTCTTTTTGAATTGATATAATGCCACGAATAGCACTCCCTATTTATAGATACAAGCCATAGTGTGAATGGAGAATGTGAAAGGAACAAATTCCTTCTTCCATGGTAGATACTCTTCAACAATTGTAGGTACTCTTCAACCATGGTGGTTCCTTCTAGATGGTCAAGTTTATAATTCTATTTTTACTTTTCAACACATTCTGTATGAATTTTCTGTTTGTATATCATTATTCATAGGAAAATAGGTTGATGCAATTGCCTTGATAGTTTATTTTTCTTTTGATAAGTAATTAATGCCATGGTAAATATTAAAGTGACATTGTAACCTGCATTTCTGAAAATATTATTGGAATGGCCATGTTTTTATTGAGTGTATGAAATTTTGTGAGACATCTTAACGTACACTGGAATTACTTTGCTTTAGGCTGCATTTGGTTGCTTACTACTTTTGGCTTGAAAAAGCTTTTTCTGAGGTCTCTTTGGGTAATAGCTAGATGCCTTCATCCACAAGATGCAACCAAATGCAGGTAAATGCTCTATCTGAGTTACTTTTGATTTCTGACACTGAGTGGTGACGAGGATTCCCGGACCGAACCGGAAGCCCTCTGCACGTCGCTTGGTCGCCTCCCGACCAGGCACCCACTCTGATCACCCTCGAGCCTACTGATCTGAGGGGATGCCCATAACAACCCCCTGATCGGGTCGGCCCCTGGCGGTGCCCGTAGGGACCCACTTCTGACATCCGCCCTCCAGTCTCACGTCAGGGACGTGGATATGGCGTGTACCTGCAACAATCGCCACGCCTCTGACACCGTTCTGACACACACCACCCTAGAGTGTGGAGGTGGCCCTCTCAAGTGCTCTGACACCGTCTTGGTCTTCCAACTAGAAGCAGCCACGTGGGAGGACCACCTGCTCCCACCATGCAAACATACAAGGGAACCATTGGCCCCCTGAGACAGGTACGTGATACACAACAACCCAGAGTATGTTTTTTCTCTTCAACACTTGAACCTACTGGAAACTGACGAAAACGCCGGAGAACCGTTGGCTACCACCACACCGGTAGGTTTGTGCAGGAGATCATCGGCCGGCTAAGGAACAGTTCGTCCCGGACCTGGGGGCAGGCCAACACGACATAACTGCATCATCAGCTGGCGCCGTCTGTGGGAACGACTTCTCTCGTGACATTTCATGGTCTTAACCAGGTCTGGGATCAGCACCCTCCCTGAAGGAACTTCGATGGCTGATTCTAGTGTAGAAAAGATAGCCGCTTTGGAGAAGACAGTGGCTGATATGATGGCTCGCATGCAGCAGCTGGTCAGTCAGAACGCGAAGCTACTTCAACGAAACCACCCTCCTCCTCCACCAGAGATTCCACTGCAGCCAAACCCCCTGGCCGAAGAGCAACAAGAACAAGAGGTCAACAAGGATCCATCTGTCCTCCCCGTCGGTGGCAAAAATGGCAATGGAGGGCTAGTTGAGGACCCTCTACTTCGCCGTGAGCCCAACATCGACGAACCACAATCGAGCCACGCAATCCCATCGAGGACGGAGACGGTAGGCGACAAACCGGAGAGCTCCCATGCTTGGGACGAGCAGCTAAAGGCCATGCAGGCTCAGATGGCAGGAGTGTTAGCAGCGATGGAGGCAAAGGCCCCAAACACCGTCGACGCCCTCATTGGCCGGACGGCCTCCCCGTTTACACAGAAGGTAATGGAGTTTCCACTCCCCCCAAAGTTTAAAATGCCGACATTGGACGCGTTTGACGGATCCAAGGACCCAGTGGACCACCTGGAGACATTCAGAGCACTCATGCACCTCCAAGCGGTGCCAGACGAGATTATGTGTAGAGCATTCCCCATCACGTTGAAGGGTTCGGCGCGAACTTGGTTTAATAAGATAAAGCCGGTGTCTGTTGCCACCTTCAAAGAACTCAGTAAACTCTTTGTGAGCCACTACATTGGGGCTCAGAGGCAGAGGAGACCGGCGGCCTACTTGTTGACTGTGAGGCAAAAGAAGGAGGAAACACTGCGAGAGTATGTACGAAGGTTCAACCAAGAGACTCTGGCCGTGGATGATGTCGACGAAAAGGTGGCTGTCACGGTGTTCATGAGCGGCCTGAGAAGTGGGAAACTCCTCTTTTCCCTGTCGAAGAGACCACCCTAGGATATGGCAGAGTTGATGCTTCGTGCTCAGAAACATATGAATGCGGAGGATGCCCTGAATGCGAGGCGAGATAACGATGAAGGGGGCACCTCGCGCTCGGAGAAGAAGAGGCCGAACGGCACCTAGAACAATGAGAGGGAGGCCAAGACGAGCCGAACTCGTAATCGATCGAGAAACCGAGGGGAAGAGAGGCGCGAATACTACCGCGGCCTCGATCAGACATTCACCCCCCTCACGACGAAGCTGAAGGATATTTTGATGGAGATTCGGGACGATCCGGACCTGAAATGGCCGAAGCCCTTGAAGATGCCTTCAGATATGAGGAACAAGAGGCGGTACTGTCGGTTCCACCGTGATCATGGTCACGACACGGAGGACTGCATCAACCTGAAGCGGCAGATAGAAGATTTGGTCAAACGGGGAAGGCTCAACCGATATGTGGCCGGTCGAGACCGAGCACGGGCGAAACGACGCAGCCCGGCGAGAATCGAGGTAACTACCCAGCCCATTGGAAAGATTAGGGTTATCGCTGGGGGATTCGCTAGCGGAGGGGAATCCTCTTCAGCGAGGAAGAAGCACGTTCGGAATATCTGAACTGAAGCAAAAGTGATGTTGGTCGGGGCGGCCAGCAAGAAGACGAAGACCGAAGGTCCGGTAATTATGTTTACAGAGGAAGAGGCCGCCGAGCTGCACCAACCACATGATGACCCTTTAGTCATCTCGGCGGTGATATCCAACTTCAAAACTTGGAGAATCCTGGTCGACAGCGGAAGCTCGGCGGACATCTTGTTTCGAGATGCCTTTGAGAAGATGAAGGTCGGCCAAGAGAAGTTAAAGCCGGCCAACTGCCCTTTAGTAGGCTTCACTGGGGATCAGGTCGTCCCTCTCGGATCCATCGCTTTACCGGTCACCCTTGGAAAAGCGCCACACCGGACGACAAAAATGGTGCACTTTCTGGTTGTGGATTGCCCTTCCGCGTACAACGCCATCATCGGCCGAACGGCCCTGAACCAGTTTAAGGCAGTCGCTTCCACGTATCACCTTCGAATCAAATTCCCGACCGACGATGGGGTCGGGTGCGCAAGGGGCGACCAGAAGGAGGCTCGGGAGTGCTACATGGCCTCCCTCAAAGGAGAACCCAGCCGGGAGGCCTTGGTCATCGAAGAGCTCGAGCCGAGAGATGAGGAAGAAATCAGAAGGGGAGAGCCAGCAGAAGATCTGGAAGATATTCTGGTCGGGCAACCAGAGCAGAATAGAACGGTGAGGATAGGGGCCGCCGCGCCCGAGGAATTCAAGCAACAACTGCGTGAGTTCCTGAGAAACAATGTTGACATATTCGCCTGGTCTCACGAAGACATGCCCGGGATTGACACCCGGGTAGCGGCTCACTACTTAAACATCGACCCCGAGGCCAGGCCGGTGAAGCAGAAGCGAAGGAATTTTGCGCCGGACAGGAACGATGCAGTTGCTGAGGAAGTGGAAAAGCTGATGCAGGCAAAGTTCATCAGGGAAGCGCACTACCTCACTTGGCTCTCTAACGTCGTCATGGGGAAGAAGTCCAATGGGAAGTGGCGGATGTGTTGATTTCACCGACCTGAACAAAGCGTGTCCCAAGGACAGTTTCCCACTACCAACCATCGACCTCCTCGTCGACTCCACTGCAGGGTATGAAATGCTAACCTTTATGGATGCTTTTTCAGGATACAACCAGATTCGGATGGCGGACATGACCGGGAGCACACGGCCTTCATTACGGACCGGGGACTCTATTGCTACAACGTCATGCCGTTCGGTTTGAAGAATGCAGGGGCTACTTACCAGCGGTTGGTCAACCTCATGTTCAAATCGCAGATTGGCCGTAACATGGAGGTCTACGTGGACGACATGTTGGTGAAAAGCAAGCAGGCAACCGATCACCTGCGGGACCTTGAAGAGACGTTCCAGACGCTCCGCAAGTATCGGATGAAACTCAACCCCGCTAAGTGCGCCTTCGGTGTCGCCTCGGGCAAATTCCTAGGCTTCATGGTCTCACAGAGGGGGATCGAGGCCAATCCAGAGAAGATTCAAGCCATCATCAACATGGAGGCGCCTAGAACGACAAAAGATGTTCAGAGGCTGGCCGGGCGTGTCGCTGCCCTGAACAGGTTCATCTCTCGATCCACTGACAAGTGTCTACCGTTCTTCAAGATCCTACGCAAGGCGTTCGAATGGACCGCGGAGTGTGAAGTAGCCTTTGGTCAACTCAAACAATACCTGAGCTCAGTCCCGCTGCTAAGCCGAACCGTCCCGGGAGAGGAGTTATTTCTCTATCTGGCCGTATCAGCAATAGCAGTGAGCTCGGCTCTTGTCCGAGAAGACGGAGGGGTCCAAAAGCCAGTCTACTACACCAGTCGTGCCTTGCGAGGAGCAGAAGAACGGTATCCGAAGATGGAACTCTTGGCCCTCGCGCTGATAACTGCCGCTCGGCGCTTGCGGCCGTACTTCCAAGCCCACACGGTTGTCGTTTTCACTGACCAACCACTGAAGAACATACTGCACAAGCCCGAGACGTCAGGGCGATTAGTGAAATGGTCCGTAGAACTTAGCCAGTTCGACATCCACTATCGACCCCGACTGGCAATCAAGGGGCAGGCGGCCGCGGATTTCATTGCAGAATTCACTAACCCGCCCCCTCCCACCACCGACGCCTATCCGCCAGACAGCAATTGGGTCCTGAACGTTGATGGTTCATCCACTCAAGATTCCGGTGGCGCCGATGTCGTCCTCGTCACCCCGGACGGCCACAAGATGGAGTATGCCCTCCGCTTCAAGTTCCCCGCCACCAATAACGTGGCCGAATACGAAGCACTCCTTGCCGGTCTCAGAATGGCTCGACGAATGGGGGCAGAACAAATAATAGTACGAAGCGACTCTCAGCTCGTAGTGGAACAGGTTCAAGGGGAGTACGAAGCAAGAGAAGACAACATGAAATAATACTGTCAAGTAGCGAAGAGCCTAGCCAGGAGATTCGCAAAAATAATTTTAGAACGCGTCCCAAGATTGGAGAACAAAGAGGCCGACTGACTGGCCAGAATAGCCTCGTCCAGTGAGTCCGATCCTAACGTTCCGATTGAGATTCTTGATTCGCCGAGCATCCAGAGCCCGGAAGTCGACCAGATTGTGCCCGAGTCTTCGTGGATGACCCAAATCAGGAATTATCTGGAGAAGGGAACCCTGCCAGAGGACCAGAATGAAGCGAGGCGGATTCAATATCGGTCGAGCAGGTACCTCATACAAGGCGGGATACTATACAAAAGAGGGCACACCTTGCCACTGCTTCGTTGTGCCAGTGAGGAAGAAGCAAACTACATAATGCGGGAAGTCCACGAGGGTGCCTGCGGGAACCACTCCGGGGGTCGGTCCCTCGCCAAGAAGATATTGCGAATGGCCTATTATTGGCCCACTATGGAGAGAGATGCCCGAGAATTCATCAAGAAATGTGACAAATGCCAACTGTTCGCCAACATCCCGAGACTGCCTTCTCAAGAGCTGACCCCAATCCAAACTCCTTGGCCCTTCGCCCAGTGGGGAATCGACATTGTGGGTCCGTTACCGCTTGGCAAAGGACAAACAAAATTTGCGGTGGTGGCGATCGATTACTTCACGAAGTGGGTGGAGGCAGAAGCCCTACCGACAATTACCGAGGAGAAAATGAAGAAGTTTTTGTGGCAGAACATCGTGTGCAGGTTCGGTATCCCTAAGGACGTCATCACGGATAATGGGAAACAGTTCGAAGGCAGGCAGTTTAACAAATTGTGCACCGACCTAGGGATAAGTCACCATGCTTCGTCCCCCGAGCACCCTCAGGCGAACGGCCAAGTCGAAGTCACCAACAGGTCCCTTTTGAAGATCCTCAAGACGAAGCTGGAAAAGGCCAAAGGCTTGTGGGCAAAAGAGCTCCACAACATTCTTTGGGCCTACAGAACGACAGAAAGAGTGTCCACCGGCCAGACGCCGTTCTTGCTCACCTTCGGAACAGAGGTCGTGATCCCGGTAGAGATAGGACTCCCCAGCCCCAGAACGATACAGTTCGACCCCGCGACTAACGGCGAAGCCATGAATGTGGACTTGGACCTATTGGAGGAGAGAAGGCTACAGACGGCCATGAGGGTGGCGTCCTACCAGCAAAAGATGCGCCAGTACCACAACTCCAGAGTTCAAACGAAAGACTTCGCGACTAGGGACCTTGTACTGAAGAGAGTCAATCAGTCCACCAAGGACCCCAGAGAAGGCAAACTCGGACCCAATTGGGAAGGACCCTACCAGGTGATCAGCAGCACAAGGAAGGGGACGTATAGGTTGAAGAACTCAGAAGGCAAGGAGCTTCCACACCCGTAGCACGCCGAACACCTAAGGAAATACTACTCTTGAAAGGCTCTCACTTGTAACCCTCAAAGAATATCAATAAAAGCAACTGTTCAGCAAATTATCTACGTGTACTGACCTAGAAATTATCTGCTTGCGTAAAACCCACATTGAATCTGCTCGGCCAAGCGCCGAGCAGAGCCAGAGGGCCTTCAGTGGCAATGGCACAGAAAGTATCTGCTCGGCCAAACGCCGAGCAGAGCCAGAGGGCCTTCATTGGCAATGGCACACAGAGAATCTACTCGGCCAAACGCCGAGCAGAGCCAGAGGGCCTTCAGTGGCAATGGCAGAGAATATGCTCGGCCAAGCGCCGAGCAGAGCCAGAGGGCCTTCAGTGGCAATGGCATAGAAAGAATCTGCTTGGCCAAGCGCCGAGCAGGGCCAGAAGGCCTTCAGTGGCAATGGCAAAATCTGCTCGGCCAAGCGCCGAGCAGATCCAGACGGCCTTCAGTGGCAATGGCAAAGAAAGAATCTGCTCGGCCAAGCGCCAAGCAGATCCACTAATTGAACAGTTTCAGCTATTATTGCCAGTCAAGACCTCGTTAATACATGCAAGCATTCAACAAACATAGCAGACACAAGGAATATAAAGAAGAAACTGTCTCATTAACGGAAAGAGGAGTACAAAAAAAAAAAAAAAAGGTTTACAAATGAAGAGGCAACTCAAGTCCGAGCTGGCTCCCCAGTAACCCCTCCATTCCCCCCGGTGTCCTGCTGAACTCGCTCTGAGGAAGGCTGAGGATCCTTCTGGGCGTCTCCAGCAGCAGGCTCGGACCCAGCACGAGGCCCTCCCTCGGTATCCGTTTGAAGCTCGGGGCCCATCCTAGGAGCAGGAGCAGGTGCATCTGTCACGGCCGCCTCGGTGCTTGGGGGAGCGTCTTCAGAAGGCTCGAGAATGGAGAAATCCAAACCAGGGAACTTCCTTGAAGCCTGACCCCTAGCATGCTTGAACCCCTGAAGGAAGGTCGGCGCTAACAACGCCTGGAAGTCGTCCCCCTCTTGGAACTCTTCGACCGCCTTACTCTTCGCGTTCAAGAGCTCCTCCTTCAGGGCCTTCTTCTCCTTCTCCAGCTCCTACCGCTTGGTCTGCTCGCCCGAGAGGCCCAGTACAAGCTTGTTGGTGGTGGCATCAAGCTTCTTGTATTCGTCCTCGGCTTTCTTCAAGGCCGACACCGCCGAGTCCCTCTCAGCGCAGACAACGGCGATCTCATCCTTCATGGCACGAGCCGCAGTGATCTCCTCTTTCAGCCCGTTCAGCTCAGCTAGGAGGGAGGCGCATGTGCTCTTCTCGTGATTGAACGCCTTTTCCAGGCCCGCCAGGTGATGGCCCATCTTGATGTTCCTGGCGACAGACTGGCAGAGACCATGTGTCAAGATGGAACAAGAGAACAAGAAGGAGGACCAAGTAGAAGGCGCATACCCTAAGGAGGTCATGGTTCATGTCCTTCACCAGGCGATTGTTGTTGTGCTTGTCGACCCTATGGAGGTCGACTTCCTTCACGGCAACGGCAGCCCTCGCCCACGCTTCCTCCGGGCTCTCGAACACGTTCCTAGTCGAGGGGGTGGCCTTAGCCCGAGCTTGTTCCTTGGGAGTAGCGACCGTACTTCGCCTCCTCTCGGTTTGCGGGGTTGACGGCTGAACGCAAGGCGGTTCGGTGGTTCTCCCCTCGGGCACCCTTGCCGGAGCCGCTATCTTCCTGGTAGGCTCTGCCTCGGCATCCTTCAAACGTTTCGGTTCAGGCTCGGACCCTCCAGCCTTTCGCTTCCGTAGAAAAGCAACGTTGAAGCTCATCTCGCCGACCGCTTGATCTTGCGCTGGAGTAACAGTCTGGGGAGTGGCAGCAACGGCTGAGCTGTCAACAACGACCGTGCCAACTGCAAACAAAATGGATGTTAGTTTGGCAGCATTGAGAAGCTCTACAAACGACTAAACACTCACTCCTCTCACGTTCAGCGGCTAAGGCTTCTCTGGTAGGCTCGGGACCTAGCAAGTAGTTCGACAAGCTTTCGGCGGTGACCAAGTCTTTGTGACTATGGACCTCGTGTTGCTGAACCTTCCTTATGGCAGCCCTCACCTCCTTAGATACTCTGGGCTTTGCCCGACCTGACACCCAAGGCAACCTAGGTCAGGAAACTGACACTTGAAAAGAAAAGGAAATAAAACCGAGTTCGGTAGAGAAAGAACGTACCCTTCTTGCTCGGGTAACCCCATTGCCTGGGGACCCAAGCAGAGAAGTCGGTCTCCCAGGGTTGAAACTCCCATCCGTCTCCACTAACGAAAAAGAACCGGTCCTTCCAGTTCTTAACCGAGGAAGGGAGCTCATCAATCAGGTTGTACTCCTTGGACCTGCCCGAGAAATACCACCAGCCCGTGCCCCTCTCCGCTGGCCGGTAGCAGAACAAGAATTCCTTTGGCGTGATGTCCCTTTTATGGACGATCTGCCAGAGGACAGAACAATCGAGCAGGATCCTCCATCCATTCGGCTGTATCTGCCCTGGAGACAAACGAAGCCTCTGCAGGATCCTCCGGACAGACTGGGGAAAGGGCATCCGAAGGCCACCAGCCAACGCGCCCTCGTATACTATGATCTCGCCCTCCCTGGCCGAACAGGCCCAGTCGTCCTTTTTCGGGATCCTAAGCTTCAAACCCCGTGGGATCTGATATGCAGCCCGCAAAGCCCCGACCTTCTCCTTGGTGAGAACGGAGGACACCCCAACAGCCTCGTACCCGGGATCGTCCTCATCCGACTCTCCCGACTCTCCCCCCTCAATGGCACCAGAGTCGGCGGCCTCTACTTGGCCCGATTCAAGAACTTGTACCGACCCCCTAGAACCACTAACGAAGGCCTCATCTCCGGCCTCCCGACCCACTACTTCGTGTCTATTTGAGTCTGTCTTCTCCGAATCCAAACTCACGTGCTCAGGGTTGGCCTTGGTGCCTAATCGTTTCTCGTTCTCAATCCTAAGCAGTACGGGTTTGAATAACTGGGCTATTTTCCCAAGTATTAACTCCAGAAACCCCGGCCTATCGACAAACCCTAGAAGGTCGGGGATTTCCCCCCTCTTTTGGTAAACCCAGACACAGCGTGTCGCTAACCAGTACATACAATCGAGAAACGGGACTTACCACGCTTTGCAACTCCAACGACAGGTCGCGGTGTAAGCCGGAGGCGCTGCACGACGGATGGCACCCCCTTAACTCGCCGGAGACAACGAATATGACGCTGAGGACGACAACGTAAGCTTTCTCTCTCTCTCTGTGTACGTATTTGGTAAAAAGCACTAAGAGGGAAATGGGGGCAACTGCCCCCCTCAACTCCCCTCACATCTTTGAAATCAACGGTCCAGATGGCCTACGGTGACGGGACACCAACGGCTGGGATACGGCGCGTCTTTTCGGCTACTGGCAACCGCGCCCTGGCTGCCACGTTAGGGCACGTAAAGCGATGCGACGGCTTCCATCATTATTGCGCCGTCCTCGCCATCAATGCACTCCGTGTTTCGCGGTCGAGTCGCCCTTCGGAATTCCTCTGGCCCCAAGCCGATGGCCAAAGGAATTGGGGGCATCTGGTGACAAGGATTCCCGGACCGAACCGGAAGCCCTCTGCGCGTCGCCTGGTCGCCTCCCGACCGGGCACCCATTCTGATCGCCCTCGAGCCTACTGATCTGAGGGGATGCCCATAACGACCCCCTGATCGGGTCGGCCCCTGGCGGTGCTCGTAGGGACCCACTTCTGACACCCGCCCTCCAGTCTCACGTCAGGGACGTGGATATGGCGTGTACCTGCAACAATCGCCACGCCTCTGACACCGTTCTGACACACGCCACCCTGGAGTGTGGAGGTGGCCCTCTCAAGTGCTCTGACACCGTCTTGGTCTTCCAACTAGAAGCAGCCACGTGGGAGGACCACCTGCTCCCACCATGCAAACATACAAGGGAACCATTGGCCTCCTGAGACAGGTACGTGATACACAATAACCCAGAGTATGTTTTTTCTCTTCAACACTTGAATCTACTGGAAACTGACGAAAACGCCGGAGAACCATTGGCTACCACCACACCGGTGGGTTTGTGCAGGAGATCATCGGCCGACCAAGAAACAGTTCGTCCTGGACCTGGGGCAGGCCAACACGAGATAACTGCATCATCACTGAGTTATAACTTGTTATTATTAGCATAGAACCAAAAAGGTTGATTATCTAAGTATGACGTCGTAAGTGCTAATATATAACTGTTAAAATAAACGTACATCAATTCTGCAAGAAAGGTGAAACATGAGTTTAACCAGAGGATTACATACAGGGAGACGGGGGAGGCGTATTATGATGCGTTGCTTGTTATAATTTTAACTTAATGATAAGTACACATCCTACTTTTTTAACAGTTTAATTAGTTGACGTGTCAGTATTATTTTTTTATTTTATTTTGATAATGAGGGAAGGACTATCAAAAAAATCTATTTAAAGTGAGTTTTAAACACAATCACGTCGGCAAACGATGTGGGACACACAATAACCTTTTTTGACAATAATACTAACTGACATGTCAGTATTTTCGTTGTCTCATTTTTGTGTCCTTGTCATTCTCCATTGTGGCTTGAAATTTGCCATTAAGTTTTGGCAATATGTGGTTTGATCGACTCTTGATTCATTTTTCTAGTCATCATTTAAGAATGCAATTCTATTTCTTTGCTCAATCAATGGAACTAAATACAAAAAACGACCTTGTGTTGGTGCACATTGGGGTATGCCCTTTGAGACCAGCTTAGTGTGGAATAGTAGAGAGGTGCCCATGCCATATCTTGTAGCTTTTAGTGTTATAGTACTGTTAGTGTATATAAATTTAAACAATCTTATCATGTCATAATTGCTTTTTGTCTTTGATTTTTTTTTTTTTTATAATGTGAATATAAATTAGGAGAGCAACCCATATCAGATTATACAGCTGAGTTACGCCACATTGAAAGACTTTTGGACCTTTTTTAGTGGCTCCTCAGAAATCTCAAGGGACTAAAAGCCTATACCCCGGAAAGATTCTGCTGCTGTAACTGAAGGTTAGGTTCTTCAACAGATATTAGTTTGCAAAGGCAACTCCAGTAGCACTCCTATCTAAATGTCTTCTGGTTTCGTCTCCTGGCGGCAAGCGGCTCAAGGTTTCAGCCTTAATTCTTTCCCATATGATTGGAAATAGCCCTTTGGTCACAAAACTCTCTTTGCTAGGGGCATCAAATCCTAGTATTGAGGAAGAAAACACTTCCCTTATTAGTTCTGAAATCATCCTTGCTCAGCAGGAGGATTCTATTAATTATTAATCAAGCAAGCAGCTGAGAAGAGAAGCTTGAGCTTGTTAAACTTTGCCGAATGAAGAGCAATGTTGTGTTGTTGAAGACAGCAGATGGTGCATGACGTGGGAAATAATGACAGATGGGTTGTTGCAAAATGGTGGAAGCCCCATGTCCAATTTGTATGTTGTCTTGTGATGTTGAGCTTCTTAAAACAACGCAAGTGGCGTTTTAAAGAGGATGATGAAGGAGAATGATCGAAGGTGGTTATATATCACATGGTAAAGACGATATATAATACATACATTTTCGGAAGGTGGGAAAGGCCAGTTGATGATTGGTGGGTGGGGGGTTTTGGAAGAATTTAACGAGCTGTTCGCCATTGCTTCAGCCGTAAGGATTGATTTTGCAAAATGGCTGGGGTTGACGCGTGGTCTAATATTCTTCTTCTGTTATTGCTGCTTATCCTTTTCATCAGACCGGGAGGCATATATTCTACATTTTCTTCCTTCATAGCTGTATTTTCTTTTCTTTTCATTTCTTTTCCTGTACGTTTTGGTGTTTTTTCCTTTAATATTGGTGCTCGATCTATCCATGAAATGAATGAATCACCCATGCATATACGCACAGTCAGCTCATTGAGATTTAGAATCATGAGGTGCCAGACTGGAGTGGGAGTAGGCCAATTAAAGCAGTGAATTCATTTTTATTGGCATACTGCATGTATCATTGCACCGGATATTTTACCCTAATGCAACCCTAATTGTTTAAGAATACAGAGATTGTCCTATTCTGATCCCTTTTCATCCTCGCTAAATGATAAGAACAAAAACTTAAGAGTAGATTTACAGAAAAATAAAATAAATAAAAATAAAGACTGAAAAACAAGAACTTAATAATAACCGCCCTTGTTGGTAAGAGAATTGGAAGGCAAAGAGTTGGTGTGATGCTCTCACCTGGCTGACTGACCATATTTCAATCACAAAGCTGAGATTACTTCAGTGGGTCCAATGTCAGTCAGTCAATCAACACCGTCAAAGCTGAGAGTCAATTTCAGCTGTGAAGTATTGAAGTCCTACTGCAGGGGCCACCTGACAACATATTAAAAGCACACAGGACCAATTGTGGCAAAATCAGGGGTGCACCCTCCTCATGTGATCTCCGGGCGCCCCTGTTGGACCTTTCCACCGTCAAAGCACATTTTAACCAAAGAAAGCCTTGAGAAGCACGTCACAGACGCTACTTAGAAGTTAACTTTTCCTTCGCCTGTCTAATTATACGGCACCATCCAAATGTCGGCAAAATGCATAAATTAAAAAATTTTGAGAATCTTGTGAAATAGCCTTTTCAATCTTGCGGAATAGCCTTTTCATTGGGTATGATCCGATCATCAAAACCATCTCCAAAAGACCGTGAATGATTGGTTCAATTTTGAAAGTGAATGAAAGACGCTTCCCATTTCTCCTTTTAAACTCATATTATTGTCAAACAATTGACAAACTATGTAAATTTGGAAATTCTCAAAAGTCTTTCTAAAGAATTTTTTATCAATAGATTCAATTAAATAGATCACTTTTCAAAGACCGTAATTGCATTAATTAAGGATGGCTATTATGGAAAAATTCAGGAAAGGTCTAGGAGATGATTCGAAAAGCTCAATGCCTAAGATACTTTCCCTATCAACAAAGATCACCGAAGACTCCAAACCTATACCAAGTCGAAGAGAATTTGCAAAACAACATCACTACCTAACTTGATTCTCTCAAATTATTCACGAATGGCACGTTTATCTAGATAAAGAGAGCATAAAAGTTAGTGACAAAAAGGCAAAAGCCACACGTGTTCATATTTTGATCAAATCATGATAAAACTTGAATTGTTACCTAAGTTAGCATGTACAGAGGGTGCCTCGTGGAACTCTCTAAGTGATGAGGCCAGACGCATGTTCCTTATGCGTCTAGCCTTAGGCAATTTGCCTATAAATATAAGCACCCCCCCCCCCCCCCTCCTCTCTGTATTTGGCAAGTGAAAAACACTGGCGAAGCCCTAGTAAAATCACTCCAAAAGTATGAATTTTTCAAGTAAGTCTCCAAGTCTTCCAAATCCAAGAAGGTCTAGCCTATTGAAGAATCAAGAGAGAAATTATGCTTTCAAAAGCATGCATCATTCATCCCTAAAGCAATGACTAAACTTTTTTTTTTTTTTTAAACATGAGTCAATATTAGTAACTAGATATTCGTGAGTAGATTAAGAGTGTAGAGACATGTGGGTACTAATTTATATCTACTAAAGTAGGGTAATGACCTTTAGATACCTTTCCTACACGTAATCAACCCCCAAACTATAAAATTTTAGAACGGATACCAATCCAAAGTCATGTTTTCAAAAATGTTTCAAAACATTTTCAAAAGATTGCTAAAAATCTTGTTTTCTTATAATGTTCTCTAGAAGGCATTTTATAAAACATTATGAAAAAAATTTAAGTTTGATTTTCGGATTATAGGTTTTAAGTGACTTAACATATTTTTAATAATGTTAATTGACAACTCCAAAACTTTTTTAAAAAGCCTCTTATAAAACTCAATTTCAAAGTTTAAATCCCATCGCACTTACCCTTTTAGAAAAATAAGTTCTATAATAGAGAGTATCAAATTTTTTCGAGCCAAGAGACGCTTGTCAAAAAACAGGGGTGCTACAAAATTTATATACTAAATTATTGTTATGTCCCAACATTTTAAAACCAAAAAAAGCTATCACATCAACTTATGAAAAATGTCATGGTCAAAAGTATAGTTATTACGATTGGATTGTGTCAAAACCCTATTTTGTACCACCTAAAAATGTATAGAAAATGAGACTGGTCTAGAATCAAGTTTTTGTATGATTAGGGATCCATGTATTTGTTTTACCTTCTAGATTAAAAAAATTCGGGTGTCGTTACTTGACATCTATAGAGTGTGTTAGGTTACACAAAAAGAAGTGTTTTCACAAATATGAATTTTTAGCCAATTATAATTTAATGCAAAAAACATATTATGCAGATTTTGAAGCATTTCTTTTGTTTTGAAAGGCATTTTTGCCTATTTTGAAAGGCTCTTAAATGATTTGACTCCATGTTGGTTTGTGTTATCATGACTAAATTGAGAAAATTTTATCATGTATTGGGAAGTGGTTAAGCATCCAACCCCATTCAGAAATTGACATTATATCCATTTCTTGCGAACTCTTGATCATTGTCCTTCAATTAATTATCATCCTCTTATATATGTATGCATCAAGTCAGTTGTAAGCAATAGTATGATGTTGGCTGATGCCATGTCGGTATTGAGATGCTTATGCAAGGTGTCTATCTACAGTTACAGTGTATGCATTTACATAGGCAGCATAACAACTACGCTTTTGGTAATGCTTTATTTTAACCGAGCCCAGTAATAATATTTTGGATTCCCTACATGTCCATTCGGGAAATCAAGTCGAACTGGTTTGGCTGCTGGTGATTTGAAAAAGACTCTTCCCATACTTGATTGGATTAATTTTTGAAAATGTCATTTTTGACTACTTTGAAAAGGTTTTGCACTCCTCTGAGAATATTTTGCAAGATTTAAAACACAATTGCAGTGGGAAATTTTGATTTTATGGATATTAACGAATTTTGACCAAGCTTGAAAAGAATGTTCAAACTGTCTACATATCCTGGCAATACATGAATCAAGTCATATGTAGTTAGGCTATTTTTAATGATAAGTCTGCTTTTTGAAATATTAGTTTTGGGAAATTCTTTGATAAAATGAATACTACGCTAGAGAACTTGGTTTGAGAAATGGTGACCGTGCCTGAAAAGATAACTCAAATTGCCTATATATCTTGACGATGCGAGACTTATGTCTAATGTAGTTTGGGCTGGTTGAGAAGAGGCAATCACCATAGTGTTTACCAACTTAATAAAGGGTTGTGAGAACTCTATGGTTCTTTATCCATGTCTTAACTTGTGCTAGAAGTTTTCTTTTTGACAGAATGACTTTCACCAATGAAATGCAATTTTGAGCCATCTTTTACCGCATAAGAGGAGTCCACTTATCTGCACACGGTTAGCCCCCAAGTCTATTACGCTAGCTTTGTGCTAATTGGAGTGATTACAGCGATCATGCGCGAAGTTGAATTTTTGAAAGGGTCTCTTTGGCCAAAGAGAGGTTTACTTATTTTTTATACGGAAGATCTGCCTAGCGGCAATTGCAAAACATAGGCACACAAGCTCTAGATAAAAGTATGCTATTTTGAAAACACACGTTTTTAAGTTTTGAGATAGTCGTTATAAGAGCTTGTGTTGAAACCTCGTATTTTTTAGATGGAGGGTCCATCTCACAAAAACCATAAAGATGCATACGAGGTTCTTGCTTTAAAAAAAAGTAATTCTATTTTGGAATTTCAAATCAGACATTATGATGATTTATGACATGTTAATATGTGACTTTATGATGTATGCAAATATGCAGCTTGCCAATTAATAGTCCTAATAGGCAACCGAAATTAATAGGAGTAGAAATAGAAATGCATGCTATGCATGACTTATTGAGAAGTTTTGGCAAAGTTTCGGCATAGTCGGAGACCTATTTCGAGCCAGAATCTAGATTGGTTAAATAGGAGTGAAGCTAGGGTAAGGCTCACCAAGATAGTAGGCCTAATAGATCATGTGTACATTACAGCAATGTTCTGAAGCGTGGACTGCTGTACGAACCAGAAAACTGAAATTTTTTTAATATGGCTTCAATATTTTTGTTTCTTAATATCTAGAATAAATTAGTTTAACAAATAAAAATAAATACAAACAGAACAATTACAACCTCGTAGGCCTTTTTTACGTAGTTGCCTATCAAAGGTTGAGTGCCTACAAACACTAACAAGAATAGAAAAATAAGAAACGGATAAATATTGCAATTGGATAAAAAGGAAAAATCCCACCACAAGATTGAGTAAATTAAGGACACCGTTCAAACGAGGACTACTCCCTTGATTAAGGCAAACATATAGCTGCCTATATACACACACAAATAAATGGAGATAGGTTTAAAACATCCAATCAAAAAAAGAGAATCTTGATTAGAATACTAAATATAAGGAAACCATTATTAACGGAGAGAAAAAAAACCGAGAAAGTTAGAGAAAATTTAGCTCTGAGCCTAATGTTTGTGCGAGATATACAAAGTGTGTATACTTATATATGTGTACGTACATGTATATATATAAACACATCATGCATATCTATAAAAATTGGGGGTAATTAACCAAATCGTAATGGAAGTCTAGGTTGATGATAGACGTGACAGTGAAACACTCATGAATCTTCTCAAAAAAAAGATGCTGCTAGAATGTGTCTTGCTGAAGAGAGCTGAAGTGTGCGGAGTCTGCTGCACTGGAAGTCAAATTCATTTGGGGAGAAACCGATTGGAGAGAAGGATAATAAAACCGGCCGGTTTAGACAGACTGCGAACGCTTCTCACAGTTAGGCGGTTGAACCGCGGTTTTGCAAAATTAAATTTGTTTTATTATATGAACGGTTCACTATTTTTTGGTTGAACCGGCCAGTCTGAGTTTTTGAAACACTGCATTACAAATTTACAGTTGCTATGACACGGAGTTATGACACATGTCAATGCTACCCAGCAAAGTCCATTGAACTTAGTTGTGGAATAACAAGCGAATATGAAAGTTTGGCTTAGTCCTTTTGACCAATTGAGCATCCAATCCGTTGGTTTGGGCAAGGTTTTGATTGCATATGCATCCCCATTTCCACTTTGACCACGAATGAGCAATCCAAACTAACAACCTAAACTAAACCATATTGTGGAGGGCCACGGTAAAATTTATTTTGAACTTTTTTTATGTTGACTTTTTTCATTTATAAGTAAAAAAAAGTCAATTATTTTTTGATTTTTACTTTTACAAGCTAAGAAAAAAAAAAGCAAAAAAAACCAATATATAATAAAAAAAATTAATTATAAAATATACTAATTAATTAGACATACACCGAACTGATTTCCGTTACTTGACAAAATGGATTAATGAGTAGGAGAACTCTTTAATGCAAGCGATGCTTCAAGAGACATGCTTTAAGAGGTGTCAATTAAGTAACCAAAGCAAATATGCTTAATTTAATGCCCTTTACCACATCCGTGATCACCATGAAGACAATTTTTAGAGGAAAAACAAACTCTTTGACTGCCCAAATTGAATGCTATTTGTTCCGTAATCTATGGAGATTGGCAGAAAAGAGAATGGCACCCACAGATGAGAAAGCTATGTCGGGTGTGAATCAAATGGGCATTATTTTTTTTGAAGCAAAGCGTATGGCAAAACAGATAAGATTAATGCTAGCTAGATTTCACTATGAAAAGATGATGCCAAATGGCGACACGCCAAGTCCACAACATATTCTTTTTTCCCCTAACCCCACCAATGTCAACAAAATTGATTTCTCTTTCTAAGACAGTAGTACATGGTAGGATCATATATATATATATATACTTTACACGCCCTTTTGACTTAAGGACTCGATAGTGTGGCAGCTAGTGAATGCTTATTATTGCATGGTAGGGGTCATTTTGCCTAACATAGCAGACATCAAGCCACGTTGCCCTCCACTTTGCCTACCAATAATAAAATGTTGCTCATCTTAGGGAAGGGTGGGGGGCCATTCTTAGAACTAGAACCAGAGCTAGCTATATAGCCTCCACCTGGGTCAGAACTTATCCATATTATCATACTTCAAGAAACCTCCAATTTTTCCACGCATCGGCCCCAGTTGGATCTGAAAAATATTTATTCTTGTAATTTGCCTCGAGTACACATCAATGGTCATCCTAAGCATATAGTAATAGTGATTGAAAAACGTGGCATTTCCTCATACACATAAAGAACTTATAGAAATACCGCAAGAAAAATGGATTCCCTGCCTCACTCACATTTTATATTAGCCGGTCTCTTATAAAATGTATGAATTAATACTCTTATTGGGTACTTACATTTGAATTTCAATATTTGAATATGAGTTATGTGTTTAATATATTTAGTTGGATCAATATTCATCCAACATATATTGTTGTATATTTATTTAACAAAAATATTTTATTATATTTTTGTGTCTTAACTTTAAATATAAAAATTAAGTGAATCTGACATTTACGCACATACTTTTACTTAAATGTATGCAGCATAGCACACACCAACACACACTGCTACAAGCATGTCCACCAACATCTTGCCTTTGGATAGTATAATTTAGAAGGAACAACTTTGAATTTGATGCTTTATGAGTTCGATAAATGTGATTTAAGGAAATTCAAGCTTGAATTTTGATTTCAATGAGATCTAAAAATGGAATCGAGAGCTTTGAGTGATGATCTAAGTGAATAGAGTCGATTCTGACCAGGGAGAGTTTCCACATAATCGAACTATTTCAACTATAACCCTTATAGCATGTGGAAGCGTCCTGGGCTCCCAATCTTTCTGCAAGAACTGCTTTGGCGGGGAGAGCATTGGAGGCCACTCGCCAAATCATTATCTTTAAACGCTCATGAATCCTGAGCCTCCATAAACACTTCCATTGCTGCGAACTTAAGCTTCAAGATTGGAAAAGATGGTTATTAATATCACACCTATAGGCTGATTGGACTGAAAATAAACCTGTATCATCATGAAGCCAACTCCATAAGTCATGCCTGGGAATGGCTAGAATGGGAATCTTTAAGATTTCTTGTACTGATTGGCAATCAAATAGGTTCTGCAGAGCTTCCAGGTTCCAAGAGATAGTTTCTAAGTTGATTAGATCAAGTTTCTAAGTTGATTAGATCACTAACCTTAGTATCCCTTGGAGTAACATGCTGCAGGGGTATTGGTTTTAAACTAGGAAGATTCGAGACCTTCCATATGTCAATGGTAGAACCATCACCAATTCTCCTACAAGCAGATTTGAGGATCAAGGTTCTACAATCAAGGATCCCCTTCCAGATGATGGAATCAGAAGCTTTCTTTGGGACCTCCAGGTACGGCACCTTGTGACAATACTTTTTCAACAAGAGAGAAGTCTATAAATGATTCCCCTCATTGAGCAACTGCCAGCCAAGCTTGGCAACCAAAGCATGATTAATCAGGTTAAAATTTTTAAATCCCAGGCCCCCCACTTCTTTGGGCATGCAAACACAGCTCCAAGACTTCACATGGAACCCTCTCCTACATTGCGGAATACCCCACCAAAACTTGCTAACCTTACTATCCATAGCCTCACATAAGGATGATGGCATTTTAAACGAAGACATGGTATAGACTGGAAGAGACAGAGCAGCAACTTTAATAAGTGTTGATCTACTAGCGAAGGACAGGGACTTACATTTCCAACCTGATAGTTTGAGACTCAGTCTTTTGAAGATTTGATTAAAAGCTTGTTTTTTTATTTTCCTATAACCATAGGGAGACCCAGGTAAACAGCATCCCCTCTGCCTTTAGGGAGACCAAGCACTGTATTAACATCATGGATCACTTCACTAGATGCATTCTTGCTATAGAAAATAGCATATTTTGTTTTGTTCACCATTTGACCTGACCACCCCTCATATAAGGAAAGGCAACCTTGAATCACTTTAGCTTCTTTAGCATTGGCTCTACAGAAAATGAGAAGATCATTAG
Organism: Euryodendron excelsum; assembly: GCA_033060915.1. Lineage (NCBI taxonomy): Eukaryota > Viridiplantae > Streptophyta > Magnoliopsida > Ericales > Pentaphylacaceae > Euryodendron > Euryodendron excelsum. The sequence continues at coordinate 38,318,603 of CM065382.1, forward strand.
CAAACATAAGGTGAGAGATAGGCTGACAATTTCAAGCAATTTTTATGCTATGGAACCAGTTTTTGTCTTCTGCATAAGCTAAAAGCCTAGATAGCACTTCACTGCATAAAATGAATAAGAATGGTGATAAGGGATCACCTTGCTTGAGGCCTCTCTGGGGTTGAAAGTAACCAAAAGGTTCACCATTGATTAACAAAAAGAAAGACGGAGTAGCTATACATTGTTGAATCCACTGGATGAAAACAGATGGGAACCCCAAACAGGTAAGAATCTTAAGGAGGAAAGACCACTCAATGCGATCATAGGCTTTGGCCATATCAACTTTAATAGCCATTAGAGCACCAGTCCCTTTTTTCTTCTTCAGATTGTGCATGACCTCCTGAGCTAGGATAGTATTCTCCCCAATACTCCTGTTAGGAACAAAAGCTGTTTGATTGGGAGCAATGATCTTATCTAGAAGGGGCCTCAATCTGTTAGCAAAGATCTTGAAAATCACCTTATATGCAACATTACACTGGCTAATTGGTCTATATTGTTCAGTTCTACAAGCATTTTGAACCTTTGGGATTAAGTTTATAAAAGTGTGATTTAACCATATCAAAAGAAAGCCATTCTAGAAAAAAAAAAAAAAAAAATGATAACCATTCTGCAAAGATCACTCCAAACAGTATTCCAATAAGTTTTATAAAAAATAGCAAACATTTCATCTGGACCAGGGGCCTTCAATGGGGGTATACTAAACAAAACAGTCCGTATCTCATTTGTAGAAAGGATTCTGTAGAAGAAATCCTTATCAATGTCAAATAGCACAAGAGGAAGCAAATTAGAGATCCAGGCTGGGATGACAGGGCTAGCTGAAGAGAATAAATTCTTATAAAACTTTACAAAGTGCTCCCCTATCTCTGTTCGATCATGAATCCAGGACCCATCATCCAGTTTAATTGTATCAATTGAATTCCTACGCTTTCTTACAATTGTAGAAGTATGTAAGAAACGAGTATTAGCATCCCCTTCACGAAGCCAGAGATTTCTGAATTTTTGCTTCCAAAAATTTCTTCTCTGAGTTGAGTTTCCCGCAGCTGAAACTATAGCATTCGAATCATATTTTTATTCTGAGGTGAGGGAGCAGCTTGTTGCAACCAAGCACTATGAACAACCTCATGACTTGAAGGATCGCAAGCCCACATGGCTTCAAATTTAAATGGCTTTTCGCAAGAATTTTTTTCACCATTCGTATCTAACATAAGAGGCACATGATCTGACTCAATGGCTGGGAGGTGCTTAATAGTAGCTCTGGGGTACATATCACGCCATTCAGGAGTACCTAAGCCTCTATCCAAGCTTTCTTGAATATTAGCCCTTCCCGTTCTATTATTAGACCAGGTAAATGGATTTCCCATGAACCCCAGATCAATCAGACTTAGGCCATCCACCACACCCCTAAAGCCCCTATTAGATGGTTCGGCATATACCTGTCCTCCTTATTTTTCCCCCTGTGAGGTGATGTTGTTGAAATCCCCAATAAAGAGTGTTGGTCCTTGAAATGTATCAGTGATGTACTCCAAAGAATCCCATAACCTTTGCTGAATATTTCTAGCAGGTGGGACATATACCCCATTAAGAAGCTAGGTGCCATCCTTCGGATCAGAGAACACTAAAGCTGAAATAACGTAGGAATCCGCATAAACAATTTCAATATCCACCCCATTCTTCCAAGCCAAACAGATACCACCAGGAAGCCCATTTGACAGGCAAATTTTGTAGTTAGGGAAAGAGAGTTTTTGTAGCTGATCACTAGCTTTTGTTGTTTGTAACTTGGTCTCAAAGAGGAAAATCCAATCTGGGTTTATTTTGTTGGCCACAACTCTCAAAAGACAATTGTCGAGGTGTGAGCTAACCCCCGACAATTCCATGCAATTCCTATCATGGAGGAGTAGGGGGCATGGATAGGCCCGCCTCCTCAGCCATGTCAGTTACCTCTAGGTTCCATTCCACACAAATTTCCTCCAATTCTTGGATGCAATTCTTAGATTTTCTTCGTCAAAAGGTCTTCTTGATGCTCTGTTTCATGTCAGTTTTTGAAGATCTTTCACTCATGTAGACTGCTTGCTCTTTACTCTATCCACCTTCTTCTATCATATCATTGGATTGCCCTCGGTAAATTTGGTCCATACTTTTTCATTTCTTGGATTTCTTATCCCTTATTTCCATGTTGCTTTCCATCTTTCGCTTTATCGACAATTTTGTGATCCCTTGTGCTAAGTTTTATTCAATCTTTGGGTGTAGTGAGGGGGTTTTGGGTTTTAAAAGTTTGTTATAGGTGTCTGTTGCAGCCCGTTTCCGGACGCCGGGCCCTTCCCTCTTTTTTTCTAAGCCCGGGAGTGAGAATTTCGCACGGTGCTCTCTCGTTAAAACTCGTCCTCCTAGAAGGACGAATACGACGGGGTATGAATTTTGAAAATGGAATTGATTAGTGCTTTTTGAAAAGGTTTTTAGAGTCACCACCTAACATATTTAAAGATGTGTTAGGTCATCTACACCAAGTAAAACCTGAGAGTTAAACTTAGGTTTTAGAAAAGGTTTTGTTTTTGAAAAACGTCCTCATGAGAGGGTTTTAAAAGGTAGGGTTGCTTGACTACCCTAAAAACATTGGAAAGCCCTTTTGAAAATTTGACTCCGGTTTTGGCCTTTGAAACAGAAATTCTTAAGTCTGGGGGTTGGTTACGTGTAGGGAAGATGTCCTAAAACTATCACTCTACCCCACCCTTATGGTACCTATATGTCTAATCACCTTTTACTCACCTAATTATGACTCACTAATTACCTATGTTTAATGCTATCCACTTAAAAAACTTTTGAAAACAGAATTTGAAGAAGAGTTTGAAAGAGGAATTTGAGTTTGAAAAATAGAATTGAGAATTTGAAAAGGGTTATAACCAAGCCCCGTGAAGGGCTACCTACGTACCTCCTTAAAAAGGATCAGGTCAATCATAGTTCGAACTAGAGTCCGAAAGGGTTGGAATTTTGAAATGAGGTTTCTATTTCTAGAAAGTTTTCATTTCTAGAATGTTTCCTTTTCAAGAAAGATTGAGTTTGAAAGTGTTTCCTTTTCAGAAAGATTGGACTTTTGAAGTGTTTCCTTTTCAAGAAGATTTGACTTTTGAAATATTTCCTTTTCAAGAAGATTGACTTTTGAAATGTTTCCTTTTCAAGAAGAGTTGATTTCATTTTGAAATGTTTCCTTTTCAGAAAGATCTGACTTGAAAATGTTTCCTTTTTAGGAAGATTGAGATTTAAAAAGAGTTGGTTTGATTTGAAAATATTTGAGTTGATTTGAAAAGATTGGGTTTTGAAAATGTTTCCTTTTCAAGAAGATTTTATTTTATTTTTAAAAAGACAAGTTTGGATTGTTTCCAAAATGGAAGGAGTTGATTTGCGTTTTAAATTTGGAAGGTTTGAAAATGGAGTGATTTGAGGGATTTGAAATGGAAGTTTTTGATTTAGTTGATTTTGAAAAGGAAAGTTTGGAAAAGGGAAGTTTTGATTGATTTGGAAATTAAGGATTTTTAGGGTTTGAAAATGGTAGGATTTTGGTTTAAAAAGAGAAGGACTTCAAGTTGGCAAAAACAGGGTTTTCCTAGGATTGGACTTCTAGAACTTAACAAACATTAGTTTTGAAAATGGTTCGAAAGCCGAGTCTTGTGAAAACATGTTTTAGGATCCAAAACCCTAACTTGAATTTTAGGCATCCAAATGGATATCGCACTTTGCCTAAAGCTATTCTAGCCATTGAAAGGCTAGAATCATTTTAGGCTTGTGGTTTTGAAAAATAATAAAGGCACGGGGCCAAAAATGTAAACCTTTCGGGTCCTTTAAATGTCACACATTTCTCAAAACAACCATAATCATGAAAAGACTAGGATCATTTCGAGAACGGGTTTTTGAAAAGTGACAAATATAGGCTAACGGAAGCCATTTAAAAAGTCACACTTCTCTAGGAAAACCCTAACCATAAAGGGTTAGGATCTACCTAGAGTTGTGGTTTTGAAAATATTACTTTAGAAAATGGTTTTAAAGGGTAAAGGAATGACATGAGTGCAAATGCAATTTGACGATAGTAACGGCATGAAACATACAAGGTTTAGGTATCACTACATTATAAGAAGGCCCTAAGGCCATGCCGTGAAGTAAGTGAGGGCCAAGAAGAGAGTTTCGATCAGTACTCTCCTCTTGTTCACTCTCGACATGGACTTAACGTTCTCTTGTTTTCAAGCATGTAAGAAAGGGGGGTTTAGAGATATGGGATTAAAAAAGAGAAGAACCCAAGTGGGTTTGGAGGGAGAAGAGAAAGTGGGGGAGTACGAAAATTAAAATGGCGATTACCTTGTCTCGTAGCTTTTTTCTTTGGTGGAGGCTTGGGCCTTTGACTTGGGAAGGTTTTGGGAGCTTTCGGGCAGCGAGGCGAACCTTCGATAAAGCTTGGAGCCTAGGGCTTCAAGAGTTAGGACTCGAACTCGGCCAGCAGGACTTCGAGAGAGAGAAAGAGGGCTCAGGCAGCTATCTGGATTAGAGGGGAAGAGTTTCTAGAAAAAATTTTTGACCCAAAACAGAGAGGGGGAAGGTTTGTATTTATAGTGCATTTTTAGCGGGGTTGTGCGCACGCTTTGGGCTTGGCCGTGCGCCACTATGAGTGGCACAGGGTCATTTAAGTTTGGCTTGAAAAAAGGCTAGATATGGGGCTGCGTGATTTGTAACTAATTCTGGGGGGTTATGTACCACTATTAGTGGCGCACGGCTAAAGAAAGGTCATGCTTCACTCAAAGTGGAGTAAGGAGGTTCTGGTTTAAAAAGGGAAGGTACCGAACGGCGAGGCCCGACTAGAAATAGAAGGGAATACTCTAGAAAGTGTCCTGAAGGTTGCCGGTTTGATTCCCAGAGCCGGTATGGCTAAAGAGAGTGACCGCATGGCGGTCACCTCATCCCGAGAGTTCTAGGGTTGACCAAGATTGACCGGGGTTGACTAGGTTGACCAGAGTTGATTAGGGTATTTCTTGTTTGATACCCAAAGCTGATGTGGTTTCCTAGAGCATTTGGATGCCTAGGGGCAAAGCGGTCATTTTGATTAGGGAACCTCCGAGAAAAGACCGGGGTTGACTGGATGACACTAAATATGCCGGACCGTCTAAGGACAGCTCTAGAAGGTGGTCTTACTGTTTTGAGGACTTTATACTTTTTCAAGGAACGTGTCGAGCTCGCTAAGAGCAAAATGATTATTTTTCATTAGGAAGGGCTAGCAGCTGTCAGTGTTGACCAGTTTGGATCTGGTCTGGACTTCTATATAAGGAATTAGTACTTTCTCGGTGGACAGGCTTGAAAGGGCCTTACCGCCTTGAGGGATAAACTTTCTCAAAGGTCGTGCCAGATTGAAACTATATTCCATTCCAAAGGAATTTGTGCTTTCTCAAAGAACGTGCCATGCTTGGACGGTCTTTTGTTCTTGAGAGGTTTATGCTTTCTCAAAGAACGTGCCGGATTAGTGAACATTCTATATTGGAGGGCTAGCAGGAGCTAGAAGTGAACCGCTCTTCCATCTCGAGGACTTAAGTACTTTTCAAAGATAAGTGTGAAAGGCGCTTTACCGATCTGAGGAATAAACCTTCTCGGTGATCGTGTCGTACTGGATTGGATGGTCTTATCGTCAATGAGCGATCAACTTTCTCGAATGATGGGATAACTAGATTTGACTTTGGATTTGAATTGACTTATCGTCTTATGGAAGACATACCGGTCTGGATTCGACTAACTAATGCAATAGGGGCATTTTGGTCATTTTGCTTTTATTGGGCCCAGTGGGCCAGCAAAGTGGTTGACATATTGGATTGGATCTAGGAAGCTTGTTTGGACTTGAGTACGCTTGTGTTGATTTAGAGGTGCTTCCGGTCGGGCCGGAGATCGCTGAGTGGCCAAAATGGGGTGCTAACAGTTGTCTCTATTTTTCTGTCTCTACATGTTGAAGGCAGAAAACGAAAAAGTACCCAATGAAGGTCCCGAGGCGGTCAAAGGGGCCGGATGTTTGAAGTTTGAAAATGGGGTTAGGAGGACATTTGAAACTAGTTTTAGAGGGCAAAGGGCCGAGGCGGGCCCGGACAGGGCTATGTGCCACTCATAGTGGCGCCAACGTGGATTTTGTCTGTGCACCACTGTGAGTGGTGCACGGCCTGCGGGTGTTTTTATATCAACAACTACGAGTTTTGGGGTTTTGGCTTGGTTTTGTGGATTTTTGAGATTTCTCTCCAAAGCTTTTCAAGGGATTTTGCTTAGGCATTATTAGGGAGTTTTTGTGGAATGCCGGGGAGTTACTGAGAAGTGACGTCATCGCCAGAAAGTCGTTGGAGAAGAAGAAATCGACGAAAAATTTCAAAAAGTGAGTTTTCTTGTTTTTGGTTGATTTCAATGCGTAAATTTCCATTTGAAGCATGTGTATAGTAGAAATTGATGTTCTTGAATGTTTTGAATGCATCTATAGAGCCTTTTTGCGTTTTGATAATCATTTGCGTGAGTTTGTATAGATTGCCATGTTTTGCGAAAGGGGTTTCTTGCAGGCTTAGAAAAACTAGTGATTTGGGCATTGGGTAATGTGTTTTTCTGCGATATTTTTGTGTAGGATGCCTTAGAAAAATGTTTTGAGCAATCGTGTGAAATTTTGTAATTTTTTGAAAACAATTGTATTTTTTGATTTTTCAAAAATTAGAAAAATGTTGAAAAATGCGGGAAAGTAGGAAAAATTGAAAAAATGAATCCCGAGAGTGTTGGATTGTTGCTAGAAAATCCTAGGAATATTTTTGAAAAGTTTTTGTATGTTTTTGGAAAACTTGTGAACTTTTTTTAAGGTGTTTGAAAAAAGGTGATGAAATAGCCTTGGGATTTTTAGAAAAAAATTGGTATTTGCCCATCTATGCCTCGTGTTAGGTGGGTGGTGAGATATTACGTGTTTGGTGACATTGTGAATTTGTGATTGTGTGGCATTGTAAAGGCCTTTTGCAAAGGGGACTCTACTAGATTTTTCAGAAAACTTGGCACTTAAAATTTTTGTGAAAAAGGTTTAGGAAAACTTTTAAAAGGGCTCTTTAGAAGAGGGAGAGAGATAAGCTTTTGAAGGGAAAGCCTTAGAAACTATCGAACCAGGACTTTTGAGGGAAAGCCCTAACAAACCATAGGACCAGAGCTTTTGAGGGAAAGCCCTAAGAAACCATAAGACCAAGCTTTTGAAAAAAAAACTTTAAAAACCATGTTTTTTTTAGAGGGGAAAGCTTTTTGAAAACCCAAGCTTTAGGCCCGAATTGGTGGACTTTTTTGGAAGAAGTTTTAAGAAACTGGGGTTAAAACTGATTTAAACTTTTTAAGGAAAAAGTTAGAAAACCGATAGCGAACTTTTGAGGAAAAGCTTTAGAAAACTAGGACAACTTTTTGAGGGTAAAAGCTTTTAGAAAACCAGGGAGTGATTGTGAAAATAACTTTTTTGAGGATAAAAAGTTTATAAAACTGGGATTGAATTTGAAAACAACTATTTTGAGGATAAAAAGTTTATAAAACTGGGATTGATTTTGAAAATAACTTTTTTGAGGATCAAAAAATTTAAAAATATCAGGAATCGAAAGTTGAGAAATTGCTTAGGAAACTTAAAGCATTTCTTGCCCCTATCCCTCTTTTTTTCTGCATTCTTTTCTTTTCTTTTCCTTTGCCATTGTTCATGTTGCTGACAGACAGATCTTGACATATTTCTTTTCTTTATTCTCTTTTTCAGGATGGCCGATACAGGTGAGGGTGGATCTGAGAGGAGGCACCTCCTTGGTAAAGACGTTCGAGGGGATCCAGATATCGGAGAGGCTAGCAGGAGCAGCTCTCGTTCGGGGAGTAGTCGGCAGACGACCAGTCGGGCAACCCCTAGCAGTAGTCGAACGGCCAGTGAGCCACCTTTTGAGCCAGATATTGAGGAGAGCAGTAGCAATGATAGTGATAAGGCCCAAGGGCCAAAGGACCCTCTTACAGGTTAAAGGAGGGCGAGCATCAGGATTAGGCGCACTAACCCTACATTGGATGATCTGGAGGTGGCTGACATCCCGCCCTTGGGTGACCTAGCCTACCATCCTAGTGCGTACGCTCGCCGGCAGATGGTTCCGCATAGACATTCTGCCTTTAGAGGGGCTTTATATCTAGCTCTTGGGGTGATGAGGTCAACTGCTGCATCTTACCAGACCTTCTTAGTTGACATAGGCTTTAACTCTTTCATACGGCTTTAAATGGATCGGTTGGATCGTCGACTGATCCGTGCTTTGGTTGAGAGGTGGTTTGGGGAGACCGAAATATTTCATTTTGTTGAATTTGAGCTTGGGCTGACCCCCTTAGACTGGGCAATCATTACTGGGCTGTCCTTCACAGGTCACCGGATTGAGCTGAGACCAATTGACGTGGCTGAGGTTTGTCATTTGCTGGATATACCACCTTTCACAGGGTTGCCATTCCCCGCTGCCCTTCTATGCTGGCATATTTTGAATTTTAGTACTGAGCCTCCACCGACCCGCCAAGCCATTATGAGATGCCGGTTGGTGCTATTTGTAGTATTTAGCTGCTTCTGCAACAACAATAGGTCTATTATCCCTCTTCCACTGGTGAGTTTAGTGGCTGATCTAGATGCTCTGACGGGTGTAGACTGGGGATCTTTTACCTTTGCATGTTTCCTTGGGAGTATGCAACAGAGGATGTCAGCCTGCTGGAGCAGTATGACTGGCTTTTGGCCTTTTCTAATTTGGTGGAGCTATAAGTACCTACCCATTCGTTGTCCTCGGGTCCGTATGGCTAACTCTTATCCTCGGGCCTTGAGGTGGGTGCATCGTCAGGTTAACCATCGTTCTAAAATCACAGATTTTGTCACTATTCGGGGTAACTTAGAGTTGTTGGTACCAGATGACATGACATGGAGGCCTTTCATTGGTTCAGAGTATTATGAGACTGTGAGGTATCTTGTCCCGATATCTCTATCTAGAGTCTCATTTGTAGGAGTTGAGTCTTGGGAGACATATTTGGGAGAGAGGCATTGGCACCAGTTCCATGAGGAGTTTCGAGCTACTGATGTTCCTCCCCAGTACATGCATGGATTTCTCCGTGGGGATACTGCTATACCATTGATTAAGCCACAGGCAGGTGATACCTCCCTACTTCCACCAAATGCTGATTATACGACCCATTTTTCTTAGAGGTCCATAGGAGGCTTAACTTCCTTTAGTAGGAGGTGTGGTCATAGGCCACGAGGTGGTGGATTTATGGCACCGTTCGCAAGGTTATGTGCCTCCAGCAGAGTTTGCAGCCATGAGAAACCAGAGGGATCAGCTCCAAGCAGAGCATGACCAATATAGGGGCTAGCGAGATCGGTATCAGGTGGAGTTGGCTGACTTATCTGCCTGTTTGGCTCGAATAGGTTATGATTCGGTGAGCCCATTTTGTTTTTTTTCCCTTTCTACATTCATAGTAGATGTATTTGTCTATCACCTATACTGACTTGGCTTTTTTGATTCTCTTGCAGGGAGTCGGTGGTTCACAGGTTGCCCCTGATTTGTCTCTTCCTGATCCAGCTGACTGGGGCGACTTTGATTTATATTCACTTCCGCTATGATTTGCATTTTCATGAGCATCTAGACATTTTAGACTTTGTCAGACGATTTTTATTTTATGCCTTTTCATTCTAGTATTGTAACTTTAAAATAGGATGGATATGCTAATATTTATGAGATGATTGGATGATATGTGTAGGATGTGTTTGTGTGCTTGTTTATACAAGGGGCTTTGTTGAATGTATGCAAAGCTCATGCCAAAATTTTTACTAAATGGGAATGCAAAAATCATGAATGTGCACATGTGAGAATAAAAGCCTTTTTGAATGCCCCAGACTTATATTCTTGAAAATGGGGGTGTCCTTCTTGTTGGGGTTTTTGCCCTTTCATCCTCTATCTCCTTTTTTACTATAATGTGATAGCATTTCGCACCATCCTCACATTGATACCCTTGATGCTGCCTCTCAAGGGGGTTAGTCTTTGGAGATGGTTGACCTTTCCGAACATAGCTTGAGCAATAGCCAGCATAACCTTAGCATAGCGATAAATGGCTAAGCCCTTAATTCGAGGAGACTTTCCTTTGAACCATAACGTAGGCTGGGTTTATGGGTTGGAATGAAAGGATTTATAAGCGCAAAACTACTATCTTCAACTGAGGTGGCACAAGACCAGAGCTGCTCTTGGTAATGAAAACTGCTCCTGTAAATGTCGTCCTATACATGTGTTAGTGACACTTTGTCCGAGCTTATTTAGACTAAGCAATTTTTCCTTAATCTGAGAGGACTTTTCTTTAGACCGTAATGTGGGCCAGGTTATGGGTTGTTTGAAAGGATGGATGAAGGCTCAAAATCCTATTTATCTCTACTTGGCTAATGAGAACTCATGATCACTTTTGGCAAGAATTCTTTATCGCTTTTTAAGCATAAAGGACTGGCTTTCCTGCAGTTCCCTTGACCCTTGTCCCTTTTTTTTATTTTTTTGTATTATCTCATGCTTGCTTTGTAGCTTTACTTTGCCTTCTTGACTTTGAGAGATGTACTCATGTCTTTGCCTTAACCTAGTATGGGCAGTGATCATTAGGTTGGTTTTTTGAAAAGGAATGCAAACAGCTTAAATGGGCTTTGCAATGGTCATCTTTTGACTGTATGGTAGAAGAAATGAGGGCCTCTCTTCATTTCAAGTAAAATTGCTTAGTCTATAAAGCTTCGGCTTGAAGTTCCAAAGACCCTTTCGGACGACAACTGTTGATGTATGGGCTCCCTTACTACCAGTATCTACTCCAGTATGTAAGAAGTAACTCTGGTTCAGGTTTTTGACCAAGAAACACCTTCAACTCTAGTGGGTTATGCAAAGGGAATCATTTGCTATTTGTGGGAAGATAGAAAAATGGCTCCTCTTCCTTTTGATAGCCCGACTACCCTTCGCTTAGCTCAAATGCCATTCAAGTGTTGCTTTTTAGGTAAACTTCACATTCTTGAGTTGGATTTGTTTTCTCTCTCTTTTCAAAGATTTCTTGCTTTGGATGGGCTGCTGATGCTACCGCACCCACCAATCAGGGTTATTGGTTGAAGAGTAATTTTCCTGGAAGCATTCCACTATTCACAAGAATATAGAAGAAAATTGCTATTATTTAATCCGACAAACTTTAACGTGGCATGAGTTTATTAAATAAAATACGCAAATTAACGACAAGAAATGTAAAAGGATAAAAAAAAAGTAGATGATCTTTGGAAGACATCCCTCCCTTGCAGGCTCTTGGTCCACAACCCTTAGTAGAGTGCAGTGTGGACGGACAAATCTTCCAAGGGGTGGTTGGTGCGGTCATTGATTTCTTTTTTCTCCATTTCTTCATTTTCTACAAACAAACAAACAAGGCCGCTTTCTGCAAAATCGAATGGTGTCATTGGCAGCTTGGGCTCAACCAGTCCCCAATCCATATCTTCGTAGTCATACTCAGTTGTGGGCCAGAGATTCTTGACCAAAAGGGCTTCATCCTCAGCATATCTGGGATGTAGGAATTCTTCTCCCCACCCATCAGCAACAGAAACCTCCTCCATGAATTCTTCAATTGACCAATCAGCGGTAGTGTCTACTCCATTAGCCATCAATGATTTTTTGTGCTTGGTAATGATTGGTCTTTGAGTAACAAACGGTACCGGGTCTTTCCCTTTCCTTCCTTCCCGGGTAATGGTGAGTTGAATCTATTTTTAATTCCTATGGAATGGGGGAAAGAGAGGGGAAAACAAACAAGGTAAAGAAAAAGGAAAAAGTTAGTACTTATCCTTAAAAAGCATTTATGCAATGCATGGCCTAGAGGTGTCTCTGTTTGTCGAGATTTAAGTATGATGCTGAAGATCATTTTGGAGATAAGGGATTGTCCCTATATGTAGATACAATACTTGTGCCTGTTTCATACATCATGTACAACCATTCATTCAAGGGAAATAAAAAGGAGCAATTTTATTTCTTTTGAGATGAAAAGCTGAAATTATATAGATTGGGGGAAGGGAACATTTTCCATGGGACCTTCCACCTATCTACCTAAACTACTTTTCAAGTCTTCGGTTTCGCTTTATTGATATTAGGAGGTTATTGAATGACCTTGTCTTCAGATTGCCCCTTGTCTTATGGCAACCTTATCTCCATAAGCGAGAGGGTTTGGGGCCCCTCTTATGAAATGATTCTTGGATGCATGCCATGACCTTTAGGGTTTGGAACCCTTAGGAATTGGGTAAGCTTATGATTTGAGATTGACTCGTGGACCATTCTCTTGGAGGTTGATCATATGTATGGAGTGCAAGTGGCTTAAGTTATTTTGGAACTCTTGCCTTGGGATGATTATATATGCATGGGCAGTTTAATAGCATAAATGACAAGATACTGATAACAAGGCATTTATGTATATAAGGATAATAACAACAGGAATAAGGAAATTAAAAAGCAGTTGCTCTTTCCTCCTTGGTTTATGAAAAACACGTGCCTTAAATCGGGCAGAGGTTCGGCTATGCATGGGTGCTATATGAACATGAGTTTGAAGGCTACTAATGTTTCCTAAGAAGCTCGGCTCCCAAATCTTCAAATCTAGGCTCACTCCCCGAGGTGGTGCCATTATAGGTTGGTGATCCGAGCGGGGAACTATTTAAAGACTGTTGGTTAGGTGACACATCTGCCTACCACCAACAGTCAATGTACTGTTCCACCTTCTAACTAGAAGGTTGTAACCAAGGTCAATATTCCATGAAAATGCATATGCAAATGTGTGTGTGATTTTGGAAATTAGAGGAAAGAGCCCAACAATTCCCATACATCATGTCATACATAGCATACATGACAGTTTATGAACATAAATTAAAATGTAAACAAGGGTCCACCTACAAAACAAATGCACAGAGTTAGTACTTTTCGAGGAACTCAAATGCAAAATAAAGCATGATGTTATGAACAATGCAAGAGCATGTCATGAATGCAATGTTTGATTTTTTGCAAAGCAAAGACCATTTTGAAAATTTTAAAATTTTGAAAAGTTTAGAAAGTGGATATAACTAAATAAGGCAATCGTAAACTTAAAGTGAGTAAAAGGTGACTAGGCCTGACGTAGGCCTAACCCTCTAATTGTCCCCAGTGGGGTCGCCAAGCTGTCGCGCCCCGTTTCCAGACACCAGGCCCTTCCCTATTTCCTTCTGGGCCTAGGGGTGGGAATTTGGTACGGTGCTCTCTCGTTAGAACTCGTCCTCCTAAAAGAATGAATGTGACGAGGTTTGAATTTTGGAAATGGAATTGATTAGGGCTTTTTGAAAAGGTTTTTGGAGTCGCCACCTAACATATTTAAAGATGTGTTAGGTCATCTACACCAAGTAAAACCTGAGGGCTAAACTTTGATTTTGGAAAAAGGTTTTGTTTTTTAAAACATCCTCATGAGAGGGTTTTAAAAGGTAGAGTTGCTCGACAACCCTAAAAACGTTGGAAATCTCTTTTGAAAATTTGACTCCGGTTTTGGTCTTTGAAACAAAAATTCTTTAGTTTGGGAGTTAGTTACGTATAGGAAAGATGTTCTAAGACTATCACCCTACCCCACCCTTACGGTACCTACATGTCTAATCACCTTTTACTCGCCTAATTATGACTCACCGGTTACCTATGTTTAATGCTATCCACTTAAAAAACTTTTGAAAATAGAATTTGAAGAAGAGTTTGAAAGAGGGAGTTGAGTTTGAAAAATGGAATTAGGAATTTGAAAAGAGTTGTGACTGCACCCGGTGAAGGGTTGCTTACGTACCTCCTTAAAGAGGATCAGGTCAATCTTAGTTCGGACTAGAGTTCGAAAAGGTTGGAATTTTGAAATAAGGTTTCTATATCTGGAAAGTTTTCATTTTTAGAAAGTTTTCTTTTCAAGAAAGTTTGAGTTTGAAAGTGTTTCATTTTCAGGATGATTGGACTTTTGAAGTGTTTCCTTTTTAGGAAGATTTGACTTTTGAAATGTTTCCTTTCTAGGAAGATTTGATTTGATTTTGAAATGTTTCTTTTTTAGGAAGATTGAAATTTGAAAAGATTTGATTTAATTTGAAAAAATTGGGTTTTGGAACTGTTTTCATTTCAGAAAGATTTGATTTGATTTTTAAAAAGACAAGTTCGGATTGTTTCCAAAATAGAAGAAGTTGATTTGGGTTTTAAATTTGGAAGGTTTGAAAAAGAAGTGATTTGAGGGATTTGAAATGGAAGGTTTTGATTTGGTTGATTTTGAAAAGGAAAGTTTGGAAAAAGGAAGTTTTGATTGATTTGGAAATTGAAGATTTTTAGAGTTTGAAAATGGTAGATTTTTGCTCAAAAATAGAAGGTTTCCAAATTGGCAAAAACGGGGTTTTCCTAGAATTGGACTTCTAAGACTTAACAAACATGAGTTTTGGAAATGGTTCGAAAATCGAGTCTTTTGAAAACATGTTTTAGTGTCTGAAACCCTAACTTGGATTTTAGGCATCCAAATGGATATTGCACTTTGCCTAAAGCCATTTTAGCAATTGAAAGGCTAGAATCGCTTTAGACTTATGGCTTTGAAAAACAATAAAGGCATGGGGCAAAAAATGTAGACCTTTCAGGTCCTTTTGAATGTCACACATTTCTCAAAACAACCCTAATCATGAATAGACTCGGATCATTCCGAGAATGAGTTTTTAGAAAGTAACAAATATAGGCTAACAGAAGCCATTTAGAATGTCACACTTTTCTAGGAAAACCCTAACCATAAAGGGTTAGGATCCACCTAGAATTGTGGTTTTGAGAACATTACTTTAGAAAATGGTTTTAAAGGGTAGAGGAATGACATAAATGCAAATACAATTTGACGATAGTAACGGAATAAAACATACAAGGTTTAGGTATCACTACATTGCAAGAGGACACTAAGGCCATGCCGTGAAGCAAGTGAGGGCCAAAAAGAGAGTCCTGATCGGTAATCTGCTCTTGTTCACTCTCGACGTGGATTTAACATCCTCTTGTTTTCAAGCATGTAAGAAAGGGGGTTTAGAGATAGAGGATTAAAAAAGAGAAGAACGCAAGTGGGTTCGGAGGGAGAAGAGAAAGTGGAGGCGTACGGAAAAGTAAAATGGGGATTACCTTGTCTAATAGCTTCTTTCTTTGGTGAAGGCTCGGGCCTTTGACTTGGAAAGGTTTTGGGAGCTTCCGGGCAGTGAGGTAGACCTTCAATAGAGCGTTGAAGCTAGGGCTTTGGGAGTTCAAACTCGAACTCGGCCGGCGAGACTTCGAGAGAGAGAGAGAGGGCTCCAAGAGTTGTTTGGAATAGAAGGGGAGAGTTTCTGAAAAAAAATTTCGACCCAAAACAAAGAGGGGGAAGTTTGTATTTATAATACAATTTTAGGGGGTTATACACCACTCATAGTGGCGCACGCTCTGGGCTTGGCCGTACGCCACTATGAGTGGCTCAAGGTCATTTAATTTTGGCTTGCAAAAAGGCTGGATACAGGGCTGGGCAATTCGTAACTGATTTTAGAGGGTTATGCGCCACTATTAGTGGCACGCGGCTAAAAAAATGTCATGTTTCACTCGAAATGGAGCAAGAAGGTTCTGGTTCGAAAAGGAAGGTGCCGGACGATGGGGCCCACTCTAGAAATAAAAGGGAATACTCTGGAAAGTGTCTCGGAGGTTGCCGGTTTGATTCCCAAAGCCGGTATGGCTAAAGAGAGTGACCAGATAGCAGTCACCTCATCCCGAGAGTTCTAGGGTTGATCAAGATTGACCGGGGTTGATCGGGTTTACCAGAGTTCACTGGGGTTGACCAGAGTTGACCGGGGTATTACCGGTTTGATACCCAAAGCCGGTGTGGTTTCCTAGGGTATTTGGATGCCCAGGGGCAAAGCGATCATTTTGACCGGGGAACCTTCGGAAAAGGATCGGGGTTGACTGGATGGCACTGAATATGTCGGACCGTCTAAGGAAGGTTCTGGAAGGTGGTCTTACCGTTTTGAGGACTTTGTACTTTCTCAAAGAATGTGTTGGGCCCGTTGGGGGCAAAATAATCATTTTTCACCGAGACGAGCTAGCAGGCGTCGGTATTAACCGGTCTGGATCTGGTCTGGACTTCTGTCTGAGGAATTGGTACTTTCTCGGTGGACAGGCTTGAAAGGCACTTACCTCCTTGAGGGATAAACTTTCTCGAAGATCATGTTAAACTGGGACGGTCTTCTGTTCTTGAGAGATTTGTGATTTCTCAAAGAACGAGCGGGGCTTGGATGGTCTTTCATTCTTAAGGGGTTAGTGCTTTCTCAAAGAACGTGCCAGATCAGCAGATATTTTACATTGGTGAACCACTCTTCCATCTCAGGGACTTAGGTACTTTTCGGAGATGAGTGTGAAAGGGGTGTTACCTATCTGAGGAATAAAACTTCTCGATGATCATGTCGTGCTGGATTGGATGGTCTTACTGTCAATGAGGGATCAACTTTCTCAAATGACGGGACAACTGGATTTGACTTTGGATTTGAATGGACTTATTGTCTTATGGAAGTCGTGCCGGTCTGGATTAGACTGACTAATGTAACAGGGGCATTTTGGTCATTTTGCCTCTATTGGGCCCAGTGGGCCCACAAAGCGGTTGACAGATTGGATTGGATCTGGAAAGCTGGTTTGGACTTGAGTATTCTTGTGTTGATTTGGAGGTGCTTTCGGTCGGGCCGGAGATCGCTGAGTGGCCAAAATGGGGTGCTAACAACATCACCCCGTTAAGATGATGAACTAGAAGCAGATCTGACGTTCCTTTATAGAAGGATGGGCTCTGATAAACTATTTTTGGGCTAAATGGTTGTGGATCCCTAGCTTAACACCCCAATTGGTCTGAGTTTGATTAAGAGCTTTGATATTGGTTACGGATTGGCTTACTTGGTAGAGCTGGGCTGTCTCTTTGGTTTGGGCCTCTCTAGGAAGCCCAATATCCACCCCTAGTCCACCAATATGGAAGTCCTAATCCCCAAGCATTGTCTTCAGCGTATTAGGGTTTG
This sequence comes from Euryodendron excelsum, assembly GCA_033060915.1. Taxonomy (NCBI): domain Eukaryota; kingdom Viridiplantae; phylum Streptophyta; class Magnoliopsida; order Ericales; family Pentaphylacaceae; genus Euryodendron; species Euryodendron excelsum. The sequence goes on from CM065382.1 coordinate 38,335,719, forward strand.
TAATAGCCATAAAATTCTGCTACTCTGAAATTTGCTCTTCATTGCTTACACCGACTGGAGACGAGGATGTTGTAGCCACTCCTACCTGCACTGGATTGCCATGTGTCGAATCTTTAAGTGTTAAAGGATACGCATCTTCCTTCATCAACAAATTTTGTGGAGAGACCGTTTTCACACCCTTATACAGCAGATATGTATCCACACTCGCACTGTGTATCACAGCTTCTTCACGTGCTGCCATACCCATCTAGCTCTCCTTATCCTGGTTCATTGAAGAGGTATTAAGAGCCACCACACTAGGTCCCACCTCAACCAGAGCCCTAGGGTCACCATTAGTTGGATCTATGGACCTTAACTCCCCTTTTGAATCACCATAACCTTCCCTCATCATTCTAAGAAACTTTTTGTTTTTAACAAAATTTCTAATTGACATGGCTCTTAGGTGAGGGCCAAACTTGTTTTGTTTCTCACCATCCCTATGCAATCTCTGAAAGAGTGGTCGATTCTCCCACAACAATAGCAAAAATCACCCAAGTGTTCATATTTGAACTCAATGTCCAAATCAAGCATTCCAGACTGCTGAAGCTTAAAGTCAATTTTGATAGGTTTTCTAATGTCAATTTCTACTCAGAAGCAGACAAACTTGCTGAATTTACCCTCCTAAACAATCCTTTGGTCTAGAGTAATCAACTTTCCCACAGTTGCAGCGATCTTCTCCGTATTTATCTTCGTCATACAATCAAGAGGTAACCCATGAATTTGAATCCAGAATGAAGAAGTAGATAAACTAATTTCTGCAAAAATGAAACTAGGATTCCAAGATATAAGTATCATAAGATTACCCATAATAGTCCAAGGGGCTTTATCTAGCACACATTGTTTCTCTTTGTTGTTGTCAAAGCACAAGATAAATGTATTTTGGCTCTCTATGTTGGCCCAAAAGGCAACTCAAGAGGGGGGTGAATTGGGTTTATTAAAAATTAAAACAATTAAGATCAATTAAAATTAATCTAATCAATGGAACAGTAGTTTAAGATATATGCAATACAATGTAGACAACAATAGAATGAAAATAGAGCATAAGAAAACATACCAAAAATTACCGAGATTCAACCATAATTCGTGGTCTACGTCCTCATCCCAAGATTCTCTTGAAGTCACCTTTCACTATGCAATCTCCAATTACAAAGTAGATGCTGATTTACAAAGTGCTCAGCTCACTTTTACACAAGAACTCTTTTCCAAGTTCTTCTAGCCATCAAGTGGTTTTGTCCAAGATCCACTTCAACTTACAAGTGTTTTTCTTTTACAAGAGAATACTCTAACTCTCACTTACAAGTATATGAAGGATATACAAATGAAATACAAGCTCTCTATGAAAAGTGAATGAGAATTGAATAGCTTACTAACTACCAACTTGAAGACAAAGAGAATTTTTATATTTTTCAGCTCAATCAATCAGTGAATATTGTATCTCTTGTCCATAAATGCATTTGGAGGCTTATACATAAACCCCTGAATTAATTTCATCCGTTGGAGGTTGTTGGAACTTTATTAAATGCACACCCACTTCAATATAATGTTTACAAATATAGTCGTTGGTCCCCAGGTGTCGACACTTGATTCTCATGTGTCGACACATCAAGTCTATATTTTTCAAAATTTGTTCACTATCTTCATATGTCGACATATCAAATCCATGTGTCGACACATCACCCAGAAACTATCCTTCCTGCATTTCTTAATCAGTTTAGCTTCAAATAATCTGGGGATGTTCTTCAGACTTGCTTAAGATCTTCAAGGAGTCTTCTCTTTAAGGTATGATGATAGATCCAAGTCTTTAGTCCATCAAAGATATCTTCCATTTAATATGGATTGAATTTTTTCTTTTGATAATCATAGTTTCTTTGTTGCCAAGCTGTCAAATTCCTTTTCATTAATGTCGGGATTCTATTCTTCATTGCCGAACTCTTTCCATTTGTTGCTAATGTGCTTTTCGTCTATGTAGAGCTTCCTTTTCGTTAATACCGAGCTTCTCTTCTTTATTGCTGAGCTCTTTCCATTTGCTACTAATATTCTTTTCATCCGTGTAGAGCTTCTTATATATTATGCCGATTTCTTCTTCTTTAGGATCACTTTGTTAGAAGCTTGATGAGGTCTACTCTTGAACACTCTTAATGCATATCAACAATCTTGAATCTTCATATCCTTAATGAAATCCTCATTTGAATTCTTTTGTAAAGATTTTTGCAAACATGATAAATTCCCTTTTTGAACACCTTCAATCTCTTTGAATTTAAGTCATCTTTATTTTGGTCTTTTCTTACTTAATGAAGTCTTCCTTTGAGTACCTTCAATCTCTTCGAATGCAAATCATCTGTTTGAAGTTTGAATGGGTGCAATTGCTCTGTTTTGGTGCAAGACTTGACTTTTAGTGCATTACTTGAACTTGTAAATGTTGTGCATCTATTTTGATATGAATTAGACTTTAAGTCTAAATTATAATCTTTATTAATCTGCACGCTTATTAAATGTATTAGCACTACAAGAAAATAGCCTATTTGCTACGGAACTATTTGCCACGGCTGAAATGCCGTAGCAAATGCTATTATTTGCGACGGCAATGTTCCCGTGGCAAAAGGGCAGTTTTCCCGACCAGTCATTTGCGACGACATTTGAAGCAGTCGCAAAAAAAAGCCAAAACGATGTCGTTTAATCTAAGCAAAGGCGTCCCCCTTTATCCGCGACTGTATTTGCGACGGGAGGGTCACCGTCGGAAAAATCCTAATTGAAACAACGCCGTCAAACGTGGAAATTTGGTTCCCCCCTTGTCCCTTGTTTTTTCCCTCCAAACTTGCCCTAGCTTATGCGTCGATTGGTCGATCGAGTTTAGCCGTCGAGCCCTTTCCCTCTCACCTTCTAGCGATATCTCAGCCCTCTGCCAAGCTTCCTCTCCTAGCTATCCGGCGACCTTCATCTCCCTCTTCAGTCAGTGTGGTTGTTTCTCGTCGTCGCAAACCAGGTAAGCTAGCTTCTTTCTTTCTCTGTCTCTCTCTGTCTCTGTCTCCCTGTCTCTGTCTCGCTGTCTCTCATATCTCAGTCTCTCCCAGCCCTCCGGCGACCTTCGTCTCCCTCTTCAGTTGGTGCGGTTGCTTCCCGTCATCGCAAGCCAGGTGAGCTTCTTTCTTTCTCTGTCTCTCTCTCTGTCTCTGTCTCACTGTCTCTCATATCTCAGTCTGTAATGGGACCATTTTGAATGCATTTTGAACATCATGTGGTCACCGAATATCTAAGTCTCTAATGGGCATGCACCGAACATCTGACTCTGATTTATGCTTGAATCATGTGGTCTCTCCTTCCAGATTGAATGCATTTCGAACAATTCATGGGTTAGAAATTTCGGAAATATTTATCAATATGTTAGAAAAATTACATAGGGCTTTACTTACAAATTTTGTTAGAAGTTGAAACCTTCACAAACTCAATTGGCACTCTTTGAGCTGTCAAATAATTACACGAAATTATTTGATTTGTTTTATCTAATTAAGGAGGCTAGCATTCTTTGTAAGGCACTGCCTATGCTCTGAAATCATGTTTCATTCTTATAAAATGTAAATTAGTTAGCATTACTAAGCATAACATTCCCAATTCTTGACGAAAAATTTTGATTGAACAATAGATAACACCAAGTGCTTGCATTGTGGGGATGACAAGGTTGACTATATAATGGGAAAAAATTCTGAATCAACAAAAGAATGAGATAGCAATAGAAAGATTACTAGTTGTTTCATAAAACAACGTTATTCGGAGGCAATTTTCTATAAACAATGGATGTTGAGGAGATATCTTTCAATTCCTAGTTGTTTCAAATGAGAATAAAAAAAACTCTTTGTTATAAAAAGGAAGTATAAAACCAATTACACTAGTGAATTTTAGAAAAGAAAAGAAAATCGGTTTAACAAATAAATAAATAAATTGTACAAAAAAAAAATTGAAAGCCCCAAATTTTTAAAAATTACATGCCATACTCGAGGTCTTATATACTTTTTGCATCTTTTTCTAAAAAATGCCATAATAGTTTTTATATCTCTTTCATTACTTTGGTGCTAACGTTGTTGGTACATGTTATTTATTGTTTAATTTTTAAATAGCTCTTGCATATGTTGTATTCATACATATGTATTTTAATTAACTCATGCAGTTATGAGTTAATTAAAATATAAACCTTAGACCCGTTCAAGAATCGTCATTGGTGTTTGTGGATTCAACTCGATGAGACGGTTCTTGAATTGTCCAGTTTCGGACAGTTTAGGACTTCATAAATCTATATAATAGTCAGTAGCTCACCGCTTTAAGTTGTTATTCTTTCATGGAGAGTCTCTGTGGCAACCTCTGTGTTCTCTGGGTACATACGGGATGTGGTGTATAGCAATACACTTTGTCTACGTCGTGTATTTGGAGAACTGCAGGGAGATGCTGCCGGATTTTCCTGAAAGACGGACAAAGCGGTTTGAGTTACTTCTTATTATATAGATTATGCATTCCTGAATGGGATAGGACCACCTACCTATTAGAGAGGAGTTGGATGGATAGGTTTCACGTTGCATGACCATGTATGATTGATATTGACTTGCAGTGTCAAAACTGTTTTTCTACCCTTTTCGATACTAAAACTGTTAAACGGTCTCAGAAGTCTGTCAAACTTGACACGTAGCATGTTCTAGGCACGAGTGACGTGTGGGAAAAAACGGCACGGTTGCCGAACTCACGGTCTAAGAGTTGTAGCATTTTTTCCTTACTTTTATTTGAGAAAAAACTGTTTTTCAACCTGTTTCAGTACTAAAACCGTCAAACGATCTCGGAAGTCTGTCAAACTTGACACATAGCATGTTCTAGGCACGAGTGATGTGTGGAAAAAAAAACGGCACAGTCGCCGGAGTCACGGTCTAAGAGTTGTGGCAATTTTTCCTTACTTTTTTTTCATAAAAAACTGTTTTTCAAGCCCGTTGGTACTAAAACCGTCAAACGGTCTCAGAAGTCCATCAAACTTCACACGTAGTATGTTCTAGGCACGGGTGACGTGCGGGAAAAAATGGCACGTTTGCCGGAGTCACAGTCTAAGAGTTGTTGCATTTTTTCCTTATTTTTTTTTTAATAAAAAACTATTTTTCTACCCTTTTCGGTACTAAAACTGTCAAACGGTCTCAGAAGTCCGTCAAACTTGACACGTAGCATGTTCTAGGCACGAGTGACGTGTGGGAAAAAATGGCACGGTTGCCAGACTCACGGTCTAAGAGTTGTTGCATTTTTTCCTTACTTTTATTTGAGGAAAAACTGTTTTTCAACCCGTTTTGGTACTAAAACCGTCAAACGATCTCGGAAGTCCATCAAACTTGACACATAGCATGTTCTAGGCATGAGTAATGTGTGGGAAAAAACGGCACGATTTTCGGAGTCACGGTCTAAGAGTTGTGGCAATTTTTCCTTACTTTTTTTTCCATAAAAAACTGTTTTTCAAGCCCGTTGGTACTAAAACTGTCAAACGGTCTCGAAAGTCCATCAAACTTCACACGTAGCATGTTCTAGGCACGAGTGACGTGTGGGAAAAAACGGCACAGTTTCCGAACTCACGGTCTAAGAGTTGTGGCATTTTTTCCTTACTTTTTTTTTGATAAAAAACTGTTACTCAAGCCCTTTTGGTACTAAAACCTTCAAACGGCCTCGGAATTCCATCAAACTTCACACGTAGCATGTTCTAGGCACGGGTGACGTGCGGGAAAAAACGGGACGTTTGCCGGACTCACAGTCTAAGAGTTGTTGCATTTTTTCCTTACTTTTTTTTAAGAAAAAACTGTTTTTCAACCTTTTTCAGTACTAAAACTGTCAAACGGTCTCGGAAGTCCGTCAAAATTGACACGTAGCATGTTCTAGGCACGAGTGACGTGTGGGAAAAAACGGCACGGTTGCTGGACTCACGGTCTAAGAGTTGTGGCATTTTTTCCGTACTTTTTTTTTGATAAAAAACTATTACTCAAGCCCTTTCGGTACTAAAACCTTCAAACGGTCTCGGAATTCCGTCAAACTTGACACGTAGCAAGTTCTAGGCACGAGTGATGTGTGAGAAAAAACGGCACGGTTGCCGGACTTACGGTCTAAGAGTTGTAGCATTTTTTCCTTACTTTTATTTGAGAAAAAACTGTTTTTCAACCCGTTTCGGTACTAAAACCGTCAAACGATCTCGAAAGTCCGTTCAACTTGACACGTAGCATGTTCTAGGCATGAGTGATGTGTGGGAAAAAAATGGCACGGTTTCCGGAGTCACGGTCTAAGAGTTGTGGCAATTTTTCCTTATTTGTTTTTCAAAAAAAACTATTTTTCAAGCTCTTTCGGTACTAAAACCTTCAAACGGTCTCGGAAGTCTGTCAAACTTCACACGTAGCATGTTCTAGGCATGAGTGACGTGTGGGAACAAACGGCACGGTTGCCGAACTCTCAGTGTAAGAGTTGTTGCATTTTTTCGTTACTTTTTTTTGAGAAAAACATGTTACTCAAGCCCTTTCGGTACTAAAACCTTCAAACGGTCTCGAATGTCCGTCAAAATTGACACGTAACATGTTCTAGACACGAGTGACGTGTGGGAAAAAATAACACGATTGCCGGACTCACGGCCTAAGAGTTATGGCAATTTTTCCTTACTTTTTTTTCATAAAAAACTGTTTTTCAAGCCCTTTCGGTACTAAAACCTTCAAACGGTCTCGGAAGTCCGTCAAACTTTACACGTAGCATATTATAGTCACGGTGACGTGTGGAAAAAAATGGCACGGTTGCCGGACTCATGGTTTAAGAGTTGTGATATTTTTTCCTTACTTTTTTTTGAGAAAAACATGTTACTCAAACTCTTTCGGTACTAAAACCTTCAAACGGTCTTGGAAGTCCATCAAACTTGACACATAGCAAGTTCCAAGCACGAGTGACGTGTGGGAAAAAACGGCACTGTTGCCGGACTCTCGGTGTAAGAGTTGTGGCATTGTTTCCTTTCTTTTTTTTTAGAAATGTTTGTTTTTTATTGACGATTGTGTTAATTTTTTTACTTGTGTTATATATAAGAATTTTCTTTCATATTTTTAGGACATTCTACACATTGTTGTAGAAAGGAGTAAAGGTTTCTTTGCTTTGTTTTGGTATTCCGAAACTCGAATTAGCCGAAGGACTTCTTATTAGTACGAATCCTTTGGTAGAATTTGGTGGAGAACCATTGGATCCAAATTTCTATAAAGTTTTTGTTCAGAATGTCTGGAAACCTAATGCTCTCTTATAAAGATCTCGGCAACATGTTAAAACTGTTAGAGAATCTGTCGGCCGACATGTAGCTTGGCATTCTCGTGATGTAAATTGCATTTTTATTTCAATAACCCCATATAAATACATGCATATTTATTAATTATCTTTATTGTGTAATTTATTATTGAATCTAATATTTTGATTTTTTTTTCAGGTTGTTCTTAAAGAATAGGTTGATGATGCTCCTATATGGCCTTAGTTTATGATAAACTAAAAACTCTTTTATTGTATGGACGTTGGATTAGGAATGTTATTTTGTGACAGACTATATGTAATTTAATTAAACCATTTCGATGTTATTGGGAGATATTATTTTTTTTGGATAAATGTTTAAAAGTTTATTTATTTTGTTAAGTATTTTGTAAGCATTTGAATTTAAATGAATGTCAGAATTTTGTTTATTTCGATTATGTTAAATATGTATTTTATTCGGTGTGACAAAAAATTACAAGCATTATTTGTAATTAATAAGGGGAAATGGTTTTTTCCTCCAAAAAAAACTATTAGCGACGGCATCAAACTGTCGCTAAATGTGGGAGCAGTCGGCTGTATTTTTCAGTTTCGACCTCTTTGCGACGGTTTTTTCCGTCGCTAATAATAGTTATTGCCAGGGCATAAACCGTCGGTAATAGTGTCGCAAATGCATTAGCGACGGGTTGAAACCGTCGTAAAAAAAGTATTTGTGTCGGTAAAATCCGGTCACAATTATTTTTTTATCCGCGAATGTATTTGCGACGGGTTGTAACCGTCGCTAAAAGTGGCCGATGCCGTCGCTTGGCCGTCGCTAAAATTATTTGTCACCCCACCATTACCGACCCTTGCTTTGCGGTCGTTTATCCGTCGCAAATAGTCATTTTCTTAGTAGTGTAATAAACTAAAACAAGATTTAGTTATCATCAAAATTAAAGCGTAGAGTCAATACTCTATTCTAATTTCAACTCTGCTTTTTCAAACCCCAAGCTCGGTTGATAATGGAGGTAACAACATTCTTGTTGATAGCTCTCGTAGAGAGAATCTTCCCAATTAACCAGTTGGAGGCAATAGTAGATGTTGTTTTAGGGTTTGGGCCTAAAGAAAGAACAAGGTTTTCTTCATCCGTTGCTATCTCACAACAATCAGTGGCCATGAATTAGGACTTCAAGATTCAGAAAGCTGACAGTACTTAGTATTTGGTAACAAATTTTTTTTAGCTTATAATAAGTTAACGTTTTTGTCTTTTTTAGACTAATAAGTCAAAAGTCAAATTGTACAAATTTTGAAATTTTTTTTATTATTGTACTATAGTAAAAATTTTAAAAAATACTTAATTTTAAAAATTTTTAAAATAAATTAATATACTATCATAATTAATGTTGAAATTTTTTTTAGTTTTATAAAATATCACGAATATGCAATTTAATTTACTTTGAGGGTCCTTTGATCATTTTTGTATAAAAAAAAGTAAAAAAAAAAAAAAAACTTTAAGTTAGTACCAAACACCCCAACTAAAATTTTTTTAAGTCAACTTATTTTTTATGATTTTTTTTTTAAGTATCTTATTTAATAAAAAAAATGTTCTCAAATAGGGGCTGTGTAAACTTAATGGCATCCCACACCTTGTCAATTTACCCGGGGAAGATAAATAAGCTTCTTCTTAAATATAAGAACTTAGCGATTAGTTTCTTCAGGTCATGAAAATAAAGATGAAATGATAGTTATTTTGAACCGGCAAATTAATAAATCTAGTCTGACGGAATATGATATAACAACAAATAAAATTAACAAACTATGGTGTCGGATAATAAAACGACCGAGCTCAAATTAGTTGAATTTTTTTTTCCTAAATAACCTTCATTGGAATAATTCAATATCATCATGTCTTATTGTCAATCCTATTTTTGTGTTGGTTACTTCAATTTAATCCGTGAGTGGTGCCATTTACAAACAATTTTTGAAGGAAATTTTTTTTATAAGAATGACATTGAAACCTTAAACAAAGTTAAAAGAACCAAAAAAAAAAAAAAAATTATTCAGCCTTTAATTAATTAAACGGTGAGCGTCGTGACTCATATAGCTTTTTGCTCTCCATACCCATATATGATCTGAGGGTAAGTGCACGCGCCGTTGGAGGATGTGGCAAGACCTAGAATTTCTTAGGGTAACCACTTGTATGGTTGTGGATCAAGTCTCGCTGTAGAGATATTTCTAGATCGATTCACACACCACTGACGAGATACTTTGAAAAATACCTACATAGTTTAAAACATCTAGTTAAAATACGAAATGAAAAAAGAATGATACATAATGCATATAGTTTTAATATGACTTTTTTAAAAATATATAGTAACAAAATTTGGCATTTATACGAGAATGTAAAAAATAAATAAATAGAGTTGTACAGACACCATATGAGTATTAGTTAAAAAAAAGTTGGGATAAAAATATAATAATATTTATAAGTAATTTCTTCTTGTACATGTTTTTAGGTAATTCTTTTGCCTCATATATGTCAATTTTTTGAAACATAATATCAACAAACAACTAAATTAAAAAGCTAGATAAATAACTTTTATTTTTTTGGTTTATTTTTTCAATACTTGATATATAAGTATATCAACTATTAGAAAAAAAATACAAAAATATATATGATATTATACTAGTAAAAACACACTAATCATGAGTTATGTAAGTTTTTTTCTATAATTTATAAAGTTGCAAAAGTTTAATGGTCAGTAACGATACTGTTGTAATTATATATTATGTATGAAATTATAATTTTTAATTGAGTTTTTTTCAAAAATATAATATGTGAAACATTTAATACATGTAATATATGATCAAACTAAAAAAAATAAGTGCTTTCGTTAAGTTCCAAATTTAAAAGATAATAGAAAATTTTATTTATTTATATATAAGTATAAATATTATACGTAAATAATATAAGTATTTAACTACAACATCATACTAAAACTTATTCATAAAAGGTGACTTGGGAGAGTCTATCCAGCAGGCCAGTCCACTTCTATCAATTATTTATCATATGTTTTGGCATTTAGTTTCGGCCACAAAGATTGTTTGCTCGAAAAACAAAACACACTGTCCTCACAGCTTGAAAAATTGTTACTTAAAACGAAAAAAATGACATAACAAGGAAAAATTTATCGTTCAGACAGTCATTTTCCAACACTTGTATTCCGCTTTCTGTCTAACTTTTGAGCTTGAAAATTATCATTTCTTGTTTAGTTTTAAAAAAAAAAAAAAAAAAAAAGGATAGATGTTAACTTTAAACCATAAGATGATTTAGATGTTCGGGCAAATCACATGAGATAAAGTGAAATTAACGGAACTTATTATGTGTCCGAAAGCGTAACAATGCACGCATTGCACATTTTTTGTAAAACCCTCGGCCTCTTAAACCACCACCAATAATAGGCTTCCGGTCATACTTTTTTCAACGGTAGCATTTTCTCGTTGGCCGGACTTCCCTCTAGACTCGTTGCGTTGTGGAGAGAGAGAGAGAGAGAGAGAGAGAGAGAGAGAGAGGGGTAACAGTTAGTTTGATATCCACACAAAAAGTTGCAGTAATATTTATCTCCTCTAATCGTAAACAGCCCGACAATCGGATAAAGAAAACAGTTCGTCCTTTACTTTTGTATTTTTGTGCCTCGTACCTGTTTGTTTTTGTTCGTATTAGAGAGAGAAGAGCGAGACATTTAAGTGGTGAGTTGTGAACGAGGAAGAATCTGATGGACTGAAAGGGGTGGTAGAGGAGGAGAAGGGACCCCCACTTTGCAAGTTCCATCGTCATCATCGATCTTTCTTCATCAATTTCCCCATCTTCTCTGTTGCGCCGGTGGATTCTCTCTCTCTCTCTCTCTCTCTCTCTCTCTCTCTCTCTCTCTGTGTTTCTTTGTTGTTTCTTTTCTATTTAAAATACTGTGAGACCAATCTTTTTATTTTGTCGGGTGCACCTAATTTTGATTCAATCTCAACTACCCAGATCTCTTTCTCACCTTATTATTTTCAGAAGATGAGTTCTTTTCACATAGAAACCCAGATTTGAAGATACGGGTCGCCATATCTAGACCCCATCTCTATATTTTCATCTGAATTCCCTCTCACCTTTCTCTTTGGCTTTCTAGGTGTATCCAAGAGAGTACACAAATACTCTCACTCATACTACTCTTTCTCTATATGTATGTTATTAACAACTGTTCAGGGTCTTTGTATGGTATTATTCTCGAATTGGAAGCAATTTCATCAAGGCAAAGGAGAACTCGTGAGCTTCCTTTGTGTTCTACATTGGTTTATGTAACCTCCACCCAAGTTTCTCCTCGATTGTGATTTGAGACTCTGCCGACGAGGCCCGCTATTTGGTTTGGTGGGCTTCGTCGAAGCAATAAAAATCCGACCCATAACGGAATTCCTGTTTTCAAATGCTTTTCTTCTTGATCACTTGCATCGCTTTCATCTTCTTTTACAAGTCCCTTCCTCTCAAGCCCCTCCCACCATGGGCATGTGAGATGAGACTGTTGTCGCTTTGGTTTTGGAAAGAACTATCATTCTTCGACATTAGCAAGCTGATAAAGAATAGCCTCTCCAGCAGTTTCATTGAAATTCCCTCAAAAATGTCAGTGAAGAAGAAGATTCTGGGTTCAAAAGTTGAGAGTTTGGAGACAGCAGGGAAGATGTCTGTTCTGGACTTGCCCGAATTGGTATTGGAATGCATTCTTGAGAGGCTTCCTCCTGATGGGCTCTGCAATATGGCAGGTGTCTGCAGTGATTTGAGGGATAGATGTACTAATGACCGCCTTTGGGAAAGGCATATGCAAAGGAAATGGGGTCGAATTGTTGGTCCAGCCGCCTACCGGGAGTGGCAATGGCATATAGCTTCAGGAAAAGGTTCGAGCTCTCTTGGGCGAGGTCAGCGAAGAGGATTGATGGGCTCTCTTTCTCGCCTCTGGCCTCTTTCGTTGATTAGATCGAACTTCAACGACATTAGGGAGAGCAAGAGTTTTTTGCCAGTTGATTCGATCATGTCTTGGTATCTTGCTCTTGAGACTGGCAATTTCCGGTTTCCTGCACAAGTGTATAACCGCGAGGTACCAGCTAGTTTCGCTCTATATCAGTAAGTGTGTTTTCCTTTGAAACCAATTTTAATTGAAAGAGTTTTTGTGCTGTGCTGTGCTGCAGAATGGGCATGTTGGGTTTATGTTGTCATGTTATGACGCAGAGATTTGCTATGATCCCCACACTGATACTTTCCAGGCCAGGTATGGGGAATTCATTCTTACTTCTGCATTCATAATAATCTGTTCTGGGTTACCTCTGATTCATAATATTCATATTTTTTTTTCCAATTTCATATGTATTTTAAGCAATTGGTGGTTAAGCTTTGTATTGTTTGTAAATTGCAGGTACCCACCGCATGGAAGAAGGGCAATTGCAGTAGAAAAGGGTGTAACTTGGGATAGGCTAAGGGCACCCCCTGTCGACACTTCCCCGCATGATCTTCATTTCTCTGACTGTTTGAGTGAATTATGCCCTGGTGATCACATTGAGATTCAGTGGAGGAGAAACAAAGAATTCCCTTACGGTTTGTTCTTTGAACTAAAAGCTTCTTCTTTTTTATTTTTGTTTTTCCATTTCAATCTTCATACCTGTTTTTTAAATTCAAGTCACAGCTTCAAAGTTAGCTAGGGGCATCTTTTGACTTTTTTTTTTTTATTTTTCCCTAAATTTTTTGGTTTTTAATATTGGTGGATGGTTGGTTGGTCTTAGACTCCTCTGATGGGGAGCTAGCGTTTCAATGAAACTTCATGGTAGAATGGCTGTCCTGCCCAAAAAATAATTTCCCCAAAAGTAATGAATATCTTTTCTCAAGTAAAGAGAAGTGGCATATCCACAATGGATGAAGACGTATTCGGCTCTAAGTTGTCTTTAATTGACTTCTTTTTCAAGGCCTGGTGGTACCTTATTTTTCTTTGATCAGTGATGTCATCAACAGTAATCTCCATTTATGAAACCAAATTTCATTGAGTAATTCGATGCAAACAAGAAAGTTATACTGAGAATGAGCAGAGGATGACGTGGCAACTCTTTATTTATCATCTTAAAGCAAAAGGCCCGTTTAAGCGGCTTAAATTTGAAAAAATGTGACTACCCTATTATTATGGTCAGTAATTCTGTTGGAATAGAATTTTCGATTTCATTTAGAGTAACGCTACACAAACATAATTTATGTATATAATTTTTATACATAATGATGTGCTGTTTATGGCCTTTTAATTACAGCAAAAACGTCCACTATCTTGACTCATAATTTTAAAAATACTACTGCACAATGGAGTCTTCTGTACAAAATTCTGTATGAGTAGTAGTTTCCTTTCATTTATGCTCTTTCCTCATGGTGGAGGAGGTCAGTTTTAGGTATAAAGTTTTCTCGAGAACTTAATATTTTGGAACTGATTCTTCTTTGAATTTTCTTTGATATGCAACATAAATTAATTGGACTCTCAAGTTACAAACAAATCCATACAGCTAACTGATTAATAGACATGTGCCACATACATGCAGGTTGGTGGTATGGTGTTGTAGGTCACTTGGAATCATGTGATGGAAGTGACAATTACTGCCGTTGTCGTGAAAGTGGTAAGTTGATTTCATCTTCTTAACAAATCTTCTATAGGTAGCAAAATATTTCTCCCCTTTCTGAGTGTAAAAGACCTGCAGACAACCGTTATGACTTTGGGGGTTTGTTTAAGTTCCTTAATTTTCAAAGGTTCAATTTTTATTGTGAAAGCATTAACATCTTTCAAAATGTGGTTGGAGAGAATTTTAAAACTATCATGACAAATCAGACCCCAGTTCTTGACTCTCATCTTTCAGTATGTGGGTCACCACACCTGACCAATTTAATTGGTCCTGGACTCGTGTACTTGACAGTATGTCTTAATTTTGTCCAGCATTGTCATAACTTATGTCCCTGGAATATTTAAGGCCAGTTAGGCTCAAAGAAACTTTTGTGCCCCCAGGCTCTGTTTGGTTGTAGAGGTGGAAGGATTCTTCTTTTTTGAGCTTGGATATGTCCAAAATTTATGTTGCCTTCTTTTTATTCTCTTTTATATGCTGCTACTTGCTGAAGGGCTTTATTGCTCTTTCTGTTAACATTTCAGATTACCCTGCAAGTGACTTCCTTTATTGGATTTCTATACCTGTTGTGTTGCATTCTCTCACTGATTTCATCATTCTACTTGAATTCAACAGAATTTTAGAGACCCAATTGCACTGTTTGAACCCTCCATACTTGCTATTATAGATGTTTATTCATGCATTTTGTGACTTTCCAGTTGAAGTCAATTTCTGATATTAGACAGTAGTAGGAATATCCTTTTCTCTTTACTTGTCTCTGCATGATCTATGTTGCTTTAGACCAAATACTAGTGGAAGTAGATAGGAATGTCCAATTACTATTTGGTTTAAAATAATTTAGTTTGCTTCAAGTTACAGCTACCCGTGTAACCTCTAGGATCTTCCGTGGTTTGAGGTGCTGTGACGGCTTTGTTATTACATAGGAGTTATGTTCTTAAGATGTGGTGTAAGATTTTTAAATGTTACACAGGAGATGATTAAAAAAACTGTGATGTTACTACTGATCTACAAGTTGTAATCATCTAATTGCTTTCTTCTTTGCATATTTGTCTAATTTTCAAGTATTGTTGTTTGCTGACAGAGAGAGTGGTGCTGGAGTTCAACCAGTACACACCTGGATCACGGTGGAGCCGAAATTTCATCAACCGGAAAGACCATCGCGAAGAAGGAAATGAGGCATATGGGTTTTATGGGGGAATTAGGAAACTTTGCAGTAATGATGAGATTTCCTTGTGGAGGCAGCTCTGGCCAGCAGAAGTCTTGGAATAGGTTTCAAATTGGAAAAAGGATTACCACCACTGATTGAAATTTGGACGTAGCTCGGATTCGTTCCTGTTTTTTCACCTTATAACAGTGGTTTGTGCAAAAGCTGAAATGGGCTTCTTTTCAGATCAGTTGCAGCACTTTGGAGAATTCACATGGTTACTTAATGCAACAATGTGAATTACCACCCCACCCCCACAAAAGCAAATCTGATGTACCATACATAATTACCACGTTACATACAACTTTTTGGTTATTAATTAGATCCTACTTAATTGGTTGCATGTATAAAGTAGAAGAAATAAAAGTTCTGGAATTTTGAAGTGAATATATATGGCAACCAAGTTGTAGTTCGATTCCAAGTTATTTGCTTTTATCTATATCTTCTTTCCTCCATTATTTTCTTTGCAAGAAGCATCCTCCTGAAACAGTCTTTATCTTTGACCTTCCCTATAGAAACAAGCTCTCTCTCTCTCTCGGGTTGAATTAATTTTGGCAGAAGTCAACTTTCAGGCTGAACCTGATTTGGGTCTTTCGATTCTTCTAAATCCCATTCTACTTAATAATGAAAATGAGGAAGCACTCAGTTCTTAAATTGCTTGAGTTTTGTGTGTCGGAATTCTTTTTCTTCTCTTGAGTTATTGCATATATTTGTTTGAACTCACAAAAATATAACTCCTGACAAATTTGATGAAAGAATTACGCTTCAACCGCCCCCGCCCCCCGGCGCACAGCTTACCATAAAATCCTTGTCCAACTATTATATTTGCTCTCTGAATCTCTAAAAAATATTTACTGAGACATTCCTGGCTAGCTCACTAGTCATGGAATATTAAAATGTTAAGTTTTTTTCTTTTTTTTTTATATCGTCGGTCAAGAGTGTCCAAGTCTGTTTATATAATGAGTTTGTTGCCATTCTTCTATTTATGCTAGGGTATTAAATTTCAATTTATGTTAATAACTAAAATAATCGGACCGCAGAATTCCCTCGGGAAAAACAACGGATATCGATGAGAACATTTTTATTATCTTTATGCACTATGATTGTACGTATTAATTTATATTGCCCACCAGCTGTGTTGGTCAGGTATTGCATACAAGGGGATGGAAGTCAAAGTCATTAGATTAAGTCCAATTACTGATATCCTAAGATAGTGACACAATGATGATCTCGTGATTGCCGATAATAGTATTCATCCAAAAATATATCACAAAGGCAAATTCATTTTGAATGTATAGAGTCAAGTTTATTCTCAGCAGAAAGTAAAGTCATGGGAACTCCATTCCCCTCCTTAAAAGACATTCCACAACCTTATCTTTATTTCCTAGAACAACTACTCTATGTCTATCTTTTATTCCAAATTCGAACGAAGATCATAGCAAGAAATAGCTAACTCTATCCTAATCTGATAAGCCAATAGCTAACTCATCCCAATCTACCCAGCAACTAACTACCAGGTTGTTACAAGCCCACCCAAAGCCCCGGAAGAGGAGGACTCAAACAGATCCCTAATTCTCCCCGTCTCTTTCGCTTTTTCCCGATATACACATATACATATGCACACATATATATATACAACCGTATACATATTTCTCTAGTTTTTTTTATTTATGTTCCATTGTCTTCATTGACTCTGATTTATGATTTAGGTCAAAAGTCCCCATTGACTCGTTTATGGAGAATGGGTCTGCAGATTTTTGTTAAGTCGTGGGATGAAAACACGACTTCAAGCTAAAGTCATGTCTTAAGCCCACGACTTCAAGCTTGTCGTCCTGTATTCATCCAATGACTATATGGGCTATCTGAGTTTGATAAATAAGTTTAAAACAGTTTGAGTTTGATAAATAAGTTTAAAACAGTTTGGGTTTGATACAAAAAGTCTCCCAACAACCTGATTTAGTAAAAAAAACTCGAAAAAAATGAGAGGTGTTGTGTGGGGTCCACAGTATATCTATATGGACACATGTATATATTCAATATATATATCACCTACAATATGATCGAAATAAGGAGGTAGTCCTAAAGATTTAAACTCCTATGTGATAAGGATAAGTGAGTCTTATCTTATCACTTTGAATATACATGTTCTATATAAATCATATCAGAATCTAAACTACTTTTCCTCTCTAATTCTCTTTACAGGCTACTATCTTAAAGCCTTAAGATTTGAAACGTGTGTTTTTCGTATTGAACTCTTATACCCCTCTATTGTATGACGAGAAAGACGCTCATGAGATCCTAATTCATTCGTGGTGTATTGCACGTATTATGCAAAGGGCTTATAAAACAGGCAAGAGGATCCATACATTTGTATTGTAATCTGCATAATGTATTCTATATACCTACCCATATATTTTCTACATTAGTATCAAAGCTTTATTATTCTTTTTTTTTCTCCTATATGGTGTCATGAATGTGGATCAGTTTGCTTCGGGTCTATTAAAGGTTCGGTTCAATTCAGTTCTGGGTCTAAAAAGGTCAACCCAATCATTTTGGTTTGGTTCAATTCAGTTCTCGAGTTCACTTTTTAGAACCGAACCAAACCGAACCGATACAACTTGAGAACCGATTTGAGACCCGATCTTATATTTATTAAAAATATTTACATATATTCTATATATGCCTTTAAATAATGGTTATTTAAACTTAATTATTATTAATTTATGTTTGTATGTTGTTTTGTTATTTTTTTTAAAAAAATTAAGATACAAGATTAATCTTATTTTCAAAATTTTTAATAAAAAAAACTATATTTTGAATAATAAAAACGGACCCGACCCGAACCAACTCGATATTGACCCAAACCAACCCGAGATATGGAACTGAACTGAACCATCTCGAGCCGACTCGGGTTGCTTTGTTCGGTTCCCTAAAAAGATCGATTCAATTTTGAGTCCAAAATTTTGAAACCAATCAAGATCGGGTCAATTCTGAGTTTAACACAAACCCGACCCAACCCGGTCCATGCACGCCCATAAATTATATCAGAATCTAAACTGCTTTCTCTTCTAATTTTCTTTCTAAGGGTTGCCATCTTATAGTCTTAAGATTTGGAACGTGTGTTCATCGTATTGGACTTTTACAGCTCTCTACTGTACGACAAGAAAGACACTCAGGAAATCCCGATTCATTTGTGGAATATTGTATGTGTTATATGAAGATCTCGTAAAGCAAACAAGCAAGCAAAACGATTCGTACATTCATATTGTAATCTGTGTAAGGTATTTTTTATACCTACCCATATATTTTCTACATTGGTATCAGAGCCTTATTATTATTCTTGTCTTTGCTTATATAGTGCCATGAATATAGATATTTTGTATGCATGCATACCTTAAGGTGTTAATGATGTTTTTATGTATATTGAGTTTCGAATAACGAAATTTATATTAAAATGTTCCTTGTAGTGTTATAAACTCACCATCAAAATTTCATAATTTTTCGTTACACAGAATGAGAGAAATTTTAATTTAAAGTTTTCAAAAACTTGGGATAAACTCAAAACTTTGGCCTTATTTTTTAATCTGAAAATCTATTTTTTAAACTTTAAAATTTATATAGATATATTTTATATCGTGAGAACTTTCTGTCCGTATAATATTTTTAAAAAATTAATCTTTGATAAATGAGATACACATACTCGACCTAAAGCTCGCAGAATAGCGAATCTGTCAATTTGGGTTCCTTCATGGCTAACGTTACAAGCACGTGTAGTACAGTGCCTAACTAGGTACGTACTACGCAGCTTAGTGCTGCCAATTTGATGATGATGTCATGCATACATCATTATGTGACGTGGATGGTACTGTCACTTACATTTGATCCCATAGTGTGCTCGTAAGAGCCGCGCATGACTGTGTAATTGCATGAGCGAATCAAGCTCCGTCACATGTCGCTGTAATTCATTATAGCCCGCAATTTAATTGCACGCGCATGGGTTGTGCGTGTAGCCCGTTGGGCCTAGCTTCATGTTTTATGTCTTTTTTTTTAAATTAATGGATTCGTTTTGACATGTATGCCAATTCCGTTTGACGTAAATTCCTTTTTAAAGATATTTTTGTTATTTTTTCAATAAATAAACGGCACTTTCAAGAAAAAAAAAATTCTTAAATGAGTTTTTTAAATAGTTTAATAGTTTTAATTTTGTCCAAGGGTCATTATATCACATTTGTTGTTGCAGTAGCATTTAATTATTTATGGTCATATTTATTTAATTATGTGCTACTTATGTGATTTTTGCGTGCCATATAGGCACTCTATGTTTTGACACTTTAAATTTTTTTTTAGACCATATACCCATTCTCATAGGTGGTGAGTGTGATTTTCCTGCATTTAAATGACCAATGTATGCTACGTATGGAAAAGAATGAAGGTAGCATTGGCATTTTGAGATGCTCATATAATGGATGTATGCTATTTATTTATTGTTACAAAATAATTCTTTGCATACAAAAGAGGTGCGACATCTCCATTTACTCATTGTTTATTAGATTTGATGTAGTAAGTCTTTCTTATTTGTAAAAATAGATGCAATTATTAATTTATTTATGAAAAGCTTTGTAGGGGGATGTGTTTCGTATTAAGTTTGTAAATATTCAATTATTTTTGCATGATGCACCGAATTGCCAATGGAGTACTAACTTGAGCTCAATTTTTTATTGTATGCATCTAATTGGATATTGTGGAAAGTGGAAATCATTCCTAATATTTTATTCTAAATTATTTAAACACTTAATTTATTCTTATATCATGGGAGATAATTACAAGTACCTAAAAATGTAAAAAAGTTTATCTTTTGACGCAGGAAAAAATTTTGTGGTCAAATTTAATTTAGGATAAAATATTACAGATATGTGCCTATTTAATTTCCTACTCAATGTATGCACTGCAATTGTCTCAAAAAACATAATCGCTGACCTTAATAAGGGCGAGAAACTTGATGGAAAAAAACTATGATATCTCGCAGAAGAAGGTTCAGTACCTTGTCAACAAGCAAGAGTTGCTCAACCATCTGACCAACAGCATGACCCACTTGAGTTAGGAAGCATGGCCCATCATCGTTGTGACAAATAGGCTTATGACACTTGGTTTAAGAGTGATAGGATTGTGCGTTTTACTATACTAAGCCGTATGCATGATGACCATGGGAGAATTTAAGAAATTCCTCACTGACAAAGAAATGTGAGAATAGTTGCGTCTTAAGTATGGTGACACCACTACCACTCGGCTACGTGCCTTGACTTTGAGGTTCAATCAGTATGTGATGGACCCAAAACATATTATGACTAAGCACCTTAGGGCGATGTCTGTTATGATTAGAGAGATGAAAGCAGCTGCAACGATCTCACAGAAAACTAGCAGATTCTACTGTCATCTGGTCCTTGCCTGAACTTACGTGGGGACAGGTGAAACTTGTGCTTGTACACAATGAGGGGATCAAGAACCTTGATGACATACCTTGTCATTTGGAGCTTGAGGCAGAGCACGTAGATGCGATCCACAACACTACACTTGTGGCCCATGCTGGACATTATGTGGGTTACAAAGCCCAACGCAATGGACAGCGAGGTGGAGTTAGACAAGCGAAACCTAAGAATTCGGGGCCAAAGAATGGTAGAGTGTCCAAACTCCCCAGAGGCAGGCATGGTGGGGAGACAGGTAAGTCCAAGCTAAACTGCTATAACTATGGACAGAAGGGTCACTTAGCTCAAGATTGTACTAAGCTGGAGAAGGTAAACCCTAATTCTAGCTCTCTTAATATTTTTATTTGCTCATATGTCTTTGTGATTTATTGTCTCGTTGGTTGGATTGTAGACACAGGAGCAACCAAACATATAGCGAGAGATAGAGCTGGATATGTAGATTACTATCGGATCCCAGTGGGTAGACACCATGTGATTATGGAAAATAAAGCGTAGGAAGATGTCTTGGGAGTTGGCACCTATCAGCTCAAGATGCGCATTAGGCGCAATTTGCACCTTCATGATGTATTTTATGCACCCACTATCTGATACAATCAACTTTTAGTTTTAGCATTATTGCAATTAGGATTTTCTTTCTAGTTTGAGAACAGTAGTTTGTCTATTTATCTTGGTAATGAGCTTTATGGTCATGGTATATTAAGGGATGATTTCTTTATGTTGGATTTGAATTTAAATAATTCTGTTATTTGTGTTATACCTTCTTTTTCTGTTGTGATGTCTAATTCAATTAAATGGCATACTAGACTTGGTCACATAGAATAAGAAAAAATGGCTAGATTGACTAGAGAAGGGCTTTTGGGCTCTCTCGCCAAAGTAAGCTTACCTATTTATGAGCCTCATTTAGCTAGAAAGTCATGCAGAAAGCAAAAGGTAAGGCAATTAGGGCTTCTCATCTGTTAAAGCTAGTCCATTCTGACATATGCGAACTAATGAATGTCAAGGCACGACATGGCACATATGGGTAAAACCGTCAAAAGTGCGTCAGAAACTTATGAGAGCATTTTTCCTGTTTGAATCAAGTCAAAAGTGCGTCAAAAGGATGTTCGAACGCCCGTTCAAATGTTGCGCCAATCCGTTCGAAAAGTTTACGGGATTTCTGCAGATTTCAGTCTAAGAAAGCCAAAATTGAGGCCTATTTTCGGAGTAGTTAGTTTTTACTAGTTTTAGGGTTCTGTTGAGGGCTTTAGGTGTAGATTAGAGTAGAACTTTATAGTTTTTCCTAGTCTTTCAAAACTTTGTATTCGAGTTCAATTGTTTTCAGTATATTTCAATACATGTTTTGTATATCTTTAATGGCGTTGAGTAACTAAATCCTATCTTGGGATCAATTGTAAAGATCAATTGAAGATCTTGGAAGAACAATTGAGATAATTAGGTTTTAATGATTTTATCTTCTTCTTCTTAATTCTTAGTGATCAAACCCTAGATATTTATGAAAACTTAAATTTTTTACTAAGTTTGGTAATATCTATGCATGAACCCTAGTTTGATATAGATACTATACAAATTAATGGTATGAATCTATAACTTTAACTTGATTACAAATCTAGGGTTAATTATTAAACAGTTCACGTTTTTGTTACTAAATCTTCTAAATCAAAGACTCATGACGTAGTCAATGATTTGAGTTATTAAAAACCCTCATTAGAATTTTGAGTGAAGCAATTGATTAGAACAATTGGTTTTGAGACTTTCTTTTATTAATTCAAAATCATTTCTAATAGTTTAGTTTAATTAAACCATTCTCTATCCCAAACTATTTTATTTTTATTTTATTAGAGTGCTCCCTTAGGGTTTCTAAACTAAGGTAAGTTTTTCTCTCAATTTGGTTCAGTGTTATTGTTATCTCACTATTACAAGGCTTTAGATTGTTTCAAGCACTTTATAGTAAAGGTTGAGAATCAAAAAAAAAAAAAAGACTTTGAAAGTTTTTTGTACGTGTTAGAGGTTGAAATATTTGTTTAACCAATTCAAAGATATATGTAAGTAAAATGGGATAAGTAGGTAGTTGACGATTCTTGGTACTCTGCAACAAAATGGTATTGTGGAGAGAAGGAATCGTACTCTTCTAGATATGATTAGGTCAAAGATGAAGCAAGTAAACTTCCCGATAAGTTTCTGGAGGGATGCTCTTTTGATTGTTGCCTACATCCTTAATCGAGTGCCTTCAAAGTCAGTTCCTACCACTTCATATGAATTATGAAAAATCGAGAAACCTAACTTAGATGGCTTGTGTCTATGGGGATCTCCTGGGTATGTTCACAATTCCTCTCATAGGTATAGGAAATTAGGCCTTAGAGCTAATGAATGTATTTTTATTAGATATTCAAAACACTCTAAGGGCTATGTTATGTACAATGAACACCCAAATATTGGAATGACTGAGATTGAGTCACATAATGTTGATTTCCTAGAGGAGGATTTCCCAAACATTGATGAAGTTAAGAGAGATCTTGAACTCTATGAGTCAGAAGAACCCCAAAGAGATGCACCTTTATCTCATAGGCATGATGAGAAATCCTAACCTCATTCTGTAGTTCCCGCAAACAGTAGGAACGATCCCTTGCCTAGTGGGAGTGTACCATTAGATTACTCTAATGATTCACAGTTACAAAGAAGCACTCGAGGAATAGTTCCTTGTTGTCGCTTCGAGATTGAAGGAGAGTCTTTCCTAAGCATATCTATGAATGACGATGAGCTAGCTTCTTATGATGTAGTTATAACTTCACTAGCTTCTGAGAAATGGCTAGTTAGTATGCAGGAAGAGATGTGCTTAATGATTAAGAATAATGTAAGGGAGTTAGTTCATCTTCCACTTGGGCACAAGGCCATTGGCAACAAATGGGTGTTAAAGCACAAGGTTGATGGGTCAATTAACAAATACAAGGCCCGTCTTATGGCGAAGGTTTATACCCAACAAGATGGTGTAGACTATGCGGAGACGTTCTCCTCTATGGTGAGAATTTGTCTCAATTCGCCTTATTCTAGCTATCATTGCACATTTAAATTTGGAATTGTTCCAAATGGATGTGAAGATAGCATTTCTCAATGGAGACCTAGACAAGGAGATCGATATGGATCAACCCATTAGTTTTCAGGCAGAGGAACAAGAGCGTAAAGTTTGTTGCTTGAAACGTTCCATCTATGGCCTGAAGCAATCGTCTAGGCAGTGGTATTTTCGGTTTTATCGAGCCATTATCTCTATCAGCTTCACGATGACTAAAGAGGGCCATTACATGTATGTTAAAAGGAATAAGAATATGTTTCTTATTCTCTCACTTTATGTAAACGATATTTTGTTAGCTAGAAATGACTTGGAGATGATTTTGGCCACTTAAAAGTGGTTGTCTTTCACATTTGAGATGAAGAACATAGGTTAGGCTGATTATGTGCTTGGGTTTAACATCTTAAGAGATCATTCTAAGAGACTTTTAGTTTGCCTTGAGAGACTTACATAAAGAAGATATTAGAACAATTTCGTATGTACTATTCGAGACCCATAAACACTTCAATAGACAAGGGTTAAATTCTTAGCATTAAACAGTATCCTAAGACAGAGGAAGAGAAGAAGCAAATGGCCAATGTTCCATATGCTAGCACAGTCGGCAGTCTGATGTATGTTATGATCTGTACTCAACTCGACATATGTTTTGCAATTGGTATGGTCAGCCAATATCAGAATAATCTAGGAGCTGCGCGTTGGGCTGCAATTAAGAGGATATTCTGGTAATTGTGAGGGACTGCAGACCTCATTTTATGCTACCAAGGTGGTAGTTTTAGATTGGCTAGATATAGTGATGCAAATGAATCTGCTGATAGAGATGAGCGTAAATCTGTCACAGTTTACGCCTTTATACTAAAAAATGGAGCTATTTCTTGGTGTAGCAAGAAACAATAGTGTGTCTCCTTATCCACTATGGAGTCAGAGTTTATGACATGTACTACTACTGTTTAGAAGGTTACATGGTTGAGGAGATTCTTGTAGAGCTTTAGCATCACAAGGCATCTTGATGAGGTTGTTGTGATTCATTGTGATAGCACAGTTGCTATAACTTATGCAAGGGATCCCAAGTACCATATTAAGACTAAGCACATTGATACTCAGTATCACTTCATTCGAGACATCATTGAGCAAGGGCAAATGGTCCTAAGGCATGTCTTCACTAGCAATATAATTGCTGACCCATTGACCAAACCTATTGCCAAAGATGTTTTTCATAGGCATGTTAAGGGTTTGGGATTACGTAGGATTTGATATGCTTATTTTATTGGACATTTTGGATTATATCTTATGCATAACAAGATGAGTTTTCATTTAATAGACATAATTGATACATGATTTAATTAGTGCACATATCTTGTATTATGAGTAGGTGTCACCAAGTTTTATGATCGGCCCTTTCACATGGGCGATCACCCTAGTGCTGAGATAACAAGCAAGATAAGACAATGAATGATCACATAAGTACCATGATAATGTAGTCTCCATGGTGCTTAGAAAGCGAGCAAGGGTTGATTTTTTATTTATTTAAATGTTGCCTTAGTAAGAGCTAAGATGATATTGTATGAGTAGAACATAGAGTTATCCATGCCTCCATGAAGCTTGTAAATAGTCGGATGTGAGATTCTCGAGAAGTTCGAGTTAGGCGCTGATGAGAGCGACTAGACTAAGATTCGGATTGTGTAAGAGTGTGACAGACCTTGAGTTGGAGCTCCATCAAAGCATACATATCATATTGTACATGTTGTAAGACGACCACTATAGGAGTGATAGAATAGGTCCCTGCTTTGTTACTATGCGAGCCCTATAGATTTTAACTCCAAGTTTGTATCATTTGGGACTTAGAACTATGTCATGAATTTGAAGCTTGATGTTACTACTTTAGCATTTTATCCAAGGGTCACGAGGAATACAATCCAATAGAGCATCTCGAGAAAAGCAGTTGAGTTTAAATGGATTGACATAAGTGACTAAAGAAAGATTACTTGACATCACACTAATGATTTGTTGCTCATAGCCCGGGCGATTGTGTTAATATTAGTTTTTTATATGATCATGAGCACACATGTATTGAGAGGTTTTGCATGACTCTGTATTAGTTACAGGAGGGGTTAGAGGTGAAAGATCTGATGTGGCTTGATAATTTGCGGTATACATGAGATGATTGAATTGTAGTATTATGTTAGTTAGGTGGTAACTTAATATAACATTCTTCACTGATACCTTTCTCATCTGTCGCACATTCTATTTTCCTGTATGAGGAGCTGAACATGATAAGAGATTTATAACATAAGATTATGGATGCCTGTTGTGTCCAAGTAGGAGATGTTACATGGGGCTCACGGTATGTCCACATAGGCACATGTATATATTCAGTATATATATCAAGTACAATAAGATAAGGAGATAAGGAGGTAGTCTTAGGGATTTAAACTCCTATGTGATAAGGATAAGTGAGCCTTATTTTATCACTTTGTGTATATATGTTCTACACAAATCATATCAGAATACAACTAACGTATTATCATATTTCTCTCTCTCTCTTTAAATTACTTTCTCTCTCTAGTTCTCTCTAAGGCTACCATCTTAAAGTCTTAGAATTTGGAATAGGTGTTTTTCGTATTGGACCCTTGTGGCCCTCTACTGTAAGACGAGGAAGACACTCAGGAGATCCCGATTCCTTTGTGGTGTATTGCACATGTTACGCGAAGAACTCATAAAGCAAGTAAGATGATTCGTACATTCGTATTGTAATCTGCATAAGGTGTTCCATATACCTACCCATATATTTCCTACAAGAGGAAATAGAAAGAAAAATAAAAGCATAAAGAAAAATTCTAATTGCAAGGATAGAAATGACTTCTCTCTATTTGAAATAAGACTGTGTACAACTGGCTCTCTTTAGAATGGCAGAAGTCTTTTGCACTGGACTTTCTTTTCTTCAATACCGAAAACTAGTACAAAGAGAGAGTCTCAACCGGTATCGTGAGAGTTCCATCTTGGTGTCTCCATTCACTTTTTTATTTCCATTACTTTTAGCACTTTCCTTGAACTTGAAGCTCAATCTACTGAAGTAACTTGTCTTCCATATTGCAGCAATTTGTTCTCTTAGCTTGACTTCATTTTTTTGTCTTCCAAATGATGCATAGTTCAGCAGATATCCCTTCATTCTCTGTTTTCTAGCTTCCACACTGCGAGACCCTCCTCCGCTTTCTTCAGTTTTCTCTCCTCCTGTCTTCACTATCCTTCCCAAAGGCAACCCCTTATGCTTGAGGTCGGGTGGTCCTTGTGGACTTGACTCCATTTGTGAAGACTTATGGGGGTTAATTTGTAATTTGTTCTTGTTCTGAAACCATCTTGCATAGGTTGTTGACCCCTTAGACTTAATCGGGGCCTCATTTGGGTTTGGTCCCATTTCGTGTTGCATTGGTTCTAGGGGACGACCCTCTTGGTTGTATTGGCTTTGGAGCCATCCTCCTCCAGAATCGCTGGACCCCTGTGGAGTGGTGGTCCTAAGGGGTGAAAGGGACCGACTGCGCCTGTGGTGGCTTTTTCCCCTCTTGTCATGGCGAACGTTCTCCAAAGCAACCGCGAATGGATCAAAGTCGTCATTCCAGATGCTTCGACTAGTTGGAAATGGAATATTTTTAAGTACCGAACTCATAGGGGACCTAGCCGAAGGCGAAGAAGCAGTCGAGTCTTGGCAATAACTAAAGCCAGCGTTGGCGTACTGAAGCCGTGGTGGGAGTTTTAGGGGCAGTACTAGTTGGCCATTGCTGAAAAGTTCATCAGCAAATGCCGCCATTGTAGGTGGAAGCGAGCCCCATCGCTGCTGCTGCTGTTGCTGCTGTTGTTGATCATTATTGAATGTTTTGTACCAGAAAGTTGGACTTGTTTCAAATTCTTCTTCTTCTTCTAAACCATCAAGCCTGAATTTCTTACTGGTTTCAAACTCAAAGTCTTGATTTGTTCGCGGTGTTCCTGGACCAGAATATTCATAACCAACCGTTTTAATGGGACTAGCCGGTGCGCTGTAGAAGTGCTGCATGCTGCTGTTGGGGCTGTTGCTACAGTATGTGCTTGGACTGGTGGGTGCAGTACTCGCATAGAAAGAATCATTTTGAGATGTTAATTCCATGTTGTATATATTTCTCCCTTTTGCAGGAAGCAAAGATAATATATATAATAGAAGAAACTAGCTGTTTTACAAAACAGATAGATGGGCTTGGAGAAAGGGGTTAATGAGTGCAGGCAGAAGACTCTTTTGCTACTGAATTTAAGGGGAAGCCTTAGTCTCTTATGTATTGAACCCCGCTCCCTCTTTGCTTCTAAAATAATCTTCAAACCTCTTCAACAAAAACTTCCAGGAGAAAAAATCCTCGTTTATGTTCATCACTATATATCCAAGGCTAAAAAGCATTCAAACTTGTAAGGAATTATTAGTATATATTGTTAATACCGTACCTGTTCTTGGAGTTTTGCTTTAGTGATGCAGGACCAAAAGTTGTCTTATGTAAATATTTTAATATTCAGAGCCATATACTACCAGTGTCCGAAGATACCAGGACTTGTAGTTTGCAACAAAATTTAGCAGAAACATCCGTATTTGGCTCTCTTTTCCTATTTATTTAATTATTTAAGATATATATAGAAACGTGGTGGGAAATGATTAGACCGAAAATAAGCAATAAGAGTTTAATTCAAACAGGACTGTTTCCTATTAGACTTTAATTTTTTATAGGAGGCAAGACTGCTTGATTAAAGAATCTAAGCCAATTAAGTTGCAAATTAATTAAACCGTGACAAGTACTCACCCCAACAGGCCTAGATCAGGGGTTCGAAGCGTGCGCTCGGCGCCTCCTCTGCCCCTGTCTCTGGTGTCCGCTCTTGGCCCACTTGACCACAGGTGGGGCTGTGGTGACGGGCTCGTCCTCCCGGGTAGTAGCTATGGCTCAAACCGGATATTTCATAACGGGTGGGAACTCCAATGATCACGCCCAGGGAGGTCGCTATCATCGGTAGCCCCCTTCCACCCTTTTTACTCAGGAAAAAAATAAAATAAAATAATTAAACCGTGACCAGCAGCAGGACGCAAGCGGATCTGAAGCTCATGAGTCATGACCATTTTTTGGTGTCTACTACTCCCAAATAGCAATTGTATGTCGTATTCCCAGAAAAAAATAAAAAAATAAAAACAAATCCTTAATCATTCATTAGGCAATTATTTTAACAAGAGAATATCAATTTAAGTATAATACTATACTTTTGTTAACATGTATAAGTCAAATAATAATTTTTCATCTATTTTCCTAACAGATTGCTAATAATTAGGGTTGATACAAATTGGTAGTTCAGGAGCTCAAGTTGTTAGGTTTTAAAGTTTATGATTACATAGTAATTCTGAGTTATAGTTTAGGAGTGTGCTTATAATTAACCTTTAAATAAGTTTCTTCTTAATTATTAATGAATATTGAAATTAAAAATTAACAAAATTAATACCTGCCAATGTATCCCTAGATTGTCGATTTTGTTGGCAAATTATCTTTTGATTTTAATATGTCCTTAATAAAGGCAAAACTTGTTCTTTCACATTATCAAGAAATAGCTCGTTTGTTCTTTTGTTCACATTATATATATATATATATATAGAGTGGCTTATCTATACATTCATTTTAAACATAAAAAAATAATAACATATGTATGTGCATGTGTGTTTTTCTTTCGATTCTCTGGCATCATTTTTCTTTTTCTTTTTCTTTTTTTTTTTTTTTGGGTAGTTTAGAGTTGTATGCTTGATTTTTCTTGGAGGTGAGATTGAAATGAACTCTCCCCAATATAATTTGATATTTCCTTTGACAAATACGCAGCTTGTTATCAATAGTCTTTCTCTTGTTGGGTCCACATGGGTAGTAGCCCTGTACCATCCCATAAAACCTGCAACCCATATTATATTTTAGTGAGATCTCTGTCTGGTTTCATTACTAAGAGTGTTGATAATGAATCTATCTATACTATATATTATAATAATATATTGTGAGGTTTATACTATATATTATAACAATTTATTGTGAAGTTTTTGAGTATGAAACTTTTAACCCAAATTTTTAAAATTTTAAATTTATAAAATGCATATGTCATGTAACTATTGATTGTTCTTCTTAGACTATAATAATCAATTACTAGCAGTGAATCCGTCGTCCAATGCACACAAACCACAAATATAGAATCATAAGTCGATTTTTTAAATAACTTTTTATAGAAAAATATTTTATAGGATCGTGCATTTAAAATATGATAGTAAATGATTAAACAAATAAATAATATTTTCTCTATTATAATAGTCATAAAGAGAAAAAATATATAAAAAAAAAAAATTTACATACTAACTATTATAAGTCACACTTTTAATATATCTTTGTTTATGTGATATCCCGAACCTCTATTTATTTCTATTAATGAGAATTTCTAGTATATATAATGTTTGATGTTAATTAGTTCTTCTTTTGAGCCAAAACTGACCAATGAGAGCTTATGTTGTTATTTAAGCCTTTGGGTGAGACACATGGGATTATTCCCATGTGTAACATCTTTTATACACATAAGTGCACACACAACTCACTTATGTTCAGCCGATTGAGAAGGAAGAGAGGGAGAAGAGGAGAAGAGAAAGAGGAGGAAGAAACTTGAGGAAGAGCTTGAAGTAATAGAAGATTTAACCAAGCTTGAAGAAATGTAAGGTTCCATTTTCTGCCCCAATGGTATATGTGTATGTATATATCTTTGTGTGATATGTTGTTGGGTTGTTGTGGGTGACTCTTTTGAATCCCAAATTAGCTAAGTATAGAATGTTGAAAGCCCCATTGAAAGATTTGAGGGTTTGGGATGTGAAATCCCCAACTTATGCAAGTTAGGGCTTGAATTCCTAAAGCCCTAGATCCCTTCGTTTTTCTTGTTTAAAGTGTTTGATTTTGAGTTATTGTGGTCTTCTTGGGTCAATCTTTGGACCCTAAAAGCATTGGAAGAGTTTGTGAGAGTTTTGATGGAGTTTGGTTTTGATTTGAGTGAGGTTTGGAAATTTTCGGGTTAAAATCTTGGTTTTTAGCTTTGGAGTGGACTCCTTGGTTTTTGGAGGCGACTCCTTGTCCCAATAAACTCCCAAATTTATTTATTTAGCTTTGGAGTGGACTCCTTGGTTTTTGGAGGCGACTTCTTGTGCCAATGAACTCCCAGATTCATTCGTTTAGTTTAGGAGGCAACTCTTTATTTTTGGAGCCGACACTTTTGTTCCAGTGAACTCCCAGATTTGTTTCTTCAGCTCAGGAGGCGACTTTTTAAGATAACTCCCAGATTTGTTTCTTCAGCTTAGGAGGCGACTCTTTAGTATCCGGAGGCGACACTTTTGCCCAGATAACTCCCAGATTTGTTTTTTCAGCTCAAGAGGCGACTCTTTAGTCTCCAGAGGTGACACTTTTGCCCAGATAACTCCTAGATTCATTTCTTCAGCTTAGGAGGCGACGCCTTTGTTTCTGGAGCCGACACCTTCGTCCGACCCCCGATTTCACTTTTCAGCTCAGACACTGTTTCGTAAAACGGGCATAACTTTCTCTAGAAAACTCAGATTGATGCACCGTTCAAAGCATTGGATAGTAGACTCATAGATCTTTGTATCCATATGAATTTTGTATTCTAATTCGTTGTGGTTTGAGAGATATTGAATTTTAAAGTTGACCCAAAATTCTGCCAGTAACATTCTTCTTCCAAAATTTTAACCCATTTTCTATGGGGCATAACTTCTTCATCCGAAATGTGTTTTTAGCCTATGACCTATCAAATTAAAGCCCTTTAAGCTTATTTTCAAATGGAACTAACCTAGAATGTAAACTCTTCCTTGGGAAGTGTTGAGACGTGATGAAGGAGTCGATGTCTCAGCTTTCATGTTCAAATCTCAACCTTATGTTCTCGTTTTACGTTGTTGCTTTGCCTTGGAGTCTTGTATTGATATTTCCATACTTCTATGTGCATTTTGTGTAGGAACACCTTGTCTACCACCCATCCTATCGGAGAGAGGTGAGTAACGATATGCCATGAGTAAAACTCTATTAATTTTCAAATGTTTTAAATTCACCTACATATCATGCAATGTTTTCTATATATTTTCAATGCATCAATGTTTATGTTCAAATATAAATGTCATATCTTGAAATGCATGCAAGCTATACTTATGTTATGAATGAAAATCATGGACTATAATGTTTAAATGAAAGAGATGCTAAGTTTCCAATGTATGGTACCAACTCAGATCTTCTCGTGGCAAGACCTTAATCTAGCTCAATAGTCCTACGATAGGGGATGGGAAATAAACTATCTAGTCCTACGATAGAGGACAGGAAATAAACTATCTATGTTGGGAGACGTCCCTAGCCTAAAGAGTCTTAGCGTGACCTACATGGTTACTATGGAGCCTAGCTCATATGTCGAGTTGTAGCACACTTATGTTTTGAACTGAGAACTATGATATGTTCACATGTTTTACGACAAGATATGAAATGTTATCTCAAGAATAATGTTATGTTGCATCTCTTCTTATGATACTATGTTTTGAGATGTTAAAACGTTTCAAATGATGGTTACGTTACTTATGAGTTCCAAGTCTACGCTTTAAAAGTTCAAAAGCTCATTGCTTATGCATAAATGATTATCTATCCTTGTACGTTGGATATAAATGCTAATCCATGATATTTTCTCGCTCATGCATCATTGTTATTCACTAAGCATTAACTTATGTTTTCTCAAATGATTTTCAG
This sequence comes from Euryodendron excelsum, assembly GCA_033060915.1. Taxonomy (NCBI): domain Eukaryota; kingdom Viridiplantae; phylum Streptophyta; class Magnoliopsida; order Ericales; family Pentaphylacaceae; genus Euryodendron; species Euryodendron excelsum. Next base: position 38,368,242 of record CM065382.1, read on the forward strand.
GTAGCCAATCCGAGAGGCCCTAGAGCGAGGCCATACGTGAATTTTGAGCTACAGCCTACGGGCCCATGTTTTGTATTATATTTGAGGGTTGGACCCAATATTTTGTAATGATATAATGCTATAACTTCAGTGGACCTTGATTAGGTCCTTATGTATATTATGTTTTGGATTAGGCACAACTCTATCATGTATGACACGAATTATATTTCAAGTTATAAAAGTTTCTATTCCGCAAATTTTAATTGAGTATGCGCAGGTGATCAACTGGTTTAATGTAATGCGGCATCGTGTAGCCTTGCTACTGGCCGGTCATATGTACCCTAATCCGTATAAACCGGGTTATGGGGTGTGATAGTTTATTGAAAGTAAATACGTTAATTATAAATTTCGACATTAAGTTTATTAAGTTATGTTCATGATTAAAAAGAAATAAACAAAAATTATATATAAAAAAAAGTTACATATAAGACACTATTATATATTCATCCAATCCATGATCTTATATATATATATATATATATCTAATATCTCTCAAGAAATAGTTATTCAAATTAACAAAACAATGTTATTACACTTTATTTTCTAAGAAAATATAAATTAATAGTGACAGAAAATTAATTCAACTTCCATAAGTATAGTAAAATAAGTATAGGTAAATCTTTTAATTCTATACTTATATAATATTTGAATAATGTTGGTCCATAAAACTATCTAATAAAAAGTTAATATACTTTATTTGTGTCAGATTTTCTAGTTATTTTTTCTTTTTTTCCTTTTCATGGGTAATTATTAAATATAATTGAATAAATTCACACAATGTGAAAGGAATTAGTGATTCGTTATTTGTTCTTAGCAATGAAACATCATCAATCTATTTTCGTACGTATGTCCTTTTTTGTTTCCTAAAGGATTTATATATAGTGGGTTCATTTTTTAACCCGTAGTTAAGCCTATATATATGATCTTAAGCATAATGTGACATATACTAAAATAATTATAATGGACAAAACAAAAGCTATTTATCTTCAATATTAATTATTATTTCATAATCTTACTAACCTTCTTTAATGTCATCTGTATTAGGTTTGGATAAATCTAGCTCAGAGAAAAAAAAAAATACCAATATATAAGAATTTTAAAAACTTAATTGCTTTGAAAATAGCTTTATTTAAAGTTACCATGTTAATTATAAAGAATCTATACTATATATTTAGTTTATTATATTTTTATCTTTATTGACTTTTACAGTTTCCATATTGAAAGGTTGGCAATTCAAAAAACTTGCTATATTAATTAAAGAACCAATGGCTTGATGACATTTGTATTTTTGTATTTTTTAAATTTTAAAAATTGAAAAAATTGGATCAAGACTTTGAAACTCAAATACTTCTTAACATTTTGCTATAATATATAGTGTAGATAGATAGATATGATCAATAGGGTAATATATTTCAAATTCTTAATATGTGACATTTTTTCATGGAGAAAGTAAATTCAAATTTTGAATTATTAAATTTAGAAGTACAATTTAATTCTTTAATATATATATATATATATATTTGTATTTTAAAATTTAGTTAAATGATATAAAAAAATTTAATTCTTTAATATATATTTGTATTTTGACTAATGTGTTCTAAAAGCAAAAGTAAAAAAAGAAGTACGATGCGTAAATTTTATTAATACACTCCATTTAAGGCCTTTTGGAATTGCCTTTCCAAAATTTGGCAATATTGAATGCATTGCAATTGATTCCTATGATCAATTTATATCTATGGTTAAGGCTCTCTTAAGGTGAGTGATTTTTTTCAAAACCAAGATCCTAACAAGTCAAAAGTGTTCTATTTTTTTTTTTATTATAATTGTCTTTATATAATCCAACAGTTTACTTTTATGTTTCCCTCAAACTTATGAAATCTATGCATTACAATTAGAATTAAAGTTTCATATAAGTTTAATATTCAAAATTATTAATGGTGTTGGGTTTCAATTCTAAGGTGCATATTGCACTACCAAATGCACTTTTTACCTATTAACATTGTTAGCATTTAACTTTGTTAACTTTTGTCCTTTCTTTATGAGTTTAGTTTTGATGCACTGACAGTATAGAATATTTTTACACAAGTAGAATACCAGAGTGTAACACGTGTCCTTTGAAATTTAAGTACAACATAAACAAGTAAGACTTATGGACACATGTCGTATTCTGGTACTCGCTTATGTAAAAAAATTTTAATCTGTCAATGCATCAAAATTAAACTATTTCTTTATTATTGAAGTTTGAGGGATGGTGTTTCCCCAAAATGTCAGGTGTATCGAACATCCTTGGCAATTCAGTAGAGATTTCTTCTCTTTTTTTTTTTCCTTTTTTTTTTTGGTTATAGAGCATCTAAGCATTTGACCGACAATTCCCTTGAGGTAAATTTTATGTATTGCATGAATGATGGCTAGTTATAAGAGAATACGAGAAGGGATCAAACTTGAAATCTCATACTTAAAATGAGAGCCAGCCAAACACAATTCTGTAGGGTCGTAGACTCTATAAATAAAGCACATTATTTGTCCACCTCCTTTTTAGTTCTTTTTGTAGGAAAATATATACAGGTATACAGAATACCTTATGTGGATAACAATATGATGTACAAATCGTCTTGCTTACTTTACGAGCTTTTTGCATAACACGTAGAATACACCATGAATCAATCCTAGTTCTCCTTTGTGTCTTCCTCATCGTACAGTAGAGAGCTACTAGAGTTCAATATGAAGAACACATGTTTCAAATTTTAAGGCTCTTAAATGGTAGCCTTACAAAGAACTAGAGAGAGAAAATAATCTAGAGAGTTTGTATCTGATAATACGTAAGTTATTCTCCTGATACAATCTGTGTATAATATATATACACTATGATAAAGATTAAACCCACTTATCTTTATCTTTTAGGAGTTTAAATCTGATAAGGATAGCTCATTATTTCCTTATCAATAGGAGGAGAAATATATACTAAATATATATCCATGCGCCCATGTGGACATACCATGGGCCCCATACAACATCTTCCACTTGGACACAAGGGACATCCATAATTTCATCTCATAAATCTCTCATCCTGTTAAGCTCCACATACAAGAAAATGAAACGTGCGACAGACGAGAAAGGTACTGGTGAGGAAAGTTATATTAAGTTATCATCTAACTAACATAACATTACAACTCAATCATCTTGCGTATAGCCCAAATCACCAAACCATACTAGATCTTGCACATCTAACCCCTCATGTAACTAATATAAAGTCATGCAAGACCTTTCAATGCATTTGTGCTCGTGATCATATCAAAAACTAATATTAACACTACCGTTCGGGCTATGAGCAATAAATCATGAGTGTGATCTCAAATGATCTTTCCTTAGCCACTTATGTTAATCCATCCAAACTCAATTGCTTTACTAGACATCTCCGCTAGATCGTATTCCTCGTAACCCTTGGATAACATGCTAAAGTAGCAACATCAAATTTCAAATTCATGACATAGTTCTAAGTCTCAAAGGGTATAGACTTGGACTTAAAGTCCATACGGCTCACACCATGGCAAAGCAGGGATCTATTCTATCACTCCCTCAATGGTCGTCTTACAACACATACAGTATGATATGTATGCTATGATGGAGCTCCCACTCAGAGTCTGTCATACTCTAACATCATACGAATCTTAGTCTAGTCGCTCTTACCAGCGCCTAACTTGAGCTTCTCGAGAATCTCACATCCGGCTTCTTACAGGCTTCATAGAAGTGTGGATAACTCCATGTTCGACTCATATAGTCTCATCTTAGCTCTTACTAAGGCGACATTTAAATAAACATCAACCCTTGCTCGCTTTCTAAGCGCCAAGGAGATCACATTATCATGGTACATATATGATCATTTAGTGTCTCATCCTACTCACTATCTTAATGCCAGGGCAATTGCCCGTGTGAGAGGGTTGATCATAAAGCCTGGTGACATCTACTCATAATATAAGATATGTGCACTAATTAAATCAAGTATCAATTATGCCCATTAAATGAAACTCATCTTATAATGTATAAGATATAATCCAAAGCGTCCAACAAAATAAGCATATCAAATCCTACATAATCCCAAACCCCTAACATACCTATGAAAAACATCTCTGACAATGGGTTTGGTCAACAGGTTAGCAATCATATCACTGGTGGAGTGTGCCTTAGGACCACTTGCCCTTGTGTAATGATGTCTCGAATGAAGTGATAGCGAGTATCAATGTGCTCGGTCCTACCATGGTACTTGAGATCTCTTGCATAAGTTGTAGCAGCTGTGCTATCACAATGAATCACAACAGCCTCATCAAGATGCCCTGTGATGCTGAAGCTCTGCAAGAATCTCCTCAACCATATAGCTTCCTAAACAACAGAAGTACATGCCACATACTCTGACCCCATGGTGGATAGGGAGACACTATTGGTTCTTGCTACACCAAGAAATAACACCACCTCCAAGTATAAAGGCATAACGTATGACGGATTTACGCTCATCTTTATCAGCAAATCTATTTGCATCACTGTATCCGGCCAATCTGAGACTACTACCTCAGTAGCATAAAACGAGGTTTGTAGTCCCTCACAAATACCAAAATATCCTCTTAATTGCAACCCAATGTGCAGCTCCTGGATTACTTTGATATCTACTGACCATACCAACTACAAAACATATGTCGAGTCGAGTACACATTATAGTATACATCAGACTACCGACTGCATTGGCATATGGAACATTGGCCATTTGCTTCTTTTCTTCCTCTATCATAGGACACTGCTCAATGCTAAGAATTTGACCCTTGTCTATTGGAGTGTCTATGGGTCTCGAATAGCGCATACGAAACCGTTCTAAAATCTTCTTTATGTAAGTCTCTTGAGACAAACTAAGAAGCCTCATAGATTGATCTCTTGAGATCTTAACCCCAAGCACATAATCTGTCTGACCCATGTCCTTCATCTCAAATGTGGAGGACAACCACTCTTGAGTGGCAACAATCATTTTCATATTATTTCCAACTAATAAAATATCGTACACATAAAGTGACAGAATAAGAAACTTTTTCTTACTCTTTTTAATATACACGCAATGGTCCTATTCAACCATCATGAAGCTCATAGAGATAATGGCTTGATGAAATCAAAAATACCACTGCCTAGACGATTATTTCAGGCCATAGATGGAGTGCTTCAAACGACAAACCTTATGCTCTTGTCCTTCTACCTAAAAACCAATGGGCTGATCCATATAGATCTCCTCATCTAGGTCTCCATTGAAAAATGTTGTTTTCATATCCATTTGGAACAATTTTAAATCTAAATGTGCAACGATAGCTAGAATTAGGCGAATGGAGGCAAATCTCAACACAGGGAAAAACGTCTCCCATAGTCTACACCTTTCTGTTGGGTATAACTTTTCACCACAAGACGGGCCTTGAACTTGTCAATTAACCCATCAGCCTTGCGTTTGATCATTAAGACCCATTTGTTGCCAATGGTCTTGCGCCCAAGTGGAAGATCAACCAACTCCTATACATTATTCTTAGTCATTGAGTTCATCTCTTCTTACATGGCAACTAGTCATTTCTCGGAAGCAGGTGAAGTTATAGCTTCAACATATGAAGTTAGCTCATCAGCATCCACAAATATGTTTATGAAGGATTCTCCTTTAATATCGAAGCAACGACGAGGAACTATTCCTCGAGTGCTCCTACGCAACTGTGAATCATGAGAGTCATCTAATGGTACACTCCCACTAGGTAAGGGATCACTCCCACTATCTCAGGTAACTACAGGATGAGGTTGGAATTCATAATCATGCCTATAAGATAAAGATGCGTCTCCTTGGGGTTCCTCTAACTCATAGAGTTCAAGATCCTTATTAAATTCACCAATACTTGGGAAATTCTCCTCTAGGAAATTACCATCGCGTGACTCATTCTCAGTCATTCCCCCATCTGGGTGTTCATCATTCATAACATAACCCTTAGAGTGTTCTGAATGTCTAACAAAAACACATTTATTAACTCTAGGGCCTAATTTCCCATACTTATGGGAGGAATTGTGAACATAACCAGCAGATCCCCATGGGTGCAAGCCATCCAAGTTAGGCTTTTCGCCTTTCCATAACTCATATGGAGTGGTGCTGATTTTGAAGGCACTCTGTTAAGGATATAAGAGGCAATCAAAAGAGCATCCCCCCATAAACTTTTCGAGAGGTTTTCTTGCACTATCATTGACCTGACCATATCTAGAAGAGTACGATTTCTTCTTTCTACAACACCATTTTGTTGCAGAGTGCTAGGAATTGTCAATTGCCTATGTATCCCATTTTCCTTACATATATCTTTGAACTGATCAGACAAATATTCTCGACCTCTATTAGTTCGAAGAACTTTTAAAGTTTTCTCTTTCTGATTCTCAACCTCTGCTACAAAGCTTTTGAAATAATCCAAAGCCTCGTAATGGTGAGACAACAGAAACACTGAACCAAATCAAGAGAAGTCATCTATAAATGTAATAAAGTAGGATGCGACATGTCATGTCTTGACATTCATTGGTTCGCATATATCAAAATGGACTAGCTCAAACGGATGAGAAGCCCTAATTGCCTTACCAAAAGGCTTTCTGCATGACTTTCCTGCTAAACAAAGCTCATAAATAGGTAGGCTTACTTTGGCGAGAGAGCCTAAAAGCCCTTCTCTAGCCAGTCTAACCATTTTTTCTTGTCCTATGTGACCAAGTCTAATATGCCATTTAACTAAATCAGATATCACATCAGAAGAAGAACATGCAACACAAATAACATAATTATTTGAATCCAATTCCAACATAAAGAAATCATCCTTTAATGTACCATGATCATAAGGCTCACAACCAAGATAAATAGACAAACTACTGTTTTCAAATTGGAAAGAAAATCCTACCTGCAATAATAAGATAACTGAAAGTAGATTATATCAGATAGTGGGTGCATGGAGCACATCATAAAGGAGCGGATTGCGCCCAGTGCGCATCTTGAGCTAATAAGTTTCAACTCCTAGGATATTTTTCTGTGCTCTATTTTCCATAATTACCTGTGTCTACCCGTTGGGACCCGACAATAATTTATATATCCAGCTCTATTTCTCACTATATGTTTGCTTTCTCCTATGTCTACAATCCAACCAGGGAGACAATAAGTCACAAAGACATGCGAGCAAACAAAAATATTAAGAGAGCTAGAATTGGGGTTTACCTTCTTTGGCTCAGTACAATCCTGAGCGAAGTGACCTTTTTGTCCACAGTTATAACACTTCAGCTTGGACTTATCTTTCTTCCCACCACACCTACCTCTGCGGTGTTTGGACACTCTACCATTCTTTGGCACCAGATTCTTTGGTTTTCCTTATCTAGCTCCATCTCGCTGTCCATTGTGCTGGGGTGTAACCCCTACGATGTCCAGCTTGGGCGCCAAGTGCAGTGCTGCGGATCGCATCAACGCGCTCTACCTCAAACTCCAAATGGCAAGATATGTCATCAAGGTTCTTGATCCCCTTATTGTGCATGAGCACAAGTTTCACCTATCCCCACATAGGTTCAGGTAAGAACCGAATGACAGCTAGAATCTGCTGGTCGTTTGTGAGATCATTACCAATTGCTTTCATCTCTCTGATCATAGCAGACATCACTCTAAGGTGTTCAGTCATAGTATACTTTGGCTCCATCACATACTAATTGAATCTCAGAGTCAAGGCGCATAGCCAAGTGGCAGTGGTGCCACCATACTTAAGACGCAATTGTTCCCACATTTCTTCGGTAGTTAGGAATTTATTAAATTCCCCCATGAGGTCATCATGCATGCAACTTAGCACAGTAAAGCGCGCAGTTTTGTCCCTCTTAAATCAAGTGTCATAAATCTGTTCATCACAACGATGTTGGGTCGTGCTACCTAACTCAGGCGGGGTCATGCTGTTGGTTAGAAGGTCAAGCAACTATTGCCCATTGAGGAGGTACTGAACCTTTCTCTACCAAATATAATAGTTTTTTCCATCAAGTTTATCTCCTTTATTAAGGTTAGCAATTACGTTATTTGAGGCCATTGCATTACATACATTGCGCAGAGAATTAATTAGGCACATATCTATAATATTTTATCTTAGATTCAATTAGACCACAAAATTTTACCCTACATCAAAAGATCAAAAATTTTACATTTTTAAGTGCTAATAATCATCTCCCATGATGTAAGTTAGAATTAAATGTCCAATTAATTTAGAATAAAATATAGGAAACTATTCCCACTTTCCACAATGTCAATTTACAAACAAACGAGAAAAATGAGCCCAAATAAAGACTCTATTGGCAATTTGGTGTACCATGCCAAAATAATTCAATATTTACAAATTCGGTGCAAAACACATCCCCTTACAAGGCTTTTCACAAATAAATTAATAATTACATCTTTTTTACAAATAAGAAAAACTTACTGCATCAAATCTAATAAACAATGAGTAAATAGGGATGCCGCACCTCCTTTGTATCTAATGAATTATTTTGTATCAACGATAAATAAATAACATACATTCATCACATGAGCACCTTAAAACGCCAATGTCACTTCCATTCTATTCTATACATGATATATATTGGTCATTTGAATGAAAGGTAACTACACTCACCACCTATAGAAATTGGTATATGGTCCAAAAATAATATTGAAGTGTCAAAACATAGTGTGCCTATATGGCACGCAAAATATCACTTCATTATGCAATATATAATTAAACAAATGTGATTAGAAATAATTTAAATGCTACTACTACAATAAATGTGATGTAATGACCTTAGAAAAAAATTTAGAACCATTAAACTATTTTAAAATTTATTTAAAATAATTTTTTAAAAAATATTATTTATTTATTAAAAAAATAACAAAATATTTTTAAAATTTATTTACGTCAAACAAAACACACAATTATAACATACATATTAAAACGAGTCCGCTGAAAAAATAATCGTCAAAAATAGATTTCGTTGCCAATGAGCAATGCATGCTAAGGCTATTAAACTTGCAAGCTGCTTGACCACCGCGCCACATGCCAAGCGTTGGTTGGTCAATGTGCAAGTACATGGGCCAATGCTAGCTCAAATGAGCTATTGCTCTGCTAAAACATGTGCATGATGTCAGTGCTGACATAGGTTAGGTAGTTATGCGACATACGAGGTCATCTCATGATGCATAGGTGACATCATCAACAGATTACAAATTGCTAAGCTTTAGCGAGCCCTATTTCTGCCATCTGTATCTCACTTATTTGAGATCGATTTTTTCTTACAAATTTTATATGGATAAAAAAATCTCACAACATAGAACGTACCTATACAAATTTTGGAGTTTGAAAAATTGATTTTTTGATCTAAAAATGAGGCTAAAGTTTTAGGTTTACCACAAGTTTTTGAAACTTTAAATTAAGATTTCTCTCAAATCATGAAACAAAAAATTATTAAATTTTTGGAGTGAGTTCCTGGCACTATAAAGAATATTTTGATATAAATTTCGTCACCCAAAACTCAATATACAAAAATATGCTATTAACACCCAAAGGTATGCATGCATAAAAAATATTCATATTCATGACATAATATAGGCGAAAGACGCGCATAATAAAACTCTGATACCAATGTAGGAAAATATATATACGTATACGGAATACCCTATGCGAATAACAATACAATGTACGAATTATCTTGCTTGCTTTACGAACCCTTTGCGTAACACGTGTAATACACCACGAATCAATTTAAGTTTTTCTTTATGTCTTTCTCGTTGTATAGTAGAGGGCTACTAAAGTTCAATATAAAGAATATACGTTTCAAATCTTAAAGCTCTTAGCTAGTATTTCTAAAAAAAACTAGAAAGATAAAGTAATTTAGAGAGAGAGTCAGTATCTAATAATACGTAAGTTATTCTCCTAATACAATATGTGCATAGGAAGTAAAATATATACTGAATATATATTTATGTATCAATATAGACATGCCGTGAGCTCAATACAAAACTTTTAAACATATAATTATTTTATTTATTAAGAAAGGCGATTCAGGTAAGAGTTGAGACATAAAGTAGATTATTTGTGACTTTCAATTCAAATCCTAGTTTGGCACATGATATTGACCTGGGAACATAGAATTGGAAGCAAATCAAAGTTTTTATTATTTTTTAAATTTTAATTTTTTTGTATAGAGTGTCCCGAACTTCAAGTAACTACTCAAATCAAAGTCATTACTGCTGCTGCAACAGTGTAGCTAAGACTAACGGATCAGGAAATGGTATGAATTAACAATCAATATATAGGGACTAGTTATCTTCCTAGCTCTAGCTAGCTAGCTATCTGGGCTTTTTAATTAGCGTGCAAAAGTTTGACACTTTTTGGCTGGTTTTGGGGAAATATAGTATGCCCCCCATTTTACAGCAACCAGAAAAGAAGGCGGAATGAAAGCAGTTACCATGAGCAAATTGATCACAAGATTATAAGGTATAACATTTTCTTTTTTGGTAAAGTATCCAAAAATAAACGAGTAGGAGGGTTAAAATGTACTCTCTATAAAGAAGAGAGACTATCCTACAGATATATACAGATATATATATATATATATATAATTAATTAAACAACTATTTGGACAAATCTTTGGTTGCCTTAAAAATTACCAATGCAGAGAGAAGTTCAAGTTACCCGTTTTCACTTTTGACCCAAATCCAGTACTTGAAGTTTTTCATCCAAAGTAATTCTCAATAAATGGTGGAACCAGACTAAAGTCCTGTTATCGTTGGGTTCTATACATGAATCAAAGGGACGAAATTGGTAATCAAGTTCGTCAATTTCTACAAATTAAGAGGTTTCCTCAACTCATAATATTCCTGTTCTTCCAGGTCAACGGATTATTTATAAAAAAAAAAAAAAAAAAAAAAACTACTCTCTCCCCGCCCAATCATTTTTTTTTTTTTTACAAAATTCATCACAAGAATAATGTGACAATGACATTTTGTAATTAGAAAAATATTTTAGAAGGTAACTTTGTTTTAAAGTGAAAGAGCACCTAATTCAGTCCATTCTATGTACATAGATTTTTTACTCTTCCTGTTAGTATAGCATCACTCAAAAACCAAAAATAAGCCCATCTAAGATTCTAGTTAAGGGAACTGTTGCCTTATTGGTGATGGATCTATGGGAGCACCCAGCTGCAAGAACAAGCACAGAGCTTGCCAGCAAAAACTACTTTCAGAGCTATACAGCTCACGAAACTTGGGAGGCATGAAATTTATCTTTGATAAATACAGCCAAAAAAATGTCTCAAAAAATAAAATTCATGCGGTGAGAAACAGATATCAATCAGCATAAGCACCACTCCTTTCAATACACTATAGATGCAAAGAAGCACTGCACATCACATTTCCACATGCACTGACGAAAGTTACAGTTGAGAGCCATTCAACATTAAAAGTCATCATCATCTCAACCCAACTAAACCCACAATTTGCAGCACAATAACTGAACTGCTTCAATTTTGAACCACAATCTCTCTCTCTCTCTCTCTCTCTCTCTCTCTCTCTCAGAAATATATCAAAATACTCCGTAACCAGAATAACAAGATATTTCAACAAGGCAATAAACTATTCATCAGAACTTCTAGATGAGCTCAAAAAATTCCTGGCAGCATCTAAACTCAGTTCTTCATACACCTACATGATGATAGGTTAATTGAGAAAGAGAAAAGAAAAAATCAGTCCAAAACAGAAAAGTAAAATAACGTTTTAACAAAGGACAAAATTGATGATTCTTAGTTACTACAATATGCATACAAGTTTCTTGTGAATTGTTTGAAAAGCCTTGCAAAAACGTTCTGCCTCTGCCGCGCCCACCTGTAACATGTGCACCAAAACTTAGCTGTTTTCCCCAGTTTGTCTTAATATTTTCTTTTGCTACATGCTTTGTCAAGTTGCTGACAAGATTTTTACAAGCGGAAAAGAGAGAAAAGGGATGGATGAGGAACGAAAAACAAATGCATAAAATGATATATCCTTGCATAACAACAAACAATAAAAGGACTGACAGATCCATTTCCAGAAATTCTGATACTTGTGATTACCATACAAAAAATGCGGAAGAGAGAATCAAAGAATTCGGTTGCCTTGACTGGGCTCTTCACCGTAGAACTTTTACCCGAAAAGAAAAGATAGCAAGTTCTATGCACAAGTTTTCATTTTCAGTATGCATAAGAACTCTTTCATTTATGTTCAGCAAGGAAATAATGAACACTTCATAAAACAAAGCTTAGCATAATTTGAATCAAAGGCCAAAATGCCAATGTGCAATGCACTTTTTCCAAGACAATATGTTCTGCTAAATCAAAGCCCAAAATGTTCTATCAATTACTCAACCCATACATGGCCTTTTCGGTTCTCTTCTTGTTCTTGGAACACCTTGAATCCTATACAAATTTACTGGTCTTGAATGATGATATGCAAATCATCCCAAATAAGCATTCTATCATTATTTTAAAACCCCCTACTGAAGATGGTTTAATTTTTATTTTTATAGTTGTCTCAACACACCATCTCCAATTCCCCTACTTAAATAGGATCGACTTATGAAAATGTTTTCTGACTACCTAACACCATATCAGATAGTATACCGGTCCTATGAATATATTTCATCTTTTTCTCCTAACCAAAAAGGTAAGTATAAAGCTTTTTATACATGCTTTTACCTATATAGGCAATATCTCTTCACTCTCATAATAATCAACCCATATATCGTAAACAGTCACTACAATTTTAGTTATATTGGTTGGTTGACTTATTTCTTGTTCATTGTGAACATCTAGGAAGCACGGACACACCGTTTAGGGTGCCGTTTGCGTGTCGGACACACCGCGGACACGGATACTTCTAGGACACGCCAAAATACTTGTCGGATAGCTAGGTGGCGTGTCCTGTTGTTTTATTTTTTTTTTAAGCTGTGGACACGCCGGGGACACGTCGAGGACACGGCTGGGACACGTTTAGGACACGGCAGGGATTAAAGTGTAATTATGAAAATTTTTAAATGGGGTATATTTTTTAATTTTCTTAACTTCAATATAAAATGTACAAAATATCCCAAATCAAAACATTTCTTCTTCTTTCTTCACTGTCCAAACTGCTGCTACTATATTTCTTCTTTTTTCCTTCTTTTTTTGTTCTTATTTTTCTTATTCATTGCCCTTTCTGCTACTTGTTTCACTACTACTTATGTTCAATGTGGGTACTGCCCTACAAAATCAACTAAATAAATTGGTACTGCTTACCTGCCACTGGTATTTTTTTTTTTTTTTGGTGAAAGTTGGATGCTTGCTAGTTCATGCTTTAGATAGTAATGAATCTAATGATGTATTGGATGATAATCTTCTTTAACTTGTGTTTTTATCTGTACTTGATGGATGATGAATTGATGACCTGTTGTCTATTATATTGAGTATTGAATTTTTTAATATTTTTGGTGGTAGGTGAATGCTATATTTATAGACATGGAAAATAAAATATATAAAAATAATAATTTTTTGCCGTGTCCCCGCCGTATCTGTGTCCCCTATTTTTTGAAATTGCCGTGTCCCGTGTCCGTATCTGTGTCCGTGTCTGCATCCGTGCTTCTTAGGTGAACATTGAAGGCGCTGTTATTATGCATCTGAGTGAACATGTCTCCAAAGATATGAAAAGGTTGGAAACAGAACCCTTAACCTGAAAATTCAGGCAATAAGAGTATCAGAAAAGGTTAATTAGAATTTGCACAAGAATATTTGGATGCTATAGGTAATTTTTCCCAAGATTTAAATGCAAATTGGTTATAGGATGCTTATGTTCAACACCAAAAGCTTAATGAAATGTGATTGTCAAGCAAGGTTAACTTCAAAGCAAATATAATTTCCATGATCAACGTGAAAGTACACGGACATCCATGGAATGAATTAAATGCAAACACACAAAGCAAAACTGTGAAAGCCTTTATTCTAAATTTTAAGATCAGCATTTTCTTTGAAAAAAATTAATGTCAAAATCAAAACATTGATTGCACCTCATTTAAGATGCCATGCCAGGACCTCTTAGCACTGTACTGCAATAGCTTTGATAAAAGAAGAGTTCTAAAGATGACAAAAATTTATTGAATACCACTGCAAGCAATGATGAAAAGTAGAATGGTGAAAAGTGTCTAACAAACAATGGTGAAAAGAAGAATTCAGTTATCTATATTGGAGAAATTATTCAATATTCTAGTAATAATCCAAGATTGTTATTTACCAATAGATTCTTACACTTCAAATGTATAGAGGCCATCAATTTTTATCACTCTAATGAATGCCACAATTAAATTGTAAGACTAAAAAAGTAAGGAGAAGGAAACCAAGTACAAGCTTAGGATCCAGTAATCACACATTCCACATTTCATTTTCCTGTCTTCAAAACCAGAAGATTACTTGGTATGTTATATTGTGTTGATTCAAAATCCTGTAAGATATAAGACTTGTACTAGTAATGATTTCCAGATTTTATGTAAGAAGCTCATGGATGAAGACAATTTTGATATTCCCAAGAATTCCTAATTCATATTGATACCTAGGAAAATAATACCTAAATGAATGAGTGGTTTTCATTGAGAAGTTTGTTAACTGAATACACTATTCTCTCTCTTAAAAAAATTCTGAAATTTTCAGATGTGAATAGCTCATCACCATGCAAAAAAAAAGGGAGGGGGATTTGGATATACCATTAGAAATTGGATAGTCCATCTAGGTACAACAAACAATTCATCCTTCAGATGAACCACGTTAGGTATCAAAAAAGTATGAACAGCAAAATGAAGCCTATCAATCGAGGGAGCTCCCCAAGTCAAATGTTTTGACTGTTAAATTTAATTACCATGCTATGAGTGTTTAGTGTTCATAAAACAGGCATTGTTACCTTCTTTTCTGCAGCCATCTTTAATTTCCCCCAAAATGCATCTGCAAGGACGCATCCGTGTAAAAATGTCAATTTTGCTTTCAACAGACTATGTGAATATATAAAGAAATGAAAGCAAGCAGCCTATAACTTCAAAATGTCGCCAGGTAAACATAAATAGAGTGAAATGAATATGCCACAGAGAAAAAAAAAAGATGGATTAATGGGCTAAACACAATGAAAAGACCAAATCTCCATTACCTACGTGACTAATAGGAATTCACTCCAAGAATTATCAGTCGCACCAGGATTCCCTCAAGGTCAGGGATTTTGATCATTTAAAGGACTATATATATATATATATATATGCTTACACACTATTCGACTCTTCTGAATTTGTGAAATACCACTCTACACAAAGTTAAGGGTATGGGATATGTGTCTGGAATCTCTAGTTAGATGTGCACACAACAGGTAAGTAAAAATAATTGACTTCACTATATAACTATGCATAAGAATTCCATTTTATTATTTTATGCATAACATGCTCTATGTTAGTTTGTAAATATCATTTTACCCTTAAAAAAAGTAAAAGAATAATTTTAAAAATATGAAATCTAAATGTGTGCTAGTGTTCTTGGAAATAAGAATTAAATGAATCCGATGCTAAAGACATGAAGCCACACCCAACGCCTGTGCCCAAGTCCATGTAACATAGTGTATATATATATATATATATATATATGAATATATCTTGAATCGCTGCTACACCAATTCAAGGGAACTCTCAACAACTAATCAGATATATCAAACAAGAAGTAGGACCATTTTGCAAAAATTTTATCAATTAAACTAACTCAATTAGCAAGTAATCAAATTAATCGTTCATGGATACGAATTATGCTTAAATCTCATCATGAAACTACTTATTAAAATAAATCTGGCTAGGATGAGACTAAATGACATGAATCTTGATTAGAATGATAAGATACCATGTTGTTCAACTTCCTGAATTGCAATTTCCCTTTCATTCGCCCCATCACATGCCTCCTGCCATTGGTTTAGATACTGTGAGTTGTGACAAGGTAATATCTTAAAATGTAACAGCTAGCACTGAAAATGAGAAAGAATGTAGCAGAAAGTTGTGAAGAAAAGTTGAGCGATTCCACCTCATTCTGTGCTGGTTGAGCAGTTGATTGTCTTGATGATATTGAATCAGCCTAAAATTGTAAACTATAAGATGGAAACAGTTGATAGTAGCAAATACAAACAGCAAATTAAGGTATTAATCATTGGATACTTACTAAAGTTGCATGACATATATTGTAAACCAGAACCATCAGAGAAATATTTCCATTAATTCTTCAATAAGTGCCTTCCCAGTGAATTTGTTAGGAGACAATAACTCTACCAAAGTTCTTGAATATTGACAAGGTTCAAAAAGTTTCTACGTTTTATTTTTACACTGAATCATTTAAAATATTTTGACATTTCTAACATTTCTAATTTCACCAAGTATCATGTTTAAATGATTCCAAAAAACTTTTACGCTCTTTTAAAAATTTGACAGAGTATGAGTAAATCTAACTGACAATTTAAATCCAACTGGGCCGAGACAATTAACATTGGAACCAATATAAGACCTTCATTCAGTTATATCTTGGTATATAAAATTCTATTTGCAAAAAATTAGAAAGACCAACCCCTTTAGAGAACATGACATTACATGATTGTATAATGTACAGCTAATAACAAGCACAGAAAATATAAGCACATCAAAGATGCAACATTAATATGTACAACCACCTTATCCAGAGAACCTGATTTGATCCAGGTACAAACTAAAAATGCAATTAGTACATTTTGTTCAACATGCACTAAGACACGAGTACGAAAGCTTGGAATAGTTTTAAAATCTTAAATAATTCCTTGTTCATTGAACCCTCAAGGGTAACACAATTTGCTTATCCCAGAGGGTTCCCTAACGCCCAAAACAACTAATAAAGCATGTCCTTCTATCATGGAACGAAATCTCATTTTGTATCCATAAAAAGAGACGATAAAATTTTGTTTTGTAGGAAACCTACATGAAACACCAATGGAAACTGAAATTTCAGCGTTTCAGCCAAAACACAGCACAGCATGCCAAAACTCAACAAAATACACCAAACCATGGAGTTAGCAATCTCTATCAAAAGTTGCTTTTATTTTTAAATGATGAGAGAAGAGCGAAAATATAACAATTTTGTTTTGAGAGTGTAAGAAAATGAAAGAAAAAGAGGAGAGCAAGAGAGGAGAAGAGAAAGAGGACAAGATTGAGCCTTTTACATGTTCCTGCTGCTTCTTTTTCTTTCCTACTGCTTCTAGAATCCAGGCTTTCTTATATTCTCCTTCAGAATGCAAAAGGCCTCCTCTCCAACCTGACCCTTTTGAACTTGTGTTTTATTAGTATAATTATGCTTCTTTTCATCTTTAAATATTTGGCCTTCGTTAAACCTTGTTCCCAACCTTTATTTTGAACTAAAAGGATTGTTTTAACCTTTTTTACCAAAAGGACCTCCTCCTCTCCAACCTGACCCTTTTGAACTTTTGTTTTATTAGTATAATTATGCTTCTTTTCATCTTTAAATATTTGGCCTTCGTTAAACCTTGTTCCTAACCTTTATTTTGAACTAAAAGGATTGTTTTAACCTTGTTTACCAAAAGGACCTCCCTTGATAAATTTCTACCCCCTATTCGGCCAGGACTTTATGCATGTTTACAATCATATACACTTCTTTTTGGTAGAACTGGCTTATTTGATATTAATGTAACAATTTTTGTTTGAATCAACATTTACCAGGGGATTGTGCCCTTATGCCCTTTATGCTACCGTAATGCTTTTGTTTCCAAGCTAACAATTTTTGTTTGAATCAACTTGCTGATGATTGTTATTTGAATTAAAGTGAAAAGTAGAGTTTTATGGAATCTAGTTTCTTCGTGTTCCAAGTCAAAATAAGTGCTGAACAGGGTTGCACTATTACAAACACCCATACATAAATGTCACAAACAGATGTATTAGAAAAACTCTAACAAGCTCTATATGGTATGCAAAATCCCTCCTGTGCCAACACCTGCTAAGGCTCAAACTATTGCAGAACCAAATTAATCATAATTCTTCGTTATACAACCAAGAACCAGAAAGCTTTGAATCAGATGATTATGGACGGGGTCGACTATTCAAAAAGAAGCTACAGAGCATCAGATTATGAAGATCCCTTCGTGGAAGATTGGAGGTTTTGCGAAGAGTTGTCCAGCAAATATTTTTGTCAACCATCTATAGAATGGGCAACAGCTAAATTGCATGCATCAACAATGTACACATGCCCTGGGTTTTGAAAAGATTATTTGACAACCACTCTTAAGAAATTGCAAAACACATTACCAAATCTTTGCACACAACTTTGATCCCATTCACCCGATATTTTAGACTAGTGAGGCTAAGATGGCTGACTTTTGAGAGGAAAAAAGAATGGAAGAAAATATTTGAGACTCCCCTAATACCAGGATGCTTAGGAATGGGGTACAAACCTAATCTTGCAACCATCAAAATCTCAGTCACCAATCACAGATGACTTCACACGTAGGGCTGCAACTTGGGCAGGTTTGATCGGGTTGAGAGCCTATCCAGGCCCAGCCCAAATTGCAGTGGGAAGTGTCTAGGTCCACCCGAGCCCAAGCTCAAAGCCCGAGCCATCCTGCCTCAACCCAGCCCAAGCCTTGCCCAATGAGCTCAGGTTACCCAAAATCTTTGTCTCACCTTCTCATTCGAACAAAGTGTAACAAGATCCTCTACGATCCTTTTGCCAAATAGGTTTTTCTTTGCCATCTCTCTGTGAAGGATGATTTTGTTCTCCATCAAATATGAAGCGTAATCTCAAAAACCGAAACCAGTAATTCTAGTAAAACAGAGGTAAGTTTCTGATCCAATTATATAAAAGAAGTACAAGAGAATAGCTTTGGGGTTAAAAACTAAATGACTAAAACCATGTGTTGGCCAATGTGCCTCAAAGCATGAGATGCATTGTAATAAACCAAGATTTATGCATTAAGATATCTAATACAAGACGATAATTTTCATCTAATCTGGGTGTTGCAAGTAAATTGGAATAGATCCACGTTTTATATTGATACATATCGAGCAATACTTCTAAGCATCAGTTGCCAGATAAATGTGTTAGCCAATACTTCAAAGGGTGAGTCCATTCTATTTATCATTCAGCTCTAGTTTTAATTTTCACACAGCTAATCAAACCTTATTCATTTCTGTCATATTTTAAGTAAATATCATCAAAGGTTGCATAACCAGTTTTGGTCATGTGAATCCCTTTAGTGGAAGGGCAGTTTTCTTGATGCATTCCTGTTGAGAATGAAGAAGAAGAGAGATCTTCTTTTAAACAGGAAAATTTGGTCACGTAGATCTTCTATTTCGCCGGAATTCGTTGATTGCTCCGTACGAATTTACAATGGAAAAACTCCTGTTCGTTGTAAGATCACTGAAGGAAAGGTTGGTCATAAATTTGGAGAGTTTGCTTTTACACGGAAACGAAGACCTTCGAGAACCAATATTGGACTGGGAAGAAAAAGGGGGAAAAAGTAAAGTCTAAGCGCATATGGCACGAAAAGGAAGTCCGATTTCATATTTCATACTCACTCTATTTTATTCTACAATCAAGTTTATAGTGAAATAAATAAAATAAGATATCTGATTCTATCTGAATCAGATGAGCCGCCTCCAGCATTTCCATTTCCTGATTCAGATTCAGAGCGCGAATCTGTACAGTCTTGAGAATCTGAGGAGGGGATCTCTCTTGTTTTTGGTTTGTCCAATCAATAAATTATGTCAAGTACTTGGTAGTTGATGCCACCTTTTATTGGGAAAACTTGATGCCCCTAGACATGGCAAGCTTTGCTTCCAACACTCAAAAACAAAATTGGTTTCTCGTCCACTTAAAAAAACCTGCTGCCTACATTGATATGCTTCAAGTTGTTTGTTCATCCATGAATCACAAGCACCAATAATCCACATGATTATCCAAATCTTTAAGGCCCATGCTAAGCCCCTTTGACAAAATGCCAGTTGTTCATACAGAAACCAAGTGCCAGAGCAACCCAGCTAGCGATTCTTTCAAACCTTAAAATGCCAAAACTGCAGTTGTTCATATGACAATCAAGTGCCAGTACAACCCAGCTACTAGCTCTTTCAAACCTTCTCAATTTCCAAAGTTTATGAGTTCATCCAAGTCAACATGCAATGTTAAAAGTTGCAGGATAGTTAAAGACATCATAATCATCTAAATCAGTATAAAAGAGATGTTTAGACACTTTCTTTAAAGTTTAAAAAATCTTCAAACTCAATCTAAAGCTGTCTAACTAATCCATGGGTTTATGAAAAAGTACATCAAATTTTCACCAACACTAAAATTATCTGTTGTGCGACTGTATAGTTTTTTCCGGTCATCAACTTCTTTGCTGTCTTGCTATTTGGTGGACTGTACATGATAAGCTACACTAATCATGGATTTATAAGAGGAAAAATTCCACATATTAAGCATCGTCTATCATAGAAGACATTATGCAAGGAACATGTGTCATAGTACTATTAGTTCAGCAAATAACATGAGTCCTATTCTCTCGGATAACTTTCCAAAGTTGTGTTCTCACATGTTAAATGAACTCCTCTAGTTCTTCAACCCTAGGGGGCGTGGGCTCCATACTTGTATCCTAGGAAGCACAGACACTTCTAAGAGGGTGCCGTGTCCATGTCGGACACACATACTCCTCGGACATTATAATTGACGTGTCTTAAATTTTTGTTTATTTATCTTCCTATAAACACGCTCAGGAAACGCAAGAGAAATATATCCATCACTTAAATGCATATAAAACAAACTGCAAGTTTAAAATGTAAACTTGTTTTCATCATGTTTTAAGTTAAATTATGATTAAATTATGGATTGAATGGTGTTTTCATGTTGAATTAGTATTATTTTTTTATATTGTTGATGGTTTGTGGATGTTATTTCATATATAGAGCAAATAAAATATCTAAGAAATAAATTTTTTGCCATATCCCGGCCGTGTCCGTGTCCTCATTTTTTTTAAAATTGTCGTGTCCCGTGTCCGTACACATGCCCATATTTGTACCCATGTCAATGCCCATGCTTCTTAACTTGTATCACTAGGAATATTAGTTTGACGCTGGCATTTGACACATCCATATTCCACAAGCCATTTGTTAGATAATGGAAGAAGAAAAACTTAGCTAGTCAGCTTTGATAACAGCTAGTCCTTTTACTTATAATATGGAAAAACAAATAAAGATTTTTGTGGGCCATATGAGACAACTAGGGCTAAGAATGCCTACAATAGGAGTTGTGGTGGATTTAGGGTAGGAATAGATATCGAGTTAGGGTTCTATAAGGTAGAGGGAGACTTCTACAGTCTGTAGCAGGAGATGCTCAAATTGGTTTTTAAAAGATGCAACTTGCAGGATTTCTAGATTTGGTACAGCTTGAAAGCTCGATTAGCAACTAAATTATGGTTCAGAGGTTAAATTGAACGCCAATAGGTTGGGGACGGAGTTAAATTTATTTCTTTTTAAAGATAAGCAGATTTAAAATTGTCTGGGGCTGAAAAAGTGATTTTTCTAGGGCTGTCACTAAAAATCCAAGAATAGTATCTTTGCAAAAGAGAAGAAGAAGAAGAAGAAGAAGAAGAAGATGATGATGATGACAATGCTAGGACTCTGATGTAGCCTAGGGTTTAGATTTTCTTTAGTTGTTTTTATTTAATTTTATGTACTAGGGCTGCATTAGAATCCCATTTAGACATTCCTAGTAATCCCTTAAGTAATGTCGCACAAAGCATCACACAAGCCACAAAGCTTCACACAATTCTTTAAAACTCAACTCCAATGAATAAAAAGGTTACATGCACATTTATAGGTGGTTGGTTCACCTTATTATATTAAGATTCTGGCTCCGAAATTAGGAAAAAAGAAACTTTGAGTAACTAGAATTTTTTTATCCCTAATAACAACCATATGAGACCCAAAAACATAACTTGACCCGCAGACAACCCATGGGCAACCCCTATAAGTCATGTCCAGCATGCGCCCAAAATACCCTTACACCTAAAACCTAGTGAAATATAATTAAATATATCCAGCAACATTATGACCTATAAAAAATAAAAAAATTAAAAAAAAACTCAAATTAACCATAAATAATTATACAATGCCCTAGGCATGCTACATGTAAAATTCATATTTTCTCCTCTTCTTTATCCGATGCTCTGCATCACTTTTAAAATATCATATGAAATACAATGTATTTACATGTCCAGGAGATATCCTCATACTTGTACTCAACTTTTGACAGATTTCAAGCCAAGACCTCACATCCTAAAATTTGAGTAATGGCCAACATCAAGAATTACAGGTGCAACACGTTTAAAACTTTTTACATCTTAGCTCATGCTTCTTAGACATTCTCTTTAGCTTATTTTCCTAGGGACGTAATGCTTCCAACACCTAGACTTTGCTAAACCCGTTTCAGAAGCATAATGGTTTGACAATAAATGGAAATTGAAGGACCCAAATGATTTGTAACCAATTGGTATACAAATCCACAATCATGACCAAGAAAGTGGAAGAAAATGGCAATCATATAAAAATGGTGACAAAATGCTCATGTATCAAGACAACTTCTGCAACAAATAAAATATAAATGCAGCAACAATTAATCATTGTTGTGAAAGTAATAACAGACACCAAATAACTCCCAAAAAATCCTTTAATCTACTAAGTTAAAGGAGCAAGAGTAGAGACAATGAACTTACATGCAAAAAAAAAAAACAAAAAAGAAGTAGAGAAACTAGGAACCCAAGAATTGAAGTGAACTAAAAGTGACATTGCAAACATTGATTTCATATCCTTACTAGTTAAAAGGTGAAAAAATTATGAAATAAAAATAAGAAAGAAAAATCTTAGATGGGACTCCTCAAAAGTGAAAACTACTTAATTACCCACAATAATATAATTAAAAAAATAAGAATGGCCATTTTTGTAATCTAAGGAGTTGACAAAACGAAAAGCAGTCAGGATGATTAATGAGGAATGGTGAAGTAAGAAAGGAGAGATATAGAAAAAAATTTAAGGAAGGGGAACATATAACAAGAGAATAGGATGCTGAAATGTATGAAGAATATAATAAATGACAGAGAATTTCACTTGAAAGTTCATACCAACATTAGAAAGCAATCAAGAGATTATGAAAGTTCCAAGTTCTCCGATGCTTGCCCTTATTAACCATTGCATTTTAGTCCCTCAAACTCAATGCCGGAATTATAAAAGTGTAAATGAAGAAACAAGAAAGGCCTTCAAGCCTTGTTAAATCACATAGCTAGACACAAAAAATCTTGATCCCACCAAAGGACATATTGAGCTCGCAGACTTGTTTGTAAGGTTTCGGTTAGTTGTGCACAGTATCATGACAGACTATCATCTGAGAAAGCTCAAACTTTTCAAGAATACACTAATCATAAATTCTGAATTGGCCACCCTGTTCTTGCTTCTTAAAGGTGTAAAATTGACAAAATAATTACATAATACTACAAAGTATTGTGGATACCTATGTTACCTAGACTCGGGCAGGGGTGTTGGGTGTGGGTACATGTTCAAGTGTCGGATTCATCTAATTCTCATGTTCAAGGACACTCGGACATGGCTAAATTTCATACTTTTTATATACTTATTTTGTTTTCTTAAGGTAAAATGGTATTTGCAAACTAAAATATAGCATTTCTTGCATAAAATGGAAGTCCTATGATTAGTTTTTATCGTAAACTCAATTATTTATACATACTTGTTAGATGCATGACTAACTAGCTATATCAGACACATATCTCATACTCTCATCCGAGTGTCGAGTGTCGAGTGTCGAGTGTCCAATACAAGTATTTCACAAATTTAAAAGAGTCCAGGTAACATAGGTGGAACCTAATCAAACCTAGATGATGTGCTACAGGAATAGGAACAAGAATGTGGCAACCTACATACTTCAAAAAAAGGGCAAAGGGACAACATCCACAAATCACATAGTTTGAATATATTAAGGTTCTTTAAGATTCAACAAATTAAGTTTTACAAAGTAATGTGACAAATGAAATGCAAAATTGCTAAAATGAATAAGTTCCTGATATAATTTTTAAATTTATCATACTGAAATTAATCATGTCAGCACACAGAATGGCCTTTCCTCAGTCTTCTATTGCATTTTATTATAAATCCCTTATTTTAAATATTTGTTCTTTTCAAACAGTGGGAAGAAACAGTAAATAGTATTTTGAATTGCTAATTTTAGTGTATTGGGATGAAATCATACCATGTCTTTGCTATATGTTTGAAAATGAAATTGGAAAGGCATGGGCATTTTTTGGCAACTCCAATGTGTCCATTTTATGCAAAAATTTTCTTACCAACCCTTTATTATTGGTTATCATGATAATCATAGTGAACAAATAATACAACTTTCAGAAAGTCTAGGTTCAATTAAAGTAACTGGCAACTCCTATAACTGACTAATTTTACTTTTTTTGATAAGTAATCATATGACAGCCAAGAGCCAAATGACCTCTTAGGTGGTGAGGTGAGGTTACAAAAAACCCCTTGAGTTGGGTGAGGTGGTTGCCATGAGTTAAATCTCATATCGATTGGTGAAGTTGAGGTGAAGTGTCATATATGTAGACGTGTACTTCAACTAGGCACAAAGCATTTCAAAGCCATGAAGGTATTACCCAACGCGGACGATATTGAGCCATGTGGACCTAAGTCATTACGAATCCAAATTGTATTAAATAGCATCAAAGGGATGCAACCCAAGAACAAACAGAAGAATACATCAACTAAAAGAACCACCTAAGTGCCTACACAATCCTTACAGCTCCAAAAAAATAAAAACTAAAAACTTTAGATAAGACTCACTGAAAAGTGAAAACTACTTAATTACCCTCAATAATCTCATCAAAAAAAAAAAAAAAAGCCATTTTTGTAATCTGAGGAGTTCACATAAATAAAAGTAGTCAAGATGATTAATGTGGAATGGTAAAGGTAAGAAAGGAGAAATAAAGCATACGTTAAGGTAGGTGAGTTATGCATAGTATCATGACAAATTATAGTCTAAGAAAGCTAAAACTTGTCAAGAACAAACTAATCATAAATTCTGAATTGGCCTTATTGTTGCTTCATAAAGATGTAAAATTGAAAACAATAATTACAAATACTACAAAGTATTGCAAAACCTAATGAAACCCAGATGATGTGATATATGCATAGGAACAAGAATGTGGCAACCTCTATACTTTGAAGAACTGGTAAAAATGGACAACTTACACAACTCACATACTTTGAATATATTTAGGTACTTTAAGCTATGACATTCTCCTAAAAGTAAAGTGGTAAATGAAATATAATATTGCTAAATTGCATAAGTTCTTGATATAATTTTGAAATATATCATATTGGAATTAATCACATCAACACCTAGAAGTAAATGAGTTTAGTGCTTGATGTACGTGACCCTTTCCTGAATCTTTTTCTATTGCATTGCATTATGACTCCATTATGCCAAATATTTGTTCAATGGGGAATTTTCTTTAACACCATCCACCCTGCACCCACCCCCCCGAATATATGCTTCAACATAAGTCACCCAAAAGGTAGATAGAAACCTCTAGTAAAATGTTGCGGGTTTTCTTGAGTTATAACAAAGAAAGAAAAAAATTACTTTAGCAACGGAACCACTTCATAGCAGAAAAGGTAAAGGCCACACCCTATCCTTGAAAAGAAATAGCAGCCTTGTAAAACTCCTAAGGGAAAAGCAAACTCCCATCCTTTTTGTTCCCAGCCTTTTTTTCCCATACTTTCCTTCCCACTGGCCCCCGGCACTAGCAATTGCATAAGTGATGCCAGAAAACTTTTGGGAATCTCAGTAGTACCTTAAAAATGTTTATTGAATTGCTAATTTTAGTGGAGTGGAATGAAAACATACCTTGTCTTGGCTACATGTTCCAAAACATAACTTGGAAAGGTATGAGCACTTTTTGCCAACTTCAGTGCACCCATTCCATGCAAAATTTTTCTTACCTACCCTTATTATTGGTTATAAGGATTATCTTAGTGAATCAATAATACCCAGGTTCAGCATAAGACTAAGTTCGATTAAACTATGTAGCTACTCCTACCACTGACTTTTCTTTTTTTTTTTTTTTGACAAGTAACCCTAATTGTATTAAATGCCATCAAAAGGATGCAACCCGTTAACCAAAAAGGCAATCAGAGGATGTAACTTGAGAACAAATAGAAGAGTACATTAAGCAAAAGAACCACATAAGCGGCTATGTACTCCTTATATCTCCATAGTAGTATAGTATCTACGATAAAATGTTGTGCTAACTGCTAAGTCATAGGCCAGATCAGAATTTTTGGAAATCTATGCTAAGCAATTACTTTTTTTGGGGGATAAGATATTGTCCAATTCATGGAAAGCAAGCCCAACTAACCAACCAAATCAGCCAGGCATAAGTACTCATCACCGGTAATACTAGAGCTTAAAAAGATACACAACTCAATCTGCATCTGTCCATATGTTAAAAAAAACCTGCATATACACTCTCGCAAAGTATATCATAATAAAGACACATAATACGGTATAAATTGCTTCCATAACTTCTAGACTCCAGTTTCAACGTGGGAAATTATTGGATCCTTCAATTTTGGCTTCTAATTACGTTGAGAGAGTGGGGGAGATAAAAACCTAGTGTCTTGAAATTTAACCAATAAAACATCAAAACAGCCAAAAATAGAGGATGAGAGAAAGGACGAAAGAATAATAGCAAATGTGCATGTTGATTTTTACAACTTAAACCTAACATTGAGCGCTCTGGGCAAAAGATAACATGGTTACTGAACAATTTTAGTGAAGAAATTTTACTACAACCAAATACAAATACAAACTACTAAAATAACAGCACTCGAATTAATTGCTGTTTCAGACAACAGTTCTAATGGAAACCCATAACATAAATCACGCTGAAATGTTAAGAAAAAAGTCAAAATTTAAAGGCCAATAAAAAATGTATAGAGAGATGCGATTACATGATAATCGCGGGGACGAACGATTGGAAAAAGATTGAGAATGCGTTGAAATTCGTACTCATCCATTCGGATACTTTGCCCTTCTCTTTTCAATCTATCAATCGAACCTCCTCTCCTGTATTATGATTTGCTAATAGCTTTTCTGCGTAATGATCAAAGAATTGGCGCACAAGTTTTGTTAGGAATTTTCGTACACTAGAGGATGGGGCAACTCTCGCTATTGAAACGTAGAGGGATGAAAAAAATCTGACATTCAGTTACGTGAGGAATTTAGAGGGTTAAAATTATCTTTAGTTACTTCAATTGATTAATTGAAATAAATTTGTAAACTTTTCAAAGGATTTTTTTTTACGCAACTTTTAAAATAGTTTTTTTTTATATATTAAAATAGACGGTAAATATAGGTTCGGTTTTTCATAAGACTTTAATATTTAAAATTTTTCAGACTCTTTATTTCGTTACGTCACGCATTAATTATTTAAATTTAACAAATAATGTTATTATTTAATTTAAATTTGCATTCTTATTTTGTTAATTTTTTAATTTTAAGTAAAATTATGAATTTAAATAAATAATATTATCCATTAACCTATGATGTAGTGAGATAAAAAATTTAAAGAATTCTAAATACTAAGATATAAAGGTGGCCAATCCCATAAATACACGGGTGTTATGTCATATGCACATGATCTGTATCAACTTTCCACACAGTAAATGCTCAAGCAATTTACGTATAACATGCGTACCTTCAATATTTGTAAATAAAAAAGAGTTAATCTTACCAATACCCCTGAAGTTTGGTGTATTAGGAGTTGATATCACTACCTTTTAAAAATAAGCATGTAGGCTCTCTAAAATTTTGTGTACATGCAAAAAGTCTGCCTACAGTCAGCTCCACTATAAAAAAGTTGGCCTTTAGCAACAGCAATAATAACAACGAGTCAAAAAAATGCCTATATTAACGGTTGTACTTTATCACTATTATAGATATTCATTAAAGTCAATTTTTTACTTACCGTGGATAAAGAAATTGCTAATTATCTTTCTAATATGGGAAATCGATTAAATGAAAATTTTATGCGCGGTTTCTTGTGAACCACCCGTTAAAAGACATCCTCTTGTTTCCTTGTTCGCAAATTTGTTTCATGTAACGACATTGTCCAGTTTTATTTTCCCTCCATCTAAAATCTCATTTCTTCCAAATCTTATTTTTTGTAAATTAGTCTCAGTCATCTCAATGCCTCTAAGCATTGATCGATTTTGCCTTCGATGTTTCATAGTATAAAGGTAAAGAATAATCTTCAATCTCACTCTTTCTCCCAAAGTTCGTCCTACTTTTTTATATTAGCGTACCTTAGAGATTTTTTAGAGTGTAGGGTAAATATAATCTTTAATCTCACTATTTCTCCCAAAACTCATTCTGTCTTCTTATGTTACTATACAAAATCTTCCCCAATCTATCAATCGACCTCAAGTTCTCGACCAAAAGTTCTCTTTATGTTAGAGCCTTGACCATTTCAGACCCTAGGTTTGATGAAGCTCCAATTTAGGTTGAACCCTAGGTGTGAACCCATGCTTTTAGTCTTCTTTTTTTATTTTTGAAGCTTTTTGTTTGGTATACATAGACAGATACACACACATGCATTTACGTATATTGTTGCATATATAATCGAGTTCATTGCATAAGTGAAAGATAAGAAAGACAATTGATATACATCAATGATGTGCTCAGCCAACGTAATCTTTGAGAATTACTTATTCAACCCTTGGTTTTTCTTTCGTTATGGCCTTTTACACGGCTATGGCCTTTCGATATATGATACCACTGGGTTGTCTTTGGTATCAGGGCCATAGATTGGTGTATTATTCTCTTGAATTTTTAATGTCATCAAGAAAATTTTAATTTATTTTCTTTTGTTATTATCTCTCCCATGTCTAGAAAGATAACTTGAGTCAACATCCAGAGTCATGTATCCTTTAAAGCAGTAAAGTGTAACCTCTGTCTAGGAGTAAATTGTTGACAGATCTAAGAAAATCTATCTAGTTTAACAGAAAGATTATAATTTAAAGAAATTAAATAAATTTTTCTTTTTTATGTTAAATCTTTAATATGAATAATTTGTCTAGATCCATGTCTATGAGATCCAGTCCAAACAGTGATAATGTCAACATAGATGAACAAAATATTCAAGATATTTCTCAAGAAATATATAATTGGACTGTCCCCAAAATACCAGTTAAAAATATTTATAAAATTAAAACTTTTCAATTTCGATCTAATTATTTAATCCAAATAGTACAGCAAACCATTCCCAATAATAGCGAACATCAAACTCTTCAATTATTAAGCAAAGAATCAAGTAAGCAACATAAATGCAAATATAATTATATCCACTTAGGCTTAGTTCAAATTGCTAGCAAACCCCTTCCACGTCAAGGCCTTAACACTGCTATTCTCATGTGTTTATGTGATTGTAGACACCTTGTTCACTTTTAGGAGTCGTAGAAACAAGTTTGTATAATGGTCCAGTTTATTTTAATTGTTTTCCAAATTATCCTATCGCCTTAGCAAATCTAGAAATCCTTCAAGCTCGTACCCTAAATGTTAAATTTTCTGGTTATCGTATGGGATCAAGGCATATGCCTTTTGCAATAATTTTCAGAATTCATTACAAAGCCATGACAACTTTAATGGACCCTTTAAGTAGGATCACTTGTCCTAAAGGAGAAACTATTCTCTTACAAACCCAAAATAGTCATGCCAATGTTGTTGTCCCACAGACAATTGTCTGGGATGATATTCAACTTATTTTTGAGTGGTCTCTCCAATGTAAAATCCCTCTCCAAGTGTAGAAAAAAAATCCTTAGAATAAATCAAAGAATATGATGATGGAACAGTTGAAATTAAATTTGTTTCATAAAGATTTCTAAACTTAATATTCAAGAATTAAATTCTTCTTCCAACTTTTTTATTCCTTCTCGAGCTTCTTGTTCTTTTATTCCTACTAAAATAATCAATTTAGAGAAAATTAGAACTACAAACATTGCTTAACCCATTTATACAGAACAAAACAAATTTGATAAACAATCTTCACCAGAAATATGTCACCAACACAATCACAAATTGCAAGATTCACAAATTTTTATGTTAGAAACAGAATTTGTTGTGAATAAACCAATACTCAAAAATCATTTTAACTCTATACAAAACACTACAAAACGAGAATGGATTTTAAGCACTTTTATTAACTAAGTTAGAATTCTAATCAGATACCATTTTTACAAATGTGTCCAAAAACTTAATATTCATATGAAGGCACGAACCAAGTTAAAGAGTCAAAGATTAGTTTGCTTGTGCACAAGTATGAATTGTTTCAAATGAATTCTGATGAAACTATTTTTGATATGTTTACGAGATTCACTGATACTATAAATGCTTTAAAATCTCTTGGAAAATCGTATTCTAATGTTGAGATGGTGCAAAAAATTCTCAGGTCATTACCAAAGAATTTGGAAGTAAAGGTTACCGCCATCCAAGAAGCCAAGGATCTTACTGTTCTAAGTCTTGATGAGCTTTTAAGGTCATTGATGACTTATGAACTCACAAGAAGAGGCAATGAGGATGAAAACGGAAAGAAGAAAGGAATCGCTTTCAAATCATCTAGTTGCTCAAACGATGAAGATGATGGATCATGTGATGATGAGGAAATAACTATGATCACCCGAAAGTTCAGAAGCTTCCTTAGAAAGAAAAAGTTTGGAAGAAAGAAGTTCTTAAGAAGAGATCAAACAAAAGGAGAAAACTTCTCCAAAGATGCTATTTTGTGCTATGAATGCAAAAAACCCAGTCACATAAAGGCCGGGTGTCCCATGCTCAGGAGATTTAATAAGAACTCCAAAATTAGAAGCACGATGGCTGCATGGGGAGAAAGTGACAATAGTGATTCCGAAAAGAAAAAACCTAGCAACACCGAAGTGGCAAATCTATACTTAATGGCACATGAAACTGATGAGGTACAAAACACTATTGAAATTAATGAGCATATTTCTTTTGATGATTTGAAAAATGCATTTGAAGAATTGCTTCTTGAGTTTGAAAAACTAAGATTCAGAAATAGAGTTCTTAAAAAGACTGTTACTTCTCATTCTTATGAAGGAAACTTTACAAAATGAAAACAATGTTTTGAAAGAGAAAGTCAAAAAACTTTCAAAAAACAATGTTTCAAAAGATTTGAAGCTTGAAAATGAGTATATGAAAAAGGAACTTGAAAATGTGAATAAATCTATGATTACTCTTGTTAAAGGTAAAGAAAATTTAGGCGCTTAACTTGGTCAACAAAAATGTGCTTTAGAAAAATCTGGAATAGGTTTAAAACAACAAAAGTTTTATAAATATTTCTTTGTTAAAACCACATCTTCCAATGCTCCAAATGTTACATGCTATTATTGTTGTAGAAAATGACATATATCTCACTCTTGCTCCATTTGTAGGAATTGTTATGTTGGTATTAAAAAAGTTTGGGTTCCTAAGAATTCTGTGGAATCTCATGTGCATAAAGCTAACTCCTCTAAACTCAACAAGATTTTGGTACCAAAAATCAGCACTTGATTCTTTTTATAGGTGTGCTTGTGCTCCAAAGGAAAGAAAGGTAAATAGTTCCTAGATAGCGAATGCTCAAGGCACATGACGGGAGATGACTCAATGTTTACAAATTCATCACAAAAAGATGGACGATTAGTCATCTTCGGAGATAATAGTAAAGGAAAAATAATTGGCATTGGCAATATCTATAATATCCCGAACCTTTATTATCTAATTTAATGTGAATTTTCTAAATTTTGTATTATTTTGATGTGTCCTTGGGTCAAAATGACCAATGAAAATGCATGTTGTAGCATATGCCTTATGTGCGAGACACATGTGATTAATTCTCATGGGTGTCTTTTAGACACACACCCACACACTCTACTTTGGGGAGAAGAGTAAAAAGAGAGAAGGAAGGGAGAAGAAGAGAAGAAGAAGGGAGAGAGGAACAAGAGAGAAGGAGATCGAGAATAAGAAGCTTGGAGAGTCTCAACCCAAGTCAAGAGAAGCCATTGATGACCTCGAACAAGCTTGAAGAAAGGAACATCTTTATTAAGTACAACCCTTAAGATTAGAGGTGAGTAACAATATGCCATGAATAAAACCCTATTACTTTCCAAATATTTTAAATCTAGTTACATTTCATGCAAATATTTTCAATATGATTTCAATGCATTAATATTTCAATGATTTCAATTATAAATGTCATATTTTTAAATGCATGCAAGTTATACTTATGTTATGAATCGAAACCTATGAACTAGAATGTTTACATGAAAGAAATGTAAGATTTTCAATGTGTGGTGCCAACTCGAGGTCTTTTTGTGGCAAGACCTTAAACTCACCCGATAGTCCTATGGTAGAGGACGTGAAATAAACTATCAACATGTTGGGAGACGTCCTTTGGCCTAAAGAGCTCATGTGTGACCTAAGAGGGTTACTATGGAGCCTAACGCATATGTTGAGTTGTAGCACACTTATGCTTTTAGAACAAGAACCAAGATATGTTCAAATGTTTATGACAAGCTATGCTATGCTTTATTAAGAACAAGATACGTTGCATCTCTCTCTTATGATATTATGATTTAACTCTATGTTGCTAATGACTGAGCATAGCTCTTAAAGACTTAGCCTACTATGATTAAGTCTTACTCTCATAATTGGCCTAAAGTAATCTATGTTGCTAATGACTGAGCATAGCTCTTAATGACTGAGCCTACTATGATTGAGCTTTGCTCTCATAATTGGCCTAAAGCAATATATGTTGCTAATGACTGAGTGTAGCTCTTAATGATTAAGCCTACTATGATTGAGTCTTGCTCTCATAATTGGCGTAGAGCACTCTATGTTACTAATGACTGAGCATAGCTCTTAATGACTGAGCCTACTATGATTGAGCCTTACTCTCATAATTAGCCTAAAGTAATCTATGTTGCTAATAAACTGAGCGTAGCTCTTAATGACTGAGCCTAGCTCTCATTGTTGGTCCAAAAGGCAATCCAAGAGGGGGGTGAATTGGGTTTTTCAAAGATTAATACAAGTTAAGATTAATCAAAACTAATCTAAACAATATAGCAAAGATAAATCTATGTGCAATGCAATGTTATCAGTAGAAGCAAAGAAAGCAGAGCAATAGAAGAGAGACACAGATTTACTGAGGTTCAACCACAAACCGCGGTCTACGTCCTCACCCCAAGACCTCCTTGAAGTCTTCTTCCACAATGTAATCACCTATTACAAAATGGGCTGTTGATTGACAAAGTGTTTAGCTCACTCTACAGAGAACTCCTCACCGAGCTCTTCAATCTCCAAGTGGTTTTGTCCAAGCTCCACTCAAACTTACAAGAGTTTTGCTTCACACAAGAGAACTCTCTAAACTCTCAATTACAAGTGTATATGAATATACAAGTAACAAACAAATTCTCTAGCAAGAGTAGATTTACAATCAAAGCTCACTTAAGAATGAAACACGAAGAATGTTCAGGAATATCAGGTTGATCAGTGATTCTTGTCTCTTGTTGCTTCTTCCTCTTAATTCTTGTATATAAATGCAGTTGAAGACTAGTATATATACCCTTGCATTGAGTCCATCCGTTGGAGGTGGTTGGGTATCATAAATGCACGTCCAGTCCGTTATAACGTTAAGAAAAATAGCCGTTATATCAGAGGGAGTCGGCTCCAGGTCTGTGGAGTTGACACTTCCTGCTTTTGCATTTACCAGACGATGTTCACTGAGTTCATGAGTCCCCTCTTCATGTCGATGAGGCGACTCTCTATTCATTCTGTCTTCACATCTTTAGCTTCTGCTATCATGAGGTGACACTTCATCTTCAGGTGTCCGCTCATTGATCATATTATCTTCAAGCCTTTTACTTCTGCTGCCAAGAGGCGACTCTTCGTCTTCATGTGTCCGCTCATTGTCCAATTCATCTTCAAGCCTTTTACTTCTGACTCCATGAGGCGACACTTCATGCTAATGAGTCCACTTATTATCTATTTGATTTCCAGGCTTTTTGCTTCTGTGTTCAAGAGGCGACACTTCATTTCCATGAGTCCCCTCATTGTCCAGTTTGTCTTCATGCCTTTTTGCTTCTGTGTGCAAGAGGCGACACCTTACTTTCATGAGTCCCCTCATTGCCCATTTTGTCTTCAGACCTTTTACGTCTATGATCAGGAGGTGACTCCTCATTTCCATGAGTCCCCTCATTGCCCAGAATTCAGTATTCTATCTTCCAATGATTCAGATCATCTTAGCATAGGTATAAGATCTTCAAGGAGTATGTCTTTGGGGTATGATGATCAATCAAATCTCTTTAACTCATCAGAGTTAACTTCTATTCAATTTGGATTGAATCAATCATTGGATATTGATCTTCTTCTTGAATCTCAAACAGTCAAAGCTTCATTAGATCAATGTTCATCTTTTCTTCTTCATTTCCAAAGCTTCCTCAACTATGTAGAGCTTCACAATGCTTCATTTTTTATTTCCTCTCTTTGTCAGTAATTCTTCATTCTTCATTCTTCATTAAAGATCGCTTCAATGAGACTTTTGCAAACTTGTTGAAATCTCTTCACACATCTAATCTTCATTGATTCTTTACACTGTAGAAGAATTCTTCACTTGGATTCCATGTAGAGATCAGATATTTATTGTGAGCAACTTCAATCACATAATCTGAAATTGATCTTTGCATACTAGATGTAATCATCTCTTGAGGCATTTACAATCACTTCAACAGACAATACATCTTCAACTGAGCATTGCACCTCCTCGACTGATGTTTGCATATTCTGATGAAGTCTTTAGTCTGGTGCAAATCAATCTTTATTGAAACTATGCATACTTGAAAGAAGCTTTAATTGAACACCTTCAATCTCTTCGAATGTGGAACATATGTTTGAAGTAGAGATAGGCGACAATCTTCTGTTTGGTTCATTGCATGGCTCTTTGAATTCATTGCTTGCTTCTTGAACTTGTTGTGCATACTCTTTGACATTTATTAGACTTAGGATTCAACTTTAAGTCTAAGTTATGAACTTTGTTAATCTACACACTAAGTAGATTCATTAGTAAAATAACACAAGGTTTAGTTATCATCAAAATCAACATGGGAATTAACCTTGAGTCAACAAGGATCAACCTTGACTCAACACTCATGATTGGCCTAAAAAGCCTTATGCGTGACCTTTACGGTTACTATATTGGCCTAAAGAGCCCTATGTCCTAAGACTAGAAAGACCTCTTAAGTGGGGTGAAGTGAGGGATTGCATACCAAAAAGACCTCTTAAGTAGGGTGAGGTAGTGCTATGAGTTGGCCTAAAGAGCCCTATATCCCAAGACCAGAAAGATCTCTTAAGTGGGTTGAAGTGAGGGATTGTAGACCAGAAAGACCTCTTAAGTGGGGTTAAGTAGTGCTATGAGTTGGCCTAAAGTGCCTTATGCATGACCTTTGCGGTTACTATGTTGGCCTAAAGAGCCCTATGTGTAACCTTTAAGGTTACTAATGCAGAGCCTAGCTCTGATATAAAGATATAACATACTTATGTTCTAAAACAAGAAATATGATTTGTTCAAATGCTTCACGACAAGTTATGTATGTTTTCACAAGTATTAATGTCATAGTGTATCTCTTATTTTTACGATATTATGATAAGCCTTATAGTGCCATGCCATGATATGCTTATGATAAGCTACGTTATGTCTTATGAGATCATGTTACGATTTGCGTCTCACACCTATGATACTATGTTTGAAATGTTATAATGTTTCATTATGAAAGCTTAAGATACACTGTTCTGTTGCATTTCTCTTTTATGACACCATGATTTGATACAATATAATGTTTTAATATGATGCTTATGCCACATATGTTTTCAAACCTATGCTTTATACGTTACGAGCACAATGATATTTGATGTGTCTAGTGGTATACGACAAGCTAAGATATATTCTTACAAGTTTATGATATGTTATGCTCATGACAAGTTATGTCATGCTCTACGAGATCATGCTACGACATGCCTGTCTCTGTTTTTCAACATTATGTTTTAGAAATGATAAAATGTTTTGATACAAAAGCTTATGCCAGATGTGTTTTCAAGATTGCGCTTATACATTTCTAAGTTCATGCCATATATACATAAATGTACCTCTATTGTCATATACATTAAATAGAAATGTTAGTCCATGGTATTTTATGCTCGTGCATTATTGTTATTCACTAAATATTAGCTTACATTTTCTAAAACTGTTGTCAGGTAACCAAATCGGGAGGCCTTAACGGGGGCCCATTATGTGGATATTTGGATTGCGGCCCATGGGCCTTCTGTTATGTATTGATATTGGGTTGGACCCTCAATGTTCTATAAACTTATAATGGTATACATTTGCGGTGGCCTTGTATTAGGCCCATATGTATGTTTATGTTTTGGAATTAAGCACAGTTCTTCCATGTATGATACATATTATTTTAAGTTTATAAGTTTTAAATTTCGTAACTATTTATCATTTTAAATGATCATACACAGATGTTCAACCGGATCATGTAACGCAGCCTTGAGTAACCAAGCTACTGGCCAGTCATGCACCCTAAATCTGTATAGGTTAAGTTACAGGGCGTGACAATATTAGTAAAAGTCCTTCACCCATCATTGAGAATGTTCTATTATTTGAAGGATTAAAGCATAATCTCCTTGGTATAAGTCAGCTATGTGATTTGGAAATAGAGTGATTTTTTAGCATACTCATTGTATTATAGAAAGCATGAAAGCTGGTAAAACTCTATTCATAGGACATCGATATGATAATGTTTATACCTTAGATATCAATGATTTGTATGCTAATAATGTTAAATGCTTTTCTGCTATGAATGATCATGCATGGTTGTGGCATAGGAGACTTGCAGATGCTAGTATGAATCTTACCTTTAAATTGTCTTCAAAAGATCTTATTGTTGGTATTCCCAAATTAAAATTTGAAAAAGATAAATTATGTCATGTATGTCAAAAAGGGAAACAAACTAGAATATCCTTTAAATTAAAGAATGTTCTTTCCACCTCTAGAACTTTATAGCTTTTGCATATAGACTTATTTGGACCTATTAAAACAGTTAGTCTAGGTGGCAAACTATATGTATGTGTCATAGTTGATGATTATTCTAGATTTACATAGACATTATTTCTTTCTAGTAAAGATGAGGCTTTATTTGCTTTCATAAAATTTTGTAGAAAAGTCCAAAATGAAAAATGAACTATCATTTCTAGTATTAGAAGTGATCATGGTAGAGAATTTGATAATTTGGGATTTAATAAATATTTTGTTGAGTATGGTATTGATCATAACTTCTCTGCTCCTAGAACAGCTCAACAAAATGGGAATCTGGCTTTCTTATCATAATTAGAATCTAAGTCTTTTAAAGAGGCTAAAAATGATGAAAGTTGGTTACTAGCCATGCAAAAAGAGCTTACTCAATTTGAAAGAAACCAAGTGTGGACTCTAGTACCTAGACCTAATGATCACTCTGTTATTAGAACTAAATGGGTATTTAGAAATAAAATGGATGAATTTAAAGTAGTCATTTGAAATAAAGTTAGACTAGTAGCCCAAGTTTACAACCAAGAAGAAGGTATAGACTTTAATGAAACTTTTGCTCATGTTGCTAGATTAGAATATATATGCATGCTACTTAATTTGCATGTTTTAAAGATTTTAAACTCTATCAAATGGATGTAAAATGTGCTTTCTTAAATAATTATATCCCTGAATAAGTCTATATTGAATAACCTCCTGGTTTTAAAAATCATAATTCTCCAAATCATGCGTTTAGACTTGTTAAAGCTTTATATGGTTTTAAACATGTGAGACCCTAATCTAATAATTTCATAAGTGACTAATTACATTTATTGCATGGTTAATTGGTAAGTAAAATTATGTGGTTGCATGTGTGTGTCGTTCAATGGTGAGTTGAATAGTGAGTCATTGGTAAGTGTGTGCATGGGACACCTAAGGGTGTGAGATACACTCTTGCATCTATTTTACCTTGCTAGTCCCAAGAGAAGACAAGGGGGGAACAAAGGCTGGTGAGGAGAAAGAAAAAGAAAGGCTAGTAAAGCATGGGTGACTTAGCATCATGGGAGAGAGAAGAAGAAAAAGAAAGGCTAGTGGAGTGTGAGTGATCTAGCATCATAGGAGAGAGAAAAAGAAAAAGAAAAGAAGAAGTCCAAGAGATGTTGGCTACATCATTCAAATAGAGAGAGAGGAAGAGAAGAGATGGAAAAGAAAGGAAAAGAAGAAGAAAGAAAGAGCAGAGGAAAGAGAAGTAGTACAGTTAGTGGAAAATAAAATAGGGGATGGTGGAATCGGCATTATAGGAGAGAGAAGGGAGAAAAGAAAATATAGAAAAGAAAAGAAGAAGAGATGATGGTTGGGATCATCATCCAAGTGGAGAAGAAATAGAGATAGAGGGAGAGAGGAGGCAAAAGAGGAAGAGGTCAAGTGGTAGGCTTGTTGCATTTTGTTTTCAAGATCTAAGGTAAGATCATAATGCTCTTTCTTGATCTATTTCATTTCCATGATTTAGTACATGCTAGTATGTTTTATGCCATGAGAGGAGGTGGAGGAAGATGATGGAGGAGAGGGGTGGTTAGGGGTTTTCATGATGGAAGCCCAAAGTCTTCATGCTTTGCATAGAGTTATATTTGCTGTTTTGTGACGAATTGGTTTATCTAAAAATATTATTTCTAGATGAATCTTTAAACACTTAAATTTAGAGTTATAATAGTAATTTGAGCTTTGGTCTCACTAAAAAATATCGTATTTTTGAATTATGGTAAATTTTAGAAATTGGACTATTACTGTTGAAATCTGTTACCCTGATCTGTGACTCTTACCATGATAGCAACATTTGACCAGGTTAGAGTATTCAAAACGTTGTAAAATTTTTAATGTATCTATTAGAAATGTGGATGAGAGTATATACCAAATTTTTGGTCATTTTAATATCATTTGCAGGTTAAGAAACTCTCAAAGATTGACCATCCACAGCTGAATTCTCACTTCTACAACATTGCCTTGTTTTATAAAATACCAAATAAATACTAAAGTTTGTTTAATAAATGTGAAATTTGGTCTAGATGCTCTCTGAGATGCCATGTTATGAGGCCTGTGTCAGTGTTGGCAGATTAGAGAACTTGGTGGATTTGAGTACTTTTAAGCTATTGTATTGGATTAGGGGATGAGTTAGACATATGACATCGTGTTTTAATATCTCATTGGCATTATATATCTCATGTTAGAGGAGTGTGGATCATTATTATGTATTGTTAAAAAATTATAAATTATATTTCCCGATGTAACATGGTTTTGGGTGTTAGGTGCTAAAGGAGGGCAAGAGCCATCAACGTCAATCAAAGAGTGATCTTTGTCGTGGTATGCGTGTGTGGTGATAGGTAGGGAATATGAGATAGTCTTAATCATATTGAATGGATAGTGTTGTTGCTTGTAAGTTATAGGTAGGAAATATTCATATTGAATTGCTTGACTATTTTATATGAGGTGATATTGGTAATTATATATATATGGTGATATTGCATACCATCCATATCGTATGCCTTGCATTGCATTGGAGAGAGTTAGCAATGATGGGCTAACCAAATGCTTAGTCACGGTGGACTAGCCTAATGGTGTCACGGTGGGCATATTTTGATAATGAGCCATCGATTTGTTGGGCCAACACAATCTAAATCGCACACACATTTGGGTGTTTCATGCATTACATCACAAAAGATGTTGCATTTTATGAAGCATATTATATTGTTGGTGGTGATGAGAAGATGATTACATATCGTTAATGTTGGTGTTTTGTATATGATTATATATCACTTATTGGTGGATTATCTATTGATTGCTGATTCTGTGATTATATATATATATATATCATTCTTTATCAGTTTGATTATCTATTGTGAGCACGTTAACAATTAGCTCACACCCACATAGACTGTTTCGATAGGTAATGTGGAGATAACGATTTGTTTCTCCATAGTCCTGGTATTAGCCGCAGTGGCATTCATGTCGGTGTCAGAATATCGTGTCTCGGGGTTTGAGAAATCTCTTGTTGCTTTGCTTTCAGTTTCTCATCATGTTTGTATAAGATGTTTGGATTTAGTTAGCTCATGTTAGCTTGACATACGAGAGTTGGTTATGTACCTGGGTTTGTAATGATGTAAGTGGTTTATGGTTTACTTTTGATGTCTATTATGGAATGTAAGGACAGTTCTTGTTTATATATATTATTGGTGTATATTCCACTATGTTCTTTTCCGGGTGTGTGTTAAGGTGTTGTTCATAGGTATGGTGACTTGTGCGATCACGCCTTGCCTAGTGTAACATTAATGATGTCTAATTGGGATGAGGGTGTGACAAAACAAACCTATAGGGCTTGGTATGATAGACTTAGTAAGTTTCTTCTTCACAAATATACAAATATACGTGCATGTTATCATTTTTTATGCTACTAATGAGAATATGTGTCAAGATTTTGCTAAGTGTATGCAGGGAGAATTTAAAATAAGCATGATTAGGAAATTAAATTATTTTCTTGGACTCCAAATCAACGAGTCCAAAGAGGGAATCTTTATAAATCAATCACAAATATGTAAGGATTTGCTGAAGAGATTTGAATTGGAAAGTACAAAGTCAAGTGGAACTCCAATGAGTAAATCTATAAAACTTGACAAGAACGAAAATGGTAAGGATGTGGATGAAAATAAATATAGAGGTATGATCGCATCCTTGTTCTACTTAATTGTAAGTAAACAGGATATAATGTTCAATGTTTGCATGTGTGCACACTTTCAATTTTGCCCTAAAGAACCGCATTTGAATGTTGTGAAATTTTTTTTTAAATTTTTAAAAGGTACTCAATAATCAAGATTATGGTATTCTAGAGATATCTCATTTGATTTGATTAGATATTCTAATGCTGATTTTGCTAATAGTACAACTAATAGGAAAAGTGCAAGTGGAACATGTCAAATTCCTCAGTCAATCTTTGATTTCTTGACATAGTAAAAAGCAAAATTCTGTGGCTTTATCTATTGCTGAGGCTGAATATATTGCATGTGTGCTCAAATTCTTTGGATGAAACAACAACTAGAGGATTATGGCTTATTTTATAATAATATTCTTATTAAATGTGATAATACGAGTGCCATAATTTTAACTAAGAATCCTATACAGTAGTCTAAAACAAAACATATAAAAATCATACATCACTTTATCAGGAATCATGTTCAAAAAGGAAATATCACTCTTGATTTTGTTACCATAGATAATTAGTTAGTTGATATATTCACTATATCCTTAAGTGAAGAGAAATTTTGTGAAATTAAAAGAGAGATTAGTATGATGAATCCAATGTGATCTTAATTGCTTAATCTATGAATGTCTTGTTATATATGAAAGAAATTGTTCGAATTAAGCATGTTATTTGAATTTCAAAATTATGAAATATTTGATTTGATTTGCAAAATCAATTGATTTAAGTGGATTGTGGAATATTTGATTCAATTGTATGTATGGAAATAAATATGATTTGATTACCAAATTGTTTTGATTAAAGGGTGTTCGAATATTTGATTTGAAAATTTTTCTTTGGATTCACTTAAATTTAGAAATATTTTTTTACCCAAAAGAAGGAACTGCCTTATTTTTCAAAAGTCATATTTTATTTATGAAAACTCTTTTCCAAACTCCTGCTTATACAACATATACATACATATAACTTCTCTAAACTTTCGATTCATCATTCGACTACCTCTCTCTCTCTCTCTCTCTCTCTCTCTCTCTCTCTCTCTCTCTCTCTCTATGTGTCTATCTCTCTCGTTCACTTCAAGCATTAAAGGCCTCAAATCCTCCAAACCTCTTGCTGAAACCCTAGCCTCCTCTACTCTCCATCACTAAAACATCAAAAAGAGAAAAACCCAATCAAAACCGTAAACACCCATCTCACTCTCTAACCATTCCAAAAATCAAATGGCCCCAAAGCCTTCTACCTATGCTTTATTAAAGAGAAAAGCCTCTTCCTTTATGGTGAACA
Organism: Euryodendron excelsum; assembly: GCA_033060915.1. Taxonomy (NCBI): domain Eukaryota; kingdom Viridiplantae; phylum Streptophyta; class Magnoliopsida; order Ericales; family Pentaphylacaceae; genus Euryodendron; species Euryodendron excelsum. The sequence goes on from CM065382.1 coordinate 38,410,625, forward strand.
GAGTTCTCCATTACCAAAAAGGGGGAAACTACAAGCACCAAAGACGATTCCCAAATTGCAAGCACCGAAAAGGAAAGCTCTTCCAAGTGGTGCTGAAAATAAAAAATCTTTCGCAAAGAAGGGGAAATCGACCACACTCGAGTTTAAAATTGAGAATTTCGAGAATGAGAAAGCCAAAAACCACTTCCCCAAATACTTTAGCTCTCACTTTGTCATACATGGAAGGTATGTTTTCTTTCAATTTCTTAAGAATGAAGGTCATTCTATTAAGCCCTAATTTGATCATATTGGGTGGTCACCCATAATGTTGCTTAAAGGAGAAATATACCCAAATCTTGTTAGAGTATTCTACTCTAACTTGAAGAAAAAAAGATGAAGTTCTTATGTTCTATGTAAAAAGGAAAGACATCACGGTGTCTACTGCTTCCATAAGCAAAATGTTCAACATCCCTAACTTTGACCCGTGTGTTTTCACAACAAACAAATGGGCTGTTTTTGAAGAGTTTTACTCCCTTGATGCTGTGAAAATTCTATGTGGAAACCCCAACTTAACTTCTGACAAAAAGCCCTTATTTGCCTTACTCACTATGGAGGTGAGAATTCTGCACTACGTTCTCTCTCACGTTATTATGCTTAGAAGAGGTAAATTGGAACATGGTTCCTATTTAGAGGCCTTTCTCATTTAGGCAATCACTAGCGGTCATGCAATCAATTGCCATACCTTATCTTCTGACATATGGAGGAAAGCAAGAAAAGGAAAAATATTGCTCTTCCCTATAGCATGCTCCTTACTGTGATCTTTAAAAAGTTAGGTGTGAATCTTGCTGAAGAACCAAAAGAAGAATTGGGAAAAGATGCCACCTTTGACAGAAGAACTCTTGCCTTGATGGGATTTAAAAAGGTTGAAAACAAATGAGTCTCGAAAAGGTAGCAAGAGAATTCTCCACCTCAGTAAGAGAATTCTCCATCTCAACCCACTTCTAGTCCATCCACTAAGCGAGCTATAGTTCCATATCAATGTATTCCTAACTTTGCATCTTCTTCATTCGATGTTCTTAAAGCTTTGTAAGCACTAACTGCAAAAATGGATCAATTCCAAAGCAAGCTTGATGCCATGGAAACAAAGGTCACTGAAATACATGAGAAAATTGATGTTGTTGAAGGCCAAATGGCTAACATGCAATGTCACGCGCACTTCTAAGCAGGTGTCATTAACACCATCTTAGGGTAAATGTGATTGCATAAGTCACCAACCTATAAGCGAAACCTCATGACACTTCCAAAGATAGAAATCTTATAGGAATAAATAGCATCATTATATATATAAACCATCTTACAATCCACCATACATCGTAAAAAGACTACTAAATTAAATCCATAATAATTACAAACCAACAACAAATAAACTCCAAACACTATCATCTCATATACAACATAGTTAAGGACCACTGACACATTAGTAAGATCTTCTCGAAGCTCTCGAACTCGACATCAACCACAAGGACGAAAGCCACTACGGTCACAACAATAACTGCAGTGAACTGATACTCCATCTCAATCTTACCCGCTAAAACAAACTGTGTGAGTATGAGCTATATATCAATGTGCTCACAAAGATAATCAATACTGATAAAGAATGAATGATAAATGAGCATTGTATAATCCACCAATAGATAAATCACCATCGATGAAATATAATATCTCTTGTGATGCAATGTATGTACACCACAAATGTGCGCATGATTTAAATGATATTAGCCCAATATACCGATGGTTTGTTATCAAGGAATGTCCACTGTGACACCTTTTAGGTTAGTCCACCATGACTAAATCTTAAATTGGTCCCATGTGACCGAACCTTTTCCCGTGTAATGTAAGTTTTGCACACATTATGAATTGTATGCAATATCACCTCATAAACTACCAATCACCATCAATATAGATAATAAGACATTCTATATAGTATGAGAAAGAATATCTTAAACTCCCCACAATCAACACCAACATTCATAATAAGATATTTATTCAATACAAATACGAATATCTTATATCCCCACTTGTTTCCGTCTTACGAATACAGTTAAGTCACTTCTTTGGTTGAACCGAAGTGCTTTGATCCGTTTCCAAATTTATCATCCAAAGCCACATCAATCTTGATGAAATAGATTCTATAATTCATAACCAATGCATAGTTATAGCTTATACTCCTTAAACAAGTGATTTACAACATCAATGATGTATTAGAACTCAATGAGATGTTAAACCCTTCCCTAATATAATACAAGATCAAATTTAAACTACAATATCTCACAATTTACAAGGAGTTAAAGTACAAACTTTATATCAATAGAAATATCTATGAGTCTACTTTCCAACGCTTCAAACGGTGTACCATTTCGAGTTTTCTAGAGTGAGATATGAACATTTTACCAAAGTGTGTCACAGTTGTGGCTGGGAAGCACACCACTAAGCGGCCCCTGGCACCCTCCTGGCACCTTCCTAGTAGCCCATTGTGCCACCAGGCACCTTCTGCTGTGCCATAGCGCTCTCCTGGCAGCCCACTGTGCCACTAGGCACCTCCAAGTGCGCTAGTGCACCCCTCTCCCTCCTTAGTCCGAAAATGGTGTTTTCAAATATGGTTTTAAGCTCTCTTTTCATCTCCTACACCATTCTAAGTCCTTTTAAGTCTAAAATAAAGTTCTAAAGTCTTCAACAAGACTTCTAAACATTAACACATGCTAAACATGAAGAATACAAGGTCTCCACTTGGAAACCATATGTAATCTCCCTCTCCTCATCCCAACTCTTACTTTCATGGGATACAATGATGTTTCTACAAGCAATTACCATACAAATGTAATGAAACAAGTATAGTCTTGAGATTCTTCACCTCAAATCAAGTGCACACAACTTTTTCCTTCAAATTCCTCCTCTTCTCTTCTTTTCTCTCATTTTTCTCTCTTTTTCTCTCACTTTATTTCTTACCAAACACAATTACTACACAAGCTCCTCTCTTCTCTCTCTTTCCTTCGCTTCAAGCCAATTATAGATACAACTTGTATCTATAGCACACACAGCACACACACACACATGCTAGGAAAAGCACACACCACACACACACACTCACACCTTATGCACACACCTCACTTATATGAAGCACACGCCTAGGTGGCTTCAATACCAAGCACATCCTTGCTTCACCACACCACTAATTCACATGATTAACATAATTAAATACGTTTAGGCTAATTAAATGAGCCTTAAGCTAAACATAGAGATTAATTACGCTAATTAATCAAGAATTAAGCCTATTAATCATGCTAAAAAATATGATAATTCTTTCATGGCATGCTCTTATTAAGACATGCTAATCAAGCTCCTCAATTAGTGTAATCACATACTAAAATGTATGCAATTAAGCTAAACATGATATTAAGCAAGTTAGGATTTTACATGCAATGTCATTTAAAAAATGCTATCACTGCTGGCTGGATCTAAATCACTCATTGGGGTTGTTAATGGGATAAGCTACATGGAGACTGGATACGATCAACTCCATGATCAGCTCCAGAAATCCTTTACTTTCACACAAGACTTCAAAGTTTGGTTCAATCACTTTGCGGGTTGGATGCACACTATTTGAAACTCCAAGTTCCCTGATCTCTAATTCACCATCCTTCACCTTTATGAATCTGCTTTCTTATCTCATACGAATTTCTCTTCTTCTACATCACTTGGATATTCAGCTTTGCTACTTTTCTGTACTTTTTATGCACCCTCTTTATTTTGATAATGATAAAGAAGGAGAAGAATGATGATTGTGTTAGTAATGAGCTTTTTGGATATTATACTTAATGATTATTATGTTTCTTGATATCCTAATGAATCTTATATGATATGCTTTGAATGATTGTATTGATAAACATGAATGGAACTATGTGTAAAGAAGAAGGAAAACATGTATTAAGGGAGAGAGTTTCTCCCCCTTAATATATACCTTAGAATCTTCTTTGAAATGTTTAAAAGTTCTATTCTAGAGCTACATCTTATTATGACATATGTCTTTGCTCCAACTCTTGTTGAATGAAACAGGAAAATCATTATCAGTTTGTCATCATCAAAAAGGGGGAGATTGTTAGCCCCAAGGTTTTTATAAAATTAATTTTATATATATTGTGTTTTGATGATTAAACTTAAATGATTTTTATTTCATATAATCTTGAATTTATATATTGCTAATTATATTTGCTAGATTGTGTTTGCTCTAAAGTTGTGACAAATTATGATTTAATGCAAAGAATATATAGAAGATATCAAGCATTAAAGTCAAGGAGCAAAGAAGCAAAGATTTAGTTAGAGGAATAATTAGAAGATTTAATTATTCTTCTAGGAGCTTCAAAAGTCAATGACACTATATCCACTGCACATGCTTATAATGTTGGAAAAATACTCTTATGCAAGGTGTGTCAATAGAAGTAAGGAAGGAATCATTTTAATATACAATGTAACAAATTTCGGTGGATCTTCTAACACTAAGGAAAAGTTCGGTCAAAGGCTACAAGGAAAGAAAAGATTTCAAGCCAAAGAATATTCAGCTTCAAAATATATCCATGAAGTTATTTTCAGTCAAGGGACTCAAAGGAGGAAAGATATTTTATCAAATAAGATTTGACTTCAAAGATTCATGGAAACAGAATAATATATTGAAGACCTCAAAGAGATTTTTGGTTCATATCTACAAGGAAGGAAAGCTAGCAACTGTCCATTGATTATTCAAATTTGAAATTCAAATCTTAGTCAAAGACCAAGATGGAATTCACAAACTTCATAGCTGGTTCAAGACTGATTTGGAAAGAAGCTTCAATATGGAAATATTCTCTCTCTAACGGCTAAGAGCCTTCAAAGATCATAAATGAAATTTTGGAAAGAAGATCAAAGAATGAGTGATTCTCTCCAACGGCGAAGACCCAAGTCTTCATATATATATATATATATACTCAAGGCTGGAATAGAAGGCACAAGAAATCAAGCTATCAAAAGTGAAATCTTATTTTATTGAAACCACCAAATTCTTGAACCATTGAGTTCTAAAAGTCATATCTTTTGTATTATCTATTTTTCATTGGTATATCCATTCTATGAGAGAATTCTTTGTAGAGCAAGAGTTGTTGTACTCTTGTTATTTTTTCATTGTAAGAGAGGAACTTGCTAGGTGAAATAGCTAGGGATTGGGTGTGACTAGTACCTAGGATTGAAACTGGTTGGAGTGTTAAATCACTTGTTAGGTTTGAGCTAGCACCTAGGTTAGAAAGCTAGTTTGGAAGTGTGTGGTCACTTGTAAGGTGTACTGGCACGGGCAAAACTGGTGATTGTATTCTGGATTTGGATATAGTGGAAACAAAATCTCTAAGAAGGAGCATTGGGGAGTGGATGTAGGCCAAGGGAGTTAGCGCCAAACCACAATAAAATCATGTGTCTTCTCTCTGTTATTTGCTTTATCTATTATGCTTGGTTTGCTCTATACTATTGCTTGATATCTCTAACATTGCTTGGCAAAATGATTGTTGCAAATTTGTTTACTGTCAGTTTTTTGAGTTTACTCATTCTCACTTTGAGAATTCTCTTTTAGGATCTTCAGTGAAGTCATCTCTCTAGATTATTAAGCATTCTCATACTTGACATTGAGCATTTTCATTTAAATGTTTAACCATACTTGCTCTCTGGACGATTCAGCATTCTCATATTTGCTTTTAAGCATTCTTTTGTCTGCATAATTAAGATTTCTACTCACTATCCAATTGAGCTTTCTTATTCTAGTTTAGAGCTTGCTCATAATTTTTATATAGCATTATTGCAATAAGTTGTTTTAAAATTTTTTAAAACTCAATTCATCCCCCCTCTTGGGTTACTTTCTGGACAACACCTTCCAAGAACAACATTTGAATTAAATAAAATTAAATGAAAATATCAATTAAAATATGAAAATAATAATACAAAAAATTACTATCCATGACCAACGCTTCTAGATATATAATATGAAGAATGAAATCAATTTACAAAAGCAGCTTATCATGGCGGGGCAATTTATGAATGGAATTTTGATGGTATGACTAAATATCATATTCTTAATAAACTTCAAGAAATGATGGTTCTGGTATAGAAAACAAAACAAAATTTTCTTATTACACTGTTGTCCAAGCACTTGTTGTTGGCTTTATCAGCCATCTCAAAGGATGGTGGGATCACTTTCGCACTCAAGATGAATGTACTCAAATATTAACAGCAGTTAAAATTGATACTATTGATTTCAAAATAAAAACTGAAGCTAATGAAGAAATTGAAAATGTCGTTAATACCTTAATTTTTTCAATATCTCGACATTTCATAGGAAAACCCTCTAAAGTCTAAGAAGCTACATCAAAAATTCCTAACAGTCTTAAATGTCCAAAACTTCAAGATTTTCGTTGGTATAAAGATGTTTTTTTAACGAAAGTTATGATGCGGGATGATTGTCGTCACACCCATTGGAAAGAAAAATTCTTTGATGTGCTCCCCAAATTATTTCCTAAAAAGGTTAAAAATAAATTAGAAGAAAAAAATAATGGCGTAATACCTTATGATCAATGTCACCCCCCGATTTTTCTAACTTTGGTCTAAGTCTTGACTTGGGTGGAATCGGTACTCTCTCTATTATAACTCATTTAAAAAGACAAGTGCAATGGAGTTTACTCTTGAAAATTAATTTGAATAAGAGTTTTTTAAAAAAAGTTTGAATTTGCCACCTAACTTAGTTAAACATGTGCTAAGTCACCTAAAACTAAGTGTAATCCAAAGACTAAATTTAGATTTTTCATAAATGTTTTGAAAATGCCTTCTAAAGAAGGCTTGGAAAAGTGAGGTTTCTAGCAATCTGCTGAAAACGTTTTGAAAACGTGACTCTGGGTTGGCCTTCGAACTAGAGATATATGGTTCAGGGGTTGGTTACATATAGTTAAGATATCCTAAGATTATCACTCTAGCCTACCCTTTGGGTACCTATACGTCAATTCACCCTTAATCTACTCACAAATTTCTGGTTACCTAATATCTACTATATCCACTTATGTAATTTTGAAAATGGAGGTTTAGTCATCACTTTGAAGATGAATGATGCATGATTCATATTTTTAAAAAGACTTTTAAAGGAATGGTAAGTTTTCAAAATTTGAATTTGAAGAGTAATTTTGATGGAAAGCAAGTTTTGAATGGACATTTGAATTGAAATAAGGGTTATGACCCCACCTATTTAGGTTGTCTATATATCTCATTTGGCGAGAATCAAGTCATTCGTAGTTTGTGCAAAAACACAATTTGAAAGGTGGACTCAAGAGAGTCTTATAAGGTTTTGAGACTTGAACTCGAGAGAGTTTTGAAATGCGTCTTTGAAATGGAATTTAAGAAAGTTTTTGAAATGATCTTGAAGTAGAATTCAAGAGAGTTTTGAAAATATTCTTGATGTAGAACTCAAGAGAGTCTTGAAGTGTGTTTTTAAATCAACTAGAAGGAGTTTTGAGACATGTTTTGAAATCAGCTGAAAGGAGTTTTGAAAATAGTTTTGAGAGTTTTAGAGGTGTTTTGAAATCAACTCAAGGGAGTTTTGAAATCTTGATTTAAAGATTTTGGAGAGGGAATTCAGATTGGAATAAAGTAAAAGCTCTTGTGAACTTGTCTTTGAAAAGTATTAGAAATCATTTTTTAACTTATGAAACGCTTGTTGAATGTTTCATCACCCTTAAGAGATTAGCTATTGAGCAGCTGAAGTCCTTTAGAGTTGTGAGTTTTGGAAAGCATTTTTGAGAAAATGGCTAGAAACTTCCTTTTATGTTTTTGATAACTCTACGGTTATAGAATCCTTACTTGATATCTCATTTTTTTTTTTTTTTGAAAACCTTAATCATAGAAAGACTAAGATTATTTAAAAAACGTGATTCTTGAAAACCCTTTATGAAAGAGATTTTGAAAACCTTTAGGGTATGGAATCCTAATATGAACTATGAAGGTTTCATTTAACCATAGGAGGGTTAGAATCATTCTTAGGGTTGTGAGTTTTTAAAAAATATTTTGGAAAATAGATTTAGAAAATGCCAAGTATCTAGCCTTTTTTGGTTAAGACAAGTTTAAGAGAACTTTTGAAAATAATTTGAGAAGGTTGCAAAAGCATTTGAAACACCATTTTTGCATACTCAAGAGAGTGAAGATTTTGAAAAACAAGTGTGAAAAAGGTCTTTTGAACTTAAGACTTAGAGTTAGGACCTATGATTAGGTTAACCTAGGGTTAACTAACTTGGATTAAGTTGACTTAGGGTTAACTAACTAGGGTTAGGTAGATCTAGGGTTTACTAATTTATATTAGGTTGACCTAGGGTTAGCTAACTTGACCCAGAGAGAGGAATTAGGGTTTTGAACCTAGAGAAAGAAACCAGAGTTTTGGACCTTGAAAAAGAAACTATAGATTTGGACCTAGAGAGAAAAACTAGGGTTTTGGGACCTACTAGTTGATTGCTCCAAATTAATGTTGGAAAGCTCTGCAATAGGATAGATGTAATGTAATATAATACTTGGTGAAGTCTGAGGTCGATCCACGATAAAAGAATAGCTTTATAGGTAAAAAATGAGATTTTGAACAAAGATGACGAACTCACTTACGAAGATGTTGAATCTGTATGGAAATCTCTCCAAAAGAAAAGTAAAAATTGATGATTTGAGATTCGGTTTGAGAAATTATTCTAGACAATTAAAATAAAGCTATACTAAGGAGTTTGATTTAATAAAAGGAAAGCTTGGAAGTAGTTGATCCAATTCATCAGTGTCGGGAGTTTTCTTTAAGGAACTGTTATCTCGAGTCAATATCAACGACCGTGTTATTGAATTGGTAGATTTCGACTATGAAAACAGTTTAAGATTTTATTTACTTCTCTTAGTATATAGGAAATTAAGTTCTAGGGTTCATATAAGGGATTCTATCCATATATACTCATCCCAATTCAAAGCTTGTTTATGAGTATGTCTAGAATTTGATCATAAACTCTTGAGAGACTCTATCCATATATACTCATCCCAATTCAAAGCTTGGCTATGAATATGTCTAGAATTTTATCATAAACTCTTGATTTCAAAAGAATCTGAGAAGAAGAAAAATAAATATTGGGTCTAAAAAAGATTAAATCATGAAAGTTAATCAACACCTTGAAGAATTCTCCCTTGACCAACCAATCTTCATAACTCATGCAAAGGTGAGATTTAGCGACTCATACCCATAATCAACACATATAAAATTGGATTGAATGCTTGAGAATAATTAAAACAATAAGTAATCTTGATTAATAAAATAAATGCTTGATTATAAAACTAGGGTTCTTGGAAGTAAAAAGCTCTAAAAAAACTACTCTAATTCGGGACTCTACGCTTAACTAACTATATGTTACAATTTAGGACTTTTAGGGATTAAAAAGACATCAATCCTAGGTAAACTAGGATTTAGGCACATGGTCAATCATCTAGACGGTCCCGAAGGGCGTCCGGACGGATAGTGAGAAATAGGCGTTCGGACGATGTTGAACCTCCGTCCGAACGGGCATGCAAAATAGGCATCTGGACGATGACTTCCTCTGCCCAAACGGGCAATGACTTCTTAAGATGTTTTTTCCTCCTCTCTCCACACTAGCTCCGTTCGAGTCTTCTTTAGTCCATCTAAGTCCAAAAACCTACAAAAGCAAATCAAATAGCATTACTACTAATAAAGCATTAAATAACTAAATAACAAGCTACTTTAGGGTTAACTAAGCACAATTTAAGGCTATATGATTACACTTTTATAGTGCGATCAGTAGTTTTGAAGGATGATTTTGGACTAGGGTTTTGTACCTAGTGGTTTTGAAAGGTGGTTGTGAACTAGGGTTTGAAAGTGTTATTTTATGCACAAAACTTGAAGGTGTGTTATAAAAACTATAATTTCATGTGAAAATCTTATGATTTTATGTATAAAAAAAAAACTCAAGATTTCATGTAGAAAACTTATAATTTTATGTGAAGAACTTTAAATAAACACTTAGAAAAGTGCCATTTCATGTGAGATAATTATGATTTCATGTAAAACTCTTTTAGAAAACCAACTCCTGAGAGTTGTAGGTTTTGAAAACAATTTTTATACAAACTCAAGAGAGCAAAACTTTATAAAACTAGTCAAGATATGATTGTTTTGAAAAGCATTTTAACATAAACTTAAGAGAATGAAACTTTTGAAAACCACTCAAGAGAGGGTTGTTTTGAAAACCACTTTAACAAATTGAAACCACTCAAGTGAGCATATGATTCATATGGTTAATTTTTGAAAACCTCTCAAGAGATGGTTGTTTTGAAAACCACTCAAGAGCGGGTTATTTTGAAAACCACTTTAACAAATTAAAACCACTCAAGATAGCATATGATTCATATAGTTAATTTGTGAGAACCACTCAAGAGAAGGTTGTCTTTGAACCATTTCAATCACAAACTCAAGAGAGCAAAACTTTGAAAACCACTTTAGAGAGGATTGTTTTGAAAACCATTTTTGACATAACTTTAAGATAGTAACATTTAGGAAAACCACTCAAGAGATGGTTGTTTTAAAAGCCATTTTCAAGACATTGAAACCACTCAAATAAGCATGTGATTCCTATGGTTGATGTGTGAAAACCACTGAAAAGAGGCTTGTCTTGAAACCATTTCAATCATAAACTCAAAATAGCAAAACTTTTGAAAACCACTCTACAGAAGGTTGTTTTGAAAACCATTTTATACAAAACTAAACAGAGAGTAAAATGAAATAATGCAACATAAAGATTAGGTGATTTTGAAGACATTCTATGGCATAGAAACCTAGGATTGTTGGCTTAGATAGTGAGAAACCCTAATTTGAAGAGCTTTAGAGAGACATTTTAGAAAACACTTTGACCTGAAGTTTGAAAAAATTTTGAAGATGAAATCAATGGAGGTTTGAAAAGGGGTTTTAAACACAAAAAACAACATCATAGCATACATGGCATGAACATTACAACAAGTATAATACAAAGCGGTATGAGCATACAAGGTTAAGCTTCACGAAATTGCAATGTGCTGTAAGGCCTTACCATCTACAACTAGGTCTATAAGACATCCCTAGACGCTGTGGGTCTTATAGGCTTTCATCTAGACATGGCCTTGAAGCTCTCTTGTTTCAAACAGGCAAGTGAAGGAGGTAGAATATGTGGATTAAAGTGGAGAATAGCTCAAGTGAGCTAAAAGGGAGAAGAGAAAGTATATTGTTAAAGCTTGATCTTCAAATGAGTTGGAATCTTTCTTGAATTTGAGAGACTTGAAGCCTTTTTGAGAATTTAAAGTTTTTTGGAGTGAATTGGGCATAATTTAGCCACTATTTTTGTCTTTGAAATATCAGGGGGTATGGCTTGGTATGTATAGGCAAGCTGCCTTGGCCAAGATGCATGAAAGACATGTGTCTGGTCAGGGCTGCTCATGGAGTGCCAAGTGGCACTCTTGTACTTTCCAAACTTAGGCCGTAAGATAAGTTTTGTCTCGATCTAATTAAAATTTGGATTTTATAATTACCCCAAAAAGTTTTAAAACAAAATATATCTTTTCTCTCTCACACTCTCTCTCATGCACCCTCTCAGCAAAACCAAAGACCATTTCTCGGTTTCTCTTTTTTGTCTTTTCTTCTTTCTTCCTTTCATCTTTCTTTTCTTTCCCTTAGAGTAAGATTTTAGTACCACTCTTTAAGGGTTTTGTGTTCCCTTTTGCAAGGGCTTTGCATTGGTGATTTCCAAGGGAACTTCCGATAACTTTGGGTTTACTCACAGTTGGCTATCTTCAAAGAAGTAGGGGATTACACATGGGTTTTGCTATTGGGTTAATATATTTGAGATTTACATATTGTTTAGGGTAGAAATCATGTTTCTAGGCTTTTTAGGTTGATTTTTAGGTTTTACATACACTTGAAAGTTTATTATTATTTAATTTCTTAACTTTCTTGGTTGATTCTTGTTATGTTTAGCATAATATGTTAATTAATTAATATCTTATGGATTATTGAACATTATGAGTGAAAACTTAATGTTTTACCATGTTTACACATTTGATAAAATTGGGAGTTTTGCTGTACAATAAGTGATTTAAGAAATTAACTTGATATTTGTATGATTCATATGTATGTGAGTTATGCTTAAGGTATTGGTTAGCTTAAATGAATTAATTAGATAATTTTGCCAACTTGACATAATGCAAAATGCCATAAAGCAGATAATTAAAAATGCTTGAATGTCTTAGGTAATTATGAGAGACTGTGTTATGGATTTGGTGACTTGAATATTATTGATTTTACTTCTATGTGGTGTTTATGTCAGTTTAGATTTGGGTCAAGTCTATCGGTAATTGGGCATGGTCGGGCATTGGCTTGGAGCCTTGGCCCTAGGATTTGCATTATAATAAAGGTTTGGTGCGTCATTTGGTGGGATTCACACATCCTATGTGTGTGGCCCATAAAGTATGAAATTACTTGGATTTACACGTCCTTTAGGTAATACCCATAAAGTGCAGATGAGGTGGTTGGTGGACTAGTATCCCCTCCTTAATACGGTCAATTGTGCATGCACTTGCATCAGGTTAGACTTGGGTGAGTCTGGTATTTTTATTTATTTATTCATTTATCATTTCCATTTTGGTCTTATAGAGTTAACTTGATCTTGCTACTGTTGGTGACTAGATTGTTTATCAATTGAGATTGTACGTGTTTGATAGCGATTTATTTGGTCATTTGAGTGCTTGGACTATATCATTGGCATCAAGTTGGAAGTTAAGATAAAGATTGCATTCCTTCACTCTCATGCATCCTTATCTATACACTTGCATATATCACCTGTAAGTACCCCATTTTTGTCAACTCGGCAATCTCCAGTCCAGATCAATCTTCCAGTAAAATGTCACAGCACTATCAAGCCTAAACCGGCTTTTTAAACTCCAATCCAGTCAATTGGTCGCTTCTCGAGCCTTTTGGGTCCAATTAAAGCCAAATGACCAAAATGCCGTAAGGCACTCTAGATAGTTTTCAGAGACTAGGCGGTCTCCGAAACCAATCTCTGTTGTCGGAGTGACGGAAACACTCACAAGCCATCAAATTGTTAGAGTGACAGAAACACTCAAACTTTAAACGGTTCACTTCTAGGGTCTGCTTGTAATACCCTAAACCCATTAACTTTCTTCATTTATGTAAATTAAGGCATTTGTGTGTTTAATGTTAGATGTTATTCCCTTTTAGGTCAAGGTGACCAATTGGGAGTTAAATTGTAACTTAAATTCTTGTAATATCCCGAACCTCTATTTATTTAAATTAATATGAATTTATAGTCTTGTGTTATTTAATGCTAGTTGTTGCATCCTTGGAGTATTGGATGACCAATGAAAGACTATATTGTAACTTAAGCATATAGGGTGAGACACATAGGATTATTTCCCATGTGTATCATCTTATCTACATAAAACACACACCCATATACACACACACACATCCTACGGGTAGAGAGGGAGAGGGAGGAGACGAAGAGGAAGAAGAAGGAGAAGGGGAGCTTGAAGAGCTTTAACCCAACCCAAGAGAGGTCATTTGAAGAGTTAGACAAGCTTGAGGGAGGTAAGATTCCTTTCTCTCTCTAGAATTGTATACATATATGTGTATCTATCTTATGTGATTTTGTTGGATCGTTGTTTATATGCATATATATGAGTTGGATTTGTTTTGGGGGACTCCTTGAGTCCCAATTACCTTGAATTTAAGAGCTTGTAGCTCAATATTCGAGGATTGGAGAGTTGGGGGTTGAAACCCCCAAATATGTGAAATGTTAGGGTTTTTGATTTCTTATTTAGATCCCTTTGTTTTGATTGTTCTTTCTCCTCCATTTTCAGTTATTATCATTCTTGTGGGCTAATCTTTGAGCCCTAAAAGTGTTGGGAAGGTTTGGTTGTGTTTGGAGGAGTTTCGGTTCTATTTTGGTTAAACTTCGGGTGCTGCCCAGAATAGGGTGTTCGAACTCCTGAAATGGAGTTCGAACGGTGGGAAATAAGCCTAAACGTTCGAACTCCCTCGAGGGGAGTTCGAACCCACAGAGAAGGGGTTTTTCCAATGTTCTTCTTAGAGTTCGCACTCCCATTTGGACGTTCAAACTCCCAGTTCATTTTACTTAAGCGTTCGAACTCCCCGGTTGGACGTTCGAACGGTCTGCCAACTTCGGCACTGTTTAGTAAAATGGACATAACTTTCTCTTAAAAACTTGGATTAATGCACCGTTTGAAGCATTAGAAACTAGACACACATAACTTTGTACTCATATAGAGTTCGCTCTCTAATTCATTATAGATTAAGAGATATTGAAGTTTAAAGTTGACCCAAAACTATGCCAAAAACCTTGTTTTTCCAAAGTGTTACCCCATTCTTCGTGAGACCTTACTTCTTCACCTGAAATGTGTTTTTAAGCCAGGACCTATCAAATTAAAGGCCTTTAAGCATATTTTCATATGGAACTAGTCTTGTGTGAGAATCCCTTTTTCGGGGTGGTTGGGACGTTATGAAAGGATCGATGCCCCGAGTTTTATACTTCACTCTCAACCTTATATTCTCGTTTAATATTGGGGGCCTTGCCCTAGAGTTAGTCTCGCCTTCCATGGTGAGAGTGAGGTGTTGCTGAGTCGGGGTCGAAGGATTATGTGCTTAGTCTCAGTTTATATGTTTTTGCCTTGCCTTAGCATTGTGTATTGATATTCCATGTTTCTATGTGAATTATTTGTAGGAACACCTCGTTTATCGCCCGTTCAACCGGAAAGAGGTGAGTAACAATATGCCATGAGTAAAACTCTATTATTTTCCAAATGTTTTAAGCTCACTTCTATATCATGAATGTGTTCTATACTTTTCAATGCATCAATGATTATGTTCAAGTATAAATGTCATGCTTTGAATTACATACGAACCTTACCTATGATATGAATCACAACCTATGGACTAGAACGTTCACATAAAATAGATGTAAGATTCCTAACGTATGACTCTAACTCAAAGTCTTTTTCATGGTGAGACTTTAATCTAGCCTGATAGTCCTAGGATGGGGGACGTGAAATAAACCATCGACATGTAAGGTCTTTCGTGGCAAGACCTTAAACTAGCAACAATGGTCCTACGGTAGGGGACACGAAATAATCTATCGTCATGTTGGGAGACGTCCCTTGGCTTAAAAGTCTAGATGTGACATTTATGGTTACTATAACTGAGCATAGCTCTTATGATTGACTTAAAAAACCTATGTATGACCTTTACGGTTACTATAACTGAGCCTAGCTCTTATGATTAGCCTAATGCACCTTGCGTGCTAATGACTGAGCGTAGCTCTTAAAGACTAAGCCTCGTCTCACGATTGAGCCCTGCTCTTATGAATGGCTTAAAGCACTCTATGTTGCTAATAACTGAGCGTAGCTCTTAATGACTGAGCCTAGCTCTCGTGGTTGGCCTAACGAGCCTATGCGTGACCTTCGTGGTTACTATGTTGGCCTAAAAAGCCTATGCGTGATCTTTGTGGTTACAATGTTGGCCTAAGGAGCCTTAGCGTGACCTTTATGGTTACTATGTTGGCCTAAAGAGCCTATGCGTGACCTTTATGGTTACTATGTTGGCCTAAAAAGCCTATGCGTGACCTTTATGGTTACTATGTTGGCCTAAAGAGTCTATGCGTGACCTTCGCGGTTACTATGTTGGCCTAAAGAGGCTATGTGTGACCTTTATGGTTATTATGTTGGCCTAAAGAGCCTTAGGCGTGACCCTTGTGGTTACTATGATGCCCAATACCAGAAAAACCTCTTAAGTGGGGTCAAGTGAGGGATATGGTTGCCTAATGTGAAGACATGACACACTTATGTTCTAGAATGAGTAATATGATTGTTCAAATGCTTTACGACAAGTTATGTATGTTTCCACAAATACTAACGCCACAATATATCTCTCATTTCTATGACATTAAGATATGCCCTTATAATATCATGCCATGGCACGCTAATGACAGCTACGTTATGTCTTACGAAATCATGTTATGTGTTATGTCTCACTCCTATGGTATTTTGTTCGAAACGTTATAACATTTCGTTATGAAAGCGTACGATATAATGTTCTAATATAACGCTATGATACCCATGTTCTCAAAGTTACGCCTTATACATCTTGAGAACGACGATATGGATGTGTCTAATGCTATACGATGAGTTAAGATGTATGCTTACAAGTTATGATATGTTATACTAATGACAAGCTATGTCATGTGCTACGGGAGCATGCTACGACATGTCTCTCGCTCCCTCGACATTATGTTTTAGAAATAACGAATTACGTTAATGTGGTAGTATAAGCCTTGCGGTTTTAAGCTTACACTTATACGTTTCTAGGTACACAACACGTATGCATAAACATTCAACTATTGTCATATAAGTTAAAGAGAAATATTAGTCGGGTTGTAACACACTTATATTTTAGAACAAGAATCAAGATATGTCAAATGCTTATGATGGGTTAAGTACGTCACCCCTCTCCTTGATGATATTATGTTTTGAAACGGTAAGACGTTTTAATAAAACGCCCATACTCCATCGGTGCAAATGTTTACCTATTGATTTTATGTAGCTATAACTGCTAGTCCATGGTATTTATATTCATGCATCATTGTTATTCACTAAGCATTAGCTTATGTTTTCTAAAAATATTTTCAGGTGACCAAACAAGGAAGTCTTAAGGGAGGCCCATTACGAGGATATTTGGATTGTGGCCCACAAGCCTTATGATATGTAACGTGTATAAGGGCTAGACCCTAATGTTGTGATATTATAATGTTATAATTGTGGTGGCCTTCGATAGGCCCATTTTATAGCATGTTCATGCTTTGGAGATTAGGCACAGCTCTGCTGTGTATGACACACATTCTATTTTACGTTTATAAAAGTTTCATTCTTTAGTTATGTATATTTTAGGTTATAAATGCACAGGTGTTCAACCAGTTTATGTAATGCGGCCTTGGGTAGCCAAGCTACTGGCCGATCATGCACCCTAAATCCGTATAGGCCAGGTTTCGGGGCGTGACACTGCTAGTCCGCCAATGTGGAATGTTCGTTATACCCCTTGGCATCTGGTGGTTTTTCGAGATCAGGCAGTCTTCGGAACCAACACCAAACCGTCGGAGTGACGGAAACACTCACAAACCTTTAAACTGTTGGAGTGACGAGAATATTCACTAGGTTGACACAAGTTTTGCCACTAAACCACCCAGTGTCACGAGACCAAACACAACTCTTAGTCGTGGCACGTTTTTCGAAGGATGACATACCTTTATAAACCAACCCATCACAACCGTCGCAGTGACAGAAACGCTCATAACCCCGGGTCAACACCGACGCCTACTAGCCCATCTCGGTGAAAAATGACCAACCTTCCCCTGGGGCATGATGGCACGTCTTGCAAGAAAGTATAAATTTCTTGAGATGATAAGTCCATCCACCTTGGTACGTCTTACGAGAAAGTACAAAATCCTTAAGACAGTAAGTCCATCCAACCCGACATGTCTTTCGAGAAAAAGTACAAACTCCTCGAGATGGTAAGTCCATCCAACCCAGCACTTCTTCAAGAAAGTACCAAGTCCTCGAGATAGTAAGTCCACCTTTCTAAGACTATCCCCGGACAGTCCAACATGTTCAATATGCCATTCCAACCGACTTCGGACCCGTTTTGACGATACCCAGTTAAAATGACCATTTTGCCACTAAGTACCCCCGACACGTTCATCGAAAAGTACACCTCCCCCGAAGTGGCAAGACCATACCAAACTACCTTTAGGTAGCCAAACACACTCTTGTGTGAGAATAAAGTCCACTCTAGCCTCATTTCGACAAGTTCTGGTCAAAATGACTATTTTACCCCCAGGGGCTCAAGCCTTCGTTCTGATTACACCGACTCTGGAAATCAAACTCGCATCTATCGGGATACCGTGCTAAACATCTCCATCCATTTCCAAGCGAGTCCCTTGACTCAAAACACCTCTAAGTCAACAAAAGGTTCCTCGAGCATCTCACAGACGCTTTGCTAGGGTTGTCTTTTTCTTCAATTCCCTAATTAAAACGCACTGTCAAATGACTTGAGAAATGTGTAAATCAGGGAATTCCCGAAAGCCTTTCCATAGGTCTTTCCAATGATATGGCTCAATTGAAAAGCTCTCTTCCCAGAGCATCCGATTGCATGGCCCGAAAGTTGCCACTTTAAGAAACCCTTGGAACGTCTCACAGACACTCTGTTAGGGTTGACTTTTTCTTCAATTCCTTGATTATAACACACTATCAAACAACTTGAGAAATGCATAAATTAAAGAATTCCCTAAAGCTTGTTCATAGGACCTTCCATCGGTATGGTTCGATTGAGGAAGTCGCTTCCCGGAGGCCATAATCATGTAGCGCAAAAATTACCATTTTCGAAAACCCTCGGAGCATCTCATAGACACTCCGAAAATCTTATTTTCATGCACACCACCCGATGAAATATCTTTGTCATCTGGAATCCTTTGTAGCTCCTCAAGGGCCCGCGATTCATGAGAAATAGTAAGGGAACATCCTAAATAGGACCAGTTTCCTTGACTTTTTCTTGATTTACATGAATTTCGAAGCAAAGTCAGCATAAAAGTTCTCGACAGCGGAGCGTGTGCTATATGCGTCCAAAAAATGATCAAATCGGACAAAACTTGCCTTGTAGCCCAAGTTGGGGTAGTACAAGAAGTGCCATGTGGCACTCAAACAATGGCTTAGTATAGACTTAATTTTGGCTAGGCGCACATAGCACATGCGCCTGCCCCTAGGATTTTGCCAATAAATACAGGCCTCCCCCTACATATTCCAAACTCGAAAATAGTCATGAAGCTCTACCAAATTCAATCTAGAATTTCAAAATTCAAGAAAACCCTAAGTTCTTTAACAGCCAAGCCAATTCAAGCCTTCTCAAGTCCATTCAAGATCATTCAAGCTTAAGACTACTCAACAATAGTGGATTGAAGACCAATGTGGAGTTTCTCTTTTCATTTTTGCCTCTCCCACTCCATTTCTTCTCCTTCTAAGCTCACTTGAGCTGTCTCTGTTTTAACCCCCATCTTCTACCCCCTTTCTTGCATGTTTGAAACAAGATGACTCTTAGGCCATGCCTAGAGGAAAGCTTGTGAGAACCACCAGTTAGGGGACCTTTCATAAGTCTACTTGATTATGGTATGGCCCTACAGTCCCTTACAATGTAGTGTAGCCTTCAACCTTGTATGCTTCATGACATTTTTTATATAAATGATATATTGTCCATGTTATGCTTGCTTTAGCTTCATTTTCTATATTTCAGATCGTTTTCAAAAACACCATTGTTTTCATCTTCCAAAGGTCTCTAAAGTTTATGTTCAAGTGATTTTAAAAAAGTGTCTCTAAATTGGAGTTTCTTAAAGTTCAAGCCAAGAACTTTAGTTTTCTAAGCCTTAGAAAGCTCTCCAAAAACCTTCAATCTTTACCCTTGCATCAATGCATTTCACCCTCTTAAGTTGCATAAAAATGGCTTGCAAAACCCTCTTTCTAAGAGAAGTTTTCATTGATTTTCAAAGTATTCAAAACAACTCTCCCTTAGGGGAGGTTCTCAATGTTTTGCTCTCTTGAATATTGTGGTTGAAATTGTCGCATGAAGTCCTCTTTTGAGTGATTTTTCTCAAATTGACTATATGAACCCTTATTCCTTAGAGTGGTTTTCAACACTTTAAAAGTGGTTTTCCAAAATCCCCTCTTCAAGAAATGGTCAAAAAGTTCATTTCCATTAGTTTCCACCAAACTATTTTCAAAACTACTTATCCTATATTGATTTTCAAAAGTTTTACTCTGTCAAGTTTGGCTTGAAATGGTTCCAAGGTGACCCTTTTTAGAGTGGTTTCCAAAAATTAACCATATGAACCCTACACTTACTTGAGTGGTTTCCCTAAAATGGTTTTCAAAACCTCTTTTCAAAGTTTCATGCATAAGACCACCTTTTCCAAAACCACTAGGTCCAAACCCTAGTTCAAAACCACTTTTCCAAACTACCAAAACCACTAGGACAAAACCCTAGTTCAAAACCAATGTCCAAAATCACTAGGTCCAAACCCTAATTCAAAACCACCTTTCCAAAACCACAAGGTCCAAACCCTAGTTTGAAACCACCTTTTAAAACCCTAGATTAACTTAACCCTATCTGTCCAACCTTAGGTTAACTTGACCCTAGTTGTCCAACCGTAGGTTAACCTAACCTTAGTTAGTTAACCCTAGGTCATCCAACCCTAAGTTAACCTAACCCTAGTTCAATCTAACCCTAGGTTAAACTAATCCTAGTTAGTTAGCCCTAGGTCACCTTAACCCTAGGTTAACCTAACCCTAGTTAGTTAACCCTAGGTCCTCCTAACCTTAGTTACCCTAACCAAGGTGGGTTAAACTTCAAGGCTCCAATTCAAAGGCCCTTTTCAAATGATCTTTCAATTCAAAACCATTTTTATATCATGCTTTAAAAAACATCTTACTCTCATGAATTTTCAAAAATCAGTTTCAAAAATCTTTTCAAATGCTTCCATACTCTATCCCAAACTGTTTCCAAGAGCTCTCTTAAATTTGTCTTGACTAAAATGGCTAGAAACTTAACATTTTTTAAAACTATTTTTAAAATGCTTTTAAAAACTCACAACCCTAAGATGTCCCTAACCCTTTCATGGTTAAGGTTTTCAAGGGAAAGTGATGCATTAAATGTAACATTCAAAGCTTCATAATAGGGTTCTAAACCTAGCTGTTTTTCAAAACCTCTTTCAAAAACGATTTTTAAAGTCACATCCTGAAGACAATCTTAGTCATTCAATGATTATGGTTTGTTTAGAAAAGTGAGATATCAAGTAGGGTTCTATAACTCTAAAGCTCTAAAAACCTAAGAAAAGTTTGTAACCCCATTTCAAAACATGTTTTCAAAATTCATAACCTTAAAGAAGTTAGTCTTTCAATAACTAATGTCTCAAAGGTGGTGAGATATTCAACATACTTTCTATAAGGTATTCAAAAATAGTTTTCAAAAACTTTTGGAAGATAACTTCATAAGAGCTTTCCCAATCCAAACCCTATTTCAAAATCTTCAAATCAAGCTTTCAAAAAATATTTTGAAACTCCCTTGAGTTGTTTTAAAAACATTCCAAAACTCTCTTGATTTTCTTTCAAAAAAACTTCAAAAACACTTTCAAAGTTCCATTTAAAAACATTTCAAAACTCCCTTGAGTTTTTTCAAGAACATTTCAAAACTCTCTTGAGTTATTTCAGAAATATTTCGAAACTCCCTTGAGTTGCTTTGAAAATTTTTCTTAAGTTTTTCAAGTTGCTTACAAAAAGCACTACTAAAAACACCTTAAAAACATTTCCAAAAACATTCAAGTTCAATTTTAAGAACTTTCTAAAAACAATTCAAGTCCTATTTCAAAGGCATCTTCAAAACATTCCAAGTCCTATTCCAAGGGCATTTCCAAAACTCTCCAAGTCTAATTTCAAGTCAAGCTCTTTCAAGTTCAAGTTTCAAAAGAAATCTTTAAAGACTCCCATGAGTCCATTTTTAATTAGCCCTTGCACGAACTATGACTGACCTGATTCTCGTCAAATGAGATACGTAGGCAACTTAGGAAAACCTAGGTGCGGTCACCACGTCCTTTAAATGAACACCACGCCCTCCAAAAGGACACTTTTGAATAACATTTCAATCTTACAATTTTCAAAAGTCGCCTGAACTACGAATAACCTGATTCACCCCAAATAAGATATGTAAGCAACCTAAAATAGTGTGGTCATAACCTTTATTTTAACTCAAGTTCGCTTTTCAAAAGTTTGTATCAAGTTAAAATTTTCCATCTCGAACCACTTCAAAACTTTCTATTTTCAAACATCTTTTAAAAAACATGTATCATGCATCATTCATCCAAAAAATGATGACCATACCTGTTTTTCAAAATTCTAAAGTAGATAATAAATGGATATTAGTAACTGTTGATTCAAGTGAGTGAACAAAGGGTGGATAGACATGTAAGTACTGAAAGGGCGGGGTAGGAGGGTGACTTAGGATATCTTCCCTACACGTAACCAACCCCCGGACCATAGATTTCTGTTTCGAAGACCAAAATTGGAGTCACATTTTCAAAAGGACTTTAAAACATTTCAAAAAGTTGCTAAAAATCTCTTTTCTAAAAACCTTTTTAAGAAGGGCATTTCCAATGCCTTTTCGAAAAACTTAAGTTTAGTCTTCAGATTACACTTAACTTTTAGGTGACCTAGCACATAATTATATTAGGTGACGGCTCCAAAAATTTTTTAAAAGTCAAATAAAAAAAACGTTTTCAAGTTCAAACCCCCGTCGCACTTGTCCTTTGAAGAGGGTAAGTTCTAACAGAGAAAGTATCATGCTTTTTCTGAGCCAAGAAAGCTTGGTTTAAAAATTGAGGCGCGACTTCACCTCATATTTACTATCTCGAAAGCATAACCTCCTATTTGAGCCGTGAAAATACTCACCCTAAAACATTTGCCAATGGGCCTTCGGGCAAGCAGACTTGAAGACTGTGATTAGAACATTGGCTTACATCATATTTTGACTCTATATTGTTGTATCTTTGTGTTTTAATTATTTTCCTTTTATGTTGTATTATACTTTTATATTTTCATTTTAGCTTTATTTTAGATTTCATTCGGATGACTGCATTATTATTATTTTGTTGTATTCGAAGATTTATTTTATATTGGTTGAATTCTATGACTTAGTTCTTCTTGTGATTTGGTTTGGAGGATGGGTTGTGGATGTAGGAATATTGGATTAGAATTTCGGATGTGGTTGGAGTTTGGATACTTTGAGACTTGGTATTTTCTTTAAAACAACTTTTAAACAGGTTTTTATTAAATCAAATTTGTTCAAAATACAAATAGACTCACGCAGTTTTGTTCTAGGAATCTTCAAAATAAAAACTATCTTTAAAATGAATTTAAAATCATATTTTGACTAAAATCTGACTTGGATCTTGATTTTGACTTTGACTTTTCAACACTATACATTTTATTCCTTAAATTCCAGCTTTTGAAAAACTAGGACGTGACAACTTGGTATCAATATGATGACAGGGTAATCTAGCATGAGTTATATGATGATATATGCTTGTAACATGTTTAGAAAATTCCTACATGGTTGGTTTTGAAACTTGCGATATGTATATACTATGCTTAGTTCCTATTTATGCTTATGAATGGTTGAAGAGCATACCAGGACTATCTATTTTGGAATGTTTGAGTTTTGTGTGTTGTATTAGAACGATGCCACCTAGACAAAGGCAAGCTCGTGGAACATTGATTAGTGCTCCACGCGAGCCATGTGATGGGGCTCAATTTATGAGGAAGATGGCCAATGCTGTGACATTACTAGCCCAAAATGCAAAGGAAGAGGTACACCAACAGTAGAAGGAACCTCGAGTGATGTATGCGATTAGGGAGTATAATCAGTTGTCGCCTCCTCAGTTAGATGGCACTATCCGGGTAGTAAGACTACCAAACTCCTTGATGTGTTGGAGATTGTGGAGGATGGCCTTAGGGTTAAGATTGTTTCATTGAAATTGACTAGAGCAGTGGGTAGATGGTGGTTGACCATTAGGGACACTAGCAGATTCTTTGGAGGTACGAGGTACATTTTTTTGTATTTCTCCTTTAGGGTTATTTGTTCTTCTATTCAAGGGCTACGCATGGGTGGTTTCGGTTCGTGGTTTGAACAAAATCAAATTCTTACTATAGGTTCAAACTTCAAAAGGTAGGGGGTTTTCACTTGAGGTTTTTGAAATTGAGTTAATATGCTTGAGTTATTCATGAACCCATGGTAGAAATCATGTTTCTAGGACATTTGGATATGACATAGGGTTTTACATAAACTTGAATGTTTATATATGGGATCCTTGGTTGATTTGATAAAATTGATAATATGTTTATCATGTTATGATGTTTAATTTGAGGGTTCAGTAATTATTTGGGTTGTTGGGTTAGGATAGGTGATTATTCCATGATATCAATTTGAGAAAAAATTGAAAATTGAGAATGTAATATTTAATATATGAGATTCGAAATGTTTTTATGCCTAGGAGGTAATTAGAATTGATATTAAAGGCATAGGAGAATTTATGTAAATTATTTGAATAAAATAAGCAAGTTGGCATATTGAGTTTTATGATTTAAATGGAATTTATACTTGAGATATCGCTTTGTGCCTAGAGTTAATGTTATAACAATGTGATATTATTTGGATGAAAATGGTGATTTAAAGTGAGATGTTTACTTGCTTTAACTTAGTTCATGTTGGTTGCGTGTTGTTAGATGCCTAGTTTAGACTTTGAAATAATTATATGTTTGGTTTTATACCTTGGGTAGCTTACGCTTCTTCGCCGAAAACTTTTATGCTGATTTTTTCTTGATATTCATGCCATCCAGGAGTGATCTGGGAAAATCGGGTGCATTGACGACATTCTCCTATAGTTTCTTTTGAACTTTGGTTTCTTGGAAGTTTTGAATGATCTTGATTGATGGAGAAAATTCCTTGGGAAGTGTGCTTAAATTAAGCTTTTTGAAGCATCTGTGAGACAGTTGCTTGGTTTTCCAAAATGGCCTTCTTTGATCCATGCGATCATGGCATTTGGGAAGCAATCATCTTAATCGAACCGTACCAATGGAAAGCCTTCTAGAATGGCTTCAAGGAATTCACTGATTTACGCATTTCACTAGCTGTTTGATGGTGCATTATAATCAGGATATCAGGATTTGACATGGAAAATAGGAGGTGTCCTTTTTTCATTTTCCCAAGTTCCCAAAAATACCCTTCTTTGAGTCATTCGTTCATGACCTCTAGGTGATGTTATTGATAATCAAATTGTTCAAATGGAAAGCCTATTGCTCAGGCTTTTGGGAATTTCCTAATTCACACATTTTGTTAATCGTTTAACGGTGCATTTTAGCTCGGGAAGTGATGAAAAAGTTGGCCTTAGAGAAGCGTCTGTGATGCGCTTCTCGAAGCTTGTATTGATTAAAGTGTGTTTCAAGTCAAGGGACTCGCCTGGAAATGGTAGGAACTCTCTTCGAAGTGTCTTGGTGGATGCTAGTTTAATTCCCAAAGCCGGTATGGTCTTGAAAATGCGCTCGGGCATGTAAGAGTAAAATAGTCATTTTGGCCAGAGCTTGCTGGAATGAGACCGGAATGGACTTTGTTTCGACATAAGGGTGTGCTTGACTACCTAGAGGTAGTTTAGGGTGGTCTTACCGCTTTGGAGAACTTATACTTCCTAGAAAGCATGTCGAGGTGCCTAGGAGAAAAATGATCATTTTGACTGGGGGCTCTCCAGAAAGGGAATGGGACTAGTTTGAATGGCATATTGAACATGTTGGACATGTCTAGAGACAGTGTGGGTGGTCTTACCATATTGAAAAATTGGTACTTTCTCAAAAGACGTGCTAAGATGCCCAGGAGTAAAATGGTCATTTTGATCAAGGCTCTCTAGAATGGGACAGGGTTTGGTTTGAATGACATATTGAACATACCAGACTATCTGGAGACAATGACGCCGGGGTTAAACTGGGTTTATGAGTATTTCCGTCACTCCAACGGTTATGACAAGTTGGTTTCCAAAGGTATCCTATCATTTGGTAAACATGTCACAGCCAAGGGGTTACTTGCGGTGTGCTCGTATTAACCTGTTTATAATGCTTCCACCACTCCAAAGGATTGATAGTTTGTGAGTGCTTCTGCCACTAGTATCGCCTAATCTCATAAAATTGCCCGATGCCTAGGGGTATAACGGATATTCTACACTAGTAGGCTAGTAGGTGCCAAAAGTGAACTATTTAAAGTTTGTGAGTGTTTTCGTCACTCCAACGGTGTTGGTGATTGGTTTTGAAGACCGCCCAATCTCAGAAAACTGCTTGGAATGCTTTGAGGCATAAAATAATGCATAGGGGCGTTTTTGTCATTTTGGCCCCAGTTTAGCCCTCTGGGCGAAAGCGATTGATTTGATCTTAAAGGTTTGATTGATGTTTGGAAAGTCGGTTGGGCTTGATAGTGTTTTGAAGTTTTACTGGAGGACCGGTTTGGATTGAAAATTGCCGAGCGGGCAAAAAGGGGTGGTTGCAGCTCCCCCTCTTTTTATGTCTTTGCTTTTCGAAGCCAGAAAATGACCGAGTAAAAGTCCCATGTTGATCGCGAGGTAATTTGAGGGACTTGACGGTTTGAAATTCAAGGTTTAAAGTTTGACTTTTTAAGTTTACGGTTTCATTTTTCAAAATCATGTTTGGCGGGAAAAAGAATGATGTGGACGCGTGAGTCTCACGTGCCAAGATTGGCTTGGCCTGGAAGCATAACACTCATGCATTTGGATTGTCCTTCTTGGGATGCATTTGATACACGCATGCGGACTTGATGCTTAAAATAGCAATAGTTGTGACAAAAGGCTACGGGTTTACTTATTTTTTGGCCATTTTGGGAGCTTGTTGAGTCATTTTCTTAGGGGGAACACTCGGACATTGTTATTGAAGGTTCGGGAGATGTTAGGTCGCAGCCAGAAGTGTTTGTCGTTGTCGGATTTGTCACCGAAAAGCTGAGTTCGCTAGTAACCCACAGTGAGAATTGTTAGACTTTTGTTGATTTCTTCGCTTTGATGCCAAATCTTTGCGTATTAATAGCCCATCTTAGGGTTTTGATGCATTTCAAACACAATGGGCCAATTGATTTACTCGCAAGGGTTTTATCTGGGAATGGGGTTTTTGACAAAGCAGCTTGCTAGGCTTTATTTTCTTGCTAGTTGGGCATTGAAAACATTTATTGATTATTGTTTGAGAGGTTTTGAACAATTTTTAATTTTCTTGAAAATTTAATATCTGCAAATGTATTTTTTGCTTGAATATTGAATATTAAAAATGCTTGATTGTGTGTTAGGCTGCTTGTGGAGGATGGGATTGAGTTGATCGGCTAGGTTGAATGTTTAGGATGCCATGGGGAGCACAGGCTTTTGTTGTTGTGGTTGGTTGAAATTTCTAAAAAAGGTTTTCGTTGAAACCGAACTTTTCAAAAGAAACGTTCGAAAAACCTTGAAGCTTTGAGTTTCGAAATGAAACCTTTTAGAAGAAAAAGTTCAAAAAATTGAAACGAAACTTTTTGAAGTGAAAGTTTGAAAAGCTAGGAATTTGAAATGAAATTATTTTGAGGGGAAAAGTTCAGTAAAACCATGAAACTTGAGTTTTTGAAATGAAACGTTTTGAAAGGAAAGTTCGAAAACTTTAACTTTTAAACAAAACTTTTTGAAAGAAAAAGTTCGGAAACCTTTTAGAAACTTGAGACTCCTTGAGAAAAAAGTTTGAGCACCTTGAAACTTGATTTTTGAAATGAAACTTTTTGAAAGAAAAAGTTTGAAAACTTTGAAAGCTTTGACTTTGAAACAAAATTTTGAAGGAAAAAGTTCGAAAACCTTTTAGAACTTGAAACTCCTTGAGGAAAAATTTTGAGCATCTAGAAACTTGATTTTTTGAAACAAAACTTGAAAAAAAAATTGAAAACTTTAAAAGTTGATTTTGAAATGAAACTTTTTGAAGGAAAAAGTTCGGAAAACCTAGGGGATTGTTTTAAAACAAAACTTTTTGAGGGAAAAAGTTCGAAAAACCTTAGAACTAGATTTTTGAAACGAAACTTTTTAAAGGAAAAAGTTTATAAACCTTGACACTTGATTTGAATGGAACTTTTCAAACGCGAAAGTTTGGGAAACCTTGAAAATTGTTTTGAACTGGAACTTTTTGAAGGAAAAAGTTCGGGAAACATAGAAACTGATCATTTAAAATGGAACTTTTTGAAGGAGAAAGTTCGGAAAACTTTTGAGACTTGAAACAAGACTTTTTGAGAAAAGAGTTTGAAAACTAGAAATTTGAAATAAAATTTTTTTAGGCAAAAATTTGAAAACCTAGAAATTTGAAATGAAACTTTTAAGGAAAAAAGTTTGAAAACCTTGGAACTTGTTGTTGGAACGAAACGTTTTAAGGGAAAAGCTAAGGAAACCTTGGAAAATTGTAACAAAACTTTTTTAGGTAAAAAGTTTAATTAACCTAGAAAATTGTCTTGAAACAAAACTGTTTTTTTGAGAAAAAAGTTTGGGAAACCTTTGAAAGTTGTTTTGAAACAAAACTTTTTATGGGAAAAAGTTTGAAAACCTTGAACTTGATTTGAAATGGAACTTTTTGAAGGAGAAAGGTCTGGAAACATATGAAAATTGAAACCTTTCGAAGAAAGAGTTTTAAAAAACTGGTTTGAACTCAACACTCTGAAACTTTTTGAATAAAGAGTTTGGAAAACTCAATTGGACTTTAAAACTTGAAACTTTTTTAAGAAAAGTTTAGAAAACTCTATTGAACTTACAACTTGAAACTTTTTGAAGAAAAAGTTTAGAAAACTCGATTTGACTTCAAACTTGAAACTTTTTGAAGAAAAAGTATAGAAAACTTGTTTTGACTTGAAATTTTAAACTTCTTCCTTTTTGTCATCTTTCTTTTTTTCTTTCCTTTTTCTCTCTTTTATTCTTCTTCTTCTTCTTCTTCTTCTTCTTCTTCTTCTTCTTCTTCTATTTTTTCTTTGCTTGTTTTCTATTTTTTCCTTGTTTTCTTTTTCTTTTTCTTCTTTTTTTTTTTTTTTTTTTGCTTTTTTTTTTCCTCTTTTTCTTGTTAAATAATCTTCATGTTGATGAGTTCTAACTATCTCTTTCTCCTTTGTTTTGATTTCTGGATGTCTGACACTGGAGAGGGTAGCTCAGGAAGGGGCAGACGCTGAGGGAAAGAGCCTGCATTGATCCTGATGAGGATGTTGTTCGCTGGAGTGCTTCAAATCGTCCTAGGAGTAGTCATTCTTGCCATTCCTCTAGCCAGACTGTCTCCAGTAGCAGTCAGACGATGAATGGGGCTTCAGTTGCTCTAAAGGCTGAGGTGGAGGAGGTGATCGTTGTGGATCTTACTACTGGGTTCAGTATAGCTTTTGTTGGGCTTAGGCACCATAACTGCTCCTTTTTAGTGGAGCAGATGACTGTCCCTGATGTTCCTCCGCTGCGGGATTTAGAACATCATCGCAATATGTACTCCCGGTATGGGGTGATGCCACCTATGACACATAGTTCATTCAGGGGAGCCAGTCTCAATGCATTGAGCACCATGCAGCAGTCTGCCCCTTCTTATCACATCTACTTGAACCGAATTGGCTTTGGAGCCATCATGACTCTACAAACAGATCATCTTGATCATAAGCTAGCCGTCGGGTTGATAGAGAGATGGTTTGGGGAGACAGAGATGTTCCACTTGGTGGGCTTTGAGATTGGGCCCACTCCTTTTGACTGGGCTATGATTATCGGGCTATCTTTTGAGGTATGAGGATTCGGACTACTAGAGCTTAGGGTAGCCTCACCAGTTTTAGGCCTTTTATGCTCTTTTGGAGTTATGAGTATTTACTTATGAGGCGTCCGACTATGCTGGAGTCGGATCCCATTCCCGAGCCAAGAGATGGGCCCAATCCCTAGTGTTGAGGCAGACTCAGCTAATAGATTTTGTTTCTATGCTGGCCAACCCAGAGCTAGTGCAGCCAGATGATGTGACATGGAATCCCTTTGTTTTGTCTATTCATTATGGTGCCATGAATGAGGCTATCAGGTTGACCGGGTTCCGAGTCAACTTGAGTGGTCCCTACACTTAGGCGACTTATCTTGGCGAGAGATATTGGCGTTAGTTTCACCCCCATTTTTCGTGTTGCGATAGACCCTCCTCGGTATATGTTCGAGAATCACCAGCAGGGGGTGGACCCTCCTTACTTAGTTGGCTAGCCAGCGAGGCTTTCTTGCTGCCCCTGGAGATGAACTACAAAGCGCATTTTAGAAAGAGATCAATTGGGTCTTTTACGTGCATGGATCATGTAGTTGGGGATTATGTATTGGTCAAGGGGATTTGCTACCCGTGAGGAGTGCGAGGCCGCTTGCCAAGTGAGGGATCAATATCAAGTGGAGGTAGTGGGTCTGACTGCCCAGATGTCCATATTCTAGGCTCAGTTGGTATGATAGCTATAGCTCATCTCTCATTCTTTTTATTGCTATATGACTTCAATATTCTATTTTCTAACAAAAATTACTTTTCTCTTCTTTTTCCTTTTCTGTTAGAGTCAGTACAAGACCAGAGATTCTTCCAGTCAGCCTCCTCCTTTCGATCCAGAAATAGGGGATTATGATACAAATGATGACCTTGACCTCTGACAAGCCTTTGCCTTGGGATGTCTCTTCTTTCACTGTTACCTGGGTTTTTATTAGCACAATTTTATTTCCTCAGACAAGTTATTCTGTATATATTTATTTTGAAGTTGTGGGGCAGCTTCTATTAATGATGTTTATTTGATATGTATAACTATAAGCATGATGTTATATGGTGAGGAATAGCATTGTTATGCTCGGCCCATGATAGTCATTGAGGTTTTAACACAGGGATATGTGTGTCATACTTTGGATGGATGCGTAGGTTTACATAGAAATTTGAATGAATGCATGTCATACTTTTGGATGAATGCACAGGTTTACATAAGAATACAGATGAATACATGTATAGGTATATATAGGAATGCAGATGAATGCATGTATCGGTTCATACAGGGACTAATTATTAAGAAATTCCCGAGGGTTGCCCCAGGGTCCATGTTTAGTCATAGGGGAGAGAGTGTCTCCAACACCCTTCGAAATGTTAGTCTCTTAGGATCAAGACGTTCTCCGAATTTTGTTTCCTTTTCGGGAATTGCCTTTCTAGTTTTGCCATTTTCTTATCATGATGCGATAGCATTTGTCCCATTTTGGAGATTTAACCCATTAATTCTTCTTCTTTTTTCCCGTGGGACCCTCTTTTTGAGTATTTCTCACTCTCTTGAATATTTTTCTGGAACTTTCCTTCATATCTCTAAACTTTCTTGTGGTTTTAGATGGGTGATAACCAACTTGTCCTTTGCAAAGCGATAAAAAGCTTTTCTCTTAATCTGAGAAGACTTTTCTTAAGACCTTTAATACAGGCCGAGTTCAGGGGTTGTAAGAAACAAAATGATATATAGGCTCAAATTTTCTTACAATGGGGGCTTGAACCAAAACCATCTTCACGATTTGGAAGATAAGAGGTTGCCCCTGTATTCATTCATTTTTACAAATTGTCACTTTGTTGCTTAAGCTTACTTAGACTAAGTAATTTTCCTTGATCCGAGACGGCTTTCATTGAGACCATAATGTAGGCTAGGTTACAGAGTATATGAAAGAAAGAGTATAAAGGCTCAAATATTCACTTTTACCAGGTTCTTTGAGACCCGTGATCTCCTCTAAAAATTAGGCTCTCTTTTTCCGCTTTAGCTAACTTTTTGTGTCAGTTTTCTTTAAATCTTTGTCTCGCCTTTTTATTTTTCTTGCATTTTTCTCTTCTTTTTGGATTCAAACATTTTTTGGTATTTACTTGCAATTGAAACATTTTTTTTTTTAGGAGACATTAGTGTTTGTCTTGGAGCCTCTCCTTTCTCATTTGCTTTCTTTTTTTGTGTCCTTTGATTCATATATGCCTTTTTGCTTTGACCCATTGTGGGCGGCAATCATTGGGTCAATTTCGTGAAAGAATGTAACTGGCTCAAATGGGCTTTGCAAGGGGACATCTTTTACTGTATGGTAGAAGAATTGAGGGTCTCTCTTCATTTCAAGTTAAATTGCTTAGTCCATAAAGCTCTTTGCAAGACTTTTGATGATGTCATAAAGAATAATGCGTGCTTGTTAAGGGACCTTTTTTTTTTTTTTGGTGACCCAGGAACCACCCCAACCCCCAGCCCTTTGGACCTGTGGCTAGCATGTAAACCTGGAGGCGAGCAACCACCCCACAAGATAGTGCGCCGGGCTAGTCAAGGCCGAAGCCTTGGTGGGTGGCCCTAAGGGGGAGAAGACCCTATGGAGTTTCGAACACACAACCTATCTAAGTTTACGGCTCAGGAGTGCACCTTCTGCGTCGCTGGGCTACCCCTCAGGGTTCTTGTTAAGGGACTTATCCCCTACGTTGGACAGAATGCTTATGCTTACACCGATGTAAGGGATGGTTCTTGGTTTGGGTATTTGAATGGAAACCTCTTACAGCTTTAGTAGGTTGATCAAAGGAAAATGCTTCTTTTCACATGGATAAAATGATGGCTTCTCTTCATTTCGAGAGTTCAGCTGCTCATTACTTGTTAGGACATCCCTCAAGTGTCGCCCTTTTGGTTTATAAGCTATGCATGTCATGGTCGAGTCTACCCTTCTACTCCTTATCTTTGTTGAATGGTTTACTTATGCTATCTTATCCTTCAAGTTAGAGCACTACATTTCAGGGAGAATCCCTAAAAGAAACCATCATTCATAGAAAGCATGAGGCAAGAAGATATGCAGGAAAATGAACTTTGCTTTTATATAAAGAGTGTTGTTTACATGTAAGCTCTTAATTGAAAAGCAAACCAAAAGGTAGTATTTGGGAACATCACTCTTTTGACGACCTTTCAAATAGGCTTAGGCACTATACCAACATCCTCCATGCTCCATTTGCCGAATAGTTCATTTGGTGGCACGGGGCGGATCAAAAAATCGTCTGTAATATTGTTGGAGTTGGTGATAATAGTGTAGTTTTGGACCTCTTTTTTCTTCTTATAGTCTCCAGCTTCAGTGGTGTTCTTGCCCAGGATACTTCCCATGTCTTAAGTTGTTTCAATGACTTTTTCTTCCTTGTTGACTTCTTCTTCTTTCTCCATCAGT
Organism: Euryodendron excelsum; assembly: GCA_033060915.1. Classification (NCBI taxonomy): domain Eukaryota; kingdom Viridiplantae; phylum Streptophyta; class Magnoliopsida; order Ericales; family Pentaphylacaceae; genus Euryodendron; species Euryodendron excelsum. The sequence continues at coordinate 38,443,594 of CM065382.1, forward strand.
TGGCGGGGAACATTCCCCTTGGTTTTGAAAATTTCTTCTTAGTCCGGTACTTTGCCCAAGCTTTGCAGAGTTTCATTATTTTTAGCTTCTTGCTCATTTTCTTCTTCAGATACAGAAATCATGACCTTGGCAAATAGATTGGCCAACTCACCCTCTTCCCACTCGAAGGGTTCTTCTAGAGTGATTTCCTCACTTCCATATCCCATTGCTTCATAATCGTAGATGGTGGGATCAGTAGGACCTTCAGCGAGAAAACATGAAATTTCTTTCGACTTGAGATGTGTGCATTATTCTCCCCATCCAGTGGGAATGATAGGGAGCACTGGAAAAAACTAGATTTTGTAGCTCTTGCATATACGACACATTTCTCTCGTGGTCTCCTATCATGGGTTGATGGCCTATCCCATATCCTTCCCTATTGTTCTCCGTCTCAAGAATGTGAGCCGCTTCAGTGCATGGGTCATACCCTATGGACTCCATCAGTCGACGAGCTATGCTGCTATTCCAGATTTGAGAATTTTCATTCTGGGGCCAGATAATTATCGGGTTCATCCCTTCATCGGGATCTGGGAAATGCAACATGGCATGTATGTCTATCTCCTCCCATTTGATTTTTGCATTCCATTGATTCTTAAAGCAGTCAGCAGCATTTGCTCCCTCAGGGTCAGCTTTTCCCCCCATAATTAGATTGACTATGTGATTCGGCAATGGGTTTGTAGTGACATTCGTAGTAGGGGCCAGATTTGTCTCTTGAGTGTCGATGACCATTGCGCCTATCAGATCCTAGATTTTATGTTTCAAGGATAAACAACTCTCCATGTCATGTCCCTTCCCTCCAAAGTGGTACTCACAGGTAAGCGTCGGATTAAAGGTAAGTGGCAGGGGACTAGGCAGAGGTCAGGCCAGTATTGGGTTCAAATCTTTTGCTTTGAGTCTCGTGATATAAGCTTTTATCTGAGTACAGGCCAAACGGGTAAAGCCCCAATTTCTGTGGTCCACTCTATTAGGTTTGAAATATGGTCGAGTCACGATTGGTCCAGGGGCTTGAACAGGTGCCACATGTATATTCATCGTGGGAGAAGGTAAAGCTGGTCTTGGGTAATATTGCGAGAAGTACTGAGGTTGTTGGATTGGCAGTATTATAGACACTTTTCCCTATTTCTTGTTGGTCCTTTAGGTAGTGGCTACTTCTTCACAGTATTCAAGAAACTCTCACCAGGCTTGGAGTAGGGATCTATCCTCCTTCAAATTTTTAATCCATTCTCAATCATTTGTCTGTCACATCGCGATTTTTCGCACTTGAGAAAACACACGAGCGAGAAAAATATAGTACTCTCTTGTTAGAACTCATCCTCTTAGAAAGACGAGTGCGATTAGGTTTAAACTTGAAATTGATTTGATTAGGGGCTTTTGAAAAAGATATGGAGTCGCCACCTAACTTGATTAAGGTGAGTTAGGTCACCTAAAACTAAGTGCAATCTGAAGATTAAACTTAAGGTTTTTGAAAAGGTTTTAAAAAACTTTCTCAAGAGAGGGTTTTTGGAGAAAACAAGTTGTTTGGCAACCTTTGGAAAGACTTAAGCCCTTTTTGAAAATAACTCTATTTTTTGTCTTTGAAAACAGTTATTCTAGGTTTGGAAGCTAGTTACATATAGGGAAGATGCACTAGGCTATCACTCTATCTTGCCCTTGTGGTACCTACATGTCTATTCAGCCTAGGTTCACTCATTTAGAATCTTCAATTATTCAATGCCCAATTATATCCACTTTGAAAAGAATTTTAGAAAGAAGTTTGATATGATGCATGACATGCAAGTACAAGAAAAGAATTTGATTTTGAAAATAGATTTAGAAAAAGATTTAAGGCTTGAAAAAAGGTTATAGAAATTAGAAACTTGATAAAGGTTGTGAAATTGAAAACTTGAAAAAGGTTATGACCGCACCCATGAGGGTAGCCTACGTATCCCTTTGTTAGAAATCAGGTCAGTCATAGTTTGGACTCGGGGTCCAATTAAAAATAGACACTTTGAGATTTTTTTGAAAAGTTTAACTTGAAAAGGTTTGATCTGAAAAGGGTTTAATTTGAACTTTGAATAGAAGATTGAAAATTGAACTTTGATTTGAAATCAAACTTGAAATTGACTTTTGATTTGAAATTGAACTTGAGGAGTAGAACTTGGACTTGTTTTGGAAAGATTGAGTTGAGCTTTGAAATAGAATTTGGATTTGAATTTGAGTTGAAAAACCATCTTGGTTTAGAAAAGAGTTTTAGAAAATATTTGAAGCTTCCTAACTTTGAAATTAGAAAGGTTCGATTTGAACTTGAAAGGTTTGATTTTAGAGAGTTCCAATTTAGGAAAGTTTCCATTTAGAAAAGTTCCAAATTAGAAAAGCTTTGACTTAGAAAAGTTGAATTTAAGAAAGATTAGGAAAAGAGTTGATTGGATTGAGAAACACTTGACTTGAAATGGTTGGAAAATATTTGACTTGAATATTTGATTTGAAAGAATTTAGAAGTTAGAATTTGAAAAACTTGAACTTAGGAAAACTTTGAATTAAGAAGGTTCTATTTTAGGAAAGTTTTCAAATTATGAAAGTTTCCTTTTTAAGAAAGAGTTGATTTTGAAAAGATTTTAATTTGGAAAGTTTCAAATTTAGAAAGATTTGAACTTTGGAAAAATTTAGAAATTTGAAATTAAGAAAGCTTTGAGAATCTAGATTTAAGAAAGATTGAAATTAGGAAAGATTTGATAGTTTGAGATTCAGAAAGTCTGGATTTGGAAAGGTTTTGAAATTAGGAAAGATTTCACTTCCATTTTCTAAAGTTGAAGATTTAATTTTATTTCTAAAAATAGATGATTTGATTTTGTTTTCAAAATTTGAGGATTTGATTTGATTTCCTAAATTTGAATATTTGATTTGACATAAAATTGAAAATGTTGAATTTTAAAAATCTTGGATTTGGAGATCTAAGATTTGATAGAAAAAGAGATTTTGAAAATCTATGATTTGATGTAGAAAATAGATAGTCATTACTTTAGAAAGGAATTAGGGTTTCCTAATCATGGATTATATGGCTTGACTTGAACTTCAAGACAAAGAGTTTTTGGAAAGTAGATATTTGAAAAGAATTTTTAGGAAGTAGATTTGAAAAACTATTTGGAAAGAGGTTTAAATATGGACTTTTACAAGTCTCGTGAATGTCTCACTTTCCTAAAACGATTCTAGCCATGAACAGATTAGAATCATTCTAGGGTTGTGATTTTGAAAATAAATAGGGTTTTGAAATATAGACCACAATGATCACATTGAATATAACACTTTCCTAAAATAACCCTAACCATGGAATAGCTAGAATCACTTTAGGATTGTGATTTTGATAAAAACAATGTAGGGTTTAGATCTAGAATTTGGACCTTGATGGTCACATTGAAGATAACACTTTCCTAAAATAACCCTTAACCATGGAATGGCTAGAATCATCCTAGGAGTGTATTTTTGAAAAATAAGTTTGCAAGAGATTTTGAATGCAAGTTTTGAAAGAGAACTTTGAGGCAAGTTTGAAACAACATTGAATGCAATTTTGAATGCAATGCATGAACATGATAACTACAATGCAATAGGGTCGTGAACATACAAAACTAGATTTTACCGCATAATCAAGGAGACCAAACCCACACTATCAAAGGTTGAATTTGAAGAAAGCGCACAGTGACCTTCAACACTTCTTTCTAGGTATGAATCGGGAAGTCTCTTGTTTCAAGCATGCAAGAAGAGGAGGTAGAAGATGGGAATTAAAATAGAAAAAAATTCAAGTGGATTAGGAGGGAGAAGAGAGAGGGGGATTACATAAAAGTAAATAGAAAACCAACCTCATATTCTTCTTGCTTTGATTGCTTAGTTTGCTTTGCTTTACTTGAACCTTGAGAGTTTTGAAGTTGTAGCACTTGAGTCTTCAATAGATGTTTGGAGGCTTGTGTTTGAATATATGAGATGTATAAAGGTTAGGGTTTAAGTGTATGGAGGCTAGGGTTTGAGTGTATAAAGGCTAGGGCTTGAAGAAGCTTGAGAGAATTAGGGTTTGGAGAGACTTTGAACTCTGTTTTTAAAGAGACAGAGTTTCTAGACTGAATCTACGGACCTTTTTACGCAAGGAGAGAGTCTATATTTATAGGCAACTGAAATAACTTTGGCACCTGTTGCAGTGGCACCAGGACAAAAATTCCATTGACGCCACTCCTAGTGGCGCCAGGCCATTTATTGGCTTGGTGCCACTATGAGAGAACAATATTAATGTGATTTATATAGAGAACAATATTAATTTTTCTCATGTCAAATCTCAAAAGAGAAAATAAAAGAAAAGAAAGACACAAAAGAAAGAAAAAACAAAAAAAAACACAAAGAAAGATAAAGATTAAGGCTGCATTTGGTTGGATTTATCCAACCAGCTTTTTGCTTAAAAGCTACATGATAAGCCCAACCCGTTTGGGATGAAGCTTTTAGGCCGTTACTTTTAGGCTTTTTTAAGCTTCAAAAGCTTGAAAGCAAAAAGCTATCCCGAACCTTGCTTTTGGGCTTTTTCAACTGTAGCGGAGCTACAGTTCAATTGATGAAATGAGTAAAGTTACAATCTTGCCCTTACACAACTTGTATATTGTCATGGCATATCCGACTATAAAACCATCAACGAATGGTATCATCTACCTTCCACTGCACAAATTTGCTCGTTGCTCAAGGGAGCTCAAAGCGTACACCAAGGTCACCGTTGCTGCTTTTGCTGTTGCTCCGATCGTCGATCAGTACCTCCGGTGTTAGGATTTCTTCCCCCTGGTGTGTCCTCTCTCTTGTCATCAGGGGTTCGAATGATTTGTTGTGTGATGTACAATATATAGAGTTGCATCGCAAACAAATTTTTTGGGCTTTCAACTAGGGGGTTTTTGTTTAAGATTAGTAAGGTATTGTTATATGTGTATGTTAACTAAATTTGTCAGAGAAATAATGTTAGATCTAGTTCAGAAATTACCAAATTAGGGTTTCAAATTACATCAAATTTGTTAAGGGTTTTCGTTTATGGTTAGTAAGGTATTGTTATATGTGTATGTTAACTTAATGTTTCGGAGAAATAATGTTAGATCCGGTTCAAAAATTACAAATTAGGGTTTCAAATTAGATTGAATTTGTTGGGGGTTTTCGTTGATGGTTTAGTAAGGTATTGTTATATGTGTATATTAATTGAAGTTGGTGGACAAATAATGTTAGATCTGGTTCTTTCATTACCAAATTAGGGTTTGAAATTTAGATCGAATTTCTTACTTTTCTTGGGAGGTTTTGCCGGTCTTCATCTTCATCCTCAAAGTTTATTTCAAAACATGTACAAGTACTTCGACTTGCAATTATAGAGACATTTGGGTTTACGGGGCTTTCATCAGTGTATCATTTAGGGCTTTTGGGTTTATTGATCTTATATTCTCATAATCTTCTGTGTTTAATTAGGCCACCAGATAATTAGGTGTGTTTCATAAATTCAGAAATTTGGTTTATTAATCTTCCTTTCACACATTCTCACACCCTGTGAATGCATTTCAAGAGCTTGTAAATGCCAACAACAGTGTCTTTAGCTAACAACTTCTTCATTTGTGCTTTTAAACTTCATTTAATCACAAATTCCTTGGTTACTTTCACCCCTGTAATTGTAATATAAATAGGGTACAAATGCTAACCTTGGGATGAGGATGAGATTCAGAGTTCTGTTGTTTTGTTTGCATTGAAATTTATGTTGCAGTTGGATTTAGTTTTTGATCACCAAACCTGAAAACAAATTGACATGCCCCCTAAGGTTGTGGCTTGTGATATGCTGGGATTTCTTATCCAACAATAATGTGACTATCAACTTCTTTTAAATATTTTTTTTCTTTCCATATAGATAACATGACATCCCATGCATCCACTACCACATCTGCATGGCCACCAAGGATGTGCAAATGTGGTTTTAGTTATTGCATTGTCAAGATATCGAGATCAAAAGATAATCCAAGACGAGAATACTACTCTTGTCCTTGTCCAATGGTGAGTTTAAATCACAATATGTTTCTCTAATTTTTACATGAAAGTTATATTGTACGTAACACTAACACTTACACCTCATACATTAGACGTGGTAATTGGATTGGTTGGTGTGACCAAACAACCAGTCATATACCAACTCATGGGACACGTAATGCATCTGAAGCAAATAATCCAAATTTGGTACACCCAAGTTATGATATGATTATGAAGTTACAAGCTGATATACACCAACTGCAACAAACTTTACGTGTCTTTAAAGTAGTTCTATTTGTGATGTTTGTATTTATCACAATCTTACTATTACGAATGTAATAATGCTTCAGTGTGTCTTTAATTTCTTATATAAAGTTCATGACTGTCATTTCCAATATTGTATTAATTTGAATATTTTCATTTCCAATTTTGTAATGTATGTTAATTAACGGTTATAAAAATAGTCAAATGGCTGAACAAACCTCACAAAGACCTCGATCCCCACACAATGAGAACCGTAGAAGGCCAAAGTACTTTCAACCACCTAATGTGGAACCATCGAAAGCAAGTTGGGATTCAAAGAGTACACAAATCTTCCTGCAATGTGTCATTTGCCAAATCAAAAAGGGCAATAGGCCACATCAGTACTTGAGTAACAAGGGATATTCAAGTGTAATAGAAGACTACTTCAACATTACACAAAAGTTTCATGATCAAAAGAAAATGAAGAACAAGTACGAGGCACTGAAAAAAGACTGGACTGCATGGATGCACTTAAAAAATCCTGATCATGGCTGCACCAGACTTGGTTGGGACGATGATAGGAAAACCTATACTGCTCCAGATTGCTGGTAGGATAAGATGATCGGGGTACTATCTATTTCTATTTAACTATTCATGTTATGTTATATATATTTATTACATTAGTTCTATTATTGCAATGTTATGTTTTTTTTTTTTTAATTCCATAAACTATAATTGTTTTTCACTTTCATTACATGTCATTATGTATTGATTCCTTTATTTTAATTACCTCTTTACAGATGCATAAGCACTATGCAAGATTCAAAGATAAAGGCATAGAGCATGAGGAGTTAATGGAGATAATGTATGGAGGGTTGTCATCGACTGGGAAGACACAATGGACTCCTGGTGAGAGTTTGTCTACGACTGCTCTCCTTGATGAGAGTAGTGGAAACACCGACAATGATTACATTGGTTGTGACAATATGGGGCTGACTAACTTGACAATGGAAGATGGTGGGCCTTCTGGTGGAACTCCAGGAGAAAAGGTGACAGGCCGTAAAAGGGTGGATAAACATTTGACAAAGAAGTCTGTGTGTAAGAAGAAGAAAATTTCAGGAGCTGCACGTCTTAGCCAAACAATGGACCGCATGCTCGATGTGGTGAAGAGTCAGGGAAGTGAGTTGACTGTCAAACAATATGCTGACACCCATAATGCTACGGTTGCTAACTGCCTTGACAAATTGGGTACACTACCTGGGTTGACACTTGGTGATCCATTGTATATGACTGCCTTGAAGCTAATCACAGTCCCTGCAAACAGGGAAGTGTTTATGAGCCTCCCTAATGATGATATCCACATCAGTTGGCTGCAGCAAGAGCGTTCTAGAATGTATTATGCTTATACGCCCCCACATCCCTATCTTTACCCCCCACCTCCTCCTCTTCCTCCTAGTTACTGATCTGTGTTTGTAATGGTTGCTATCGGTTATGAATGTTTTTTATTTTCTACTGGATAATTGGTGTTGGTCACGGATGGTTTTTTTTTTTTTTTCTGTTGGACGAATGTTGTTGGTCATGGATGTTTTTTATTTTCTGTTAGATGATTGATGTTGGTCCTGTTTATTGTTGCATGATAAATTATTGAGTTTGAGTTGTGATTGTTGTTGTTGGACCAATTGACTTGTGATTACTGTTGTTGTTGGATGCGAGGTTTTTTAATTTTTTAGTTATGATTTTTGACCACAGGGACTTTAACAGGGTTTGATTATAATTAACAAGTTATGTATATAATGAGAACTAATAGGTTATGTATAATTTTAGAAATCTGATAATGTATGCAGTATGTTATACTCAGAACATCTATATTTTTATTGCATTTGAGTATTCTCCTCTCTAATATCACTTCTGTGAAGTTTCCAAAGGAGAAAACCAGGTGGGCATTCCTTATTCCACTGAACCCTATGGTGCATTCCTCTAGTTTTTTTCTTGAGTTTCTTGAAACTAACTGAGATTTGGTATCAAGCTTAGTTTTCTTACTCTATCTATTGTTGTTCATGTTTATGTACAGAACTCTTATTTCTTAGAGCTTTATGTGTATCCATGGAGTTTACCCATCTGGGTATCTGCTTCTTTCGATTTGTGGATTATATGTTGCATCAGTGAAGGATGAAATCTGTGTCTGAATAGCCAGTCATATACAGATGATCAAAGGGTTTTCTCATTTGGGTTTTACCAGGGAATTAAAAAAAATGTATGATTTATATGTTAGCAGCAGCTGTCATAATGGGATGATAATGGTTGTATTATCTCTTGTTTGTAGGTGGTTTGGAATTGACATGAGTGAGGATGAACTAGTACAACAATATAGATGGATCTAGTAGCTCCAGTGGCATTACAGAGGAGGAAGTTGCAATACTTTACAGTAGGCGCCGCCAAACATTGACAAATATGTTAGTAAAATCCAGTTTTGATTGTCTTCAACAGTATCACATGTCCTATGTTGATAAAGTGCCATGCCACACCTCAGCACTAACAAGGTGTGATTGGGTGATGAAATTGTTAATTAGTCATGACAGGCGTTGTCACGAAAATCTTCGTATGGAAAGTGACGTTTTTTTAAAATTATGCAGCGAACTAGTGAATAAATATGAACTTCAGGTACCTAAAAAAGGGTTGACAGTTAAGGAGAGTGTAGCCATCTTCTTGTACACGATAGGGAAGGGGTTAAGTAATCGAGAATTACAAGAACGTTTCCAACATTTTGGGGAAACAATTAATCGACACTTTCATTATGTTTTGAAAGCTGTTAAATATGGCAGCTCATATTTGTCAGCCAACTAATGATTAGAACTATGTCCACCCATACATTGGCAATAATCGAAAATATCATCCATTTAAGGTACGTTTCTAAAAGTTCCAAATATTTGATCGGTCATTTAAAGCTGATTGACTTACATATTTGTAATAGGACTGTATTGGGGCATTGGATGGGACACATGTTCATGCTAGGTTGCCACAAGAGGATGCGATACCGTATTTTGGTAGGAAAGGATGTCATACACAAAACATTCTTGCAATATGCGATTTTGACATGTGTTTCACTTTTGTATCTGCTGGATGGGAAGGTAGCATGCACGACTTCGAGTCTTCTACAACGTTGTAATGGACCCCAACAAGCACTTATCGCATCCACAAGGCGGTATGTTGTTATTTTTTTTTTCTTCAATTTTATTTCAATAAGGCTGAATTTTACTTACTTTGTAGATAAATACTATCTTGTCGATGTCGGTTATCCAAATAAGAAAGGATATCTTGCCCCATACAAGGGAGAACGATACCACTTCCAAGAGTTTCATAACGGAGAGCCACCCAATACTGAAAATGAGGCATTCAATCAATTACATTCTTCATTAAGAAGTGTTATTGAAAGAACATTTGGAGTATGGAATGCAAGATGGGCTATCCTGCGAGATATGCCGGCCTTTGAAATGAAAGTGCAAACTGCAATTGTAGGTGGGTAAATGGTAATTCATAATTTCATCAGGCGAAATGCTAAACGCAATGAAGTGTTTGATCGTATTGCAAATATTAAGGATTTTGTGTTGGAGGACAACGTGAATGATGCAAATATAAATGAAAAGCAGTCCTCTAACTTGATGAGTAATGATGAGGTACAAATGAATGCGTCTAGAGATAGGATACGACAACGTATTTCTCGACGTGCAAATCGTTGTAACCGATAGTTGGGTTTTGACTTGTACACTTCAAAATTGCGGTTGTTGCGTATGCCCATGTTGTTTGATTCCACTATTGTATTACCTATATTATTTATCTTTTGTTGTATGTTATGAGACTACTTACATCTATGTTTATTGTAGAATATTGTTCTCAGTTTATTTATGCATCTCATGTAATTCTACATTATTATAATATATATTCAATTTCTTATCAATTTGTATTATAATAATGACGTGTGACTTCTTTTTGTTCTATTTTATATTATATAATAACTTATAATTTATAAATTAACAATTATAAATTATTTGAACTTATTATAATTTATAGTTACAATAATAAATTACCAATTATATAACCAGATATTACAAATTGACGACTTTCTGATAAAATTTTATGTTTTTGCTTACCACACAACACCTAAGGACTAGTTTTACAGTACATGAGGGTACTATGGTTAGTCATACATAAAAAGCCTAAAAAAGCTTTCAAACAGTACCAAACGTCTTACATCAGCTTTTACGAAAATAAGCCAACTTTTTCTACAGATTACCAAACGCCCTATTCAAGCTTTTTTTTAAGCCAACTTTTCCATTGTGCTTATTTTAAGCAGCTTTTTCGTATAAAAAAAACTTTACCAAACGGGCCCTAAGTCAGAAGCCTGGCAGTAGCATAAAAAAATTCATTACCATTTCTACACTTTTGGTTGGTTGGTTGGTTGTTGCTTGCTAAAGAGATCAAGGAGGTAGGTTCCCCGAGCCTGAGGAGGACTGCTAAATCATGGCTTTGCTTTGATGTTTACTTCACCTGTAAACCTACTGTACTTCACCATATAATGCGTAAACCATCCCATCATTGTAATATGGCCTAACCTTCAACACCGATAATTCTGCATGCTGCCGCTTGTTTTTTTTTTTTTTTTTAAAATTTGAATTCCACATCAACCAAAGCAAAATTAGCAGCCATCGTTTTCATTTAATTCTGCATGCTTGTTCTCATAACTCCCAAGAATGTTTCAAGCCATGAACCGCAAACTTCTACCCATAAAGACAATGACACAGAATCATCACAAACCCCTGCCCAAACCCCAAAATCTGGACTCTAGGCCATAAGCCACTCACAAACCATACATTTAGTCAAAACAAACATGTTCTTGTTTATATACATATACATATATATATATATATATAAACTCAGATGGTTTACATATCTAATGCCATTGCTGTATGTATGACAAATAAGAACGATAGTGAGAGAAGGGGGGAGGGGGGTGGGAACCTGATCTGCTTCCTAACAGGAATTTCGAAGTTTCTGAATATTCTCAATTACGCCTTTTGCCACCACCCTTCTTCTTTCCTTGGCTCTTTTTACCACCCTTTTTCTTCTTCCCTTCACTGACTGCATAGGTGCTGTTATCACTTTGTCTAGGTGCAGCTGATTGCAATAAATGTTTCACATCCAGAACACCATCTCTGAAATGACCTACAGTTGATTTCAGCACTTTGTCCTCCGCCTTGCGCTTCTCTGCAACTTTTCTAGTATCACCACCGAGCTTCCCTCCAAATCGTCCAAGTACCAGACTCTATAAACTACAATAGTTAGCGCCTCCAGTTTGCAAAAGAAAATAAGTGTAATATAGCAATAGACAAGATAGAGCAACACATTAACCACCTCTTGTATCATTTTCTGCTCTCTTTCCTTCTGTTTCTTCATTGTTACTCGTGCTACACTCAGTGGTAATCTCTGCTTCTTGGGAGGCTGCGCCAAAGTCAAACACACTCGATAATGAAGCTTAAATACAATACAAATCTTCAAGTTAAGTGTCAAAAAAATAATGAAACGACGAGTTATTGTCACCTTCCCACCAAGAGCAACAACCTTCCTGTTTTCCAACTCCTTCCTCTCTTTCCATGTCATATGTGAGGAGCCTGAAATGGAATGAGAGTAAGCAAACAGGAATAATGAAAGTTATCAGGGACTAACATAATTGACAACAGGGAAAAACTTATAAGAGCAAATGCAACCAATTCAACATTGCCACCTTTTGGAAGAAACTAGAGCTACAGGATGCTCACATTCAACTAGGAACTAGGTAGATCTGCCATTAAATGATAAAGCACTATAATTCTCAACTTGATTCAGTCGGCATCATATCTGTTGGATTTAGAAACTAAATGATCTACCAGCTGCCAACTTTAACTAAGTCCAAATAGTTAGACTGCTAGTGAATTGTGAAAAAATGAATTCATTAGTGTATCTTAAAAATTTATCTCAAGTGCCCATAGGCCTGTCAAATTTCATACTATAGTTTCTTCTATATACTGACAAAACATCACATACCTTCATATGGGAAAATGTCAACACATTGTTTAAGCATAGGCATAAATAGCACATAAGCATCACTCTGGGATAGTTCACAATAAAGCACCGACGTGCATGACGGATACTGATATTACATCATATAGAGATGCTGACAATGACTCCAAAAAATTGGATATGGATACAGTTAAGACGAAAGAACAAATACACTTAAAATTTATGCATGAATATATGAACAAGATTTTTTTTTTGGTGTTTGGGGGGGGGGGGGGGGGGGGGGGGGGGGGGGGGGGGGTGGTTTGTTGGCTGTTGACATCACTTTCTCTTCTCTAGTTCAAGAGTTGCACAAGCAACCAAAGGAGATTCCATCGGTATTAGTAGTTGGCTAGTCAGCACTTAATCATTATCATGCTCTGCAACAACAGCAGTGACCTCAAAAAAAGGGGCGGTATGGCTGGGGCACGGCCACCTCCTGGTATCTCAACGGATACAGGCTGTTTTCATGCCAGGGTATCCTCCAAATGCCCCAAAAAATTAGGGAAGCCCTTGTTTTTATTCAAGCTTTCAAATTGCCAATATGTTTATCAACCTGTACCTGCACGTATCTTAAGGGCATCGGTATCCGATGCGATTAAGATAGAGATACGACTCCTCTAGAATTAAGCTTCCTAGCTAAGCTAAGAAGCGTATACATGGACATACAACACTGATACGAAATGACATGGACACCTTTCTGCTCATAAAGCTATTTCTTGTATGGTTAATCACTATGCGGACTTTTCCAAAAGCTGGTCAAATAGGAAACATTCAACTCGAGTATTATGATAGGCCAACATCGTCCATAACTTCTTCCATACAATCTCCAGTCATTTTATTATTCATATGACCTAAGAGTGCATTAGGCCCATGGCCTTTTTCATACAATATTTGTTGTCCTATTTATTGAAAAATGGATAATACAAATTTATTCCTAAAATTTCTCAAGTGTGATGCACATGCTCACTTTCACTAGTACTCTCACAAAGAGGTCATTGTCAAAAGTCTTGCTAAAACAATACCCAGAAAAAGAAAGAGATGATATCTAACAAGTCTGTATTATGGATTCAGTTCAAAAACCAATCAACTTTCGTAAAGTCAATTCAGCCCTTTATGCTCAAAACAAATTGCTTAAATTTTACTATCAAACTGCATCTCGCCTACTATAGTAACACAATATAAACAAAAAGACTGTATTTATTACTAAGCTGCTCAAGACATGCAAAAAAATGGTCCTCTTTGGTGCAGGCATTATGGTCATGATGCAGTTGCTGACATGGCATTGGACTATATGGAGCGCTTGGACAAATTAGGCAACCGTGGAAGGTATCTCAGAATCGCTCGAAATTTAACAAGTTGATAAAAAACACAATTCTAGGAATAACTCATTGCGACCCCGTCGCGATGATGAACACTAGAATTTTGGCAAATTCTATCGATTAGGCCTCGAAAATAGTGATTTTAGCATTTATAGTAATATTTAGATTTTCCATATCTTTTCTGTAGATGCCAGAATTTGACCCTGTCAGTTTTGACATGATTCTAGTGTCTTCAATTAATGGTTTCCGATTTTAGTTTGATTTTGCCATTTTTGATAATTTTATGTAATTTCCTAAATTTTGCACAATTAGAGTCCAATTAGGGTTTCTGGTCTTTTCCTATATAAACAAATGTATGGGCTTCATCCCAAGGCAGTTTTTGATTAATAATATTTGAGAGATTTCTCTTATGTTCTAACTTTGGATATTCTTTGTGAATCAACCAGTAATTGATACATTTTTTCTAGTATTCTACAAAATCAACAGATTAGAGAAGAGCTTAATGTTCGGTATTTGTGCACAAATCAACAAACCCTAACCCTAACCTGTTTATCACTTTTATCTCTATCCCTACAAGCTCCCTTGCATCAGTTGAAATCAGATCGAGACTATGTTCTTGCAATCATGCCACCGAGAAAGGTTCGTACTGTAGAAGAGATCAATGATAATGAGAACAAGGCAAGGACGCAGCAACAAATCAAGAAGTTGACTTAACAAGTTACCGCCCTTATGCAACAATGACAACCCCCACACCCACACGCTGTGGATGAGGAAGGCAATATAGCTGACAAAGAAGACAACCCTTTCAGTGGGTATCCACAAAGAGGAAGGGTGAGACGAGCTACAACACCAAAGAGAAATTCCAGATGTTGGGAATCAAGCCTGAAGATCGATATTCCTGAATTCCAGGGCAACCTCCCGCCTGACGAATTCCTAGATTGGGTCAATGCAGTAGAGGAAGTCTCGGACATCAAGGAGGTGTCAGAGAACAAACGGGTTCCACTGGTGGCCACGAGATTCCAAAGGAGGGCAGCTGCTTGGTGGCAGCATACAAAAGTGAGACGTACTAGGCAAGGAAAGATGAAGATTGACTCTTGGGAGAAATTGAAGAAACACATGCGTGCTTTGTTTTTACCACACTACACCACCAGATTATTTTACCCGAATCTGCAACAAGGGTCACGATCCGTGGATGATTACAACTTAGAGTTTTATCAATTGATAGCCCACAACAATTTGATTGAGACCAAGGATCAGATGGTCTCGCAATATATTGGAGGTTTGCATTAGCAAATTCAAGATAGTCTCAACTTATTTGATCCTTTTTGTCTCTAAAGCCCACCAATGAGCCCTGTAGTCAGAGAAGCAATTGAATCAAAGGATCAGTGGAAGGAACAGTTGGTCCGGAAACAGCCGCACAACAGCCCTTACTGGCCCGCCATCAACCAAGGGTAAGCCAAGAGAGGCAAGACCGTCAGGAGGGACTGTAGCCCCTACAGGGGGTCCATGGTGTTTCAAGTGTGGAGAACCAGGCCCCAGAATGACTGACTGCAAAAAAAGAGACCGGCCTGGGAAGAAACTTACTTGTGGAGGGTGAGGATATCGAAGAGGAACAAGATGCCGGCGACATCGCAAATGAAGCCTTTCCAGATGATAAGTGCCCAGAAGAGCATGTGGGGGGAGACCTTAGGCCTTTGTTGGTGGTTCGACGGTCATACCTAACACCACAACAGGAAAACGGAGAAGAGTGGTTACGCAACAATATTCTCTACTTGTACTCTGGGTGAAAAAGTTTGCCGCTTCGTTATTGATTCCGGTAGCTACAAGAACGTGGTGGCAGAGGATGCTATCAAGAAATTGGGACTGCTTACCGAGTAACATCCTAAACCATACAAGCTAGCATAGCTTAAGAAGGGTAATGAGGTAACTGTGTCGAAACGTTGCTGAGTATCTTTTTCCATTGGGGCCAAGTATAAAGATAAAGTGTGGTGTGATGTGATTACAATGGATGCTTGTCACCTTCTTTTGGGGAGCCATGGCAGATTGACAAAAAGGTAAAGCATAATGGCAGAAAGAATACTTACAGTATCATGTTTGATAGTGTCAATATTGTACTAATGCCTAGCAGGGAGTTATCTCCTAAATGGCCTTCCAAAAAGGCATCCAACTTATTGTCTAGGGCCTAGTTCGAGGAGGAGATGTCATCTTCAAAGTTTGTCTATGTGCTGATTGCTAAATAACAGAGCAGTGGGAGTAGTATTCCAAATGCTTTGCAGCCTTTGTTGGAGAAGTTTCAGGACGTATTTCCAGAAGATTTACCTGCAAAATTACCCCCACTCCGTGACATCTACCATCAAATAGACTTGATTCCCGGTTCCAATCTACCTAACCAGCTGCATTATCGGATGAGTCCAAAAGAGCATAAGGAACTTCAAAGTCAAGTAGAAGATTTAGTAAGAAAGGGGCATGTTCGGGAGAGTCTCAGCCCATGTGCAATGTCAGCCCCACCCACACCCAAGAAAGATGGGACCTGGTGAATGTGTGTCGACAGTTGGGCCATTAACAAAATTACTATTCATTATAGGTTCCCTATTCCGCGGTTAAATGACTTACTGGTTTAGCTAAGTGGTGCAACCACGTTTAGCAAGATCAACCTCAAGGGTGGCTACCATCAAATCCGGGTCCCGCATGGAGATGAGTGGAAAACGGCATTTAAGGCACGTGAAGGGCTGTACAAGTGGTTGGTGATGCCATTTGGTCTTTCTAACACTCCTAGTACTTTTATGCGGGTTATGAATCAGATGTTTCGACCTTATATTGGTAAGTCTATTGTGGTTTATTTTGATGACATTCTTATTCGTAGTGCCACTCTAGAATTACACATACAACATCTTCGGGAGGTCCTTTCAGTTTTGTGTCAGCAGAAATTGTTCAGATCTGTCAAAAAGTGCTCTTTTGCGGTGGACAGTGTGCTGTTTTTGGGTTATGTGGTGTCAAAAGACAGAATTTCAATTTACGGATCTAAGGTGGCAATAGTAGAGCAGTGGCCACAACCCAAGACACTTTTTGACGTTTAAAGTTTCCATGGTCTTGCAGCTATAGGCGTTTCATCCCACAATTCAGTACAATCATGGGCCTGATTACAGAGTGTATGCGGAGTGGTAAGTTCGTGTGAACAGAATAAGCAAACAGGGCTTTCAATGTGATCAAACAGAAATTGACAACCGCTCCTGTTCTTGTCTTGCCAGATTTTTCTTAACCTTTCGAGCTACATTGTGATGGCTCCAAGGTGGGCATTAGAGCTGTATTAATTCAAAGTTCTAAACCAGTTGCGTTCTTCAGTCAAAAACTCACAGGGGCCAAGTTAAACTATAGCACTTGTGATGTGGAGTTTTATGTTACGGTTCAAGCTTTACACCATTGGCACAGTTACTTGATACACCGCGAGTTTGTTTTATACTTTGATCATAATGCTCTAAGGTATATCAACCATCAAGACAAACTCTCGAGGCACTATGCGAGTTAGGCAACTTATTTGCAGCAATATACTTTTGTGCT
Organism: Euryodendron excelsum; assembly: GCA_033060915.1. Lineage (NCBI taxonomy): Eukaryota > Viridiplantae > Streptophyta > Magnoliopsida > Ericales > Pentaphylacaceae > Euryodendron > Euryodendron excelsum. Next base: position 38,460,846 of record CM065382.1, read on the forward strand.
CAAGTATAAAGCAGGGGCTTTGAATCAAGTGGCTGATGCCCTTAGTCGTCGTGCTCTCTACCTCACAGTGATGCAGACCAAGGTACTTGGGTTAGATTCTTTTCGTGAGTTATATGCGATCGACCCATATTTTGCAACAGTGGTAGGAGATGTTAATGCAAGAGTTCGAAGTGACTTTCACTAGCAGGATGGTTTTCTCTTCAAAGGAAACCAACTTTGTGCTCCTGATAATAGCCTCTGCCTTCAGGTTGTTGATACACATCAGAGGTTAGTGGAATTCGAGGTGGGTGACTATGTTTGGGCAATTTTGACCAAAGATCGCTTTTCTATGGGTGATTACAACAAGTTGTCAGCTCATAAAAATTGGGCCAGTTGAAATCATTGAGAAAATCAACCCCAATACTTACAAGTTGAAGCTTCCCAGTCATCTTCGCACTATGGCCATGTTCAATGTTAAACACCTTGTTCCATACCGTGGCGACAATTTAGACAATGAGCCTACAAATTCAAAGACGAATTATCTTCATCCTATGGAGAATGATGCAGCAATTAACGTGGCATTGGACTATATGGAGTGCTTGGACAGGTCCAAGCGCAAATTAGACAGCCACGGGAGGTATCTTGAAATCGTGTAAAATTTGGTCAGGTCGGTTGATGGAAAACGCGATTCTAGGAATAACTCATGCAACCCCATCGCGATGATGAACACTGGAATTTTGGCAAATTCCATCGTTTAGGCATTGAAGAGAGTGATTTTTCCGTTTATTAGATTTCCCATATCTTTTGCTATAGATGCCAGAATTTGACCCCATTAGTTCTGGCATGATTAGGTGTCTTAGATTAGTGGTTTCCGGTTTTAGTTTAATTTTGCCATTTTTGGTAACTTTATGTAATTACCTAATTTTCGCACAACTATAGTTCAATTAGGGTTTTCAATCTTTTCCTATATAAACAGATGTATGGGCTTCGTCCCAAGGCAACTTTTGATTAATAATATTTGAGAGATTTCTCTTATTTTTTGACTTTGGGTATTATTTGTGAATCAACTAGTAGTTGATGCCTTTTTTCTGGTATTCTGCGAAATCAACAGATTAAAGAAGAGTTTAGTATTCGGTATTCGTACGCAAATCAACGAATCCTAACCTATTTATCACTTTTATCCCTTTTCCTACATGCTCCCTTGCATCAGGTTCCCAACAAGTTGGATGAAAATAAGGTGGCTCTTAGTTTGCACAAGAGGCATCTACATCCCACTGCATCAGATCCAACAAAAGGAATCTTAGTTCTCAAGGAATAAAATATTGCACCAAGCTTACCGACAACATTATGCAGATGGGTTCTACTTAGATTTCTACGCAGCCTTTGTAGAGGTTGCACCCCTTTTGATAGTTTTTGTGTATGATATTGTTTTATAATCAAAAAAAGGTTTTCTATTGTGTTGTTTTCTTTTGTACCTCTGGTGAAATTAAATTCTCATTTGATGTGATCTTGAAAACACCTGCTTTCCATCTTTTCTCACACAACCTTTGTAAGAAATCTCTTCTATGAAAAGTTTACCATAATAGTTAGCATTTAGGCTACTTTTGATACATTTCATATCATTTATGGGGATCTAACCCCTTTTAGAGGCCATGCAGTTGTGCCCTATATGGAAGTTATTTTCTATCTGTCTGTGAATAATATTGTCAGTCAGTTCAGAGTTGAACTTCATGTCATTTGAGCTTTAGGAATTTTGATCATGTTAGAGGTAAAGATATTTTGCACTAATCCAAAAATATCACTTAAGCAATGAATTTTTTTTTTTTTGGGATTTTTCCTACAATCCCCTTCATGTATGTAAAATACTAATTAATCACAAGTCAAACTTGGTCTAGTCATGTAAGTAGGTTTACTGTGATGATAGTTAAGAGAAACAAAAAACTCTCGAAATCAATCTTAGCTTTTGTTTATCAAGCTATCAGGGAAAGAAAAGCCATGCAACCCCTACAAAATGACACTGGGTTATGGCACGTGTCCACATTTGTTCTACTAATTTTTTCAATATAGGGCGTACATATGATCTTGAGGGAGGATTATATGCATATACACTCTCTATCTATACTTTTTATATATTTCATATTATGAGTCACTGGACAACTGCGGCTAGGACGGTTCTTGTTCTTCTGGAAGTTGTGACCTTTGAGGAGATAGGCTATGATTTATTGGGTTGAATTTTGGAGCTTTTTGTGTTCGCTAATACCTTTTACGTAGGGGGGCACAGTGACTTTTCGACAGTGATTACTTGCCTCTCTATCTCACATTAATTTTGTTTTTCCTATTTGATGTTATATATGTCTTATTGATTTATTATAATGTTCTAGACTGAATTTTAGTATTGTGAAACATTCATGTATTTTGTAACATTTTCTAACACACATCTCTGGACAAAGTGCATGCTACCAACAAGTGTAGCGTCTTTGCTCTTGACCTGGTAGTTGAGTGTTATGGCATCGGCCTAGCAGGACCGCACTTGCTCGAGGTTGAGGGTTTAGAACATGGAATCAGCAGAAGTTTATGGATTCCTGTATCATTTGGCCTCAAGAAAAGGACGAAAAGAAAAACTGTGCGCAATTTTCTTTAAAGCCAATTGTTGGAAAAGTACTCCTATGTCATATTGGAGGTTGAGGTGCCATGTGAAAACCCTGTTCTATACAGTTACTTAAAGCATATGGGTTTACATTGTCACTTTGCTAAGGTTTCAAGAAGGAGAAGTATATATATCTCTCTTTCTGACAAGCAAGATGGATAGTGGACATGTTTACCAAGATGATCACCAGAAAAAATTTCTTTCACAAGGCATATTAAGTTTTAAAATTTAGTGGGGACTATTGGACTACATTATCTTTTCAAATAGATTATAATCATTTTGTAACAAATGAGGAATTAATTGCTATCCTTTTTCGAATTAAACCAAAATTTAGAGTTATGACATTCATGCCCTTGAAAAAGTTTGAATCTGGTTAAGATTCAAAACTAAGCTCTCCTATGAAATCAATAAGAACAAACGAGAATTCAACAAACTTCCTTGAAAGCCAAAAATGAAAGATATGCATTAAAATTGATTTCAATCTATGCACCGGCAATTTGAAATCCTTAAATATCCATTAGTTCCGCTCCCTCCAAATGCACCACCACACCCATGGGAGCTACAATCCAAGGCTTCCTCAGCCTGTAAACACAATTCATAACACTCAAGAACAAAATCTGACATAACCCAATGAACTCTAAACATAGAAAACAACATACTCCAAAGCTCCTAAGCAAAATTGCAATGAACAAAGAGATGATAAATCCACTCATTCATCCACTTTACTACATATGCAACACCAAGGCATCACCATGCCTCTTCTTCCTAGGTAATCTACATTGAGGATGGAATCCGAAGTAGCAAACCAAATGAAAAGAGCCACCTTAACTGGAGCTCCCACCTTTTAAATGCTCTTCCAAGGAAATGTTCTACCCATAAAACCTTCGAGAATATCACAAAAGGAGATTAAAAAAATTACATCAGTTGCTATTATGTTTCTGATGAAGTCAAGGGTGCATATTCAGCACAGGTAGCAAGCCATTAAGGTATGGCTCCATAATCTCATAACAACATTTCTGAAAAGTTTCCACTGGGGATTTGTACTTGCAGCATTAACTGCTTTACCAATGGCTGTAAGGGCCCGTTTGGTACTGTTTTTTTTTTTTAGCTTTTTTAGTTTTGTTTTTTTAGCTTATAAGCAAAAAAGCTAGAATTTTTTTTTATTTTTTGCTTTTATAAGCTAAAGATAAGCAAAAAAGCAAAAAGCAAAAAATCCAAAAAAAATTGGCTTTTTTGCTTATAAGCTAAAAAAAAGCTAGGCCGAATAGCCCTACCAAACGGGCCCTAATTAGCTGGACACTACAACGATTCTAGTGAAAGCTATTGGGTTTGGCACAAGTATGACAACATCATAACAAAATGCAAGCTCTCTCTCTCTCTCTCTCTCTCTCTCTCTCTACATGTTTGGTGAATAAAATGGCTTGTAGTGTGTGGCATGTCAGCATATACACTTCTTCCTCCCTATTCCTCTGTTCGAAAGTAATTACCATAGATGGCGAGAACCAAAAACCTCCGGATGGGACTTCCAAGTTGACTCAGCAGAATTCTTTTTCAAAGGGGGCATAGAGGGTAAAAGACAGATTTCCTAGGTATAAGCCTTGAGAAAGGATGAGTTTTTGCCGTGATGCAGAGACAGAATAAGAAAGTTTGTGTCCATCAACCAAAGATTGACTGAAGCACCACCAAATAAGACCCTTTTTCAATATATCAGCTGAAGCAGTTCCTTGTAAATTCTTCTCATCAAATTGTATTTGGTTTGAGGAAACAGGTAATCATCCTAGGTATCTATTAATCTGTATGCATCTTTTAGCTAGAGAGGAGCTAAGAGAAGAGAGAAATGCTATTAGGAATTGTTTTATCTTTTAACTTATCCACAACTTCTAATTCCCAATCTTAAACCGCCCGACAAAAACAGGCTCCCAAGCAATCCCTATGTCCTTAATCCGTAAAATAGTCGTCCAAAAAGCATTCTTATTCCTAGCAATAACATAGAGATCCAAGACAATAGAAAACCACCGGCACATAATTTAATGCAATTATAAGCTTAGGAAAGCTTTCACAAAGATTTCTTCCCATGAAACACTTCCTTATGGCAAGCCATGCTGAATGAGCCTTTAGATGCGTAAGTTATAACAAAATGTAAGTGACCAATGTTACTACAAACATAGAAGCTAAGGTAGAAAGTGCGCAATCATTGTCAAGGAGTAAACAGGCTCAACAGTAGATGTACTTTGTGTATATGGAACTACGTGAGGTTCAGAGCAAGTTCAGTTTCATTAATTGGATTTATCTCATGGGTCACTTCTTCATAATCATGTAAATTTTGTACTTTTGGTTTTCACCCAATGATGATGATGTGATACACAGGCATAAACCCATTTTTTTAGGGTAAGTACATAGCCATAAAACCCTCCACTATTCAACCTAGATTTAAAAACTGAACAAGTCTACAAAGCTTATACAGACACAAACACAAAAGCCCACATCAGGAAAACTATTTAAACACATAATTATATGTTTGACATCAAAGTTATTAGCTTAATGCGAAGTGTAAGAAATAAAAGTATTACCCAAAAACTCAATATCTTTCATAATGGACTGAATGTCCATTTTATGGTCCTTGAAATCCCTATAGCTTTTTGTGGTTGTTGATCGTCCTTCTCTACCAGCTTGCTTTTTCTTATTCATTTCCGAACTGTTTGATTCAGCTGCAAAGAAAATAACAAAACAAAACAAAAAAACTGAGGTAATTCGTAAAATCCATAAACCACACAGGAATTACGCACCAACTCCAGATAACAAAGAAATCAACACTTAACAACACACTGTTAAGCTACAAATTGTTACTTTCTCATTCAGTACTCAGAAACTAAAGATGACGAAGAAGCCAAAACTATTATAAGCAAACAAATATATAAAAAAAATAATTACAAAAAAATACCCAAACTATCTAGACTATTATTAGACAACTTCCTACAATTGAAGGTGGATTTTCTAATAGTGCATAGAGGCAGCCATAGTTACTGAAGAGGAGGAGACAACAAATGATTGAGAGTCCAATTCAGATTATGACGTGTAGGAGAGAAACTAACCTCCGCTATTGGGTGGTTTCCGGAGAAGGATAGGGTTTATCGTCGGCGAAGAGCAAAACCCTTCAGAATTGGATTGTCGGATCCGGTGAATAGTTGAGTTGAGACTCGAGAGAAACACAGGGAGAAAAGGGGCATCGCACTGATATAGGGTTGTGCCTTCGATTATTATATCGTCATATCTAGATCCGTACGGTTCTCGTGAACCGGGAACGCAGCCACCAGTTTTATTTATCGATAGATACACGGGAGTGAATTTAAATGTATTAAATAAATGTAGACTTCACCGCTTTATGTTTATCAATGACAATAATTTAATGGAAAAAATTGGTGATTCTAGCATTTTATTTTGTTTTCGGAATTTGTTGAGAAAGGTTCAAATGAACCACTAGAGTGACTGCTATGTATTAGAGCCCGTTTGGAATAATTTTTTTACTAAATAAGCTGCTTAAAAAATACATAATAATAAGTTGGTTTAAAAAAAATCTGGTTGAAGTGTTTGGTACTAGTTTAAAGTTTTTTTTTTTTACTTTTTTATATAAAAATGATCAAAGCACCCTCAAAATAAATTAGATTATATATTCGTGATATTTTATGAAGCTAAAAAATATTAGAACATTAATTATGGTAGGATACTAATTTATTTTTAAAATTTTCAAAATTAATTATTGTTCTAAATTTCCACTACAGTACAATAAGGAAAAAACACTTCAAATTTTTTGTTTTTTGTTTTTTGGCTTATTAGTCTAAAAACAGCTAGCTTATTATAAGATAAAAATGCTTGCTACCAAACACCACATACTTATTTTAAACAAAAAGCTAAAAAAAAGTACTCAAAATAAGTTGATCCTAAATAGGCCCCCTAAGGATGACAAATTGACCCAAAAAAATCCAAACCACACTTCACTAATTCAGTAATAGGAAGGATTTGAGATATGAACAAATAGATTAGGAATGTGGTATAGAAAAAAAAATACAACCAGAAACGAGTTTAGAACGGGATAGGATTTACGTCATCTCACCTGGCCTAGATTATATTATGAAATCTCTAAATACTCATTTTATATTTTAATAATGCAAAATATCTTTAGTTAGTAAATATTAGAATTTCAATGTTACTTTTTGCTATTGGATTGTAGTCTCTTTCTTTATCAATTTTCTTATATTGTATGTGTTTGTATAATTTGTCTTTTTTTATTTTGAGATTTTATACGGATTTAACCCGTTCAAACCAAAACACAATTAAATTAAGTGGGACAAAAACAGGATGAGAAGGTTCAACTTCTCACAGATTTACAACAAAGATAGAGTTTTTCTATTAGGGGCAGGATAGGGTTTAGCCTAACCCGTACCAAACTCGACTAGTCATATTCAAATTTCTACGGTTCTTATATGATTTGAACCGGTTCAAGGTTTTTGAACCATGAACCGAGCCAATTAGCCCATAGAACCAACTCAAACCAGTTCAAATGATTTCAAAATTTTGTGAAATAGTAATCCATAATTTCTCAAGAAATTTACAAACTACATACAAAATATTTAAGTTCAAAAACTTAAAACATAATAAGTTTTGGGCTGCCACATGTGGTGAGTCAACTCTACCCATTCCTAGCAAAATATTAAGCTCAAACCATGTGCTCAATTATAGGCAAAGTGATAACAAACACCATGACAAATGTAAAGCAAATACAATACGGTGATCAAAAGCATCAAACATCAGGGGTGTGACGAAGATTATGTTATGTAGTTTGAACAGAGTGAAGAAGATTAAAGACCTCCAACAAGCTGTAATGGAGACCGAAATTAACCTCTCTACAAAGTCTGTGTTTGAATTAAAGATTTAATGATGAAAAATAAAATAAAAAGGTAAGAGAAAAGAGAACATAAATCCTCTTTCATTTGTTTTCTTTTTCCTTACTTTTTCCTTTTCTTTCACTTTTCTATTAATAAATCTATGGTCTAAACACAACCTAAGCAAATTAATTGGAGAAAAAAAATCAAGATTTGGGGGTTAATAAGTGTTTGTTTTCATGTAGGTATGTATTACATTGTAGTATTTATAGTCAGGGGCAAAGCGAGAAATTTATTTCAGGGGTGTCAAAACTTAAAATAAAAAAAAAAATCTTCACCCACTGCTACAATTATCATAGTTTAAGTATTCCTTACACATATTTCACAATTGAAGTAGAAGACAATTTTGTTTATGAAAAATAAAATCAACTTATATTCAATTTCAAGAAAATAGGACCAAAAAAAACTAAGTAATCAAAATATATGAAAGAAAGTTACATAAAAAGGGGCGAACCCTATACAGTAGATATATACAAAAAGTTTTAGTACTTTTAAGCTTTGTTGCCTATAGATCAATAGAAATTTCAAATTAAACAAATGAGCTTTGTTGCCTATACTATAAGCTTTGCTGCCTATACTACAGATGACAACTATAGCAAAAAAAATAAATCACAAATTAAACAAATTTCACCGTTTATTTTCTAGAATGGAATCTGAAAAATATTTTGTTGGAGCCAAAATGTCTTTATCCACAAAATCTTCAAAATTCCAAATCTTTTATTGTTTCTTGGATCCCCCAAAAAACATAAATAAGATTACATAAACAATCAAATCAAACACACTTATAACCTAATATATCCATATATGATATATGTAGATAACATACCTATTGCATCAAGCTAGTGATGTGAATGTCTATGAAGTAGTGAACTCTTCCAAAGATAATATGTATGAAACGAAAGCTGCAGACTCACAGACTCGTCTGAGACGAGTTTAAGATTTTTAGGTCTTTGATTTTTATTTATTGTTGTGACTTTGTTTGTGTGTGTTTAATGGGCAAGCTCACTTGTTAGGTGATATTCATTAAAAACCCGCAAACATTAATTTGATTGGGTTTTAAATAATATATATTAAAGCCCACGATCGTCAAGAACTTTGGATCTCCAAGTAAAATCCATAATCTACTATACAAAAATAGTTAAATTTCGTGAAACATTCATTTGTATATTATATATAAGGGTACATACGTTATATATATATATATACACACACACATAAGTCAAGTACCCTATTATTGATTATTAAAAGTTTCTTAATTTGTGATTGATTATTGTCGAATTTTTAGCTTGCCATAGTCTCCATGACATTTTTTTTTTAAATTCAAAAACTTAAAAAATTTGAATTATGACTTTAAAGATTAAAGACCTAAAAACTAATTGCCACAACATATACTATCGTTCTATTTGTGTTATAATAAAGAATCTTTAGCATGAAAATGGTAATGAATTATCAAAATACATACACATGTGAATATTAGTTTGTTACTAATTATTTGATAATTTCTGTAGGTTAGGTCATAGGCTCATGAAATTTTTTTCTTGATTTGATAATTTGAATAAATGTTGTAAATTCATGATATTTGTAATATCTACAAAATAGAAGTAAACTTTTTGAGTAGCTTAAATAAAATTTCTTGATAAAAATAGGTATTAAAAAATAAAAAGAAAGTGTAAATTAAGGCCAAGAGTATTGGATTTCAATTACCATTATAATTAGTTCCTTTTTCTTTTAACATCTATTATACTAGCTAAAACACTGTGCAACGCAAGGATGAGAGACCATATTTAAGATTGTTTAAGCACATAGTAAGCAGCTTGCTAAATCTACACTCTAAATAACTATATCCATTATTTTAGAAAACATTAAAGCCAAAATTTTCATCCAGTTGTGTGAATTTGTTCAATGCCGAGCTTTCAAGAATTTTCAACATTACAACTGAATTTAGAAGTTTTGAACTTTTATTTTACTTATCCAATTTTTTCCTAATTTTAAAAATATCCAATTAATTAATAAAAAATACAAAAAAAAAAACCATATTTCATGTACTTTGAATATAAATTTCTTGTCACCTAATAGTTTGGCTTTTTAGTTGAAATTTTGACGAATTGAAGCTTGGTCAATTGAACCAATTGTCCCCTTGAAATTTTCAAATATTTTGCTGTTGATTTTGCTACCATTTGTTTCACTGGGAGATGTTCAGTGTTCTCATTTATAAAAATTACTCCAATTATGATTTTCTTCCTCTTCCTTCTACTGAACCCATTCATTCCCATATTTTACCAAAAACTGCTGGCTTTTAGTTCTAAAGACCATGCTCTTTTTTTTTTTTTTCCTTTATTTTTTGCCCTTTTAAATTCTATCCTCAAGTGGTCTCTTTGGACTACACGTAACGAAATCTTGTTTCAAAACATTCCTCTTCATCCACTCTTTTTTATCTATCAAAAAAATAAAATAAAATACAGCAGGTCCGCTTTTTTTTTTTTTAGGGCTTTGGGCTAAAAACATACAGTAGTACATAGCTCTACTTCGTACCCAAATTTATTTGGGCATGGCATAAGATCCTGCGACAAGTTCTCCCCAAGCCCACCCTTTTTGTTAAGTTGATTTAATAGCTAATGCATTATTTATCTTTGCGCAAAAAAATAAAATACTTCTCTGGGGTAGTAACATGTACTAGAATTTCACATTCATTGCAAAGCTTTTGGTTAAGGCTAACATAAGGCTAAGCAACAGGGGCCGTCACAGTAGCACAAGATAATTATAACCTTAATGGGACCCTCCCTGTGAATATTGAAACCAAAGAGCAAACAAACCAAACAGTAAGCCTACATTCGGCCCCTCCTGTCCTGTCCCAGTAATGCAGTAGTTAGGGCATACATTGTGCCGCAACCCTTTTTAAGTTATTAATTCTTTTAACTTTGGACCCAGCAAGCAAAAGAGGTGAAGCAACACTATCAAAATCAGGGCAAAACAAACACCAGTCAAAAAACTTATTTTTCCTTCCCCTTTGAATTTTGTTGGATAAGGGAGAAACATGCACGTCTGCAGTGAGAATAGAGAAGGGCTGGATTCATGACTGCTCCCATGAAACCAAGAAGCCGGCCAGCTAGAGCTTGCAGCACTACCCAAACTGCTGCTCTTAATGATCTCTACCAAATATGGTTCAGTAACAAATTTTTGCCATGTTGTAGAGGGGCGTCAAATATATCAGTGGCACAATTTGACAGCTATATAAATAGTTCATTACTGTTAACTAATAGGCCATTGACCAAAAAGTAAAAATCAACAGAGTATTACAACATCAGGAAGAAAAACATCATCGTTTGACATCTTCGGATACTATATTTTTCCTAGCATAAGAAAATCTGGGCCATACAGAACTATACGTTAATACATCCATCCCTATTTCACCAATTTGGGCAACCGCATGTTGTGACTATTTGGTAAAGGCCAATTGGTTGATGAGAAGAAATAAGTCCTATGCCACTTCTATAGGACAGAAAATATTCCATATAATGTGGACAAGCCAATTTGGGAAGACGGAGACAAGAGAGACTGGAGAAAGAACTCCTGACATTAGAATAACATGACCAAAGATTGGACAGTAGTTTCTACGCATAGTTTGCACTTGAACTTTTAGTTTGAACACAATTGCCAAAATATAAATGCATATTCCTATCAAGTAAACGCTCATTCTCGTAGGGTGTGTTTCAAATGGAAAGTCATATCTGTTTTGATACTTCACTTGGATGAGACCAATTAGCAATCCAACCAAAGAAAATATACAGGGCCATTTATTAGTATGTATTTTTCTCCTTAGTTGGATTGCTGATTAGCCTCATCCAAGTGAAGTATCAAAACAGTAATGACTCTCCATTTGAAACACACCCTACGAGAATAGGCATTTCCTTGATAGCAACATGCATTTATGCTTTGGTAATTGTAGTCAAACTGAAAGTTCAAGTGCAAACTATATGTAGAAGTTACTCTAAAATCTTCATCCATGTTATTCTTATATTGAGAGTTTTTTCTCCAATCTATCTTCGTCCAATTGGGTTCTCCACATCATATGGATTGTTAGCTCTCCTATCTATAGTAGTGGCACGGGACTAGTTTCTTCTCATCAACTAGTGGCTTTACCAAAAAATCACAAATTCAATTTTCCAAGTGCTCAACGTGTTTGCAAGCTTTAGGCTGCCCAATCTTGTAGAACAGGATAGAAACAGCCAAGGATGCTGGAGCTTTGCAATACGACGATTGGACAATTTTTAAGTTCAAGGCTTTCAAGGATGTCCATACATTTCTTTAGAAATTATTTTGCATGCTCATTTTTTTCCTACCTCGTATTAATGAAGAACCTCATCCTGAAACCCTATTTCGTCCAATGCACTTGTGAAAGGACTCTGTACAGCTCAGTCATTTCCAGAAGACACACTGAAGCAGTAATGTGAACCTGAAATAATGCACAAGGCCTACATATATGTCAAATAGAAATTGAACAATTATGATGGCTGTATCAAACAATTTATCATCACAAATAATTTGCCAAGGGAATCTTGAGACATTAACGATCTTGCTTCAGATATTAATATTATTTTCTGAGACAACCCAAAAAGGTATACTTTTGTGTATGCCAAGATCACAAGTGTCAAGCTAAGTATCATTACTGGTATTCTCAACAATGTTCCATAACATATGTGCCATTGCCTAGCCATGGTAGCTAATACATTCTCACATGCAGACTGACCCTATTGACAATCAATTGCTAGTTTGTTTTTGTAGACAGGATGATGTGAGATCATTGATTTTTGCCACTCTAGCACAAACTAGAACCAAATTTGTCCTGTAGGACAACACAGCAGCATATAAAACAACCCAGGACTGCAGATTCTAGGTGCTCTAAATTACCCTTCCTGTGACACTGCTGCAATATCTAACTGTCACTATTGCTCGAAGGTGAGGTTAATGAGGTATCTTGAAGACTAACAATACCGTATTTATAGTTAAGGGAATGTAAAATTTGAGCTATACAACCTTGTCAAACAAATCAAGCAAATGGAATACCCACACAAAATAACTGCCATGGGCTTGTTTGACCAAGGTGGTGCTTAAGGCATTAAAACTAATAACAAACAAAAAAAAAGCATTAAGTGCATACAAGCATCATGTATCTAAGCTTCAGAATTGAAACAAAGGTTTTGAGAGCATCTTGAGTAGCCGGTTTGCATATGTGAGGGACCAAATAAGGATATTGTTAATACCAATCATATTAATAAGATGATTTTGGAAATATTATTTCCACTATTCACATTATTTACGTATTCACTTTCATTATCGAAAATGAGAGCTATATTGCTCTCAAAATTTTAAAAAATTAAAAATAAAAATAAAAATAACTTTGTAATCTGCTCTCCTGTGAGCCTATTTACTAAAATCCTAGATATATTAATAATAATTGATACTTGAGCAGCAAGGACACACCGTTTAGGGGTGCCGTTTGCGTATCGGACACACCTCGGACATAGATACTTCGAGGACACGCCAAGTGGGTGTTCAATTTCTTATTATTATTATTTTTAGTAGGGAACACGTCAGGGACACGACGGGAACACATTAGGGACACGGCAGGGGTTAGATTGTAATTATTAAAAGTCTAAAGTGGAGTAAATTTTGTAAATTTCATGTCTTCAATACACAATACATAGATCAAAAGTACCAAAACAAATCACTCCTAACTTGAGAGCCCTAGCTATTGGAAAGAGGGGGTACTAAAGAGAGAAAAGAGAGATGCAACAATCACAAGGACCATCACTGAATCTCTTCCCATAACATAATTTCTATTCTTCTTCTTTTTCTCTTCTTCATTTTCTTTTTTTTCTTCTTCTTCACTGAATCTATGCCCAAAAACGAATTTCTATTTCTTTTTCTTCTTCTTCATCTTCTTATTCTTCATGGAGAATAAAAATATATAAAAAATAATAATTTTTTGCCGTGTCCCCGCCGTATCCGTGTCCTCCGTTTTCTGTTCTTCTTCGTATCTGTGTCCGTATCGGTGCTTCTTAGACGGACACTGTCACAGACACATGAATTGGATTTAGACATGGACATGGATGAACACCGCGATTTTCAAAAACAATAAACGGCACAGTTATAGAAAAAAATTTATTTTTTATAACATTCTATATGTCATAGACATGAATATTTTATTTAAAGATAATAAAAATCTACAAGATAACGCTAATTAAACTTAAAAATCATGCGCGTCCAAGTGACGAACAAGTGTGTCCCCCAAATGTTCAATTGTGTCTGGTTCTTAGAAAAATAATGACACAATTGGACGCATGTCTAACACACGTTAAGAAATGTCCGATAAATGCCCTGTCTGACCAAACACAATCTCTTCTAAAATATATGAAGTAATTGTGTCGGAAATTCGACACTTAGACTATTATATTTGGGTAAGCATATGGGTGTATAATATGTGTCCGCCACGCGTTACTAAATATTCACCTAATAAAAATATCTAGCAACTCAAGTTTACCATATAAATATGCATAAACTCTAATGTTTGTATAGAATACTCTATAACACATTGTAAACATTATTTTATCTTAAAAATAAAAAGTATATTAAGAAATATGAATATTTCAAATATAAATATTTTAAATACGAATATTTTGTAGTGAACAGAGAAATAAAATGAATCCGACACTTAGACATGTAGCCGTACAACACCTGTATGCCCAAGTCTATGAAACGTAAGACACAACACCATCTTAGAAGTGTTTGTACTTTTAGCTTGTATGAAAAGCTACTAAGCAATTAACAAATTCTACCCGAGCCTAGAAAGGAAAGGGTTGTGGCCCTCTTAGTAAAAGAAAGACAGGTTCCTAGAGAGCGAACAAGAATGCACAAGAACTAGCCACCTATATCCCATTGCATCAAATCCAACAACAGGATCTTACATCTTTTGAATAAAAATGACCAAGCATATTGACAACATTATTGAATACTAACCAGATTCAAATTGCTCAAGGACATGAATGTCATGAACTCATAATTATGGTTCAATGTGATGTTAGCAATCAATTCCTTACATACTCCAAACAGTTTAATCTATCTTAAAAAGAAATATAGTCTACTAATTCCTATTAAATTACAAACCTACAACTTCTCTCCCACCTGAAAGTATTCCAGTTACCTATCTTCTTCTATCACGAAGAGACACAAACATACTTCCCCTTCTCGAAACCTTAGCTAAGTGACACCACAAATCAATATGCTATAACCAATTGTGAAGAATAGGACTTTCACATGGAAAATGCAGAGATTGTATATTTGTGAATCACCATAACAAGAGTATATGGGTTCAACTGCTTTGTTTATTATTTAAGCCAAATATATTGGACAACCAATGCTCGCTGCCGAGGTGCACTCTCCTGTGGCCAATGACTTTGCTACTATAAATGGATAATTCAGTACCATAATGTACATCAAGAAGTTAATGTAAGCAATTGTTTTATTCCATAAGTAACGTAAATAAGTGTTCGAGGGTCCTCATCCCAGAAATTTCTTGTCAGGTTTGGTCTCCTGCCTTCATTCAAAGTTGAACATCATGTTCATTAGCCTTCATCAATCATTGGTCTTCTTCAAATTTCAACGTACTTTTAAAAACAAAAAAATCTGTAATAGATTGCAAATCTACAGATTTCGTATCATAAGTATCATATATCAATTGCTTTCTTTGTCATCTAGTAGTTTACAGTAATGAATTAGATTGTCATCTTTTTCTGATTGTTTCCCAGAGGTAACTTCAAGTTTGTGTTGTCCAAACAAAAATAATCTTCCTATCAATCTAGAATTTAGACCACCTTTTGCCAGTTCCGTTAATAGGGTATCCATCAATTTTTTGGGACCATTTAATTATTAGGTTTTGTGCATAGCACAAACATTTAAGAGTTTTTATCAGCTGTTCCAACAGCTAGATAGCAGATAGGAATACTTTTCCGGCATTGGCTTTAAAAGAAACTGCAATAGGTTTTTTTTTTTTTTCATCCTCCCAAAAATTTTTTTTCTTGGGTGTTTCTTTTGTGTCTTGTTAGAATCTTTTTTAGGCCAAAGCCCCAAATGATGCAGAATCCATATACTCCTGCTGATTACATGTTTCAAACCCTCAACCTCTAGCAATTAAGGTCCTCCTTTGCCAACACTACTCTATTCACCTACTAGGTAGTTGGGTTAAGTGCCCTAGACACAATGCACTGGTTGGTAGCATGCACTTTGTCCAAACATGCATAATAATATTTTGATGAAACCAATTCAGTAGTATAATTGTGAAGGGGAATATGGCTTATCTTTCCATGATAGCTTAACAAACAAGAAGAAAGAGACTTCATATTTTTTCGCTGCTTTTAACCACCCTCATCAGGCCGGTAAACCTACAAACATTGTCAGAACAACTTTGCATTGCCATTAATTAGTAATTTCACATAAACAGATGCATAAGCCTTGAAAATAATACATTATAATAACCTTCTTAGGTATCTACTTATATCTAGCATAGAGTCAGAATTATCCTTTTCAGCAATTACAGGATAATCTTTAGCAGGTAGAATTCTTAGTTCTCTTCCACTTAATTTCAGTCAAATGAAACGAAGTTCGACTGAGAATGACTAATCGAACTATTAATTATTCATGGGAAGATAGCCAAATATCCAATACACGTTAGAGGCTCACGGCTTCACAAAGGGTTAGAATCATGGAAAGAAAAATCATGAAGTAACTGCCCGTAAAAGTTTCGAATCGGAAACAGCAAGGGCCGCACGGCAAAAAATGAAACATACTGGTAACGTAAAGGAAAACAGAGAAACTTTCTCATCAGAAGTCAGAAAACAGTAACACAGATAAGAAAACAAAATTTTTTTTACCAAAGTTACAGACTACGAAAGAGAGAGAGAGACAGAGAGACAGAGAAAGAAAGAGAGAAGAACCTGGTGTTCCTGCCTGTCGGAGTCGCTCGTCGCCTGTCGCCCGTCGCCCGTCGCCTGTCGCCTGTCGCCCGTCGCCTGTCGGTGACTCGGGCATCGCCGTCGCCCTTGGATCCTCTCTCACCTGCGGTCGGCTTCAGCCGTAAGATCTAGACATCTACTCTTCTAGATCGGAGCTCCAGCCCTTACGATCGGTAAATCTCTCTCCCTCCGACAAGCGTTTGCTTAGATCGGATAGGAGATCCAGTTTTGGGGTTCGTTCGTTTGCTTTATTGCTTTTAGATCTGAAGTCGCGGATGCAACGGAATGTATGGGTTGGGATCGGGTCCCACCTTAACATCCGTAATCGCCAAGACACTTCTCTTTTATCTCGTTATATCATGCGTCAGCTATTTAGATTTAACGGGTAATATTATTATTTAAATTAAATTTATTTTTTTATTTTTTTATGTAAAATTATGTGTATAATTAAGATAATATTATCTGTTAAATTTAAATGATTAACACGTAACGTAATGATATAAAAAATTTTAAAATTTTTGTATATTAAGGTCTAGGGAGAGCCGAACGCCTACAGGTTACACGAAATTATATCTTGTCCTTATTAGAAAATTTTAGAAGTAATTACACTTTTACTTTTTGTGATTTGAGCTAAAATCAAATAATTCATTGTGGTTTAAAAATAAACACATAATCAATGAATAAAAATCGTTAAATTTAACAAAAATTTTGTCATAATGATATTTTTATTATTTTATCTCTTTAAATTAAAATATTAAAAAGACGATTTGAACCCTTTATGCCAAAATAAAGAGTTAGCCATTCGAGTATTTTTTTTTATTATTTTATCAAATCGTCTTTTTGATGTTCTAATTTGAAGATATAAAAAGATAAATATATTTCGATGACATAATTTCTTCATCTATTTTGTAAATAAATCCGAACCACAGGAGATTATGTGTTCACTTTTATATTACAATGTGTTATCTGATTTTAGCTCAAACTAAAAGAAAATAAAATATAATTATCCTAAAATTTATCTCATACCTTACGTCGGTTCAATCCATATAAATCCATATAAATCTCAAAATAAAACTAATTCTTTAAAACTAAAAATAATATAAATTATATATACACTAATATAATATAAAATTGATTAAAAAAAAGAGGTTAAATTTCAATAGTAGGAAGTAACATTGGAACATTAAGATTTACTTATATACTAAAAACTTTTTGTATAATTAGAATATAAAAGGAATAGTAAGGAATTTCATCCAATAATTGGGATGGGTTTGGGGTAGAGTGAATTAAATCCTATTTCAATCCAAAATTGCTTTGTGTTATAATTTTTATTCATACCTCATCTCTAACTCGTTTATTTATACCACAAATTCTTCTTATTGGAAACATGATAGAGTAGAGTTCGAATTTTTCAGGTCAAATTGTTATTACTAGATCTAATATGCAACCTAGAGTTTCGGTTCAACATGCTTCTTAATTCAAACGAAGTAAAGAATATAGCAGTTATATAGTACTGAGGGCCCGTTCGTAGGACTTTTTGACCTAATTTTTTAGCTTATAAGCAAAAAAAGTTATTTTTTAAAAATTTTTTTGTTTTTTTTTTTCTTTTACTTTTTTTGCTTATCTTTAACTTATAAAAGTAAAAAAGCTATAAAAAAAACTATACCAAACGGGCCTAAGTCTATCCATACTGATTTTTATTAAATTATGATATGATATTTTTATATTAGTGGTATAAAATTATTATAAATAACTTCTTTTAAGTAAATAAATGTCACGTGACAAAAGGTAATATGTGAAACTTCATACTACCTATTATATTTTTTTTTAAGGGTAATTATATTTTACCTCTTTTGGTTGGAGCGAAAATTAGATAACCCTCATGTGGTTCAAAAGTGACCATATAATCCCTTATAATTTAAACTTATCTGTAAAATAGATAAAATTATAACAAATTTGGTGCAATGACAAAAATGCACATACGAATGACAATTCTTTATTTTGATATAAAATGGCAAAATTATATTTTTAATGTTCTATTTTGGAGAAATGAAATAATGAAAATATTGTCAAGCAAACAGTTTCGATAATTCAACCCGCTGAATTCCTTATCTATCGAACTGTTTATGGAATTCAATATTTTGGGATTAAGTTCAAAAAAAATAATATATATATATATATATATATACACTTCAACTTTGTATAGAGATGGTAAGATTGTGCTACAAGTTATTGAGTTTTGTTAAACTACTTCATAGTATAACATATATAGTATTATATTATTCACATAGTAACTTTTTTCACTAACAAAAGTAATCTTCATTATTAGTTAATCATGTTCTCTTCGTTTATATGTATATATTTTTTGTCAAAAGTTAGTCTATTGCCTACTTTCACAACAAAAATCGTCTCTAATTTAGATAAATTTTAAATTTTTAAAAAATTTAAATATTTTTTATATACTGGTTGCGATGTGTATATGTTGATCTTAATGATCAATAGAATTGAAGAATTGAGAATGCAATAAAACTTACATAATTGAATAATCTAAGGATGTGTATGTTAAAGTTATAATATGACTTTACTGACACATGAATTAGCATGTATTATGGGTAAATATTAGATATGATCATTGCATATATATAAGCTTTAATAACCATTATATATTGGAACAAAGCATGCATGTAGATGTGAGGCTATTTAGGAAATTGGATGATGCATAAAGTTAAAAGTTGAAACACATGTTGCTTACTATACAGTGGAGTGGTCAAATTAATAAACGTATCATTCGGACCAAAAATCGATTATGGGCATTAATAAATTTAAATTTAATCAGTCTAACACTGACATAGGCAAACAACGGGGTATTAAGTGAGGCTTGAGGAAAGGTAAGCAGCAGCATGTGGGTGGAAACTAAGTCACCGATTCGTGGTGCGGGAGCGCGAGTGTGCGAGTGTCCTTTATCAAAAGGATTGACAGTAAGAGTGCCGTATATATACATTAAATTAATACATATGTACCATTTTTATATATGTATTTAGGTATTTTCTTGTGCTTTGGTTCTCTGTCTGCCTAATGGCATCCAGTACATACGAGAAAATGTAATCAAGTAAAATAAAAAAGTAGAGACTCTCAATATGTTCGGCTTTAGTTCAGTGGGTTTAATTGGATTTCTTGCCACCTGCCCAGCCCAGTTCAAATCTCTGCTCGTGCGTTTGGACTTCCCAGTGCAAGAGCGATGCTATGGTGTGGTTCACTCACCATAAAAGTGGCTTAGTGGCAGATCATTAGTGGCTTAAAAGTGGCTTAGTGTGCAATTCGCGACCTGAAATTTCTTTGACTTAGGGTGGGAATGGTAGTGGCTACTCTGTCTATGTCCAGCAAAAACTGAGTTGACAGTATTAAATAAACTTCTTAAAGTAAATTGATTTTTGCTTCTTGAAATAAAAAAAGTAGAAGAAGAGTGACGGGTATTAGACAGTGCCCTTGATTCTTATGATAGAAAAGTAAGAGTACGTTTTTGTAAAATGAATTTATACATCCAAATAATTATTCCTCTGATGGTTTGCAAAAAGATTTCTATTATGGATAAATATTGTGAATTCACATTCCTAGTACACTTTTAATCATGAAAATATTTTACTTTTTTTGTACATGGAATGGGTTAACACCCAAGTATACTGGTATAATAAAACAAAAAATGCTAGCAGGTGCCATTTGAGGCACATTTCCTTCCCAATTTTGCCCTCAAACAAACTACCTTTTTACCTTGTTGTCCTTCATTTATAACCAATCAGATATCTACATCATAAATACGTTGATGTGGGCCCTTCTCATTTAATGCAAGCAAATGACGCTTTTCAATTAATGTTTCGAAACTCAAACTGTTCAGAAAGCAGGAAAAAAGTTTGAGTTACGAGTCACTGGTTTAATAGTTGAGTTGGCAGAAATTAAATTATAATGTCATAAATTTATCATAAATATATATAAAATAAATATATAAATAAGTAGTCAAACTACAAAAAAATTCTTAAGAGCTGATTGAAGCTTAAGGAAGAAAATGGAAGGAAAATAGAAAATGAAGAAAACATATTTTTCTTTTCTGTTGGTTTTGTAGAAAAAATAAAAGAAAAGTGAAAGAAAAAAAAGAGAGAGAAAGAGAGAATAATCTTTTCCCTCCCTTTTCTCTTTGTTTCCCTTATCTTTCCCTTCTCTTTCTTTCTTAGGTAATATCAAAAAAGGAAAGGACAATTTTAAAATTTTTTTTTCCTTTCCCTTTCTCTTTCCTGCCCTAAGGTCCAAACAGGGTGTAAATATTTCTTCAATTGTTTTTCTTCATTTCGAAAACAGCAACACAAATAAATGCACCAATGAATATTTTCAAAACTCTCTTCTAAATGTTACCTACCTGTATTAGTTTGGAAGCTGGTCTGATTCATAGCATAATCCGCAAATACATGCATTTCAAAATGGGATTCAAGACCCAGGCGCCTCGGTGGACAACATAACAAATGTTACTAGATTCAAGAGTCAAGGCCTAGAGAATGCATTGATAACGTAACATTGGGAACTAACAGAATTCAAGATCTCAATAAATTTAAACAATTTACTGAAAGGAAACCACAAAATATATACATATAAGTATAATCCAGCCCTATGATACATTTATTGATATATATATATGCATATAAGTTGGTGGGTTTGTTATGTCTATTCATGGCCGGAGCGACAGGGAGCTGGATTTACAGATAGTCGAAGAACAAATTTGCATGGAGATGGAGCGCGAGAGGGCAGATTGCAATTGAAGACTGGAGCCCTCAAAAACTCAAAGATGTAAAGAGGTTTTTAAACCAGCCTGTTATCATAAACCAGTACCGGTTCACACGGTTCGCCGGTTCAACCGTCAATTTTAAACGATTTTTACAAAATAGAACGATTATTTCTATAGAACGAGTTTAGAGATTAATCCAGACAGTTACTTAAATCGATTCTTAATTTAACCGGTTAATCCGACCAGTACGTTCCAATTTTCAAAGCATTGTTTCCAGCAATGCTATTGCCCTCAGTTTAGTTGGCTTTTTGCCTTTTAAGTCTGCTCTACTTGGTGTAAACACGGTCCAATCAGCTTTTTACTCACAATGGGACCCACAATAGCAGGCTAGTTGTTATTGCCCTTGGTTTAGTTGGCTTTTCGCCTTTTAAGTCGGCTACTTGGTGTAAACACGGTCCAATCAGCTTCTTACTCACAGTGCGACCCGCAATAGTAGGCTGGTTGTTACACATTATTGTAAAGAACAAGTGTTCAATCATTGGACCCCACAATCACTCTTTAGTACTCTTCCCTACTCGATTTATTTATTTATCTTTGACCAATTCACTACCACATTATCGATATCAGCAGCCTAGAAGTCCTATAACAATTACATTTTCATTCAGTGCTAACACGAACAAAACTAATTACAACATCAAAAAGAAAAAGAATTCTAAATCATTCACAAAGGTGATGAATATGAACGGTTAGGTTTTAGATTGGCTAATTATGAACAAATATATTTTGTATATAATTTTTGCATTTAGATAGACCAGTCAATGTATAGAAATGAATTAAGATACTGCAGCAATGGCAAAACAAGAAGAACAAGTAATCTGTCATGCATTCGAACGGTCTGTCCAGACGTTCGAACGTATGCTAGAATCGAGGACTTCTAGATTTAAATCCTAGTCGGGTTTAGAAACTTCCTACTTCAATTTACACGACCTCCAAAGTTCTAAAAATACTCAAGACTCTATATAAAGGCTCTAAACTCTAGAGAGAAAAGTTACACACTTAAAGAGAGATCATGTAGTTATTTAGAGAGTTTCATCATGGTTCCCGGATATTGGAGTGTTCTTCTGATCAACTAAACAACTTCACATAATCGTCTTTGGCGGATTCCAAATGTTGATGTAGCTAGCACGGGAGAACAGGGCACCGCGGGTTCTAGCGATCAAGTTTGAAACCTCTAGTAGAGTTGGCGTTCAACGGATTGGGTTGTAAGTTTGTTCTCATAACTGTTCAACGTTCATAATGCTGAGTACGCTAGTAGCTGTGTGTGGCCCCGTGGTTTTTTTCCTGGTTGATAGAGTTTTCATGCTAAAATCCTGTGTGCTTTGTCTCATTACTTTACTATTTATAGTTGCACATAGGATTGACGTACTTAGAAAAATTCACCTCTTGATATAGTTGGATTAATTAGGATAATTAGTCAAACTAGGCAAATCCATGCTTCCAGGCTTTTTTCATTGGTATCAAAGCGGGTTCACTCTTGTTTTCAAAAATAAATTTTCTAAACCGTACGAGTGAGATCTATTACCTAGGATAATGTATATGCAAAGAGAAGGAGGTTCCACAGTTAGACCACTATATTTTGATGGGACGAACTATTCATACTGGAACGTGTGCATGAGAGCTTTTCTGAAAGCAATTAATGAACGCGTATGGATTTCAGTCACTAAAGGTTGGAATCATCCTACCACTACTGTTGTTGAAGTAGTTTCTAAGAAACCTTCAAATCAATGGATGCCTCTTGAAATTGAAACTGTTGGATGGAATAACAAGGTCATGAATATCTTCTATAACAATCTCTCACTTGAAGAATTTAGAAGAATTTCTATCTGTGAGATTGCTAAAGAGGTATGTGATATTCTTGAAATCACTCATGAAGGTACTTTTGTAGTTAAAATTGCAAAACTTCAAAGGTTAATAACAAATTTTGAAAATTTGTTTATGAATGAAACTGATACCTTTGATGAATTTTATGCAAAATTGAGTGATATTGTGAATTCCAGTTTTAATTTAGGAGAAAAAATTCCTGATTCTGGCATTATTCGAAAGATTCTTAGATCATTGCTTGATAGATTTCAACCCAAAATGACTACTATTGAAGAAAGTAAAAATATAGAATCACTTTGGGTTGATGAACTTGTGGGAAATCTCCAAACTTATGAGGCTAGTTGTCGTCAAATTAAAAACGCAAAACCTGTTGCTTTTAATGCCTCAAATGAAAACGAAAACGAGTCTGAAGAAGAAGACGATGAAAAAAATTTTGAAATTGTGAATTAACTTGTAAATTGTTTCAGAAAAACTCTTTTGAAAAAGGGTAATTTCAACAATTTCAAGAATAAGAACAAGATCAATGTCAATAAAAAGAATAGCAATGGAAACAGCAACATTCCCAATAATGGTGGTTTAAAAATTGATGGTAAGAAAAATAAGAAGAGCAACTCGGTAAAGTGTTTCGAATGCCAAGGGTTTGGACATATTATTTATGAATGCCCCAACTGCCTAAAAAGAAAAGGTAGGGTTATGATTGTGACTTGGAATGATTCTGATGAGAAAGAACAATCAGACAATGAGGAAACAGGTAACTCAGATAGTTTTATGGCTTTTACTACATCTATTAACTCTAAGTTGAATTCCCTTAGGTCTAAGTCAAATTCTCCTATTTCTGAGTCAAACCTTGAAAATCCTATTGACCCAAATTGTATTGATCCAACTAGTCCTATGGTAGATCTAGATCCCACTGACTATGAAGAAGTCATGTTGATTCAATTAATTCAGGATAATAACAAATTAAAATCAAAGTTGTGTAGCCTAGGTAAGATTAACCAAGATCTGGCTATAAATATCAAGAATTGTCAATAAGAACATGAAATACTTTGCAAGAAATCTGAGGATAGCCAGGCTTTGATTAGTCAACTTCAGACACATAAAACCACCACTTCAGAAAATTTGATTGTAACTGAAAAGGGATTGTTTGAAGCTCTTGAGAAAAATAAGAATATTGAGAAAGAACTTGATATTGTTAAATATGATTTGTCTCGAACTAAAGATTCTCTAAAGGGTTTCAGTATAGGCTCTAAGAAGATTGATCAGATCTGGAGTAATCAAAAGACTTTCGGAGAAAAAGATAGGATCAGATTTAATGGAAAATCCTCAAACAAGACACCAAAATTTATTCCTCCGGAGGATCTAACAAAATCAAAGACCTACTAAGATGTTTTAGAACCATCAAGAAATCAAAAACAAGTAAACCTCCAAGGTATGTTCCTGATTTCATGAATTTCAACACTGGACAACGTTCGAATGGGAATAGAAAGTGTCTGAACGCCCACCGTTCGAATGGCCATGAATGGTGTTTAAACAAAAAGCATTCGAGCGGTATGAGTATATGCATTCGAACGGATGTCAGTTTCCTCAACAAGTGATCACTCGATCAAATTATGCTCTTATTTGCCATCACCGCAGTATAGTAGGACATATCAGGCCATGGTGCAATCTACTTAATAAATCTTTTTCACAAAATGACGTAGATTGCCTAATAATGCACTATATTATCAGATTAAAGATCTAAACATACAAATTACTCAACTCAGACAAGAGATTTCAACATCAAAAAATACCAAAACTATCTGGGTTAGAAAAACTGATTTAAAAGGACTTGTTGTGCGCTTCGCATTGAAGGTAAATAAATCAAATTTATGGTATCTTGACAGTGGCTGTTCTAGACATATGCCAGGTGACCAAACTGTTTTTACAAAACTGAAGATTTTAATAGAGGTTTGGTTACTTTTGGGGATGGAAAATCTTCTAGGGTGATCAAAAAATGAACGGTTTTTGCACCTAAAATCCCTAAGTTGGACAATGTCTTATTGGTTGAGGGACTACAAGCCAATCTCCTTAGCATTAGTCAGATTTGTGATGAAAACCATAATGTCCATTTTTCAAAACTTAACTGCATTATTTTGGATACTAAAGGACATAATGTGATGCATGGTTGGAGGACTTCTGACAATTGTTATGGGATCGTCCCAATGGGTGAACTATCATATCACTCCGTCATTGTGAATGAAGTAGAACTCTTGCATCAGAGATTAGGTCATGTAAATTATAAGGATCTAATTAAATTGGCTAACTCTGAATTGGATAAAGCTGTACCAAAGTTAGGGAATCCTTCCAACCCTATTTGTGGCCCATGCTAGATTGGTAAATAAACCCAGTCTTCTCACAAGAAGAATGACAAACCTGCCACTAAGCATCCCCTAGAATTCATGCATATGGACTTGATTGAACCATCTAGGGTTGAAAGCTTAGGAGGCAAGAAATATATCCTTGTTGCTATTAATGATTTTTCTAGGCTGACATGGGTACATTTTTTTAAGAGAAAAAATTAATACTTTTGATGCTTTTAAGGCTCTATGTCTCGGGTTGCAGAATGAAAGAGGATGCAGAATTAGCACCATACAAGAATTCGATCGGATCATGGAAGGGAATTAAAAAATTTTGAGTTTTCTGATTTTTGTGATGCTCTAGGAATCTTTCATGAGTTTTCTACTCCTAAAACACCACAACAAAATGTAGTAGTTAAGAGAAAAAACAGAGTATTGCAAGAGATGGCATGAGCAATGCTACTTAGTAAGAAAACTCCTCTCAAGTTTTGGGCCAAGGCTGTGAGCATTGCTGCATATGTCATTTGTCGAGTCTATCTTCAACTGGGCAGAAAACAAACTCCATATGAGTGGTGGTATGGTAAGAAACCTAACCTTAAATATTTTTGAGCTTTTGGTAGCAAGTGTTACATCCTATGTAGTAGGGAGTAACTTGGTAAGTTTGATGCTAGAAGTGATGGAAGAATATTTTTAGGCTATTTTTTAAATAGCAGAGCATATCGTGTTTATAATTCTAGAACGTCTACTGTTAAAAAATCTGCTAATGTGGTTATAGATGATGTTGGTTCGATGCATTATGTACATGATGATGATGATGATGAAGCAGAATATGTGCTTGGGCATGAGCTAGGAATTTCTGATTCAAGGGAGCAAGTCATAGCTACTGACCCTTTGGATCCACATGATTCATTGCCTTCTTCTAGCTCGGATGCCCCAAGTACATCGAGCCCTCCACGCCAATCTCCGAAATCTTCATCAAAGGTCAAGAAAATTGTAGGGACTTTGGAGCCACCGTCTAGAGTTAAACTACATCACCCAACTTCTCAAGTCATTGGCGATGTAATTGAAGGGCTCAAGATAAGGAGGCAAACTTGAGCGGTAAATTATTTTTGTTATGCTTCCCTATTTGAGCCTAAGAATGTGAAAAAAATCTTTGAGTAATGATTGTTGGGTAAATGCTATGCAAGATGAACCTGGCCAATTTATGCGTAATGATGTTTGAGAACTGTTACCTAGACCTACAAACATGAATGTTATTGGTACTAAATGAATTCTCAAAAACAAAACTGATGAGCATGGCACCATAGTTAGAAACAAGGCTAGGTTGGTTGCCCAAGGTTATACCCAATTATAGGGTATAGATTGTAATGAGACTTTTACACCTGTTGCTAGGTTAGAGTCCATTAGAATCTTATTATCCATTGCATGCTATTTGCACTTCATTGTTTATCAGATGGATGTTAAAAATGCATTCTTAAATGAATTCTTGAAAGAAGAGGCCTACGTTGAGCAACCCAAGGGGTTTGAGGATCCACATCACCCCACTTATGTATATAAGCTTAAGAAAGTTTTATATGGGTTGAAACAAGCTGCTAGAGAATAGTATGAAAGACTTACTGCATTCCTGCTTGAGTCTAGATTCATTAGAGGAGGAGCTGATAAAACTCTTTTCATCAACACACAAGATGATCACACTGTTATTGCACATATATAAGTTGATGATATTGTGTTTGGGTCTACTTCTGATTTACTTGCACATACATTTGCTGATTGCATGAGATGTGAATTTGAAATGAGCATGGTAGGTGAATTAAATTATTTCTCAGGTATTCAAATCAAACAGTTGGTGAATGAGATCTTTATCTCACAATCCAAATATATGCTAGAGACCTAGTGAAAAAATTTGGATTGGGGTTATCCAAGCATGCTAGGACAGCCATGAGTATTACAATCAAGCTTAGTAAAGATGAATATGGTAAAGATGTCTATCAAACCCTTTTTCGAAGCATGATTTATAGTCTCTTATGTCTCACTGTTAGTAGACTAGACATTGCATTTAGTGTGGGTATATGAGTTAGATATCAATATTGTCTTAAAGAGTCTCATTTATCTGCTGTAAAATGGATCATTAAATATGTAAGTGGGACTATCGGCTATGGGATTTGGTAACCCAATGACACTAATGCAAATCTTGCTGGCTATTCTAATGCAGACTGGGCCGGTTGTATTGATGATCGTAAGAGCACCTTCGGTGGGTGTTTTTACTTAGGTAATAACCTAGTTGCATGGAACAACAAGAAACAAAATTTGGTTTCCTTGTCTACTACTAAGGACGAATATGTTGCTCCTGGTAGTGGGTGTACACAGCTTCTGTGAATGAAATAGATGCTATCTGACTATGGTGTTAAGCAAGAAACTCTAACCTTGTATTGTGATAATACAAGTGCAATAAATATTTCTAAAAATCCAATTCAACATTCTAGGACTAAGCATATTGATATCCAACATCACTTTATTCGAGAACACATTAACGATTTAGTTATCACACTTAAGTACATCAACACTGAATTTCAACTCGTGGATCTTTTCACTAAAACCCTTGACGTTCTAGGTTTGAGTACCTTCAGAAACCTTTGGGGATATGTCTTATAGAGCAAAGTCCCTTGGATTTTTGGAAAATAGAAGCATTTATTAGAAAATTTAAAAATCTTGAGAATGTACACAGATTGTTTTATGTTTATCCGTGCTATGTGCTTATGATACCGTAGGGTGCACGGTTTGTGTTCTATTATGGAGTTTTGGGCATTGTAGGGACCATTTACAAACAGAACTCGCCTAAATTTTTTGAAATGGGGAGAAAGTTTAGGAATTTTTGAAATAGAATAT
The DNA here is from genome assembly GCA_033060915.1 of Euryodendron excelsum. NCBI lineage: Eukaryota > Viridiplantae > Streptophyta > Magnoliopsida > Ericales > Pentaphylacaceae > Euryodendron > Euryodendron excelsum. The sequence goes on from CM065382.1 coordinate 38,489,294, forward strand.
TTTTGAAGAAAAAATAGATAAAACCTTTGAGGATGGAACCGTTTTAGCAGAGAAGACCCCGAGAAACTCGGTGGGACTTTGGAATAAACTTTTTGAAGGAAAAGTTTAGAAAACCTTTCAAAATGGACTTGGAATAAAACTTTTGAAGGAAAAGTTTAGAAAGCCTTTGAAAATGAATTTTTGAATAAAATTTTGAAGGAAAAGTTTAGAAAACCTTTGAAAATAGATTTTGAATAAAACTTTGATACTTGATTTTGAAATTAACTTTGGATTTTGACTTTGAAATAGACTTTTGGAGGAAAAACCTTTCGGAATTGATTTTGGAATAAGCTTTTAACGGGAAGAGTTTAGAAAACCAGAAAGTTGAGGAATATGATAGAGTAGACTCTGCTAGGGGTAGGGGAATGGGATTTGCATCATTAATTCCTTTTCTTACTTTTTTTTTTTTTTTTTTCTGTACCTCTTCTCTTTTGAGTCATATATACTGTATATTGATATCTTTACCTTGATTTGATTTTCAGGATGATCGACGAGGGTGATGATGGTTTTGAAAGGAGACACCGGTCCAAAAAGGGAGCTCGTATTGACTCGGGTTGCACTTCTAGTCGTTTCTGGGGTAGCCTCAGGTCCACTAGTAGGACCTCTTCTGGTAGGAGCAGGAGTGAGGGTATGCCTCCAGTCGAATCTTTTCCTTTGGTAGAGCCCATTTTTAACGACGAGATAGGTGGAGAGGAAGAGGTGTTGAGCCTTAGCGACCCTACTACTGGCTATGGGAGGGCTTCTTCTAGGAGGAGACAAACAAACACAGACCTGGGGGACTTGGAAGTGCCCGATATTCCCCTATTGGGAGATCTAGCTTATCATCCTAATGTTTATTCCCGACAACATTTGCCCCCTCCCAGGGTGCATACATCATTTAGTGGGGCCATTCACCATGTGTTTAGTATCATGTAGCGAGCTACTCCATCCTACTGTGCCTTTCTTGCAAAGATTGGGTTCGACGCTTTCATGGGATTATAGACAAATCGCCTGAACTGCCGGTTGGTTCTGGCATTGATAGAGAGGTGGTTTGGTGAGACAAGGACCTTTCACTTTGTAGGTTTCAAGCTGGGTCCGACTCCATTAGACTGGGCTATCATTACTGGGCTTTCTTTTGTCGGCCATTAGATCACTTTGTAGCCAGTTAGTAGAGCCAATGCTTATGCTTTGTTGGACCTACCGCCTCCCAAGCACTCTGCTTTCCCCGTGTCTTAGCTTAGTCAGGACAAGCGCACCTTTTCTGTGGAGCTGCCACATGATCAGTGAGATGTTATGAGATGGTAACTGGTATTCTACATTGTGTTTAGCTATTTCTGCAACAACAACAAGTCAATCATTCCGTTCAGGCTGATGAGCTTGGTCGCTGATTCGGGAGTTCTGTCAGAGCTAGATTGGGGGGTCTTTCTCTTTTGGTTGCTTCCTGTAATCTATGCAGGTCTGGACTTCTTATCGCTGAGATAGCGTAACTAGTTTTTGACGCTTTTTGGTTTGGTGGAGCTACGAGTATCTATCGGTTTGTCATCTAGAAATAGCAGAGGCTGACCTTTATCCTTGGGCTTTGAGATGGGCTTGTGATCAGGTGGCCCACCGGTCTGAGATTACTGACTTTGTGACGATACGAGCGAATTTGGAGTTGACAGAGGTGACAAACGTAACTTGGCGGCCCTTTGTTGGATCGGTCCATTACGAGATGGTTAGGTACCTAGTCCCAATGTCTTTGTTAAGAATTTTCTTTCTTAGTAATGAGTCTTGGGAGTTCTAACTGGGAGATCGGCATTGGCGGTAGTTCCATGAGGAGTTTTGGTCAGCTGGGGATCCTCCTGAGTATATGTTTGGAGCTTTGGTTGAGGGGGTTCCTATTCTGTATGGGGTGCGTTAGTCGGGCGCTGGTTTTCTACTTCCTTAAAGACTGATTATGCCACCCACTTCGGGGCTCGATTTATAGGTGCCTTTACCCAATTCCAGGTGGTGATTAGAGGTTACACCGTGGGCCAGGAGGTGGTGGATTTATGGCGTTGGGCTGAAGGATTTGTGCCCTAGGCCGAGTTTGATGCCATGAGGGATTAGAAAGACTGGTATCAGACAGAAAAAGATCAGTTCCAGATGGAGAGGGACCAGTATCAGGCTGAGGTAGCCACTTTGACTGCACAGTTGCCTCAGATGGGACGTGACGGGGTATATTATCTTCTTGTTTTTTATTTTGGCTTTGTTTAGTTGTTTATTTGCTTTGTTGATTCCAGTTCTTCCTCTTTGTAGGATGTTGGTATTTCCAGCAGTTCGCCGCCTCCTCCTGAGCCGGGCTTTGGAGACTACGATCCAGACATTGACTTTAACCCTTGATGGGTGTCCTTTGTCATGGGCCCAACTCTTCTTTCGCCCTTTGTTCTGGATATACATTAAAGTTTTGTCAGGTAGTTTATTTGTAATATTTGAATATGATGGATATTTCTGCCCCCTAGTCTCCTTCTTTGGCCCTGGCAATGTGTCCAGCTCATATAAACTAAGCAATCCCTTTTCAATCGGAGAGGACTTTAACAGGATTGTAATGTGGGCCATGGTTTTGGATTTTTGCAAGAAATGTTAAAGGCTCAAACCTATTACTTCTACTGGGTTTTCATATTACCTAGGATCACCTTTAATAGTTTCGTTCAATTAGCACTTGCCTTTCCTTTTTACCTTTCAATTAGCACTTCTACTGGGTTTCCCCCCCCTTTTTTTTAGGCGAATACTTTTGCAATCCCTCTTACTTGGATATATTTTCTATCAGTGTTTGACTTTTACCTATTATGGATGGTGATCACTAGGTTGGGGCTTCCTTGGGAAGGAACGTGACTGGCTCGATAGGTTTGACAAAGGTTGCTTTTTAATTGTATGGGAAACGAAATGAGGGCCTCTCTTCATTTTAAACCGGATTGCTTGATCCTTAGAGCCTTTGCATTGCTTTGTCTTGATGTTTTGAGTGAAGGAGAAGGGATATTCTTTGCTGAGTTTTTGTTATTTGCTTGCCCCAGTGTGGGGGGATGGTTTCAGATCAGGGTTGACAAGGAATCTTTTACTTTCTGCAGTGACACTAGTGGGCTGAGCAAAGGGAATATATATATACATTTTTTTTTCTTTTTTCCTAAGGAGATTTGAAAGATGGCTCCTCTTCCTTTTGATAGTCTGGCTACCCATCGCTTTGCTTTGGTGTATTGTAAGTGCTGCTTTTTAGGTGACTTCCTCACTTACTCTTATCTTTCCTCTCTTTAGAATTTGATCATTCGGCGAGTGGTTAACTCATGCTATCACATCCTTCAAGTCAAGTCCTCCACAAGATAGAGCGCACCCCCTTTTTAAAAGCATTCACCATTCACATGAGTATGAGGTAATAGCCTTTAAATGAAAAACTATCTCTTTATTACTTCAAATTTGAAATTCTCCCTTATACTGCATAAGATTTTTATTGAAATCAAAATGTTTACATGAATTTAAAGACAGAAAATAAAAGGGATAGAAAGAAAGCAGGTGAGAACACCTCTCCCTTATACGCTTTTAGGGATAGGGTTTTGGAATGATGCCCACATCTTCAATGCTCCTTCCATCATTTAGATCACGAGACCAGGGTAACTGACTTGATGATCAGAGCCATAATAGTTGAAAAGAGCGACCGGCCTACCAGGGGCGAAACGGTCATTTAAATTGAAGAAACACCGGGATTGACCCAGAGTGATCCGTGAGAATGCTTGAAGGTAGAAAACACTATTAAGAGTGTTTTGAGGGATTTCTAGTTTGGTACCCAAAGCTGGTGTGATTGGAAAATGCGAGTGGCCCATTAGAGGCAAAATGGTCATTTTGCACAGGGTTTATTGGAATGGACTCGGAATGGTCCAAAAAGGTACTGAAAAGTTAGAAATACTATTAGAAGCATCCTTAAAAGGTAACCAATTTGATACCCAGAGCAAGTGTGGTTCTCGAAAGTGATTGGATGCCTAGGGGCAAAATAGTTATTTTGATTGGATGCTCTTAGAATTGATCCGGAAGTGACTGGAAGGCACTAGAATATGCTAGATAATCCTCAAAAAAATCTTAGAAGGGTGGACTTAATGCTTTGAGGTCTTAGGCACTTTCTTAAGAAGCACGTCGGTGGGGCCCAAGTAACAGTTTGATCATTTTTCACCGAAATAGGCTAGCAGGCACTGGTGTTGATCCATGTTTTAAGTGTTTCTGTCATTTGGATGGTGTGTGACAAGTTGGTTTCCAAAGGTATCTCATCCTCCGGTAAACGTGTCATGGCCAAAAGGCGTGTTTGGTCCTGTGACATAGGGGGTTTGTTAGCATTTCTGATGTCGACGTGTTTGCGAGTGTTTCTGTCATTCTGACGGTTGCGATGTTAATGAGTATTTTCATCACTTTGACGGTGTGTGTTCATTCCGAAGATTGCCTAATCTTAGAAAGCTGCTAGATGGACTTATCGCCTCGAGGCCTTTGGTACTTTCTCGATTGACGTGTTGAATAGTGAACATTTTACGTTGGCAGGCTAGCAGGCGCTAGAAGTGAACCACTCTACCATCTCGGGGACTTGGGTTTAGTCTTGGTCAATTGGTGTGAAAGGACTTATCGTTTTGAGAGATTTTATGCTTTCTCGATAAACATGTTGTGCTGGATGGACTTACCATTTGAAGGACTAACTTTCTCAAAAGATGTGTTAGATTGAGTTTGACTGGCCTAGACTGGAATTGAGGTTAAAATTCAGACTTACTGCCTTTAAGAAGACGTATCAACTGGAATTGGATCGAGTAATGCCCCAAAGGCATTTTGGTTATTTTGTCTCTATTAGGCTTGGGGGAGCCGCGAAGCAATTGATTAAACGGATTGAGTCTGGAAAGTCGGCTTAGGTTAAATGTGTCTGTGTCGGTTTGAATGTGAGTCCAGTCGTGCCAGAGATTACTGAGCGGGGAAAAATAGGGTGCTTAAAGCACGTCTTAAATCTGGCAGAGGTTTGGCTGTGCATGGGGTGCTATATGAGCACGAGGATGAGGGTTACTAATGTTTCCTAAAAAGCTTGGTTTTCAAATCTTCAAACCTAGGCCCACTCCCCGAGGTGGTGCCATTATCAGTTAATGATCTGAGTGGGGAACCATCATAAGGCTGGAGGCGAGAAAACTGACACAGTATCCTATCCACAACCAAAGTACCGTCCCCCCTTCTAACTAGAAAGGTAGTAACCAAGTAATTATGCAAGTATGCAAATGCAAGTGACTGTGTGTGTGCGAAATTTTTTAAAAACGAAGGAAAGAGCCCAACAACTCCCAACCATTTTGTTCATTCGTGGCATACATGACAGTTAATATAAGACAAAAGTAAAAGGTAAGTACTTACAAAACAAATACAAAGAGTTAGTATCTTTATGAAAACCCAATGCAAGAAAAAAATGGATAAAGAATGCAAGAAGACAAGATGACATGCATGAATGCAAGTGATGACATCTTTTGAACATGTTTGTGAAATTTTTTGGAAAAATAGACAAAGTTGGACTAGGGAACTGACAATAGCCTAACCATCTAAGCATCTCTAGTGGAGTTGCCAACTGTCGTGCCTCGGTTTTTGCACTCGAGTATGGGTCTTGAGTTCAACAAAACCTGATACTCTATCAGTTAAAACTCACTTTCCTAAGAGGACGAGTGCGACGGGGTTTAAACTTGAAATTGATTTAATTTAGGGCTTTTTTGAAAAAGATTTGGAATCGGCACCTAACTTTGTTAAGGTAAGTTAGATAGCCTAAAACTAAGCATTATCCAAAGATTAAACTTAGGGTTTTCGAAAAACATTTGAACAGAAACTTCTTCTTGAAAGGATTTTTAAGAAAATAAGTTGTTTGGCAACCTTTGGAAAGATTTAAACTCTTTTTTTTTTTTTTTTTGAAAATAACTCTATTTTGGTTTTTTAAAAATAGTGATTCTAGGTTTGGGGTTGGTTACGTAAAGGGAAGATGCATTAGGCTATCACCTTATCCTGCTCTTGTGGTACCTACATATCCTATCACCCTAGATTCACTCATTTAGAATCTCTAATTACTAAATGTCCAATTATATTCACTTTATAAATTTTAGAAAGAGATTTGTGTCATTACTTTAGGGATGATGTGATGCATGATATGAAAGTGCATGAAAAGAATTTAAATTGGAGAGAGATTTTGAAAAAGGAAAGTGAAATTTTGAAAGAGGTTGTGACTGCACCCATGAGGATTGCTTACATATCCCTTTGTTGGGAATCATGTCAGTCGTAGTTCGAACTCGGGGTTCGATTGAAAATAGACACTTTGGGGCCTTGTTTGATTTGAAAAGACATCTTGCGGCCTTTGGAAAGTTTGACTTGAAAAAGTTTTGATTTGAACTTTGATGATAAGATTTGAAATTGAACTTTGATTTAAAACTAACTTTGATTTGAAATCAAACTTGGAGCTGACTTTGCAATAAACTTGAATTTGAATGTGAACCTTGAAATGGTACTTGAACTTGTCTTGAAAAGTTTGAATTGAACTTCAAAATCATCTCGAATTGAATTAGGGTTTGAAAGCCAACTTGATTTAGACTGAAGACTTAGAAAAGAGTTGAAGTTTCCTAACTCAAGGTTAGGGTTGAACTAGGGCTTAGGTATCCCAAGACTTAGCTAATCTAAGGCTTAAACATGCACTTGAAAAGTTTGATTTAGAAAGTTTCAAATTAGGAAGGTTCTATTTTAGGAAAGTTCCCTTTTTAAGAAATATTTGATTTGGGAAAAATTGAATTTGGAAAGTTGAGTTTGAAAAATTTTGACCTAAGTTTAAGATAACTTGAGATTTAAGCAATCCTAGGATCTAGGATTTGCACTTGAATTGGAAAGATTGGATTTCAATTGAAAAATGAAAGTTTTGTTTTTGGAAATCTCTCATTTTATATGATATTTGAATTAAGAAATCTATATTTGATGTGAAACTCCGCTTTGGAAAGTAATGCTTTCCTAGACATGGACTCTAGGGTTTTGACTTGAATTCCAAGGCAAAAAGTTTTTGGAAAGTAAATCTTTGAAAAGAATTTTTAGAAAGTAGATTTGTAAAACTATTTTAGAAAAGGTTTGAGTAGAGACTTTTAGAAGTCTCCTAAATATCTCACTTTCCTAAAACGATTCTAATTACGAGAAGACTAGATCCATTATAGGGTTGTGATTTTAAAAACAGCTAGGGTTTGAAACCCCAATATGGACCTTGATGGTCTCATTGAATGTAATACTTTTCTAAAACAACCCTAATCATGGAATGGTTAGAATTATCTTAGGGTTGTGATTTTGAAAACAAATTTGAAAACAACTTTTCTGAATGCAAGTTTTAAAGAAAGCTTTTGAATGCGATATTGAATGCAATATATGAACACAACAACTATAATGCAATGGGGACGTGAGCATACAAGGTTCTATTTCACCACATAAGTAGAGGGGCTGGACCCACACTGTCTTAGGTTGAACTTGAAGAAAATCCCCGACATGGTGACCTCCTCCAAGGTCTTCCTAGGCATGAACCGGGAGATCCCTTGTTTGAGTACACAAGAAGAAGGGGGTAGAAGATGGGGATTAAAATAGAGAATAGTCCAAGTGGACTAGGAGAGAGAATAGAGAGAAGGGAATTACATAACTAACTAGAAAAACTCACCTTATCTTCTTATTGCTTTGTTTGCTTCAATATGCTTGCACTTTGAGAGCTTTGAATATGCAGCATTTGATCTTTAATGGTGATTAGAGGCAGGCGTATAAGTGTTTAGAGTGTATGGAAGCTAGGATTTGGAGAGAGGCTTAAAGGAATTAGGGTTTTGGAGAAACTTGAAGGCTATTTTTAGAGAGGCAAAGTTTCTGGAGCTATTTTTCGGATCCTCCATATAGTGGGGGGTAGCCTGTATTTATAGGCAACCAAAACTGACCCAAGTGCCTGTTGCAATGGTGCAAGCTTAATTTTGAATAGTGGTGCAAGCCCCTTAGGAAAGTTATTAGGTCGGCAAGAAACATATCTTTGACCTTTGTGACACAAAGCAGAAAATTTGGCACCTATCCTAGTGACTATCATGCAATTTTTGGCTTGACTTCACTAGGAGTGACTCCAAAATGTTTAGGAATAATTTAAAAGGTTCCAAATAGTGAGACTCAGCCGGGAATGGAAGGGATTACCTAAAAGAGTGCCTTGGAGGTAGCCAGTTTGACAACCAGAGCCGGTGTGGTTAACGAGATGTGACCGGCCTATTAGAGGCAAAATGGTCATTTCGTACCACATGTACCATAACAGACTCAAAATGGTTCAGAAAGGTATTGGAATGTTGGAAATACTGTTAGAAACAAACTCAAAAGGTAATCGGTTTGATACCCAGAGTCGGTGTGGTTCTTAAAGGCGATTGGATGCCTAGGGGCAAAATAGTCATTTTGACCAGACACTCTCGGAATCAATCCAGAAATGACTAGAAGGTTTCAGATTGTCTTTAGGATAATCCTGGAAGGGTGGACTTATTGCTATGAGGTCTTAGGTACTTTTTTGAGAAGCTCGCCGGTGGGGCCCGCCAGGGCGTTTTGGTCATTTTTCATCGGAATGGGCTAGCAAGCACTAGTGATGACCTAGGTTTCGAGTATTTTTGCCACTTTGATGGTGTGTGATGAGTTAGTTTCCAAAGGTATCCTGTCCCTCGATAAACATGCCATAGCCAAGAGGTGTGTTCGGTCCGGTGACATTGGGGTTTTGTTGGCATCCCCAATGTTAACCTGTTTGCGAGTGTTTTCATCACTCTGACGGTTGCGATGTTTGTGAGTATTTTCGTCACTTTGGCTGTGCACGTTCATTCCAGAGATTGCCTAATCTCAGGAAGCTGCTTGATGGCCTTATTGCCTCAGAGCCTTAGGTACTTTCTCGATCGACGTGCCAAATAACGAACATTTTACCTTGGCGGGCTTGCAGGTGCCAGAAGTGAACTACTTTACCATCTTGGGGATATAGGTTTTGTCCCGGTCGACAAGTATGAAGAGACTTATTGTTCTGAGGGGTTTTGTTTTTTCTCAGTAAACGTGCCGTGCTAAATGGATTTACCGTCTGAGGGATCAACTTTCTAGATAGACGTGCTAGATTAAGTTTGATTGGAATTGGAATTGAGATTAAAATACGAACTTACCGTCTTTAAGAAGATGTGCCAACTGAAATTGGACTGAGTAATGCCCTAAGGGTATTTTGGTCATTTTGCTTCTATTGGATCCGGCGGGCCCGCAAAACAGTTAATTAACTAGATTGAATTTGGGAAGCCGGTTTGGGCTTGAGTGTGAGTCCAGTCGGGTCAGAGATTGCTGAGCGGGCAAAAATAAAGTGCTTATAGCCAGAACTCTATCTAATTTTCGAGCCCGAGGATTCAGAAACTACTCCTGATTAGTAGGCACTTTGTTTGATTTTCGAGTCAGATAGTGTTTTCGACTAGCTAAAACTCTGTCCGACGGGAACGGTGAAAACGGCCTCTGGTTAGGCCAGAATGTGATTGCTCCACAACAGTGTTGGATAGCTTTGTAAGAGAATGGATGTGATGCAATATAGTACTCGGTGAAGTCCGAGGTCGATGCACGGGAAACGCACTATCTTGTCAGCAAGCAAACAAAACTAAAACCAAAGAAAAATAAACTTGAACTCAAAAGTGGTTGAAATTGGTGCAGAAAATTCTTCAAAAAGAAAAAGAAAAATGATTGATTGAAAATTATCCTAGACAGTAATAATAAACTTAACCTAAACAAACTTGATTAAATAATAGGAAAACGTCTTGGCAAGATTGATCTAGACAAAAGGCTTCCAGGTAGATTCCCAGGATAGTTTTGATTACTAAGACTCAAGATTCTTTTTCTTCTCGTAGAGTTGAAATCTAATTATTTACTAGTGTTTATACTAGAGTCCCATTCATACCTGTCCCAGTTCTTAGCCCTGTCTACAAAGTATGTTTAAAGCTTAATCAAGAACAGTAGATTCCTAAAGAACTCTTTTCAGGATTATATATAGTTATAATCAATAGCATTACTAGTGATCTCATTCATATTCATTACAACTTAATACCATCTATGTATATGTCCTAGATATAATCAAGAACTTTGCTTTCGAAAGAATCCAAGATCAAGAAAAGAAATCTTGGTTTAGAAGTTACACATCTTGAAAAAGGAATTTTTCTTGGAACATCTACCTGTAACCTGTTACTTTCTCATTCCATGCCAAGAAAATATTTAGTTACTGATCTCTATAGTAAAGAATGCAAGAATTGAAATGAAATGGAATAAAATAATAAATTGCTTTAGCAAATAATGAAATCTTGAATGAAACGTTATTCTCAAATACAAAAATAATAATCTCAGAACCAGAATTCTTAAAAACATAAAAAAAAAATGGCCTTTAACAAAAACTAGGAACGCCAATCTTTTTTCTCTCACTCTAACTAATTAACTCTCCTCTCTTTAGGACTCTTTATAATAATAAAAGACTAAAATTCGGGTTGATCCAAAAGTCAGGCCCGTGTCAGGGCGTCCAAAAGGTCCAAAAAGGTGTCTGGATGGGCTATCTGCGAGGGGCGTCCGGATGGTCCTAAATAGGCGTCCAGACGGGTAGTGCTCCAGTCCAATTTCTCTTTAATCTGCGCTGACTCTTTTCAATGTCTTTTCAGTACATTTAAGTCCAAAAACCTACAAAAGTAAATAAAACAGTGTTAGCACTAATTATTATTATAAAACAACAATTATTATACCAAACTAGAGATAAACAAAGCTAATTTATGGCTATATAATTACATTTTTACCATGCAATCACACCCCCCAATTTAACCTTTGCTAGTCCCTTGTAAACCAATACTTCTACGTAAACATCCACTTTCGCGGGACGACACGAATGCATTTAGCGCATGCATCAAGCCTTTAAACCCACTAGGTTACTCTTAGGGGACGACGTGTATCTCGTGAGAGTTTACAATAATGCTACCAACAAACATTCTTTTTACGGCTATTGCATAGTAAGTGAACAAAGGGTAATAGTACTTCAAGTAATAGAGTATTGACTCCACATATTTCCCAAATATCAATATCAAAACACAATAACAAACACATATATCAGACTATTGCATCAATTGTCAATTTCCATATAACAATCATAGCTAACATTCTAATTTGACATCATTGAATGACTTGTAAGGCTTTGATTTCAAAATTTCACTTGGCATCTCTCATGAAAGAAAATTGGACACACAGGTTCTCACCAAAGTTGTGCACATGAAGAGTGAATGTAATGGGCACCTTGCACAACTCAATAATGAAAAACGCATAGCAAGAGATGTAAGCAAACTGACATAGCTCTATGATAGGATACCAATTGCAAAAATCTCCAACATATTGATACAAAAACTCATCAACAAGAATTTTCAAGACTATACACACTATAGGTCACCAAGGACTTTTCGAGTTTGTAACATGGCTACAGGAAAAGGGATTGACAACGGTGATAGAGATGGTTAATTATTGAATTGTTGGGGTACCCAACCTTAGTCAAGAAAACATAATCAAATCCATACTTTCGCAACTTTTTTCATGAACTTTACAACCTCTTTATTCTCTTTCAAACATATCTTTATTTTCCCCCCTTTTTCATCTTTTTGTTCTTTTTTTTTTTTTTTGTCATCTTTACAACCATGAAACACCATTTGCATTCTCTTTTTTTCTTCTTTTCTATGACCCTCATCACTTTCATGACAAGAGTATGTACAAACTCACATCACCGTAAATACTTTTGATTCACTTTCTTATCATATGATTTCTCATAAACTCCAAACCAACAAATGCCTGAGGTCATAGTGAAAGGAAAAGAAATAGAAAATTAGGCTCAAAATGGGTTCCAACGATATGCAAAAAGAATAACATAGTAGCTCAAATATAAAAAATGGCCTAAGATCATTCCTATAAGTGTACAGTCCCAAGTCCTACTAAAAGTTCAAAATACCAACATTCCTTTTGATTCAAGTAATTAAATCAAAACAAAAGCAAATAGAGCTATTGAAAGAACAATTGAAAGAACATACACTGAAAAATTATTATGAGAGTAATTGTAAATCACTTTGAAAAAAAAAAAGCCTCTAATCTTACTGGGTATGAATCTCCACTGTAAATAGATACAATCACTGAATTCAAAAGAACCAGGATATCATGCTATAAAAGTACAAGCAATCTCCAATCTATTTAACAAGTCCTCACCATGTCTCAAAGTTGTGTAAAAAATATGGTAAATAGGAAATAGTAGAATCAATTACCTGACAACATGCAATATTACTAGCTTTGTTACTTATTCAATCTCAACACATACTACATATCAATTAACAAAATAAATGTAAATGTGAAGAGAACAGACCATCACCAATATACCAGTCAAGCTTACTCGAAAACAAGCATTTATCCTAAAAACCCAAGATAAACTTGCAACAAATATAGATAGAAAAAGTCCAAGAGCGGACCAGCTCCTCCATGAAGATATATAAAAATAAAAACATCCAAAAACAAATGCTTCGGACCGCTACAGCGTGAAGAACAATCCAAGCCCCAAATACTAATGTATCCAAATATCTTCAACTAAACTACCAACTATCCAAAATAAACAAATAAACTAAAGAGAGTTTTAGATCAATGCAGAATAAACACGTAATAATATGATCGAAACTCTAAAAATTCCAATCTCAGTTGTCTAAAATTGGGTTCCACACGGTGCGGGCAATCTCCTTCTACAACTCCTCAATGCCCTGGCTGTCCTACTTCTGCTGCCTATCCACACGATCAAACCTGCCCAAAACCTCAGTCTGAAAAGCTCCAAAAGCTTTGGCATGTGTCTCCAAAAGCTATGTGTGGTGCTGTTGACTCAAAGTCTGCAACTCCAACATCTTGATAACTCGGTCCAACGAACCCTGCCTAGTCTGCTCTCCTCCACCCATTGGAGGTGCATCAAGGTTCATATAGGTTGCTCCACTACCTTCTCCTGCCTCCTCTACTGTTCCTTCGACCCTCTAGTGCTTATAACTCTTATACTGCGCCTCAGACTTGTGAATAGTGGTCATATTAATAGCACCAATGAAAGACTTTTTAGCCAGGAAAGTAGGAAGATGGACACTAGACTCAAGGATAAGTTTAATGAGCATGCACACAAAAGGGATACTCTCTCCCTTTGTAAGATTGGTGGCATCATTGTAAAGCTGGAGGAACATGTAGCTCGGCAGGTCTATCACCTTTTGGGTCCTTATGGCCCACATCAACTAGGCACGAGGCAAACTAACTTGGGTATGCTAGGCTTGTGGCAATAGGTTATGACAGGAGAACAGAAATAATGGGAGATTTTTTATTTTCATAAAATTTTTCTCACATTAAGTTTTTCCCTCTATCCAGGGGTGGTCATTGGCAAGTATTTATCTTGCCACTTGGGTTAGAGTAGCGGTCCCAACACCATGGCAAAATTGGGCATTAGGCTCTCGTCTAAACCCATAATAACGGCAAAAAGTTTGGGGTGTGATAACAATACTTTTTCCCCTCACCCAAGTCACAATCCGCTCAACCCCTGCTTCTTTATTAACCACATAGATATTGGTCATAAGCTCAGCACAGAGAGTAAGGATGTACTCTCCACTGTAGGTTGCTAGGTTAGTCCACCCACGCCTATCAAACTCATCCTCACACCAAAACCACCCCCAAAATTCCACAATTCAATCTTTCTCTTAATAACAGTGGACTTCGCATGCCAGTATTTTCGAAAATCATGGTATGCTTTTAAAACTTGCATTCGAAACATTTTCTTTCAAAGTTGCTTTCAAAACCACAATTCTAAGATGATTCTAGCCATTCCATGGTTAGGGTTGTTTTAGGAAAGTCTTATATTTAATGAGACCATCAAAGTCCATATCAGGATTTCAAACCCTAGTTGTTATCAAAATCACAACTCTAGAATGGTTCTAGTCTTCTCATGATAGAATCATTTTAGGAAAGTGAGATAATCAAGAGACTTTTAAAACTCTATATTTAATTCCTTTCTAAAATCGTTTTGCAAATCCACTTCCTAAAAACTCTTCTCAAAGGTTTACTTTCAAAAAATTCTTTATCTTGAAGTCTAAGTCAAAACCCTAGAGTCCATGTTTAGGAAACCCTAGTTTCCTCACATAAAATCATAATTTTCTATTTGCATCAAATCATAGATTTTCAAAATCGTTTTTATATGAAATCGTAGATTTTCTAATTCAAAAGTCACATAGAATCATGGATTTCTAAAACTAAAATTTTTCAATTTCAAGTCAAATCAAATCTTGTTCAAATAGAAAACTCAATCAAATATCCTATTTTTAGAAATAAAATCTAATCTTCTAATCTTTCCTAATTCCAATATTTTCTAAGTTCAAAATATTTCCTAATTTCAAAATTTTTAAAAAACAACACTTTTCTTTTTCAATTGAAATCCAATCTTTCCAATTTAAGTGCATTGCATAAACTCTAAGTCCTAGAATTGCTTAAATCACAAGTTACCTCAAACCTAGATCAAACCTTTTCAAACTCAATTTTCCAATTCAATGTTTCTTAAATGAAATCTTTCCAAAATTAAACCTTTCCCAAATCAAATCTTTCTTAAAATAAAAACTTTCCTAAAATAGAACTATTCTAATTTGAAACTTTCCTAAAATTCAACTTTCTAAAATCAAATCTTTCTATTTCAAGTGCATGTTTAAACCCTAGGTTACTTAAGTCCTAGGACGCCAAAACCCTAGTCCACCCCTAATCCTAAGTTAGGTAACTTCAACTCTTTTCTAAATCTTAAGTCTAAATCAAGATGGTTTTCAAACCCAAATTCAACTCAAGATGATTTCAAAGTTTAATTCAAACTTTCGAAGAGAAGTTCAAATGCTATTTCAAAGTTCAATTTCAAGTTCAAGTTTTATTGTAGAGTCAACCCAAGTTCAATTTCCAATCTTCAAATCAAAGCTAAAATTAAACCCTTTTCAAATCAAGTTTTTCGAAGGCCCCAAAGTGTCTTTTCAAAATCAAACAAGACCCTAAAGTGTCTATTTTCAATCGGATCCCGAGTTTGAACTATGACTGACCTGATTCCCAACAAAGGAATACGTAGGCAACCCTCATGGGTGCGGTCACAACCTTTTTCAAAAGTCTAATTCCCTTTTTCAAAATCTTTTTCCAAATACTTTTCATGCACTTGCATATCATGCATCACATCATCTCTAAAGTGATGACACAAACCTATTTCTAAAATTTTCAAAGTGGATATAATTGGACATTGGATAATCAGAGATTCTAAATAAGTGAACCTAGGGTGAAAAGACATGTAGGAACCACAAAGGCAGGATGGGGTGATAACCTAGTGCATCTTCCCTATACGTAACCAACCTTCGAACTTAGAATTACTGTTTTTGAAAGACCAAAATGGAGTTATTTTAAAAAAGGGCTCAAATCTTTCCAAAGGTTGCCAACCAACCTATTTTTTCCAAAGAAAATAGGTTTAGGTGACCTAACTCACCTTAACAAAGTTAGGTGGTGACTCCAAACCTTTTTCCAAAAGCCCGTATTCAAGTCAATTTCTAATTCTTACCTAGTCACACTCCTTATTCTAGGAGGTTGAGTTCTAACAAGAGAGTACCATGCGTTTCCCACCTATCATCTCGATGGTGCAAAAAACTGAGGCACGACGAAGTAAAGATTAATATCCCATTGTTAGATGCTATTAAGCAAATCCTTTCCTATGCAAAATTCTTAAAGGACTTATGCACAATTAAGAGACGGCTCAATGTGGGGGGAGGCCTCTTTTCTAAACCAAAAAGCAGGTGAGACTCTTCAGGTAAACCTTCCACCAAAATACAAGGAACCTGGGAGTCTTACCATTTTTTGCATAATTGGAGACCATAGGATTGATAATGCCTTACTGGACTTAGGGTCTAGTGTCAATTTGCTTCCCTATTTTGTTTACCAATAGTTGGGGTTAGGAGATTTGAGACCTACTAGAAGCACCCTACAGTTAGCTGATTGTTCCATTAACATTCCTAGGGGTATTGTGGAAGATGTGCTTATTCAGCTGGATAAGTTTTACTTCCTGGTGGATTTTGTAGTGTTATACACCGTAAGAAACCTTAATGATCATTCTTCCATTTCAGTCATCCTAGGTCGACCCTTTCTAACAGCATCCAACGTTGTCATTCGTTGTTGAGGTAGGGAGTTGAATTTGTCTTAAGGTAATATGACTGTGGAGATGAACATTTTTCATACGGGCAAGCAACCGGGAGAGTATGAAGATATCAGGAAGATTAGCATGATAGATATTCTTGTTTAAGAGTATTTTTATGAAGAGTTTATAACAGCTCCCCTTGAGAGAGCCTTAGTTTCGAGTGAACATATAGAGCAGTTAGATGAGGAAGTTGAGGAGAGTTTAATAAGTGAAGAGGGAGGAGTCGAGTTAGCTCCTCTAATGCTTGTGGGTCATTGGACCCAATGTGTAGAGCCTTTAGGGCCCAGTGTTTGTAAACCTAAAACATCATAATTGAAAGCTCCCACTTTAGAGCGAAAGCCATTGCCATCAACTCTTAAACACATATTCCTAGGTGATGGTGAGTCGTACCCAGTAGTGATATCCTCTAACCTTTCTGAGGGCCAAGAGGATAGTTTGAAGAAAGTGCTTCTATAGTACCGTAAAGCCATAGGGTGGTCAATCGCTGACCTATACGATATTAGCTCGTTAGTTTGTACACATTGTTTATATCTAGAGGATGAGACTAAACCTGTTTGCCTAATGCAAAGGCGATTGAACCCTAACATGAAAGAAGTAATGAGAAGAGAAGTTTTGAAGCTTCTCGATGTGGGTATCATATACTAATAGCATATTCTAGGTGGGTAATCCCCACCCAAGTGGTCCCAAAGAAGTCTGGAGTCACAGTAATAAAAAATGAAAAAGATGAACTAATGCCTACTAGGATTCAGACAAGGTGACGGATGTGCATAGATTATAGATGTCTTAATGCCATTACCACTAAAGACTACTTCCCTTTGTCAATCCTTGACCAAGTCATAGAACGGGTGTCGGGGTAGAGCTTATTATTATTTTCTAGATGGGTATTCGGGCTATAACCAAATTGAAATTGCCCTGAATGACCAGGATAAAACTATATTTACTTGTCCCTTTGGCACATATGCCAATAGGAGGATGCCCTTTGCATAGGCCACTTTCCAAAGGTGAATGAGGAGCAGATTCGGTGATATAGTAGAAAGAATTGTAGAAGTTTTTATGGATGATTTTTATATCTATGGAGATACTTATGACCAATGCCTAGAAAATTTGGAAAAGTTTTACAGAGATGTCAGGAGAGCCATTTGGTTATCAATTGGGAGAAGTGTCACTTTGTTGTAACACAAGGGATAGTGTTGGGACACATTGTTTCGAATAAGGGGATAAAGGTGGACAAAGCTAAGATTGACCTTATGCAAAATCTTCTGTCCCCTAAAACTGTAAAGGATGTCCATTCATTCTTAGGGCATGCCAGATTCTACCGGCGATTCATTTCAGGTTTTAGTGCAATTTCTCGTCCCATGTGCCATTTGTTGTCTATAGATGTTCCATTTGAATGGACATCTGCATGCTCACAAGATTTTGACAAGCATAAAGGGCTTTTGACCACAATGCCCATCATACAAGCCCTATATTGGTCTTTACCATTCGAGCTAATGTGTGATGCGAGTGTTTTCGTTATTGGGGTTGTTCTAGGTCAACGAAGGGATAAGAAATTGTATGCCATATACTGTGCTAGCAAGACCTTAAATGATGCCCAGATTAATCACACTACCACTGAGAAGGAGCTTCTCGCTATGGTTTTTGCCCTTAATAAGTTCAGATCGTATTTTGTTGGCTCTATTGTTATTGTGTATACAAACCATACAGTGCCAAAGTACTTGCTCATGAAGCAAGACGCTAAGCCATGACTTATACGTTGAATTCTTCTGCTTCAAGAGTTTCACTTAGAAATCTAAGGTAAAAAAAGGAGTAGAAAATGTGATAGTTGATTACTTGTCTAGACTCCCTACTGATGGGCGAGATCTAGATCAATCTCCCATATCTGAGCCCTTTTCTAATGAGCAATTGTTTTCCATTCAATTTGTCTCTCACACTAATACACCATGGTTTGCGGATATAGCCAACTACTTGGCTACGGGTAGGATTCCTCTTCATTGGTCTAGCATAGATAATAAGAAATTTTTGAGGAATGTGAGAGTTTTTACGTAGGATGAAGCGTATTTGTATAAGTATTGTCTTGACCAGGTAATCCGTCGATGTGTTCCCAATAATGAATTTCAATCAATAATCAATTTTTGCCATTCATATGCTTGCGGTAGGCACTTTTCCACAAAGAAAACCATTACAAAGATTTTGCAATGCGAATTTTATTGGCTTCCGAGATGTCCACCCATTTTACATTGCATGTGATAAATGCCAAAGGTTAGGCACTTTAAGTAGAAGAAACATGATGCCCTTACACCCCATAACTGTTTCAAAAATATTCGATTACTGGGGCATTGATTTCATGGGGTTGTTTCCTAGTTCTTTTGGGCATCTATATATTCTTGTGGGCATAGATTACGTGTCATAATGGGTGGAGGCAGTTGTCTCTCGTACTACTGATCACCAAGTGGTGATCAAGATTTTGAAAGAAAATATTTTCTCGAGATTTGCTATGCCCTGAGCCATCATTAGCGATGGTGGGTCACACTTTTGCAATAGACATATAGGGGTCTTGATACATCAATATGGGGTAGTACACAAAGTAGGCACACCTTACCATCCACAAATAAGTGGCCAAGTGGAGCTGGCCAATAGGGAAATTAAACACATTCTGGAGAAAATAGTGAATCCCAACCTTAAGGATTGGTCTTTACGCTTAGTGGGTGCACTGTGGGCTTATCAAACTGCTTATAAAACCCATCTTGGTATGTCTCCCTATCGGTTAGTCTATGAAAAAGCTTGCCATCTTCCTGTCGAGGTACAATATAAGGCTTATTGGGTCATATAACAAATTAATGAGAACCATGATGACACTGGTCACACCGAAAACTCCAACTATCTGAGTTGGAGGATCTACAGAATGATGCGTATGAACATTCACGAATTTCAAAAGCAAATATGAATGTTCTTAACAACCAACATATTTCTCAAAAATCCTTTACAATTGGTCAGAAGGTCCTTCTCTACAACTCCCGGTTACATGTTTTTCTAGGGAATTTACGGAGTAAGTGGGTTGGACCTTACATTCTTAAGAGAATGTATGATAATGGGGCAATAGAAATCAATAATCCCAAGAATATTAATTAGTTCACGTTGAATAGTCGTCGTCTGAAGCAGTATGTTGAAAACTTCATGGTAGAGATAGAGACATGGTGTCTCAAAGATCTGCCTCTCCTAGAGTAATCTATTGGTCTTCTTGCTTGTATAGTAATTTTCTTTTTTTTTGTCGCTCTCTCTCTTTTATATAGTTTTTAGGTGTTTCGTAGTTTTTCTGAGCCTTGCATTGCATTCCTTGTCCTTTTTAAGTGGGGGGGAGGGATGAAATTTTTGTTGTTAGATTTGATATTTTAGTTTGTTTTGTTCAGGCTCACTTTTGTCTTTTAGGACTTAGTTTTTTTCTTTTGGATTTGAGCTTCACGACCACTGGATGTCCGGACGCCCTCTTGGGGATTGCTTGGACGCCTTTCTTCACTTACAAATTTTTCAATAACATTTGACCACTAGCCGTCCTAACGTCTTTCCTCCCTTATAATTTTTTGAGTCTTCATGATGGTTGGCCTCTGGTTGTTTGGATGCGCTTTACTGGACCGTCTAGACGAGGTCTGTGGCTTAGAAAATTTTTTAAAGTGGTTTGACAAGCTTGCTGGTCATTCAGACGCCCTTAGTTGGGCCGTCCAGACAGGCTCCCACACTTAAAAATTTTTTGGATCAATTTATGGACAGCTTACTGGCCGTCCGTACTCGTTTAATTAGATCGTCCCAACACCTCTGAGGACCCAGAAAACGTTTTGAATTCTTTACTGACTTAGCCACTGGCCATTCGGATGCCCTTAATTGGACCCTTCAGATGGGTGTTTAGCGTCCGAACGTGTGTGTTTGACCATTTGGATTTTTTTTTTTAAGTAGGACGGCGGCATTTTAATGCCGTCCTGA
Source organism: Euryodendron excelsum (assembly GCA_033060915.1). Taxonomy (NCBI): domain Eukaryota; kingdom Viridiplantae; phylum Streptophyta; class Magnoliopsida; order Ericales; family Pentaphylacaceae; genus Euryodendron; species Euryodendron excelsum. The sequence continues at coordinate 38,509,560 of CM065382.1, forward strand.
CGCCCTTTATTGGAGTGTCTGGACAGATGTCCACTGAGTATAAAAGCCTGGATTTTCTCTCTTTTGTCTCATTCGCTCAATTTGCATGTGCTGTTTAGAGAGAGAGAGAGAGAGAGAGAGAGGGAGCGTTCGAATAATGGGGTCCTGCTGGTTCGATGAGTTGTGTCTTTTCAACTTCCTGCCCTCTCGTATTCTAGGGTAATTGGCTTAACCACCCTTCATCTTCTACATGATTTATTTTCTTTCTCTATCATCTGTGCATGGAGTTGCGATTGTTTTGACACATGACGTTGTTGGGGTTGTGTTTTATTCTCGTTTAGTTGCATAGATTGTGTATTTATGGTATTATCAATGGCACCTAAAGGGAGAAAAAAATAGGAAAAAAGACAGTCATCACTGAACCTATTAATCTAGACTATCACTCGGACTTCGACGTCAACATTTGTGTCAGTGCTTAGGCACACACACTGCATGTGCACTCACATTTGCATATTTGCATTCTTTACCTGATTATATCCCTTCTAGTTAGAAAGGGGAACGGTATATTGGTTATGGGCGGATGTTGTATCTGTATTTTAGCCTACGGCTTATTGATGGTTCCTCCGCTCGGATCACCAACCGATAATGGCACCACCTTAGGGAGTGGGCCTAGGTTTGAAGATCCAGAAACAGAGCCTGCTTAGAAAGCATTAGCAAACCCTTAACCTCATGCTCATGTAGAAACCCATGCATAGTCGAACCTCTGCAAGATTTAAGACACGCATGTCAATTTCAAAGCCATGGAGGAAAGGGCAACCGCTTTACTTTCCTTTATTCTTGTCTATTCCTACTGTTATAATGCTTGCATAATGTTCATGCATTCATATTTACTTTACTATTGCACTCTCTCTCCTTATACTCTTACATATATATACACGTATTCAATGTTTCATTTCGAGACAAGAGTTCCAAAGTGACTCAAGTCACTACATTCTCATGCATATAATCAACCCATAACGAGTGACATCAAGCTCACTCTCCCTTGCATAAATCCAACCAAAATCTTAAGGGTTTCCATGCAGCCCTAAGAATTCATGGCATGCATTTCAAGTCATTCCATAGAGAGGGGACCCAATCCCTCTCCGCTCACAGAGATAGGGATGTCAAGATAATAAGGGGAAAATCTGGAAGCAAGGTCTCTCATCGACCTTCGTCAAAGAAAGCGAATCCAAAAACTTAAGAGTAGTTTAGGATTCAAATGTAAAAGTAGATAAGTGGAAGTCTTAAGGAAAATGTTCCCCCTAAAAAGAGAGAGGGAGAAGAGAGAAAAAAAGAAGCACATTACCAAGGATGCGGTGAAAACCCGAAAGGGTGCCGTAGGTAAAAAGGTAGGGATGTGGCAAGATATAAAACTATCGACGTTGATGAAAACCAGCAAAAGTGCCTTGGTGCAAAAATAAGAGAGTTGGGACTGGTGAAAACCCACATGGGTGCCAGTAGCAAGAATAACCAAAAAAAAAAAACTAGTGGATAGGGGGTAATCTGAAGTGCAAACATTCTTAAAAATCACAGATAGACAAAAATAGTGGATAGGTCAGAAGATGCCTTGAAAAACATTCTTCGGGTTAGCGAAGTTGATGTTAAGTAAGTGGAGGGTCCTTTCCCCAGACAATAAGCCAATCAAAGCATCAAACAACAAAGAGTAATTTCCATTTGAAGTTCTCAAATATATTTTGTACTAACCATGTAGGGAAAGCATCTTAATCATGTAAAAGGCTATAAATTCATATGACGAAAAAGAAGAAAATACTAAAATAAAATCTGTCTCTCTCCAAATGCAGGTATCAAAAGGTCTAGAAACGGATCAAGAACGAGGAGTGAAAATGTAACGCTCCCTATCATCATCACAGGAAGAATCGACCAAGGGAGGGTCCACTAGATCGCCATCCACATCATCAATAAGAGGAGCACTGGAGGAGGTACCTACCGCTGCTAAACCAAGCATGCCCCACTCATAATCCGCACACCTAGCCAGTGTCACGCCTTTATTTTTTGCACTCGAGAAATACACAAGCGAGAAAAACACGGTACTCTCTCGTTAGAACTCATCCTCCTAGAAGAATAAGTGCAACTAGGTTAGATTAGAAATTGATTTGATTAAGGGCTTTTAGAAAATATTTGGAGTCGCCACCTAACTTTGTTAAGGCAAGTTAGATCACGTAAAACTAAGCACAATCTGAAAATTAAACTTAGGGTTTTTGAAAATGTATTGAGAAGTCACTCAAGAGAGGGTTTTTTTGGAAAACAGGTTGTTTGGCAACCTTTGGAAAGATTTAAGCCATTTTTTTAAAATAACTCAATTTTTGGTCTCTCAAAAGTAGTAATTCTAAGTTTGGAAGTTGGTTACGTATAGGGAAGATGCAATAGGCTATAACCTTATCCCATCCTGGCGGTACCTACATGTCTATTCACCCTAGGTTCACTCAATTAGAATATTCAATTATCCATTGTCCAATTATATCCAGTTTGAAAAGAATTTTGAAAGAGATCTGATATGATGCATGACATGCAATTGCAAGAAAAGGATTTGATTTTGAAAATAGATTTGAAGTTTGAAAAAGGTTGTGGAAATTGAAAACTTGAAAAAGATTGTGAAAATTAGAAACTTAAAAAAGGTTGTGAAATTGGAAACTTAAAAAACTTTGTGACCGCACCCATGAAAGTTGCCTATATATCCCTTTGTTGGGAATCAGGTCAGTCATAATTCGGACTTGGGGTCCGATTGAAAATAGACACTTTAAGATTTTTGAAAAGTTTAACTTGAAGAGCTTTGATTTGAAAAGGGTTTGATTTAAACTTTGAATAGAAGATTGAAAATTAAATTTTGATTTGAAATCGAACTTGGATTTAAAATTGAACTTGAATTGACTTTGATTTGAAATTGAACTTAAAATTGACTTTGATTTGAAACGATTGAACTTTAAAGGAGAAATTGGAATTGATTTGGAAAGATTGAATTGAGCTTTGAAAACATCTTGTGTTAGATTGAAGTTTGAAAATCATCTTGGTTTAGAAATGAATTTTAGAAAGGAGTTGAAGCTTCTTAACTTTAGGGTTAGGGTTGAACTAGGGTTTAGACATCATAGGATTTAGGTAACATAGGGTTGAAGCATGCAATTGGATTGGAAAGATTTGATTTGATCTTTAAAAAATTGGATTAAGGAAAGTTTTGATTTAGGAAAGGTTCGAATTAGGAAAGTTTTGGATTAGGAAAGTTGCAAATTAAGAAAGATTAGGAAAAGATTTGATTTGATTTAGAAACACTTGACTTGAAAAGACTTGTAAAGATTTGACTTGATTATTTGATTTGAAAGAATTTAGAAAGTTAGGATTTAGGAAAAATTAAATTTTGGAAAGCTTTGAATTAGAAAAGTTTCAAAATAGAAAAGTTCCATTTGAGGAAATTGTCAAATTTAGGAAAGTTTCATTTTAGGAAAGTGTTGATTTTCGAAATATTTAAAGTTGGAAAGTTTTGAATTTAAAAAAAATTTGAAATTTGGAAATAAGATTTGAAAGTTTGAAATTAGGAAAGATTTAGAATTTGGAAAGATTTGAAATTTAGAAAGTTGAGGTTTAAGAAGACATGGAAGTTTTGAAATTAAGAAAGGTTTGAAAGTTTAAATTTAAGAAAAATTGAAACTAGAAAAGATTTGATTCCTATTTCCTAAAGTTGAAGATTCGATTTTATTTTCAAAAATAGATGATTTGATTTTGTTTCCAAAATTAGAGGATTTAATTTGGTTTCCTAAATTGAAAGATTTGATTTGACATGGTATTAGAAAGGTTGAATTTTGAAAACCTTGGATTCTGAGATCTAAGATTTGGTAGGGAAAAGAGGTTTTGGAAATCCATGATTTAATGTAGAAAATAGTTTTTGGAAACCTATGATTTGAGGCAAAATATGAAGTCATGATTTTAAGAAAGGAACGAGGGTTTCTTAATCATGGTTTCCAGGGCTTGACTTGAACTCCAAGACAAAGAGTTTTTGAAAAGAGTTTTTAGGAAGTAGATTTGCGAAACTATTTGGAAAGGAGGTTTGAATATGGACTTTTGCAAGTCTCATGAATATCTCACTTTCCTAAAACAATTCTAACCATGAAAAGATTAGAACCATTCTAGGGTTGTGATTTTGAAAACAACATGGACTTGAAAGATGGACCATAATGATCACATAAAATATAATACTTTCCTAAAACAACCTTAAGCATAGAATGGCTAGAATCATCTTAAGATTGTAGTTCTGATAAAAATAATTTAGGGTTTTGTCGCGCCTCGATTTTTTGCACCCAAAAAAGACAAGTGACAAAAACACAGTGCTCTTTCGTTAGAACTCATCCTCATAGAAGGACGGATGCGACTAGGTTTGGATTAGAAATTGATTTTGAATAAGGGCTTTTGGAAAATTTTTGGAGTCGCGACCTAACTTGATTAAGGTGAGTTAGGTCACCTAAAAACTAAGCACAATCTGAAGATCACACTTAGGGTTTTTGAAAAAGGTTTTGGAAAACTTTCTCAAGAAAGGATTTTAAAGAAAACGGGCTGTTTGGCAACCTTTGAAAAATTTTTAGCCCTTTTTGAAAATAACTCCATTTGGTATTTGAAAACAGTGATCTAGGTTCGGAGGTTGGTTACGTGTAAGGAAGACGCACTAAGCTATCACCCTAACCCACCCTTGCAGTACCTACATGTCTATTCATTCTAAGTGCCTCATTCAGAATTTTTGACTAATAAATGTCTAGAACTATCTACTTTCAGAAAAGAACTTTTAGAAAGAAATTTGACATGATGCATGTTATGCAAGTGAGAGAATAAAACTTGATTTTGAAAATAGATTTGAAAAAACTTAATTTGATTTTGGAAATAGATTTGATTTGAAATTGGAATGGTTTTGAAAAGATAGATTTAATTTTGAAAGAAAGTTTTAGAAATTAGAAATAGAGATTTAAAAATAGATTTTTGGAATTGAAAGTTGAAAATAGTTATGAAATTGGAAACTTGAAGAAGGTTGTGGAATTAGAGATTTGAAAAACAGTTATGAAATTATAAACTTGAAAGAAACTATAGAATTGGAGATTTAAAAATAATTATTAAATTAGAAATTTAAAAAAAGTTATGACCGCTCCCATGAGGGTTGCCTACGTATCCCTTTTTGGGAATCAGGTTAGTTGTAGTTTGGACAAGAGTCCGATTAAAAATAGAAGGTTTGACTTGAAAAAGAGTTTGAGTTGGAATTTGGATTGGAAGATTGGAAATTGGACTTTGGAATTGAACTTAGATTTGAAACAAGACTTGGATTTGACCTTGGACTTGATTTGGAAACATAGAGTTTAGAAAACACCTTGATTTGAATTGACATTTGAAAAACTATCTCGGTTTAGAAAAGAATTTTTGGAGAAGATTTGGAAGCTTCCTAACTTTAGGGTCAGGGTTGAACTAGGGTTTAGACATCCGAGAACTTAGGGTAACCTAGGGTTGAAACATGTAATTGAATTGACTTGAACCTGAGATATTTTGTTTTAGAAAGCTTGATTTTAGGAAAACCTAGAATTAGGAAAGATAGGATTTAGGAAGGACTTCAGACTTAAGGAAGATTTGATTTGGGAATAGTTGGACAAGATTTGACTTGAAGGTTGGACTTGGAAGATTAGGAAAGTTGGAATTTAAGAAAAATTGGATTTAGGAAATCTTCGAATTAGGAAAGTTTCAAAATAGGAAAGCTCTCATTTTAGAAAAGTTCCAAATTAGGAAAGTTTCATTTTAGGAAAGTTCCAAATTAGGAAAGAATTAAAATTGGAATGTTTTGAAATAGGGAAGTTTCCTTTTTAAGAAAGAGTTGATTTTTGGAAATATATGAATTAGGAAAAGTTTGATTTAAGAAAGATTTTGAATTTAGAAAGTTTAGAATTTTAGAAAGATTTGGAATGGAAAGTTCGAAATTGGGAAAGGTTTGAAAGTTTGAGTTTTAAAAACACTTGAAGTTTGGGAAAGATTTGAATTTAAGAAAGATTGAAAAATTTAGACTTTAGAAAGTTAAGATTTGGAAAGGTATGGAATTGGGAAAAATTTGGAATTGGAAAAGATTTGATTTCTATTTCTTAAAATAAAAGATTGGATTTTTATTTTCAAAAAGAGACGATTTGATTTTGTTTCCAAAAACGGAGGATTGGATCTAGTTTCCTAAATGGATTAGAAGGAAAAGTTTTAGAAATCCTAAATTTGAAAGTCTATGATTTGATGTAAAAAATAGGTTTTGGAAATTGATGGTTTTGATATAAAACAGAGGTTTGGGAAACCTAGGTTTTGAGGCAAGATTGAAAATCATGTTTTAGGAAAGAAAATTAGGGTTTCCTAACCATTGGCTCTAGGGTTTAACTTGGACTCCAAGAAAAAGAGATTTTGGAAAGTAGAACTTTGAAGAGAGTTTCTGAAAAGGAACTTTGAAGAGTATTTTTTAGAAAGTGAATTTTTCAAAAAAGCTTTTGGGAAGGAATTTGAAAAGAGTTTTTAGGAAAGTAAGTTTTTTTGAAGGAAATTTTTAAAAAGCAATTTTGGAAAGGAGATTGGAGAGAGTTTTTAGAAAGTATATTGAAGAAGAGATTTTAGAAAGTAGATGTGAAGAGAGATTTTGGAGAGGATTTAAAAAGAGGTTTTGGAAAGAAAGTTTGAAAAGCAATTTGGAAAGGAATTTGAATATGGACTTTTGCAAGCTTCTAAAATATCTCACTTTCCTAAAACGATTCTAACCATAAGAAGATTAGAACCATTTTAGGATTGTGATTTTGAAAACAACAAGGATTTGACAATATGGACCGTGAAAATCATTTTAAATGTAACACTTTCCTAAAGCAACCCTAACCATAAAAAGGTTAGAATCACCTTAGAATTGTGATTTTGAAATAAGTTTGGAGAAAGAAGATTTAATGCAAGTTTTGAAAACAAGTTTTGGAGAGATGCATGGTCATGATATGCACAATGCAAGTTGAGGTTGTGAACACATAAGGTTATAGGCTTCACCACATAATCAAGGGGGCCGAACCCACGTGGTCTTTGGTTAGACTAAGAGAAAGCCCCTGGCATGGTGACTTTCAATAGCCTAATCCTACACATGAACTGGGGAGTCCCTTGTTTCAAGCATGAAAGAAAGGAGGGTAGAAGATGGGAATTAAAATAAAAGAAAACCCAAGTGGGTTAGGAGAGAGAAAAGAGGGGGGAATGGCATAAACGTAAATAGAGAGCTTACCTTGTGTCTTCTTTGTTTTGCTTACTTTATTTGCTTTGTTCTACTTCGGTCTTCGAGAGCTTGCTTTGGCTCGGTCTTTGAGAGCTTCTAAGTTGTAGCACTTCAAGTCTTCAATGAAGGCTTTGGAGGCTTGTATATGAGTGTATAGGAGTATATGTATGCTAGGGTTTAGTGTATAGAGGCTAGGGTTTGGAGAACCTTAAAAAAATTAGGATTTGGAGGGGCTTCGAGCTTTGTATATCGAAGAGCAGAGTTTTTGGACTGAGTTTGCGGACCCTTTTCATGCTGGAGGAGGCTCTGTATTTATAAACAAAAGACTGAACTGGCACCTGCTGCAGTGGCGCTAGGCCAAAAATCCTACTAGAGCCACTAGGAGTGGCGCCAGCCATTTAGGAAATGTTTAAGGTCGGTAAGTAATGTATCTTCAGAGGATTTAGGTGCTTGTACTAGTGACAACTATGTAATTTTTAGCTTGGCTTCACTAGGAGTGACTCTAGAAGGTCCGGGAATGATTTAAAGGGTCGGGAATGGCCCGGAGGGCTAGAAAGGGACAGGAACCCTTAAAATAGTGTCTCGGGGGTAGTAGACTTGAAAAATAATGTCAGGATGTGTTGGAAGGGTTGATCGGGCCATTAGGGGCAAAATGGTCAATCGGGCTAGAAAGCTGCCGAGATGGACTTGGAATGTCCCAAAAGAAGACTTGAGGCTTGAAAACATTAACTAGAATGTTCTAGGAGGTTGCCGGTTTGACACCCAGAGCCGGTGTGGTTAGAAAAGGTGACCGGCCCACAAGGGGCAAAATGGTCATTTCGCAACGGGTTCATCGGAATTGACTCGGAATAATCTGGAAAGGTAATAGAAGGCTGGGAATACTATCAAAAGCATCTCCAGGAGGTTACCGGTTTTGATACCAAGAGTCGGTGTGGTTCCCCGGGCGCTTGGATGCCTAGGGGCAAAATGGTCATTTTGATCGGAGGGTCTTAGAATTGGCCCAATATCGACTGGAAGGCCCTTAAACATACCGGATCATCTTTAGGATAACCTTAGAAGGGTGGACTTACCGTTCTGAAGACTTAGGTACTTTCTCGAGAAATGTGCCGAAAAGTCCTAAGGGCAGTTTGGTCATTTTTCACTAGAGTGGGCTAGCAGGCACTGGTGTTGACCTGAGTTTTGAGTGTTTCCGTCACTCTAACCGTGGTCTCGTGACATAGGATTTTGTTGGTAATTCCCAATGTGGACCTGTTTACGAGTGTTTCTGCCACTCTAGCGGTTGCAATGTTTACGAGTACTTTCGTTACTCTAATAGTTCATGATCATTCCAGAGACTACTTGATCTCGGGAAGCTGCTAGGTGGACTTATCGCTTGAGGAATCAACTTTCTCGAAAGGCATATCAAAATGGACATTCTACATTGGCGGGCTAGCAGGGACTTGGGGTCTCATCCCGATCGACAGATTTGAAGGGACTTACCATTCCGAAGATTTTTCTCAAGAAACATGCCAGATTGGATGAACTTACCACCTTGAGGGATCAACTTTCTTAAAAGGCGTGCCGAACTTGATTTGAACTGGAATTGAGATTGAAAAGGGGACTCATCGTCTTTGAGAAGGTGTGCCCACTGGAATTGGGCTGGATAATGCCCTAAGGGCATTTTGGTCATTTTGCCTTTATTTGGGCCGTATGGGTTCGCGAAGTGATCGATTGACTAGATTATGTCTGGAAAACTGATTTGAACTTAGAATGCGTCTATATTGACTTGAATATAAGTTTTGACGGACTGGAGACTGCCGAGCGGGCAAAATGGGGTAGAAGATGGGGATTAAAATAGAAGAAAATCCAAGTGAGTTCGGAGGGAGAAGAGAGAGGGAGGATTACATAAAAGTAAATAGAAAACCAACCTCGTCTTCTTCTTGTTTTGATTGTTTGATTCAGTTTATGTGACTTGAGCTTTGAAGTTGCAGCACTTGAGTTTTCAATGGGTGTTTGGAGGCTTGTATTTGAGTGTATGAGATGTATAGAGGTTAGGGTTTGAGTGTATGGAGGCTAGGGCTTGAAGAGGCTTGAGAGAATTAGGATATGAAGAAACTTTGAGCTTTGTTTTTAGAGAGGCAGAGTTTCTGGACTGAATTTGCAGACCCTTTTTATGTAGGGGGTCTATATTTATAGGCAATTAAAAACACCTTGGTGCCTGTTGCAGTGGCGCCAGGGCAAAACTCCTATTGGCTCCACTCCTAGTGGTGCCAAGCCAAGGCGCCAGGCCATTTATTGGCTATTAGTTGCGCCAACCACTTAAAAAAGTTTTTAGGGTGGCAAGAAACGTATCTTTTGACCCTGGGGATGCAAGGCAAAAGATTTGGGTGCTTGTCCTAGAGACTAAAATGTAATTTTTGATTTGGCTCTACTAGGAGTGATTCCAGAAGGTTTGAAAATGATCCAAAAGGCCATGGATAGACAGGAACCCTTAAAAGAGTGTCTTGAAGGTAATGAACTTGAGAAATAGTGCCGGAATGCTTAAAAAGGTTGACTGACCCACTAGGGGTAAAATGGTCAATTGAATAGAAAAAATACCGGAATGGACTCAGAGTGACCTGTTAGAAGGCTTGAAGGTTGGAAAACACTGATGTGGTTGGAAAAGGGCGACCAGCCACTCAGGGGCAAAACTATCATTTTGCACCGAGCTTGTTGAAATAGACTCGGAATGGGTAGAAATGGTGTTGAAAAGTTGAGAATATTATTAGAAGCATCCTTGGAAGATAACTGATTTGATACCCAGGGCTGGTGTGGTTCTCAGAGGTGATTGGATGCCTAGGGCCAAAACGGTCATTTTGACTGGATAGTCTCGGAATTGATCCAAAACCGATTGGAAGGCACTTGAACATGTCGGATTGTCCTTGGGACAATCTTGGAAAAGTAGACCTACTATTCTGAAGACTTAGGTACTTTCTCGAGAAGCGTGCCAGAAGGGCCTAAGGGGTAATTTTGTCATTTTTCACTAGAGTGGGCTAGCAAGCACTAGTGTTAACCCAGGTTTTGAGTGTTTCCATCACTCTAACAGTGTGTGACGAGTTGGTTTTTAAAGGTATCCCGTCCTTCAAAAAATGTGTCATGGCTAAGAAGCATGTTCGGTCCTGTGACATAGGGATTTTGTTAGCAATTCCTAATGTTGATTTGTTTACTAGTGTTTCTGTCACTCTGACGGTTGCGATATTTGTGAATGTTTCCGTCACTCTGAAGGTGTGCGTACATTCAGGAGACTGCCTAATCTGGGGACGCTGCTTGTTGGACTTATTGTCTGAGGGATCAACTTTCTCGAAAGACATCCTAAATAATGGATATTCTACATTGGCGGGTTAGTAGGTGCCATAAGTGAACCGTTCTACCATCTCGGGGACTTGGGTTCCGTTCCAGTCAACAAGTTTGAAAGGACTTATCATTCTAAGGAGTTTTCTCAGAAAACGTGCCGAATTGGATGGACTTACTGTCTAAGGGATCAACTTTTTAAAAAGACGTGCCAGTTTGAGTTTGATTGTTTTGAATTGGTATTAGAATTGAGTTTGAAATAGGGATTTACCGTCTTTAGAAAGATGTGACAACTGGAGTTGGATCGAGCAATGTCGCAAGGGCATTTTTGGTCATTTTGCCTCTATTGGGCCCGACGGGCCTGTGAAGTGATTGATTGATTGGATTGAGTTTGAAAAACTAGTTTTGAGTTGAATGTGTCTGTGTCGGTTTGAATGTGAGTTCGTTTGGACCGGAGATTGCTGAGCAGGCAAAAATGGGTATAGCCAGGAGCACATCCCTCTCCTGAGTAAAGGACTCCACAGTCTCCCTCAAAGATCGAACATCAGCAATATCATCCTCTGGAGGAGCAAAAATGTTCGAGGCACCACGAGACCGCTTCTGTCTCCAAGAAGTACTTAAGGGCAACTATCCTGTGTCGATAGAGCCACTACTAGCCTTATCTCCAGAGAAGCCACCTTTGTATCCCTGACCCCAATCAGTCATGTAATCCCAGTATTAGCCTTCGATTCTGTAGTCTACAACGATGCCCTTGAAAACCATAACTGTCAAGAAGTTTGTATATCCCACAGGGGGTAGACGTGTCTCAAGAAGTAGATCCCTAACCCTACTAGATCCTAATACATACCAGCAGAACTAGTAGCGGTAATTCTCAGTCTCGGTGGGCTCATAAGAAAATGGCCCGTCATCATCCACGCAGGGAAGCAAGGATCTCCACATGCCCATAAGCCTCTCTACCAATGCTTTCGGGATCATTGCCCCAAAGTCCAAACTGAACTCAGCTGCCGATACCAGATAAGGGATGTCTTTGCTCCTGCCAAACTGCCGCAAGACTTGGTTCCACAAGAAAGGGGCAATACCCCGCAAACCTGCCAGAGGCACGCAGGCCCCCTTAGGGGTATGCACTCTCAAGTAATACTTGCCAATCAACCTTGTATACCACCTAACCGTGTCAAACCTCCTACCTTGAAGAAAGGTGACCCATTCCGTAATAGTCCGTGGAAACCTCTCGTCATCCATGATAACTCTCTGGGACCTCACCAGGGAATGTATATGGTCAAGCTTGGGATATCATGTGTGCTGAAACAAAGGAGTGGCGAACAAATGTCCAATCGCCCAAAGCTGAAAAAGTGAGGCACACCCCCAAAAACGAACATCAATACCTTGTTGGATTCGGGGAAAAGCTGATATATTTCTCTCCCACAACCATATGAGCATATGATTGCCCTTTGTGAATCCCAGCAAGCAATGCGTATAGTCAATCAAGTCATCCTCCCTAGGGAATACTAGGAGGCTCAAGAGGAGCAAAGCTAGGGCCACCATACGAGAGGCTGACCAATCTTGGGAAGAATTCCAATCATCTGGATAAGCTGCCATGCCTGTTAAGAACTCGAAGTGGGAAAACAAAAACTCTACCGAAACATAAGGAAACTGGGGCAGAAAGCTAAAAGTAAAAACTGCCCGTTGAAGCCCAAGCTAAGTCGAGGCAACTGAGATACAACCATCAGGGAAGGTGGGTCCAACGATGCCAACCGGGTCATCCCGAAGACCAAGAATAAATCCATACTCATGATGAGTAGGAGTCAACTCACAGTCCCCGAAGTGAAAAAGACACAAGTTCGGCTGCTAGAAAGAAACTACTGCCTCTATGAATCTCGGAATAAGTTGTACTGACAAGAGTGAAGCAATTCGACTGAAGGCCCAACAAAAAAAATGTCCCCCTCATCTGAAGGATACCCATCATACCAAGCCCTCAGTCAACTCAAGATATCATCAGCCATCCTGAAAATCAAATCAAGATAAAGGTATAAATATACGGTAAGTAGTTCAAAGGAAAAGTGGTACAGAAAAAGGAAAAGGAAGGGAAGGAAAGAACAATGCAAATCCTGTTCCCCTACCCCTAGCAAAGTTTACTCAATCATACTCCTCAACTTGTAGATTTTCTAAACGCTCCCCGTCAAAAGCCTATTTCAAAATCAATTCCTAAAGGTTTTTAAGCTTTTTCCTTCAAAAGTTTAGTTCAAAATCAAAATCCAAAGTTAATTTCGAAGTTAAGTTTCAAAGTTTTAGTCAAAATCCATTTCAAAAAGTTTTCTAAACTTTTCCTTCAAAAGTTTTATTCCAAGTTTATTTTCAAAGGTATCCTAAGCTTTTCCTTTGAAAAGTTTATTCCTAAAAGTCCCATTGAGTTTCTCGGGGTCTTCTCTGCCAAAAAGGCCTCATCCTCAAAGGTTTTTCCTTAAAAAAAGATTATATATAAAAAATTTCTAACTTTTTTCCCATTTCAGAAAATTTCGGCAGAGTCCTGTTTGTAAAAGGTTCCTACAACGCCCAAAACTCTACAATAGAACACAAATAGGGCACCTCATGGTATCACAAGCACATGTCACAGACGAACATAAAACAATTTGTGAACATTCTTAAGGTTTTCAAGTTTTCCAACAAATGTTTCTATTTTCCAAAAATCTAAGGGTCTTTAAAATGCTTGCAAGATCATCCAAAGATACTTTAAATATTTTCTAAAATATTTTCATATTTTTCTAAATACATAACATAAGCAATTCATTCAGTTTATCAATTTTCTCTATTTTTCAAGTATTATTCCTTTTTTTCGAAAAGGAAAATTTAAAAAGTTTTTAGAAAATTATGAAACTTCCCACGGTTGTTGAATATATTTTTCTAAGGTACACAATATAAAACTGAAGCAAGAAAATGTAAAACCCAAGCTCGTAGGCACAAAACCCCATTTCTTACTGGGAAACCCTTACGAGTAAACATGCAAAATTACTCAAACTCAACCAAGCGAGCATCAAAATGCAAAGACAACATCACTGGAGTGTTCAAAACATATTAAAACATAAATTTTGACTATTCACATGACTCAAACGGAGTTTTATACATCAAGATCAACATAAAAAAAAAGCTCACCACTTGGAGTTCTCCAGCAAAATTTTCTTCTCCTGCGGTCAATCCGGTGACGCTGATCACTTCCGGCGACTCTCCGGCATCCCCTAATTTCACCCCTTTAATGTCCAAGTGTTCTTCCTTGCAAAAACTCCAAGAAAAGCATTCAAAATTAAAAAATTCAAAAATTCAACCAAACCCGTAAGCCTTGAATGAGGGGCTATACAATTTTAAAACCCCAGGCCTAGAGCCCCTAGCAATAGCACCAAGGCAATATTAAGCTTGGTGCCACTCCTAGTGGTGCCACAGGCCAATTCTGGGCAGTTTTGCTTCTTTGCCCGTCAAAATTTAATTTTAAATGTCCTCTTAGGCCAATTTGTAATTTTCAAGCTCCCGTCTTCAAAACCTTCCAACTTCAATCCCCCCGATCATCTAGCGGTCAACATGGGACCTTTAATTTATCGTTTTCTGCCTTCGACAAGCAAAATAAAAAAAGAAGGGGCATCTGTAAGCATCATTTTTTTGCCCGCTCAACAACCTTCTGCCCGATCAGACTCAGATTCAAATCGGCACAGACACATTTAAGCCCAAATTGGCTTTCCAGACTCGATCCAGATAGTCAACTGTTTCACGGGGCCACCAAGCCCAATTGAGACAAAATGACCAAAATGCCCTTGGGATATTGCTCAATCCAATTTCAGTTGGTACATCTTCTTAAAGATTGCAAGTTCGTATTTCGACCACAATTCCAATTTCAATTTCAAGCCAGACCAGTCAAACTCAATCTGACACGTCTTTCGAAAAACTTAATTCCTTAGACAGTAAGTCTATCCAACATGGCACATTTACCGAGAACACACAAAACCCCTCAGAACGATAAGTCCCTTCACACCCGTTGACTGGGACGGAACCCAAGTCCCCGAGATGGTAGAGTAGTTCACTTCTGGCACGTATTAGCCTGCCAACATACAATGTCTGTTATTTAGCACGCCAATTAGGAAAGTAACTAAGGCCCCAAGGCAATAAGACCATCAAACAACTTCCTAAGATCAGGTAGTCTCCAGAATGAATGCACACCATCAGAGTGACGAAAATACTCATAAACATTGTAACCATCAAAGTGGTGGAAAGACTCGCAAACAGGTCGACATTGGGAATGCCAAAAACCCCCCATGTCATAGGACCAAATTAGCCTTTTGGCTGTGGCACGTTTACCGGAGGACGAGATACCTTAGGAAACCAACTCGTCACACACCGTCAGAGTGATAGAAACACTTAAAACCCAAATTAATACCAGTGCCTGCTAGCCCATTTTGATAAAAAATGACCAAATTGCCCCTGGCAAGCCCTACCGACACGCTTCTCGTGAAAGTACCTAAGACCTCAGAGTAGTAAGTCTACCCTTCCAGGATTGTCCCAAGGATAATCTAGCATGTTCTAGTCCTTCTAGTCAGTTCTGGATCAATTCTGAGAACATCCGGTCAAAATGACCATTTTGCTCCTAGGCGTCCAATTGTCTTTGGGAACCACATCAGCTCTGGGTTTCAAACTGGTTACCTTTCAAGGATGTTTCTAATCGTATTCCCAACCTTCTAGTACCTTTCCGGACCATTCTGAGTCCATTCTGGTAAACCTAGTGCGAAATGACCATTTTGCCCTTAGTGGGCAAGTCGCCTTTTCCAACCATACTGACTTTGGGTATCAAACCAGCAACCCCTTGGAGCACTTTTAATAGTGTTTTCAACCTTCAAGCCTTCTCATGGATCACTCTCGGTCGATCTCGATGTTTTTTCGGTTCAAATGACCATTTTGCCCCTAGTGAGCCGGTCGCTCTTTTCAACTATTCCGACTCTGATAATTAGGTTAATTACCTCTGGGATGCTCTTTTAGGGGTTCCCATCCATTCCTGATCGAGTCTTGCTACTAGAAACTTTCCAAATCATTCCCGGACTTTCCAAAGTCACTCCTAGTGAAGCCAAGCTAAAATTTACATGGTAGTCATTAGGATAGGCGCCCAAATCTTCTGTCATGCATAACAAGAGTCAAAGATCTGTTTCTTACTGCCCTAAATAGTTTCCTAAGTGGCTGGGGTGGTGCCCAAAATTTTCACGCTTGAGAAAACACACAAGTGAGAAAAACACAATACTCTTTCGTTAGAACTCATCCTTTAAGAAAGACAAGTGCAACTAGGTTTGAATTGAAAATTGATTTGCATAAGGGCTTTTGGAAAAGATTTGAAATTGCTACCTAACTTGATTAAGGTGAGTTAGGTCACCTAAAACTAAGTGCAATCTGAAGATTAAACTCAGGGTTTTTTAAAAGGTTTTGCAAAACTTCCTCAAGAGAGGGTTTTTGAGGAAAACAGGTTGTTTGGAACTTTTGAAAAGATTTAAGCCCTTTTTTGAAAATAGCTCCATTTTTGGTCTCTCGAAAACAATAATTCTAGGTTCGAATGGCAGTTACGTATATGGAAGACACACTAGGCTATCACCCTATCCTTGTTTTGCGGTACCTACATGTCTATTCACCCTAGATTCACTCATTTAGAATCTTTGATTATTTAATGTCTAATTATATCCACTTGGAAAGAAATTTTGAAAGAAGTTTGACATGATGCATAACATGCAAATGCAAGAAAAAGATTTGATTTTGAAAATTGATTTCAAGAAAAGATTTAAAGCTTGAAAAAGGTTGTGGAATTGGAAACTTGAAAAAAGTTATGACCGCACCCATGAGGGTTGCCTATGTATCTCTTTGTTGGGAATCAGGTTAGTTGTTGTTCAGACTCGAGGTTCGATTGAAAATAGACACTTTAAGGTCTTGAAAAAGTTTGACTTAAAAAGTTTTAATTTAGAACTTTGACTAGAACATTGGAAATCGAGTTTTGATTTGAAAGTTTGGAATTGAACTTTGAAATCATCTTAGTTTAGAAAAGAATTGAGGCCTCCTAACTTTAGGGTTAGGGTTGAACTAGGGTTTTGACATTTGAGGACTTAAGGTAACCTAGGGTTGAAACATGCACTTAAAATAAGAAGATTTGATTTAGATTTGAAAATTTTGATTTAGAAAGTTTCAAATTAGGAAAGTCAGATTCAAGAAAGATTTGGAAAGGATTTGATTTGATTTAGAAACACTTGACTTGAAAAGTCTTGTAAACATTTGACTTGATTATTTGATTTGAAATAATTTAGAAAGATCCAATTACAAAAGGCCTTGTTTTAAGAAAGGTTTGAACTTAGAAAGATTTGAAATTTGAAAATAATAAGAGATAGAAGTTTGAAATCAAGAAAGGTTTAAAAGTTTAAATTTAGGAAATATTTGATTTCTATTTTCTAAAGTTTAAGATTGGATCTTATTTTCAAAAATAGATGATTTGATTTTGTTTCCAAAATTGGAAGATTTGATTTGACATAAAATTGGAAACAGTGAGTTTTTAAAATCATGAATTTGGAAATCTATGATTTAGGGCAAAATAGGAGGTTATGATTTTATGTGAGAAAACTAGGGTTTCCTAAATATGGATTCTAAGGCTTCCCTTGAACTCTAAGACAAAGAGTTTTTGGAAAGTAGATCTTTGAAAAAAGTTTTTAGGAAGCAGATTTGCAAAATTATTTGGAAAGAAATTTGAATATGGAATTTTGCAAGCTTCTTGAATATCTTACTTTCCTAAAACGATTCTAACCTTGAAATGATTAGAATCATTCTAGGGTTGTGATTTTGAAAACAAATAAGGTTTTGAAATATGGATCACATTGATCACATTGAATATAACACTTTCCTAAAACAACCCTAACCATGGAATGACTAGAATCACTCTAGAATTGTGATTTTGATAAAAACAATTTTAGGGTTTACACCCAAAGTTTAGACTTTGATGGTCACATTGAATATAACACTTTTCTAAAACAATCCTAACCATGTTGATAAAAACAATTTTAGGGTTTACACCCAAAGTTTAGACTTTGATGGTCACATTGAATATAACACTTTTCTAAAACAATCCTAACCATGGAATGACCAGAATCACCCTAGGAGTGTGATTTTGAAAAATAAGTTTGAAAGAAAGAGATTTTGAATGCAAATTTTTAAAGAGAACTTTGATGTAAGTTTGAAAACAACTTTGAATGTAATTTTGAATGCAATGCATGAACATGATGACTACAATGCAATAGGGTTGTGAACATACAAGCCTTGGTTTTACCACATAATCAAGGGGGCCAAACTCACACCATCAAAGGTTGAATTAGAAGAAAGCCCCCAGCACGGTGACCTTCAACAATCCTTTTTAGGCATGAATTGGGGAGTTCCTTGTTTCAAGCATGCAAAAAGAGGAGGTAGAAGATGGGGATTAAAATAGAAGAAAACCCAAGTGGGTTAAAAGGAAGAAGAGAGAGGGGATTACATAAAAGTAAATAAAAAACCAACATCGTATTCTTCTTACTTTGATTGCTTGGTTTGCTTTACTTGACTTGCACTTTGAGAGCTTTTAAGATGCATCACTTAATTTTCAACGGATGCTTGGAGGCTTATGTTTATGTGTATAAGGTGTATATAGGCTAGAGTTTAAGTGTATGGAGGTTAGGGCTTGAAGAGGCTTGAGAGAATTAGGATTTGGAGAGACTTCGAGTTCTATTTTTAGAGAGACAGATTTTCTAGATTGAAATTACGGACCCTTTTTATGCAGAGGGAGGGTTTGTATTATAGGTAATTAAAATGACCTTGGTGCTTATTGCAGTGGTGCCAGGGTAAATTTTTCACTAGCACTACTAGGAGTGGTGCCAAGCCATTTATTGGCTTGGTGCCACTACAGTCACTTGAGAAAGTTTTAAGGTGGCAAGGAATGTATCTTTTGACCCTTGGGACGCAAGACAAAAGATTTGGGTACTTATCCTAGTGACTACCATGCAATTTTTAGCGTGGCTCTACTAGGAGTGACTCTGGAAGGTCCGAGAATGATCCGGAAGGCCAGGGATTGGCAAGAACTCTTGAAAGAGTGTCTCGGAGGTAACGAACTTAAGAAATGATACCCGATTGTTTGAAAAGGTTAACCGGCCCTATTGGGGGAAAACGGGTTAATTGAACCAGAAAAACACCGGAATGGACTCGAAGTGACCCGTGAGAAGGCTTGAAAGTTGAAAACACTATCAAAAGTGTTCTGAGGGGTTTCCGGTTTGATACCTAGAGTCGGTGTGGCTGGAAAAGGCAATCGGTCTACTAGGGGCAAAACGGTCATTTTGCACTGGGCTTGCTGGAATAGACTCGGAATGATCTAGAAAGGTGTTGGAAGGTCAGGAATACTATTAGAAGCATCCTTGTGAGGTTACTAATTTGATATCCAGAGCCAGTGTGGTTCCCAGAGGCGATCGGATGCCTAGGGGCAAAATAGTTATTTTAACCGGATGGTATCGGAATTGACCCAGAACAGACTGGAAGGCACTTGAACATGACAGATTGTCTTTGAGACAATCTTGGAAGGGTGGGCTTATTGCTCTGAGGACTTAGGTACTTTCTCGAGAAGCATGCCAGAAGGGCTCAAGGGGTAGTTTGGTCATTTTTCACCAGAGTGGGGTAGCAGGCACTAAAATTGACCTAGGTTTTGAGTGTTTTCGTCACTCTGACTGTGTGTGACAAGTTAGTTTCCAAAGGTATCCTGTCCTTTGGTAAACGTGTCATGGCTAAGAAGTGTGTTCGGTCCTGTGACATAGGGGTTTTGTTGGCAATTCCCAATGTTAACCTGTTTGTGAGTGTTTTTGCCACTCTGACAGTTGCGATGTTTGTGAGTGTTTTTGTCACTCTAATGGTGTGTGTTCATTCTAGAGACTGCCTGATCTCGGGAAGTTACTAGATGGTCTTATCGTCTGAGGGATCAACTTTCTTGAAAGATGTGCCAAAGAACGAACATTCTACATTGGCGGGCTAATAGGTGTCAGAAGTGAACCGTTCTACCATATCAGGAACTTGGATTCCATCCCAGTTGACAGGTTTAAAGGGACTTATCATTTTGAGGAGTTTTCTCAATAAACGTGTCAGACTGGATGGACTTACCGTCTAAGAGATTAACTTTCTCGAAAGACGTGTCGAATTGAGTTTGATTGGTTTTGACTGGAATTGGAACTAGAATTAAGTTTAAAGTAGGGACTTATCATATTTAGGAAGACGTGCAAACTGAAATTAGACCGAGCAATGCCCCAAGGGCATTTTGGTTATTTTACCTCTATTGGGCCTAGTGGGCTTGCGAAGCGATTAGTTAACTGGATTGAGTCTGAACAGCTGGTTTAGACTTGAATGTGTCAGTGTCAGTTTGAATGTGAGTCCGGTCGGGCCAAAGATTGCCTAGCGGGCAAAAATGGGGTGCTTACAGCTAGGGCTACTGCAACAGATGCCAAGCCCAAGTTTGGTTGCTTGTAAATATAGGCCACCCCCTATGTATTTTGGATCTATAAAATCGCTCCAAAAACTCTGCCTCTCTAAGAACAAACTTCGAGTTGCCCTAAAAACCTTAGTCCCCTCAAGTCTCCTTCAAACCCTAGCCTCCATACAATCTATACACTCAAACCCTAATCTATACACTTCAAATCCTAGTCTGCAAGCTCCATTGAAGGTTAAGTCCATCCCTTTGAAGTTCTTAAAGATCATCTCAAAATTCAAGCAAGTTCTTCATTGAAGCATTTAACCTAACAAGCAGACAAGGTAGGGTTCTATTTACTTTTATGTAATCCCCCCCTCTCTCTCTCCTCCTTTCTAGTCCACTTGGGTTATTCTCTATTTTAATCCCCGTCTTCTACCTCCTCTTCTTGCATGCTTGAAATAAGGGACCTCCCTGTTCATACGTAAGAAGGCCTTGGAGGGAATCACCATGTTAGGGATTTTCTTTAAGTTCAACCTAAGACAGTGTGGATCCGGTCTCCTTGGTTATGTGGTAAAGCCCCACCATATATGTTCACGTCCTTATTACATTGTTGCTTTCATAATCATGCATTCAAAGATGTTTTCAAACTTGCATTAAAGGTTGCTTTCAAAACTTGCATTCAAAACCTTTTCTTTCAAAGTTGTTTTTAAAATCATAACCCTACGATGATTCTAATTATTCCATGGTTACGGTTGTTTTATAAAAGTGTTATATTCAATATGACCATTAAGATTCAAATTTGGGTTCAAACCCTAAATTGTTTTTCAAGAAATCACAACTCAAATTATTCTAGCCATTCCATGATTAGGGTTGTTTTAGAAAAGTGTTATATTCAATGAGACTATCAAAGTTCATATTAGGGTTTCAAACCCTAATTGTTGTCAAAATTACAACCCTAGAATAGTTTTGGTCTTCTTATGATTAGAATCGTTTTGAAAAAGTGAGATAGTTAAGAGACTTTCAAAAGTCTATATTCAAACCTTTCCAAAATAGTTTTGCAATTTCACTTCCTAAAAGTTCTTCTCAAAGATTTTACTTTTCAAAAACCTTGAGTCTTGAAGTCTAAGTCAAAACCCTAGACTCTATGTTTAGGAAATCCTAATTTTCTCACATAAAATCATGGTTTTCTATTTGCACCAAATCATAGGTTTTCAAAACTATTTTCTACATAAAATCATAAATTTCCTAATTCAAAAGTTACATAAAATGATAGATTTTCAAAACTAAAGCTTTCCAATTTCAAGTCAAATCAAATCTTGGCTAAGTAGGAAATCCAATCAAATATCCTATTTTTGGAAATAAAACCTAATATTCTACTTTAGGAAATAGAAATCAAATCTTTTTTAATTTCAATCCTTCCTGTTTCAAAACTTCCCAAAAACAAAACTTTCCTTTTGCAATTAAAATCCATTCTCTCCAATTTGAGTGTGATACATAAACTCTAGGTTCTAGGATTGCTTAAATTCCAAGTTATCTCAAACCTAGGTTAAACCTTTTTAAACTTAGTTTTCCAAATTCAATTCTTTTTAAATAAAATCTTTCCAAATTTTGACATTTCAAATTTCAAATTCAAATCTTTCCTAAATCAAATCTTTCTAAAATTAAGTCTTTCCTAAAATGGAAACTTTTCTAAAATAGAATTTTTTTAATTTGAAACTTTCCTAATTCAAAACTTTTCTAAAATGAAGTTTTCTAAAATAAAAAATTTCAAGTCTTAATCAAACCTTTCTATTTCAATTGTATGTTTAAACCCTAGGTTATTTAAACCCTAGGATGCCAAAACCTTAGTTGAACCCTAAACCTGAGTTAATAAACTTCCACTCTTTTCTACATCTAAAGTCTACATCAAAATGGTTTTCAAACTGCAATTCAAGTCAAGATGATTTCAAAATTCAATTCAAACTTTCAAAATAAGTCCAAGTTCAATTTCAAATCAAAGTTTAATTTTCAATCTTCCAATTAAAGTTCAAATTAAACCTTTTTCAAGTCAAACATTTCAAAGGCCCCAAAATGTCTTTTTAAATCAAACAAGACCCTAAAGTGTCTATTTTCAATCGGATTCCGAGTCCGAACTATGACTGATCTGATTCTTAATAAAGGGATACCTAGGCAACCCTCATGGGTGCAGTCACAACCTTTTTCAAAATCTCTCTCCCAATTCTAATTTTTTTCATGCACTTGCATATCATGCATTATATCATCCCTAAGGTGATGGCTCAAACCTCTTTCCAAAATTCTTTTCAAAGGGGATACAAGTGAACATTAGATAACCGTAGGTTCTAAATGAGTAAACTTAGGGTGATTGGATATGTAGGTCCCACAAGGGCAGGATATAATGATAGCTTAGTGCATCTTCCCTATACATAACCAACCTCCAAACCTAGAATCACTGTTTTCAAAAGACCAAAATCGGAGTTATTTTCAAAAAGGGCTTAAATCTTTCCAAGTGTTGTCAAACAACCTGTTTTTTTTTTCAAAAGCCCTCTCTTGAGGAAGTTTTCTAAAATATTTTCAAAAACCCTAGGTTTAATCTTCAGATTGTACTTAATTTTAGGTGACCTAACCCACCTTAACAAAGTTAGGTGACGACTCCAAACCTTTTCCTAAAAGCCTTTATTTAAATTAATTTTTAATTCAAATCTAGTCGCACTCGTTCTTCTAGGAGGATAAGTTCTAACGAGAGAATACTATGTGTTTCTCACATATTATCTAAAGATGCAAAAAATCGGGGCACGACAAGTCAAAACTCTTTCAAGTTCAAGTTTCAAAAGAAACCTTTCAAGACTCCCATGAGTCCATTTTCAATCGAGCCTTAGCCTAAACTATGAATGACCTGGTTCTCACCAAATGAGATACGTAGGCAACTTTCAAATAGGTGCGGTCATAACCTTATTTTTAAGTCAAAACCCCTTTTCAAAATTTTCAGCTCTTTTAAAAGTCTAGTTTCAAACTCTTTTCCAATCTTTCGAAAACCTTTCCAAAACTTGCATCATGCATCATTCTTTCAAAAAGTGATGACTAAATCCCGTTTTCAAAATTCTAAAGTGGATAATAAGTGGATATGAGTAACCGGTGATTCAAGTGAGTGAACTAAGGGTGATTAGAGTTGTAGGTACCAAAAGGGCGGGGTAAGGTGATGATCTTAACATATCTTCCTTACACGTAACTAATTCCCAAACCATAGATTTTTATTTCGAAGATCAAAACTGGAGTCATGTTTTCAAAATGGCCTTAAAATACTTTCAAAAGTTTGCTAAAAAGCTTCTTAAGGACGTTTTCGAAATATTTTTGAAAAACCTAAATTTAATATTTAGATTACACTTCGTCAAGTTTTCAAATTCAAACCCCATTCGCACTTGTCCATTTAGGAGGGTAAGTTCTAACAGAGATAGTACTATACTATTCCCGAGCCAAGAGGGCTTAAGTAAGCGAGACAACAACCTTTCAAAGGTGCATGATTAGTATATTCAGCACTATGGTAGAGCGGATCTTAAAGGTTTTCATGGATGAATTTTTAGTTTATGGTGATACCTATGATATGTGTTTATAGAATCTAGAAAAAGTATTAGAACGATGCGAAGAGAGTCATCTAGTTCTTAACTGAGAAAAGTGTCACTTCATGATGACACAAGGGATTGTATTAGGTCACATCGTGTTGAGTAAATAAATAGAAGTAGATAAGGTAAAAATTAAATTAATTCAGAAACTTCCTCCCCTTGGAACTGTTAAAGATGTGCGTTCATTTTTAGGGCATGCCAGTTTCTACCCGCGACACATTCAAGCCTTTAATGACATATCTTGTTGTATGTGCCATTTGTTGTCACAAGACGTTCTATTTGCATGGACGTCGACTTGCCAAGAAGCTTTCAATAAGCTTAAGGGGCTTTTGATCACTACACCCATCATACAACCTCCTGATTGGTCTGTTCCAGTTGAATTGATATGTGATGCGAATGATTTCACTGTAGGGGCTGTGTTAGGTCAGTGTAAGGACAAGAAACCAAATGTCATACATTATGCCAATAAGACACTGAATGAAGCCCAAATTAACTACACAACCAACGAGAAAGAGCTACTTGATGTGGTATTTGCTTTTGATAAATTTCGATCATACTTAGTCGACTCACTAGTTATCATATACACTGACCAAGTCATACTTAAGTACTTGCTCACAAAGCAAGATGCTAAACCATGTTTGATCCATTGGATCCTTTTACTCCAAGAGTTCAACATTGAAATAAAAGACAAGAAAGGAGTAGAAAACGTCTTTGCTGACCATCTGTCTTGGATTCCCATAGAGCATCACTTGTTTGACCCTTTGTCTGTTAGTAAACACTTTCCTGATAAGTAGATTTTGCATGTGTGCGCTATTTTGACTGCTCTCAAAACTCTTTGGTATGCTGACATAGCCAACTTTTTGGCTACTGATCAAATTCCTTCTCATTGGTCTAGACTTGATAGACAAAAGTTCTTATGGAATGTTAGGGTATTCTTTTGGGATGGACCTTATTTGTTTAAACACTATCCTAATCAGGTGATCCATAGATGTGTTTCCAATGAAGAGTTCCAATGAATTCTGTCATTCTCATGCTTGTGGTGGGCATTTTTCCTCTAAAAAGACCACTGCAAAGATTATGCAAAGTGGCTTCTATTGGCCTACTATGTTTCATGATGTCCACACCTTTTGTACTATATATGATAGATGTCAAAGACTGGGGAGTCTTTCTAGGAAACAAATGATGCCCCTCAATTCGATACTAGTGTTTGAAATCTTTGATTGTTGGGGAATGGATTTTATGGGTCCTTTTCCTAGTTCTTTTGGCTACCTATACATTCTTGTAGCCATTGGCTATGTCTTGAAGTGGGTAGAAACTGTTGCCACTCGAACCAATGATCACCGCGTGGTGATCAAGTTTTTGAAAGAAAATATCTTTTTTAAGTTCGGCATGCCTCGTGCCATCATCAATATGAAGGAACACACTTTTGAAATAGACCTGTAAGTGTTGTAATGTGTAAGTATGAGGTAGTGCATAGAATGGGCACACCATATCATCTGCAAACCAGTGGTCAAGTCGAGTTGGCCAATAGGGAGATTAAGTGCAGCTTAGGAAAGGCTGTCAACCCCAATTGTAAGCATTGGTCCTTGCATGTGGTGGATTCTTTGTGGGCTTGTCAGACTACATATAAGACTATTTTAGGCATATCTCCTTACCGGTTAGTCTATAGCAAACAGTGTCACCTCCTAGTTGAGGTGGAACATAATTCGGCAATATAATGAAAGCCTGGAAGAGCTACAGAATGATGCATTTGAGAATGCACGAATTTCGAGAGAGAAAATGAAAAACCTTCATGACCAACACATTCATCGAAAATCGTTTCATGTGGGTCAGAAGGTCTTGCTTTACAATTCTTGGTTACATTTGTTTATGAGTAAGGTAAAAAGTAAATAGGCAGGATTGTTTTTCATGAAGGATGTGTCGCCTCATGGAGGCATCGAAATCAAGAACCGAAGTAATGGCAATGTGTTTAAAGTTAACGGTCATCGGCTAAAGCCCTATCTTGAAAATTTCGTAGGCAAAGTGGAGAGCCAAACTCTCCAAGACACGCCATTGTTCTGACCCATTTTTACCTTCTCTTATTTGTACATCAGGTAGTTTGCTAGGATAGTTTTTGATTTTGTCCCTTAGATTCGCCAACATTGGGTTATTCCTTTCCCTTGTGTACATGGTTTAGCATTGCGGACAATGCTTGGTTCAAGTTGGATTGGGGGGGATATACTTTGTGGGCGTGTTTTTGGTCTTTGTTTTGATGGAGTTTTTGATTTAGTGATTGGTTTTAGTTTCAGTTTTATTTTTTATTTTATTATATAGGTAGCTTTAGATTTTCATTTGAATTTTTGTAGGTTTTCTTCAAAAAAAAAAAAAAAGCCCTTCGAACCCCTCCTAGACCGTTCAAACGGTCGAGAAGGGAAAACTGGCAGAGAAACAAACTGTTCGAATAGTTGGTTCGACCGTTCCAACGGTCAAAGGCTAACTTTTGGCAGTGAACCAAACCGGTCGAACAGCTAGTACACCATTAGAACAACTGCCCTAAAAAACTAGGAAACACTAGAACCTAGCGCTAGCCTTTCGAACGGCTAGGTGGGTTAGGTCCTTTTGTGTTTGAAAACAAACGGGCACCCATGTTTGTGCTCCACTCTTTCACCTCAAAACTAATTTTGAGAGAGAGAGAGAGAGAGTAGTAAGAGAAACATACCAAAGTCCACCAAGGGTTGAATTTCAAGAAGATTCTTCACTTAACGTCATCAATTTCTACTATCAAGTAATATTCTAACTTCTCCTTTCAATTGTTGACTGATAGTTTCTCTGTTCTAAGGAGGGTTTGAACTATTTATGGTGATTTGGGGCACTAAACACTATGCTAGCTACACTCTCCACACCTAAACTCTTCCATTCAACTTTTCATTGATAAACATTATGCTATATGGAAGTTTTTGAACCAGTTATGATGATTTGGGTGTAGAATTGATGATGAATGCTTGGTTTATACTTGTAGGGAGATTATTCTTCATATATTGATTATCTTCACTGATTGACTCTTGTGGGTTGTGTTGGGTGCTTTGTGAGGGTGTTGGGGTGAGTGCATCATTGTGTGTTGTGTGAGCTATGAATTCTAAGAAGAGTAAATCCAAGGGTTCAAGCTCATGTTGAGCTATAACCCAACCATCCTTTGACCAAACTAGGTTTGTTAGTATTGATGCGGAAACTTCTTTCCAGAAGGTGTAGGCTCAAAAGGGTGTTGTCCTTGAACGTGAGTTCCAACTCCATCATTTTAGGAGTGACACCTTCAGGTGGGACACAGAGTTTAGACGTCAGGTGTC
Source organism: Euryodendron excelsum (assembly GCA_033060915.1). Lineage (NCBI taxonomy): Eukaryota > Viridiplantae > Streptophyta > Magnoliopsida > Ericales > Pentaphylacaceae > Euryodendron > Euryodendron excelsum. Next base: position 38,536,551 of record CM065382.1, read on the forward strand.
ACGACCCAAAACCCGGCCTATATGGATTTGGGGTGCATGACCGACCAGTAGCTTAGCTACCCAAGGCCGCATTGCATAACCCGGTTGAACACCTGTGCATTTATCATTTAAAAGATACATAATTACGGAATTAAAACTTTATAAACGTAAAGTAAAACATGTGTCATACATAGTAGAGCGGTGCCTAATCTCCAAAACATAAACATTCCATAAGATGGGCCTATCAGAGGCCACCACAGCTATAACATTATAATATTACAAACATTAGGGTCCAACCCCTATATTAGTACATAATATAAGGCCCGTGGGCCGCAATCCAAATATTCATGTAATGGGCCTCCTTCAAGGCCTCCCAGTTGGTTCACCTGAAAATATTTTTAGAAAAACGTAAGCTAATGCTTAGAAAATAGCAATAATGCATGAGCATAAAATACCATGTCTTGTAGGCGTTCATTTTGGCTCGCCGTATAATATAAGATACATCAAATATTACTCTTCTTAGTAATATTATAAAGCGTAGTTTTGGAAACGTAGGTAACATAAGTATCATATTGAAATACTCTAACATTTCAAACACTGTATCATAGGAGTGAGACATAACACATAACATAACTTTGTAAGGCATAACGTACCCATCTTATGCATGTCATGGCATGGTGTTGTAAGGGCATATCTTAATGTCGTAAAAAGGAGAAATATATCGTGACATTAGTATTTGTGGAAACATACGTAACTCGTTATAAAGCATTAAAACAAATCATATTTCTTATTCTAGAGCATAAGTGTGTTACGTCTCTATATCAGAGTTAGGCTCCGCATTAGTAACCTTCAAGGTCATGTATAAGGCTCTTTAGGCTAAGATCTTCACCATGTGCAATATTGCCGCTTTGGCGCTTCATCTCACGCATGTGCCTACCTTACAGTTTTAAACGCATTGCAACGGTAACACTTCATTGTGCCTACTCCCTCGGGAGCGCTTTAGCTATTAGAGTACGCAACACAATACTGTCCGTTCTGGCTCTCGCCTGCCTAATGATACGAACCCCACCAACAATGTGACGAAACCCGACACCAAATCTGGAAAACAAGACCAAAGAACCTACAAGCTTGAAGAAAACCGTGACCCGTTGCTTAGCAAAGCAAGAACCTTGGTATGGTGAAGACGCCACAAACGGGAATGGATGATCCGTTTGATAAGTCTGGTTTGAACGCCACAAGGAATCCCTTGATAAGTTCGAATTAGTTCTTCAAGAAACTCAAGAAGAATATAGAAAACTCACAAAATATTCATTGATTTCGAATTTGACAACCAAGAGCCTTTTTATAGGCTTACATGATAAGATCTCTAGAATATTCTTCTAATCTTTAGAGATTTCCCTAATTACTTCCTAGACAATACAATCTTCCAAATCTGGTATTTTCCTAAATCTGCTCACATTCCAAATCTGATCCAAATCAATATAAATCTAATCCTTTCCAAAACCAAACCAAATCAAATCAAGGAAATTCAAAAAAATTCAAATTCAAATTTCAAATTCGAATCTCCATCTGATTTGTTGCTAGTCAATTAAGCCACATCAGATTGTGAGCCCACTTGGATGTATATGACTTAGTGAAATACGACCACATCTGATTGGGACCTCCCTTACACGTGTATGGTGGATTGGTTCTCTCCCGGATCAAATTTGAGTAGTAAAACCAAACTTTGTTCACTCTCGGTGGTGAGCATATTTTCTCCTTGTTGTAGAACTCTCTGGACTAGGTTATTCATCTCTTCTTTGAATCTCTTAGCTCGGGCCCTCGTCACCGGACCAATTGGAACTTGAACCGGACCATGAGTCTTGATAGCCTTGATGTCCTCATCACCCAATCCCTCTATGCTCACGGAGATAGGGTTGCTAAAAAGACAAGGGGCAATCAGTCAACAAGGTCTCTCAGTGACCTCCTCAACATTGAATCCAAGGGAGGCAGATCTGAAGACTCAAGAGTAGTTTAAGACTTCTCATGTAAAACTAGATAGGCAAAATCCCAAAGAAACATGTTCCCTCTCCCTGTTAAAATGTATTTCAATTCTTTTGTATCGTAAACCCAAAGTTAAAATGTGTTTCTTTATTTTCCTCGAGTTATATGGATGGATGAATATGTGAATGGATGAAGCTCCCCATCTAATGGTAAAATATCTGCATATAGGGGCAAAAACCCCTATCTCTGAACGTGAGCCAATACATCATGATTAGTTTCCCTCTTAAATAGGGACACCCTAGGACACGCATTGCATAAAGCTCTCTAAAAATCAGAAACTGACTTGCGATTGGTGTTTTTGTCTTTTTGTCTTTTCCTTTTTATTTACAGAGGTCACCCTGCACTGAGTTAATATTGCTCTAAAAAAGGAGCAACATCCACCTAGGGATCCCATTATCACCCAGCAAAGAGCATCGCTGATGGCTACTAACCCTGAAGAATCATCTCAAGTCTCTCGGGAAGAGGTCAACGAAATGAGGACCAAGATGGATGAGATGCTCAAACTCATTCAAACTATGGTTATGAAGGATACTGCTGCAGTCCCATCATCATCCATGACTTCGTTAAAGGACCCCGAACCCCCTAATTCAAGGATCGTGCTTCAATCTAACAATGCGGGGAGGAATAAGGAAGATGCTAAAGGGATCAACGCTGAAGAGGACGAGACCATATTACTTTCACCTGTAGTAAAGAAGGCCCCCCCTAGACCCTCTCAGTCTGAAAATTCAAGGGTTAGAGGATTCACTGTGAAGTCTCTATGGCCACGACACTTACGGGTTCACTACCTATGACGAGTTATGTTTCTTTCCTGACCACCCGAGACCCGCTAGGTTCAAAATGCCTGACTTCCAGAAGTATGACGGCACTGGTAACCCCGTTGCTCATCTTCATCTCTATGCAGGAGCGCTAAATGGTCACGGTAACAATCCAAAGCTCCTCATGCAGCTATTCCAACACAGCCTCACGGGGTCTGCTCTATGATGGTTTGCTCATCTGGACCTAAGGAAAATCAGAACCTGGATTGAGCTGGTCAATGCATTTAAGGCCTAATATCGTCACAATATTGATCTCACCTCTGACCGATGGTCCCTGATGACTATGAGCAAGGGTGAAAAGGAAAGCTTCAAGAAGTATGCTTTGAGATGGAGATAAGCTGCCACACAAGTCAATCCCCCATTGGAAGAGAAGGAGTACGTACAATTGTTTGTGCATACTTTTCAAGGTATATACTATGAGAAGCTCTGCACAAGTGTAGGGAAAAGCTTCTCCGAGCTCATCATGCAGGGGGAGATGATAGAAAATGGCCTCAAGACAGGGAGAATTACGGACCCCTACGCCAAGACTGGAGAAAGTACCGCCAACATAGCCAAGAGAGTGGCTATTACAAAGGGAATAGTCAGGAAGGAAAGCGAAGTGTCTGCCATCTTGCCTGGCCAACCACCCCAATACCGTCCACCACTACAATCACACCCTGTCCTACCCTTACCCAACTTAACAATGCCTGTTCCAACCTCTAACTATGGCCCCATTGGGGCACGACCCAACTTTAATAGACATGCTCGACGCATCCGTACCTTCGACATCTTAGCCTGCACCCAAACTGAGGCCTACCATAACTTGCTGAAGAACAATATCCTGAAGCTCATACCTGCTCGCCCATTGCCATACCCTCTACCCCCAACCTTTAATGCCGCCCTTACATGTGAATACCATTCGGATGGCCAAGGGCACGACACTGAAAGCTGTTTCGCTCTCAGGCACAAAATCCAAGACTTGATCGACAATAAGACCATTAGTCTGCAGCCGATAAAACTTGCTCCGACCCCCAATGTGACCACTAACCCTCTGCCGGATCACACCATCAACATGATATTAGTAGAAATGGAAAGCGAGGGAGAGTTCGACGAGTGCGAGGCTAAAGGTTATGAGGATGATTGGGAGACCAATGAAGAAGATGACTGGGAGAAAGACTTCCCATTATGCTCGATCTATCTCTATAACCCTCATGAGGTGCCTGATGCTTTTGATTGGCCAGTTGAGGAGCCAATGTTTTTGGAAGAAGAGCTTGCTGAAAACATGACTGTTAATGGATGAACGTCACTTACTAGAGAACCCTTGGCCCATGACTGAGTACAACTATGAAGAAATGAGTTGGAGGGTAGAGGAGCCAAGAGCACAGACATAACCTTTCGAGTTAGAAGGAGGTGAACTGGCCACCCTATTTACAGAAGGACCTGTTGCAAAGAACAAGAAAGAGATCAATGAAGCAACCAACTGCATCATCACTGCTGACGTGTCCGGAGCTTTAGAAGAAGCCTTTGCTTGTCTTGCCCTGGCCAAGGACCCGAATCGCGAGTGGAGTATTAAAGATGTGGGCATTGTCCCAAGGCCTTACTGAGGCGGAATCCTTGTAAAAGCGTACAAGAGAGAGGTGTTTTCACCCAATTTCTTTCTATCCTTTTACATTTCATCCTTAAATTAATATCTGCATTGTTGTTTTTTTATAACAGAACTATATGCTTTTCAGTGATAAGATAAAATGATTAAGTCTTTTTATTCATTATTGTTGCCTTCTTTTCTCTTGTGAATGGTAACTACTTTCTATGTAAGGGGTGTGGTTTATCTTAGGAGTCAGTTTGACTTGAAGGGATGATAGCATGAGTTAACCACTCCTTCAATGATCAGCTTTCTGAAAAAAGAGAGTTCTTGGATGAGTGAGGAAACTACCCAAAGGCAACACTTGCAAGACTCCAAAGCTAAGCGATGCATGGCCAGACTATCAAGATGAAGGGGAGTCACCTTTCATTTTCCTATGTCAAAGAACAAGTGTTTATATTCCCTTTGCTTAGCCCCTAGTGCATCGTAGAAAGCGAAAATTTTCTTTGCCAACCTTGATCCACAACTGTCCTCCCCACATTGGGGCAGACAATAGCTGAAAACTCTAGGAATGGTATCCACCTCTATCATGCTAGGATAGTATTAAAAGCTCTATACATTAAGCAATCTAGTTCAAAGTGAAGAGAGGCCTTCATTTCATTTCTCATACAGTCAGAAGCAACCCCTTGCCAAACTCGTTGAGCCATCAATCCTTTTTTTAAGAAAACCGCAACCTAGGGATCACCGCCCACATTGGGTTAGATTGAACTGCCAAGGAAACAACCTAAGCAAAAAAGGGTTTGTTTCATAAAAGAAAAGAAAAGAAAAGAAGATAAAAAGGACAAAGTGAAGGAAAAGAGTTGCCAAGAGGTAAAAGGCAAAAAAAAAATCTAAGGAAAAGCCTAAAGAAGACCATGATTGAGTCATCTTCAAAAGCATAATAAGAAGATCGAAAGAGAAGAGAGTCATGTTTATCTCAAAAAGCATATAGAAAGGGTGAAAGAAACAGGTTATTTTCACCCTGAGAAGAAGGAAATTTAAAGGTGATCCTAGGTTACAAAGAAACCCAAGAGAAACAATAGGTTCGAGCCTTTACCCTTTCTTACAAAACCCCAAAACCATGACCTACATTACAACCCTACTAAAGTCCACTTTGATTGAAAATGGATTACTTAATCTAAATGAGCAAGACACGCTACCGAAGCTAAAGAAGGATGCTAACCCTACTGAAAAATAGTTAAGGACGCCATGGATCTAAACCCTACTGAAAAAGACATCAAATTTGAGCCTGCATATCTTGTTGTTTCTGAAACCTCATAACCTAGCCTACATTACGGTCCTAAACAAAGTCTCCACGGATTGAAAGGACTGGCCCCTTATCGCTCTGCTGAAGGTCAGGTAAGCTGTTGCTAAAACCCCGAGAGTTGAGAGTTTTAGCCTAATAATCATATACACTAACCCCGAGGCAGAAAGTCGAAGGCGATCAAAAGGTTGAGAAAGTTGCGAAGTGCTATCATCCAATCAAGGTAAGGTTGAGCTAGAGGAGTTGCTAGACCTCTGAAAAGGAAGGAGTTACCATTCCAAAGATACCGAGTTCGACAGCACCCCTTGTCATTCTGTTAGTTAATGTATTTCTAATATGTGCATACATTTTTCAAAAAATAAATAAATAAAATAAAAAATAAAAAATAAAAACAAATCGTATGAGCTTCGCATAGGACATAACTCCATGTAAAAACAGAAGTCACCAACATCAACTCATGTAATAGATACACAACATCATCATATCTACACATGCATCGGATCATATCCTTAGCTGAAAAAAGTCAATCATAAATGTCTCTGCCCATCCATGCATCTAAATACCATAAATATCCATCTTTGTACAAAATTTACAAAATAAAACTGTTTAACATAAATGCATCTTAGGAATAGAGGCAAGGGAAGATCATAATCTCCACAAGGGGCATCTATCAAAGGTCAAAGTCAATATCATCTGGATCGAAATCCCTGAAACCCGGTATTGGAGGAGGTGGATAACTACTCGAAGCACCAGCATCCTGCAAGAAAGATAGAACCGAAATCAGCCACATGAAATAAGAACTAAGCAACAGCAGAGCAAAAAGAAGGGGAGAAAAGACGACATACCCTGCCACCTCCCATCTGAGCTATCCGAGCTATTAGGGAAGCTACCTCAGCTTGGTACTAATCCTTCTGGTCTCTCATAGCAGTAAACTCAGCCTGGAGCACATATACTTCGGCTCGGCGCCACAGGTCAACCACCTCCTGGCCCACAACGTATCCACCGACTACTACCTCAAATCGGGTGAAGGCACCGACAGAATGAGCCCCAAAGTGCACAGCATAATCTGTATCCGAAGGAAGCAAGAACTCAGCACCTGGCTGCCGCTCCTGATAAGGGATAAGCACTCCCGCCACCAAGGCCCCAAACATATACTCCGGCGGAGCTCCTACTGATCGGAACTCCTCATGAAACTACCGTCAGTGTCGCTCTCCTAGGTAGGACTCCCAAGTATCATCACTGAGAAAAGCAGCCCCCAACAGGGACAACGGAACTAAGTACCGCACTGTCTCATAAAGAACTGATCCAATGAAGAGCCGCCAAGTCACATCTCTCGCCTCAATCAACTTTAGGTTCACCCGTAGCATCACAAAGTCAATAATCTCTGATCGTTGGGCCACCCGGTCACTAGCCCATCTCAAGGCACGAGGATAAAGGTCGTCCTCGACAACTGCAGGGCGACGAACAGGTAGGTACTCATAGCTCCACCAGACAAGAAAGGGCTAGAAACTAGTCATGTTGCCCCAACGAGAAGAAGTCCGGACCCGCATCAATTGAAGGAAGTAACCAAAGGAGAAGGACCCCCAATCCAGCTCTGATAAAGCCCCAAGATTAGCTACTATGCTCACCAAACGAAAAAGCACAAACGACTTGTTGTTATTGTAGAAGCAGCTAAAGATAATGTACAAAACAAGTCACTGTCTCATAATGTTCCGCCTGGCAGGCGATGGCTCAGCAGCAAAGGAAAGCCCTGTGATGATCGCCAAATCCAAGGGAGTGGGTCCCAACTCGAAGCCGACAAAATGGAAGGTCCCGGCCTCTCCAAACCACCACTCAACCAGTGCCAGCACCAGATGTTGGTTTAGGTGGTTAGCTTGTAATCCCATGAAGGCTCCGAATCCGATCTCAGCCAAGAAGGCACGATAAGATGGAGCAGCTCGCTGCATGGTCATGAAGACCTGATGAACAGCCCCTCTAAAAGCTGTGTGTACTCGAGGAGGGGGCAAATGCTGTCTAGAATATACGCTGGGGTGATAAGCAAGATCCCCGAGTGGTGGGATGACCGGTACCTCCAGGTCACCCAAGTCAGCATCCATCTGCCTATGTCTAGAGGAGGCTCTCCCATAACCGGTCACCTGATCCCCAAGGTCCAGTACCTCCTCCTCAGCACCAATCTCCTCCGCAAAGGCCTGTTCAACCGAAGGAAAGGGGTCGACAGGTGGTCTACTCCCCTGTCCGCTCTGACTGGAAGAGGCCCATCCGGTAGATCGTCGGCTACCTCTGGATCGACTGGAACCACCGGTGGAATCTGTCCGAGCAGCCTTCACTGAGCGACGTCTCCTCTCAGAACCATCATCACCCGCATCTGCCATCTTAAAAAGGTAAGCTAAAGTAAGAGGTGTTAATATATGGCACATGCAGCTAAAGTAAGAGGTGTTAAAAAGGTAAGAACCTTGTCTGCTTTGGCTCGCACCTGCCTACCCCCTTTTGGGCACTTGGGCTCAGCCGCATGGTACACATAGGGCTCTTTAGGCCAACATAGTAACCATAAATGTCACGCATAGGCTCTTTAGGCCAACATAGTAACCATAAAAGGTCACGCATAGGCTCTTTAGGCCAATCATAAGAGCTAGGCTCAGTTATAGTAACTATAAAGGTCACACATAGGCTTATTAAGGCAATCATAAGAGCTATACTCAGTTATGGTAACCATAAAGGTCACATCTAGACTTTTAAGCCAAGGGATATCTCCCAACATGGCGATAAATTATTTCGTGTCCCCTACCGTAAGGCCATCGTTGCTAGTTTAGGGTCTTGCCATGAAACACCTTACATGTCAATGGTTTATTTCACATCCCCCATCCTAGGACTATCGAGCTAGATTAAAGTCTTACCATAAGAAGACCTTACATGTTGATGGTTTATTTCACATCCCCTATCCTAGGACTATCGGGCTAGATTAAAGTCTTGCCACGAGAAGACCTTGAGTTAGAGTCGTACGTTAGGAATCTTACATCTACTTTATCTGAATGTTCTAGTTCATGGGTTGTAATTCATATCATAGGTAAGGTTCGTATGTAATTCAAAGCATGACATTTATACTTGAACGTAATCATTGAGACATTGAAATAAATGGAAAGAAATGCATGAAATGTAATTGAACTTGAAAGCATTTGGAGAGTAATAGGTCTTACTCATGGCATGTCGTTACTCACCTCTCTCCGATAGAATGGGTGGTAGACAAGGTGTTCCTTCACAAAATGCACATAGAAGTATGGAAATATCAATACAAGACTCCAAGGCAAAGCAACAACGTAAAACGAGAACATAAGGTTGAGGTTTGAACATGAAAGCCGGGACGTCAACTCCTTCATTGCATCTCAACCACTTCACAAGGAAGAGTTCACACTCTAGGTTAATTCCATTTGAAAATAGGCTTAAAGGGCTTTAATTTGATAGGTCATAGGTCGCAAATACATTTCAGATGAAGAAGTTATGTCCCATAGAAAATGGGTTAAAATTTTGGAAGAAGAATGTTACTGATAGAATATTGGGTCAACTTAAAATTTCAATATCTCTCAATCTATAAGGAATTAGAGTGCAAACTTTATATGGATACCAAGCTCTATGAGTCTACTTTCCAATGCTTTAAACGGTGCATCAATCCAAGTTTTCTAGAGTAATTTATGATCATTTTATGAAACAGTGTCTGAGTTGAAAAGTGAAATCGGGGACTGGACAAAAGTGTCAACTCCAGAGACTGAGGAGTCGACTCCGGAGTGAAAAAAAATGATTATGGGTGTCCTCTGGATAAAAAGGGTCGGCTCCAGAGGCAAAAGAGTTACCTCCTGAGTTGAAGAAATGAATCTTGGAGTTCTCTAGATAAAAGGGTCGGCTTTAGAGGCAAAAGAGTCGCCTCCTGTGCTGAAGAAATGAATCTGGAAGTTCTTTGGATAAAAGGGTCGGCTCCGAAGACTAAGGAGTCAACTCCAAAGCTAAAAACCCAGATTTCAACCCGAAAATCTCCAAACCTCACTCAAACCAAAACCAAATTTCATCAAACGTTTCCCAAACTCTTCAAATGCTTTTAAGGAATAAAGATTGACCCAAGAAGACCACAATAACTCAGAATGAAACACTTTAAACAAGTAAATTGTAGGAATCTAGGGTTTCAGGAACCTAAGCCCTAACTTGCATAAGTTAGGGATTTCAATCCCAAACTCTCAAATCTTTCAATGGGGCTTACTACACTCTATATTTAGTCAATTTGGGACTCAAAAGAATCACCCACAACAACCCAACAATACAACCCACGAAGATAGATACATGCACATATACAATTTGTAGAAGGAAATGGAACCTTACCTTTCTTCAAGCTTGCCCAAGTTCTTCAATGGCTTCTCTTGGCTTGCGTGGGGACTCTCCAAGCTTCCTCTTCCTTCAATCTTCCCTTTCCTCTTTCTCTTCTCCTCTTCTCCCCCCTTCTCTATCTCAACCAGTGGTGAGTGTGTCTTAGTGTGTGTGTGTGTGTGTATAAGGATGACACACAGGGGAATAATCCCATGTGTCTCACTCCACGGGCTTAAGCTACAACATAAACTCCTATTGATCATTTTTTACTCAAATGAGGCAATAATTAACATTAGACGATGCAAATACTAGAAATTCTCATTAATATAAATAAATAGAGGTTCGGGATATCACATCGAGAGTGGGTACAGTTACCGATCTAAGGGTGAGTGTATTCCGACACTATTTGCTGAGTTAATGGCCAATATCACTGTTGCCGTGTTGATGCGAACCTCAAACCAACACGCGTCGAGACCCAACAACAATATCGGAATATTCGCCCAAGAAATCTAAAAGTCAAATTTTGAGAGAAACCCCGACCCAACACTTATAATTGAAATGCGAACCAAAGGTATAGAGTAACTAACCCCGACCCAATGATTATATGGAATCACGAACCGAAGGTATGAAATTTGAATGCCATAACGAAAAATCCTTGATAAGTTCACAAGCTCTTTGAAGAACCAATAGAAGAAACAACCCACATGTGTATTTAATCTCAATTCAATCTTTCCTTCATTACAAAGAGTGCATGTTATTTATAGAACATGGTTGAGAAAAGGGGACTACGAATCAGCCCCTAATTGATGGGCAATCAGCCAATCAATTAGCTAACTCAAAAGACTACAAATCATCCAATCAATTTAGCCAACTCAAAAGATTATAAATCAACCTCTAATTGATGGCAATCAACCAATCAATTAACCAAGTCAAAAGGTTACTCAAAAGATTACTCAAAAGATTACAAATCAATCCCTAATTGATGGCAATCAACCAATCAATTAGCCAAGTCAAAAGAGGACTAATCAGCCACATCAATAGCTTGAATTAGATATATTATGCCTTCATCTTCTTTTGGGCCAAGCTTGGAATGCCCCATTTTAGAATCAGCCCAAATCTCATAAATCAGCCCATTAATTGCTCCTTTGAGCTTCTTGGATCTTGCTCTTGTAATAAGCCCAATTGGAACATGTAATGGATCCTTTAATGGCAATTATTGATTGTCATCATAAATATTTGGATGTGATAAGGAAATAATAATCTCAAAAAACCAAAGAAAAATGACCTTTCTCAATGATCTCAAGGTAATCAATAGACAATCATCATCCAAAGGTGGCTGCCACCTCATCAACTAAACCATGACCTCTTGAAGCATAGATATCTGTCTCTCTTGCTCTAGCTCCATCTTCTGACAACACGCCTTCTCAACATCAAAACGGGCCTCCAGCTTTATGAGTCTCTGATTTGTCAAATGCTCCCAAGCTCTAGTCGCGGCTTTGTGTGCATCCAAGGTCTATCCCTGCCTCTGAATCATCTCATATATGTTGGAGCTCTGGCTCCTAAAACCTCCTTGAGACTGCTATACAAGCTATTGTTGCTGCCACTCATCAAACTCTCTCTACCTCTTGTTATGACCCTTAGACCTACTGATTGTGGTATCATCAATCGGATTCATTTGATAGGTCTTAAACATGTCTTTGGGGATCTTAGACCCCCACTCTCTAATCAACTCAGTCAGCATGCATGTGAAAGGAATATTCCCCAGAAGAGCAGGTTTCTTATGATCATTATAGAATTGCATGAACATATAATATGGTAGATCAATAGACTAACCTGTCCCAGTAGCCCAGAGCAACTGTGCTCTCATCACACTGACATCCACAACACGAACGATAGGTAAAAGGTTATAACACTAAAATATAAAAAGAGGTAAGTATTTCTCTTTCAGTTTCATCCTTTTACAATGTTTGTTCACATCCCATGTTATTCCTGGTTTTGATTTTTCAGCACAAACAACTGAAAGCTCAAGGGCACCAACATTTGGGTACTCAAACTATGCGTTTCGTACCCTCTAAACCCCAAAATATTAGACAAAAGTGTTTTAAGTCAAAGATTGTCCACTATCCTCTAACACAAGTCTCAATTCTCTGTGACCCTCTGGTGGACACGTGATGAGAGAATCAACAATCACCATTAAAGGATCCATTACATGCTCTAATTGGGCCTATTACAAGAGCATGATCCAAGAAGCTCAAAAAAGCAATTAATGGGCTGATTTATGAGATTTGGGCTGATTCTAAAATGGGGCATTCCAAGCTTGGCCCAAAAGAAGATGAAGGCATAATAAATCTAATTCAAGCTCTTGATGTGGCTGGTTGTCCTCTTTTGACTTGGCTAATTGATTAGTTGATTGCCATTAATTAGGGATTGATTTGTAAGTTTTTAAGTAATCTTTTGACTTGGCTAATTGATTGGTTGATTGCCATCAATTAGGGGTTGATTTGTAGTCATTTGAGTAATTTTTTGACTTGGCTAAATTGATTGGATGATTTGTAGTCTTTCGAGTTAGCTAATTGATTGGCTGATTGCCCATCAATTAGGGGCTGATTTGTAGTCCCCTTTTCTCAACCATGTTCTATAAATAGCATGCACTCTTTGTAATGAAGAGGAGATTAAATTGAGATCAAATACACGTGTGTTGTTTCTTCTATTGGTTCTTCAAAGAGCTTGTGAACTTATCAATGATTTTTCCTTGTGGCATTCAAATTTTGTACCTTTGGTTCGTGATTCCATATAATCATTGGGTCGAGGTTAGTTACTCTATACCTTCGGTTCACATTTCAGTGTTGGGTTAAAGTTTCTCTCAAAATCTAACTTTTAGCTTTCTTGGGCAAGTATTCTGATATTGTTGTTGGGTCTCAACGCGTGTTGGTTTGAGGTTCGCATCAATTTATTATTAACATTGTTATCTATGGATGTGTTGAAAATTTTGGATTTGGAACCATAACAGTTACTTTGTGAAATGTGATCTTTGATAGTGAGATAGTCAGTGCCAAATTACATGACATTTTAAGCAGATTATTAAATTGTTCTGATAACCTTCATGCTAGAATAAGACAACATCTTTGAATCATGAAAAGAGAGGATTACAATCATTGTGCACTGTCATATTATCATAGCAATATCTATTACTGGTTCTTATAATTTTTGTCCTACATGAGTGGAGATTATACCTGATGAACTTTAGAGCTGTTATCTCTTTCAGAGTATTTATATTTACTCAAGGTAATATTTCTTCACATTCATTTAATTGAATAACTTCATTAATCTTGCATTTGACTTATATGTGAAAATTAATTGGAATAATTGTCTTTGTTGAACATGACTGAATTCTAGTTTTATTTCTTCAGAGATAATCCTAGGCTGTTTTTCTTATCTTAAGCCATAGAATTTATTAAATATATGTTTCATTTGCAACCACTTTGAGCTAAAACATTGGTTATTCTTGTGAAGATTTAACTACATCCCTATTCTAGGAGATTGTATATGTTAATAAGGAATGGTACAATTGATACACAAAAGTTTAGTTACAATTGGTGGTTGAGATTCTTTTGAAAAAAAATCATGAAATTCTGATATTTAAAGTGAAAACTTTGTGCTTATATCATATTTTGTATCAATGCAAGTGCAAGGAGGAAAAATTGTATATCAAAGGATTGAAAAAGAAAGAGAAAAAAGAAAGAGCCAAGAAAATGAGCTTAAAGTTGTTGGTGAAAAGAGAAAAAAATAGAAAGAAAGGAAGAAACAAGTTGGGGGGTTGGTAATTTCTCATATAACCTTCATCTATGACCGCAATTACAACCTTAGCAAGTCCTTGGGGATCCGAAGTAAACATCACTATTGAATCCGCATTGCTATGAGTTCAATTTGCCAATCATTTCAATTCATTTTACATTGAGTATTCATTCATGAAGCTATGCCAACTTGATTGGGTTGTTTCTTGTTAATCATGCTCCGTTTACTCTATGTAAAGTGCAACCCTTGAGGGATTACTTGTGATTTCATATCTTTTGTGAGTGTATGACTGGTGAGAATTGAATTGAAGTTGAAGGATGGAATTGTTTGAATTGGTTAAGATTGAGCTAATGTGTTGACTATTCACACACACACACACACACTTGAATCTCTCTCGTGTTTTGCAAGACATTGTTTTATTCATGTATATGGGATAAGGAGTGATTTGAGTAGCTTGAGATGAAGTATTATATGGAACTATTTGTGCTAACTATTATTGATTATAGATCACTGGTTGATGTTTGTGGGTATCATCACTGAAAACCCTCATGAGACACTACTCGTTCACTAAGGATAACCTAAGGGTTGAAAGGCTTGATGTATATTCCGTGACTCTTATAAAAGTAGAGATTATATTTTGATTTTAGTAGTTTTGTTAGGGTCTAGCAAAAGGCAAGTTGGCGAGTGTGATTACATTGTAAAAGTGCAATCATAGGCCTTTATTTCGTACTTTATGAGACTTTGGATAGTGTATATTGCCTTATTTTAGTTAGATATATGTTTGATTATGTTTTGTGTGTTTTGTACATTTTGGAAGCTAATAGATGTAAAAAGAAGCGAGAATGATCAAGGCGGGTTTGAAGTGATCAACCGAGGAATCAAAATTCGATGCTATATCGGGAGAATGGCCATAACATTTTACTCCAATGTCCAATTGAGTTGATTCTTCTGGCATTAGAAACAAGACTTCAAGATCTACAACTTTTCCTCTAATGCGCGTTGGCTGAATTGGCTTCTAAAGTGGTCAAAACTAAGTGAGACAAATCTATAATGTGGCCGACTGTTTGAAAGGTCCTGAGAGCCATTCGAATGGTCAGTGAAGAAAGAACAATTGTTCGAACGGCTAGAGGAGCGTTCGAATCGTCAGAGAGTTGAAAATTGATAGTTCAAATGGTTGGTTGAGAGTGCGAACGGCAGCCCGTGTTTTTTATTTTTTCCTTGGTTTCCTAAACCTATGTAAGTGTATTTGTACCTCTAATTTGGGGGACAAATATTCTATGCTTTGTTTGAGTTTTTTGAGAGTTTTCTTAGAGAGATTAGGCAAGTTTTGATTGTGCTTTCAATATCTTGTGATCAAATGCAATGTTTATCAATCAAAATCAAGATTTATTCATGTATTCGCGTAGCTAAACATCTCTTGGCATGGGAATGTGATGATTGAAGGCTTTTGTGTGATTGATCAAGGTAATCCATGAGTTACAAAGTTTTTATCTTTTCTTTATGAATCTTTATGAGTTCTTGAGGATTCTCCTTTGAAATCAAGATTTCTTGATCAAATCTTTGAGTCATTATACACAAACTTATTTGGAATATCGATTGCTTGAATCCCTGATAAGAATACTTTAAAAAATAACTTTCTATGAATTATCAAGAACCTATGAAGTTTCTAAACAAATCTTTCGATACAACAACACTTTTGTAGTTGTTGAATTAAGTTAAACATACTTAGATCAATTGCACATTCACCTAACAATCGAATCATTCCTCGCTAAGACTTCCTTCTTTTTATTATTACATTTAACTTTAATCATAGTTTCTTAAACAACAATCAACCAAGAAGCCATTTTTACTTTTCTTTTTGGGGAGTTTTTCCTAAATCTTCGAGTTTCGAAGCGAGTTCTATACACCATTCACAGCTCTTTGTGGTTCGACCCTAGATTTATCGGGTATCTACTGTTTCGCACATCCTACACATGGGATCAATTCTAGAGCACTTTTTGGAGCAAGTCAATTGCTTGCGGTGTTCCTCTGTTGACCTTTAGAGAGTTTGTGATTGCTTCCGTCACTTTGACAGTTTCGGGGATTGGTTTTGGAGATTGCCAGATCTCGAAAAGCTTGCCTGTAATACCTAGAGGTGCAATAGAATACCAAGAGGCATTTTGATCAAATATTTCCAAGCGTGGAAAAATAATGTGCTTACATTTTTACTACATAACCTTGCTTAAAGTGACTTGAGTATTCTTGATCCTTGCATATTCACATCCAGTCAAGACATACAAGTTTGTTGCACCATCATATATATTTGAAGAGGTTTATATATACACACATCTATACAATGAATTTTCATATACATTTATATAACTATATATACATATGTACGTATAAGGAAGAGAGCGAGGCTCAGATCTACCTTGAGCAGGTTGAGAAGCAAGGGAGAATATGTACAGTGATATTAAAAAGGGCTATAGATACAAATATATTACATACAAGCAAAATTATTTCAAATGATGGGTTTGATGGAAATAAAATCCAAATCCGACACACCCAATTAACCATAAATGAAGAGGTTAATGAAAGCAAGGGTGTAATGGTAGTACAGCGAGGGAGGAGGAAGAAAGCAGTAGAAAAAAGGAGGAAAAATATTATTGTGGTAAAAACATCTTTCTAAAGATTCATTTGGCGAAAATATTCTCCCACTTTCCTAATTAGTGCATGTTCTTTAGCCGAACCCCAATGACATGAAGTGTATATACCCCTTAATTTTATGGTAAGAATTTTGCACTTTTACATCTATTTTTAATAAACGTCATATATGGAGATCCATTACATTTTTTTGTTTAGAGTAAATATTTACTATCTTTGGCAAAGTTAATATTGATAGGACATTATTTAAAATTAATTAGTTATTTATTGATCCCAAGTCCCAAATGAGAAAAAAAAAGTTCCAGCTTTGCTCACCCCAAAAAAAAAAAAAATCAGCAATAACAAAAATAAAATAAAATAAAAAATACATATGTGAAATATGCATAATATGGGTGGACACTTAGGAGGTGTTTGGATGCAAGTTGAAGCTAGTTTTAATAAATCACTTTTTTAAACAGCTTTTTCAAGAAAAAGTGTTTGGATGTAGTTGCTTTTTTAAGTGGATTTTGCTAAAGGGCATGTGTGCAAATAAGCTTCTTGTATATGCAAAGTGGCTTTTCTTAATATGCCACTTTTTTAAGTGGCTTTTTTAAAGTGGCTTTTTATTGTAAATCAAACACAATTTAAAAAATCATAAATTTAAGCTATAAGTTGTGTACAAACACCCCCCTTAGACATTAGCCACACTCATAATTTGTAGAGCTTCGGGTTGGGTTAAGTTGGGTTGGAGAAATGCTTATGGATTCTCACTGAACGCGAAAGGCCTATTACTCCGAGCTAAACCCCCACTCATTGAAAAAAAATACCATTATTAAAATGTGATATTTAAAATTATCATCTTATCTTGCTTCAGATAACAATTTGACCGTTTCCACTTTCCATTTTAGAATAGTATGGATAGATATATAATGACATACAAAGTACACTCTAAATATATACATATATTAGATACAAATATACATAGGAAATTTGTTATAAAACTAGAAGAATAAAAAGCAGATAAAATAACTCAAGACAAAGTATAGAGAATAGTTCTTCAGGAACTGTCAAATATTTATCATATTAGTTCTTCTAGAACAATTAGGGATTGATCTTTTGGACCACCCAAAACTTTATTGATTGTACAGAACTAAATAAAATACAACGAGGTGTTTGAGAATTTACCAATACTTCCCTTCCTTCTATTTTCTCTCTGCTTCTTCCTTTCTAGTTTTCCTCTATTTTTAGTTGTACCTAAAACTATCTCTGAGCACCTATATTTGTAATGATTGGAGTTGGTCGAAACTTGAATTGAAGCAAAGGTGGTCGCCGCACAAGGTCATCCATGATTTCAAGCATTACCTCATGCATGACATCATGCATGATCTCATGCTTGACGTAACACTCCCTCTTGAATGACCATAGAGTAGCACAAGATATATATTCTGTTGGGTATATTAAAACTGTCTCATTAAAACCTTACTAGGAAGAGCTCAGTGGGAAAAAACCTTAGCGAAGGAAAAATAGTACAGTACTTAACTCCCCCTGTTTAATAAAAATTTGTTTGCTTAAAGAAAGATTTTTGAGACGGTGCATACCAATACCTTGCACAAGTTTCTCAAATGTTATAATTGGTAGTGCTTTGGTAAATAAGTGTGCCAGATTATCACTCGAACGTATTTGTTGAACATCAATATCACCATTTTTCTGGAGTTCATGTGTATAAAGAATTTTGGAGAAATATGCTTCGTTCTGTCACTTTTGAGATAGCCTCCCTTAATCTGTACAATACAAGTTGCATTATCCTCGTATAATATTGTCGATGTATTTTTGACTGTAGATAATTTGTAATTTTCTTGAATATGTTGAATCATTGATCTCAGCTATGTCGCGCCCTAATTTTTCGCACTCGAGGAATACACACAAGTGGAAAAAACACAGTGCTCTCTCATTATAACTCATCCTTCTAGAAGAACGAGTGTGACTACGTTTGAATTGGAAATTGATTTAAATTAAGAGCTTTTAGAAAAGATTTTGGAGTCACCACCTAACTTAATTAAGGTGAGTTAGGTCACCTAAAACTAAGTACAATCCGAAGATTGCACTTAGAGTTTTTGAAAAGGTTTTGAAAACTTTCTCAAGAGAGGGTTTTTAAGAAAATAGGTTGTTTGGCAACATTTGGAAAGATTTAAGCTCATTTTGAAAATAACTCCATTTTGGTCCTTGAAAACAGTAATTCTAGGTTCGGAGGTTGGTTACGTATAGGGAAGATATCCTAAGATCATCACCCTACCTCGCCTTTGCGGTACCTACATGTCTATTCACCCTAGGTTCACTCATTTGGAATCTTTAATTAATAAATGTCTAAAACTATCCACTTTAGAAAAGAATTTTGAAAAGATGTTTGACATGATGCATGATATGCAAGTGCAAGAATTTGATTTGATTTTGGAAATAGATTTGAAAAGACTTGATTTGATTTTAAAAATAGATTTGAAAAGACAGATTTGAAAAGATAGATTTGATTTTTGAAAGAGAATTTTTAGAAATTGGAATTAGAGATTTGAAAATAAATTTTAGAATTAGAAAATTGAAATAGATTGTGGAATTGAAAGTTTGAAAAAGATTTTGACCGCACCCATGAGGGTTACTTACGTATCTCTTTTTGAGAATCGGGTCAGTCGTAGTTTGGACAAGAGTCCAATTAAAAATACACTTTGAAATTTTTGAAAAGTTTGATTTAGAAAAGATTGGATTTGAAAAGAGTTTGATTTGAAAAAGAGACTTGATTGAACTTAGAGTAGAGGATTTAAAATTGAAATTTGATTTGAACTTGAACTTGAGGAATTGAAATTGATTTTGATTTGAAAAGATTGAACTTGGACTTGATTTAGAAAGATTGAGATTTTGAAAACATTTTGACTTATATTAAAATTGGAAAACCATCTCGGTTTAGAAAGGAGTCGTAGAAAGGAGTTGAAACTTTCTAACTTTAGGGTTAGAGTTGAACTAAGGTTTAGGTATCCTAGGTTGAAGCAAACTAAGATTAGAACATGTAGTTGAATTGGGAAGGAGTTGATTTAGATTTGAAAGGTTTGATTTTAAAAAATTGGATTTAGGAAAGGCTCGACTTAGGAAATATTTGAAATAGGAAAGTTGGATCTAAGGAAAATTTGAAAAGAGGTTTGGCTTGATTTGAAAACATTTGATTATTTAATTTGAAGGAGTTTAGAAAACATAAGGTTTAAGAAAGATTAGATTTGGAAATCTTCAGATTAGGAAAGTTTCAAAATAGGAAAGTTTCATTTTAGGAAAGTGCCAAATTATAAGAAAGTTCCGGTTTAAGAAAGTTTTGAATTTGGAAAGTTTGAAATTTAGGAAGGTTGGAATTAGAAAATGTTTGAATTAAGAAAGATTTGATCTTAGGAAAGTTTGAAATTAAGAAATATTTGATTTCTATTTTCTAAAGTTGAAGATTTGATTTGGTTTCTAAAATTAGAAGATTTGATTTGGTTTCCTAACTTGGAAGATTTGATTTGACATGAAATTTGAAAGGTTAATTTTAGAAATCTAAGACATTGGAAACCTATGATTTTATGTGTAGAAAAAAAGATTTTGGAAATCTAAGATTTGATGTAAAAGATAGTTTTGATTTTTGGAAAGAGAATTAGGGTTTCCTAACTAGGGGATCTAGGGTTTGACTTGGACTCTAAGAAAAATAGTTTTTTTTTAAAAGGAGATCTTTTGAAGAAAGTTCTAGGAAGGAAACTTGAAGATAGTTTTTAGAAAATAAATTTTTCAAAGAGAACTTTAGGAAAGGAGTTTGAAAATAGATTTTTGGAAAATAGAGTTTTGAATAGAGTTTTTTAAGGAGTTTTTAGAAGTGGAGTTTTGAAGAGAGAATTTGGAAAACAATTTTGAAAGGGGTTTAAATATGGACTTTTTGAAAACCTTTTAAATGTCTCACTTTCCTAAAATGATTCTAATCATAAAGAGATTAGAACCATTCTAAGTTAGTGGTTTTGAAAATAACATGGATTTAAAATATGGACCAATATGATCCCATTGAATGTCGTACTTTCCTAAAATAATCCTAACCACGGAATGACTAGAATCATCTTTAAGATTGTGCTTTTAATGAAAAACAAGTTAGGGTTTACATATAAAATATGGACCTTGATGATCACAATGAATATAATACCTTCTTAAAGCAACCCTAACCATAAATTGGCTAGAATCACTCTAAGAGTGATTTTGAAAACAAGATTTTGAATGCAAGTTTTGAAAGAGGATTTTGATGCAAGCTTTGAAAATAACTTTTAAAAACAATTTTGAGTACATGAATGAATATGATATGCACAATGCAAGTAGGGTTGTGAACATACAAGGTTGGCTTCACCACATAATCAAGGGGGCCAAATCCACATGGTCTAAGGTTGAATTAGAAGAAAGTCCTCGACATAGTGACTTTCAACCATTCTTCCTACACATGAATCGGGGATTCTCTTGTTCCAAGCATGCAAGAAAGGGGGGAAGAAGATAGAGGATCAAAATAGAAGAAAACCCAAGTGGGTTAGGAGGAAGAAGAGAGAATGGGGAATTGCATAAACGTAAAAAGAGAAAACCAACCTCATATCTTCTTTGCTTTGTTTGCTTTATTTGCTTTGCATTTCTTGGACTTTGAGAGCTTCGAACTTGTAGCACTTCAATCTTCAATGGAAACTTGGAGGTCTGTATATGAGTGCATGGAGTATATATAGGCTAAAGTTAGAATGTATAGAGGCTAGGGTTTGAAGAGGCTTAAGAGAATTAGGGTTTGGAAAGAGTTTAAGGTCTATATATATAGAGACAGAGTTTTTGGACTTAGATTGCTGATCCTTTTCATGAAGGGGGAGGCTCTGTATTTATAGACAGAAGATTGACCCGGCGCCTGTTGTAGTGGCGCTAGGCTAATTTTTCCACTGGCGCCACTAGAATTTGGCATAGCGCTAGTGGCACCAGCCACTTAGAAAATGTTTTAGTTCGGCAAACAACATATCTTTCAACCCTTGATAAGCAAGGCAAAAGATTTGGGCGCTTGTATTAATGACTACTATACAATTTTTGGCTTGACTTTACTAGGAGTGACTCCGGAAGGTTCGGGAATGTTCCAGAAGGCCTGGAATGGTCTGGAAGGCTGGAAATGGGTAGAAACCCTTGAAATTGTGTCCTAAGAGTAACGAACTTGAAAAACAACGTGGAACTTATCGACGGAGCTATTAAGGGCAAAACGGTCAACTATACCGAAAAACCATTGGAATGGACTCGGAATGACTCATGAGAGGATTTGAAGATTGGAAACACTATCTAGAATATTTCAAGAGATTTTCCGTTTGATACCCAGAGCCGGTGTGGTTGGAAGAGGCAACTAGCCCACTAGGGGCAAAACAGTCATTTTACACTGGGTTTGTTGGAATGGACACGAAATGATCCAAAAAAGTATTGGAAGGTTAGGAATACTATTAGAAGCATTCTCAGAAGGTTACTAGTTTGACACCCAGAGCCGGTGTGGTTCCCGGAGGCACTAGGATGCCTAGGGGCAAAATGGTTTTCTAGACCAAATGGTCTCAGAATTGGTTCGGAACCGACTGGAAGACACTTAAACATGCTGGATCATCTTTGGGACGATCTGGGAAGGATGGACTTACCGCTCTGAGAACTTAGGTACTTTCTCAAGAAGAGTGCCGGAAAAGGCCCAAGGGGTAGTTTGGTCATTTTTCACCAGAGTGGGCTAGCAAGCACTGGTGTTGGCCCGGGTTTTGAGTGTTTTTATCACTCTGATGGTTTGTGACGAGTTAGTTTCCAAAGGTATCTCGTCCTTTGGTAAACGTGTCATGGCCAAGAGGCAAATTTGGTCCCGTGACATAGAGGGTTTGTTGGCAATTCCCAATGTTGACCTGTTTGCGAGTATTTTCGCCACTCTAACGGTTGCGATGTTTGCGAGTGTTTCTGCCCCTCTGACGGTGCGCGCTCATTTCGGAGATTGCCTGATATCAGGAAGCTGCTAAGTGGACTTATTGTTTAAGGAATCAACTTTCTCAAAAGACGTGCCGAATAATAGATATTCTTCATTGGTGGGCTAGCAGGTGCCAAAGGTGGACAATTCTACCATCTCAGGGACTTGGGTTCCGTCCCGGTCGACAGGTTTGAAAGGACTCACCATTCCGAAGAGTTTTCTCAGAAAACGTGTCAGATTGGATGGTCTTATTGCTTGAGAGATTAACTTTCTCAAAAGGCGTGCCAGATTTAATTTGAATTAGAACTGGATTTGAAATGGGATTTGAGATTTGAAAAAGGAACTTACCGTCTCAAGGAAGACATGCTAATTTGAATTGGACAGAATAATGCCCCAAGGGTATTTTGGTCATTTTGCCTTTATTGGGCCTAGCGGGCCCCCAAAGCGATTGATTGATTGGACTCAACCTGAAAAATTGATTTGGACTTAAATATGTATGTATTGGTTTGAATATGAGTCCGGTCAGACTGGAGATTGCTGAGTGGGCAAAATGGGTGCTTACAAGCTAGATCACTTTTGGCTTGCTTCATGAATTGTAATTATCTCATAATGATTGGAAGAAGTTGCAATCAATGTTTGTTTCACATATTGCCAGGATATAGTAGTGTTACTATAAGTAAACAAATACCCAGTTTGAGACCGAGCTTTATATGGATCAGAAAGATAGCCAGCATTTGCATAGCCAATTAATTTAGGTTATGACTCTTTTAAATAGAATAAGCCCATATTAGTTGTCCCTCGTAGATAATGCAATATAAACTTAATTCCTTTCAAATGTCTTTGCATTGGTGCAGAACTATATCTAACCAATAAATTGACAGAGAATGCTATATCATGTCTTGTATAATTTGCAAGATACATAAGAGCACCAATTGCACTAAGATATGGTACTTCAAGACCAAGAAGTTCTTCACCATCTTCTCGAGAATGGAAATGATCTTTCTATACATCTAGTGAACAGATAATCATTGGAGAACTTAAAGGATGAGCTTTGTCCATGTAAAATTGTTTCAAAACCTTTTTAGCATATGCCAATTGATGGACAAAAATTTCATTTGATAAGTGCTCAATCTGTAATCCAAGACAATACTTTGTTCTCCCAAGATCATTTATTTCAAACTCCTCTTTTAAATAATTAACAACTTTAGTAATCATTTTAGGAGTTCTGATAACATTTAAATCGTCAACATAGACTACAATGACAACAAACCTGGATTCTGATTTCTTAATGAAAACGCATGAAAAAATTGTATTGTATATATATCCTTCTTTCAGAAGATATTCACTTAGACGATTGTACCACATGCGACTGAATTGCTTTAACCTATATAAGGATCTTTGAAGCTTGATTGAACACAAATTTCGTGGTTTTGAAGTATTTGCTGCAGGCATCTTAAATCGTTCAGGGATTCTCATATATATCATTATCTAATTCCCCATATAAGTAAGCAGTCACTACATCCATTAGATGCATATCTAGTCCTTCTAAGACTGTTAAACTAATCAAGAATCTAAATGTAATTGCATCCATTACAAGATAGTAAGTCTCATCATAGTTAATACCAGGTCTCTGCGAGAAACCTTGTACTACGAGTCAGGCTTTATATCATACTAATTTATTTTTCTCATTTCGCTTTCTTACGAATTCCCATTTATATCCAACGGCTTTTACATCTTCATATGTGTGGACTACTAGTCCAAATACTTTACGTTGTGCTAATGAATATAATTCTATCTCAATAGCTTCTTTCCATTTTGGCCAATCAATTCTACGTTGACATTCGTCGACTGTCTATGGTTCAACCTCTTCATTACTTCTGGTAATATTAAGAGCCATTTTAAATGAAAATATGTTGTCGACAACTATATTATTTCTATTATAGTTTTCTCCTATATGCATATAACTTATTGAGATCTCATTATTTTTAGGTACTATTTCATTTACAGGATATATCTCTTCAGGAGGTTTCTCTTCAGGAAACTCTTCTTCAGGAATCCCTTCATCAGGAAGTTTAGATATTGTATTCTCTTCAGGAGTACCAACTGGTTTAGACATTTTTTTCTTGTGTCTTCTTTTTCTGGGAACGTCTTTTGCACTAATAGGCCTTTCACACTTCAAGCGTGCTTTAGATTCATTTATTGCTGTACTAATAGATTATCCTACAGGGATATCAATACTTGTTGGAGTATTAGTAGTTGGTATATGTGATTTTGCCACTTTCTTTATGTTGGTGAACTCATCAAGCAATTGATTTGCTATTGCTTGTAAATGAATGATTCTGTGAATTTCTTATTCACATTGACTCATTCGAGGATCAATATGAGACCTCGTTGAAACATTCCAACTGATCTCTCGTTGTTTTTCTAATTACGCCTTTTTTTCCCTAATGTGGGAAGACTGACTCATCAAAATGACAATCCACAAAACGTGTCTCGAACACATCACTTGTTAAGGGTTCTAGATATCTAATAATAGATGGAGAATCAAAACCAACATAAATTCCAAGTCGACGTTAGGGACCTATTTTATTACGTTGTGGGAGTGAAATTGGAACATATGCAGCACAACCAAAAACTCGTAAGTGAGAAATATTTGGTTGTTGACCAATGACAAGTTGTAATGGTGAGTACTGATGATATGCAGTTGGTCAGACTCTAACTAATAATGCAGCATGCAATATGGTATGTCTCCAAGCAGAAACAGGTAATTTTGTTTTCATAAATAAAGGTCAAGTAATAAACTGAAGTCGTTTTATAAAAGATTCAGTAAGACCATTTTGTGTATGTGTGTGAGCAATTGGGTGTTTAACATTAATTCCTACTGACATGCAATAATCATCAAAGGGTTGAGATGTAAATTTTTCAGCATTAGCTAGTCATATCAACTTGATCGAGTAGTTTGGAAGCTGTGCCCGTAATCAAATAATTGAAGTAAGAAGTCTTGTACAAGCAATATTACGGGTAAAAAGTAAACAAACATGTGATCATCATGTGGATGCATCTATTAAAACCATGAAATAACGAAATGGTCTACATGGAGGATGTATTGGCCCATAGATATCCCCTTGAATTCTTTGTAAGAATGATGGGGACTCAAGAACTACCTTTGAAGGAGATGGTCTAACAATTAATTTTCCTTGTAAACAAGCAGCACATGTATAATCATTTGAAAAAAAAATCTTCTGGCTCTCTAATGAATGTCTATGTGAGTTTTTAATAATTTGACGCATTATTGTTAATCCTGGATGACCCAAACGATCATGCCATAGTATAAAATTCTTTAGCTCAAAGCATTTCTAGTGCATCACTGTAAGCACCCCATTTTTGCCCGCTTAGTAATCTCCGGTCCGTCAAAACTCACATTCAAATCAACACAGACATAGTCAAAGTCCAAATCAACTTTTTAGACTCAATTCAATCAATCAATCATTTCGCGGGCCCAATAGAGGTAAAATGACCAAAATACCCTTGTGGCATCATTCGGTCCAAATCAAATGGCACGTCTTCTTGAAGACGGTAAGTCCGTATTTCAATTTCAATTCCAAGGTCAAAATCCAATTTCAAATCCAAATTCCAATTCAAATCAAATTCGGCATGCCTTTTGAGAAAGTTGATCTCTCAAGTGATAAGACCATCCAATCCGGTACATTTTTTGAGAAAACTCTTCAGAACGGTAAGTCCCTTCAAACTCGTCGACAGGGACAGAACCCAAGTCCTCGAGATGGTAGAACGGTCCATCTTTGGCGCTTGATAGCCCGCCAATGAAGAATGTACATTATTTGGCGTGTCTTTCGAGAAAGTTAATTCCTTAGACGATAAGTCCACCTAGCAGCTTCCCGAGATTAGGCAGTATCCGAAAGAATGTGAACCGTCATAGTGGCGAAAACACTCGTAAACATCGTAACCATTAGAGTGGCAAAAACTCTCGTAAACAGGTCGACATTGGGAATTGCCAACAAACTCCCTATGTCACAGGACCAAACTCGCCCATTGGTCGTGGCACGTTTACCAAAGGACGAGATACCTTTGGAAACCCACTCATCACAGATCGTCAGAGTGGTGGAAACACTCAAAACCCAGGTCAACACTAGTGCCTGCTAGCCCACTCCGGTAAAAAATGATCAAACTGCCCCTTGAGCCATTTATGACACGCTTCTCGAGAAAGTACCTAAGTCCTCAGAGCGGTAAGTCCACCCTTCCAAGATCATCTCAAAGACAATCTGGCAAGTTTAAATGCCTTCTATTCAGTTTTGAACTAATTCTGGGACCATTCGGTCAAAATGACCATTTTGCCCTTAGGCATCCGGGTACCTCCAGGAATCACACTGGCTCTGGCATCAAACCGATAACCTTTTGAGAATGCTCCTAATAGTATTCTCGACCTTCCAATACCCTTCTAGATCATTTTGAGTCAATTTCGACAAGCTCGGTGTAAAATGACCGTTTCGCCCCTAGTGGGCCAGTCGCCTTTTCCAACCAAGCTGACTCTGGGTATCAAACTGATTACCTCGCAAAACACTCCAGGTAGTGTTTCCAAGCTTCAAGCCTTCTTCTGGGACATTCCAAGTCCATCCCGGTAGTTTTCCGTTTCGATTGACTGTTTTGCCCTTAATGGCTCGGTCAACCTTTCCAACAAATCATTCCCTCGAGGAGAACACCAAGAATCGTAAGAAGAGCAAAGCCAGGGCCACCATGCGAGAGACTAACCAATCCTGAGAAGAGTGCCAATCAACTAGATGAGCTGTCATGCCTATCACAAACTGAAAGTGGGAAAACATAAACTCTACTGGAACATAAGGAAACTGGGGCATGAGGTCAGAGAAAAGGACCGCACGACGGAGCCCAAGCTGAGAAGAGGTAATCATGATGTAGCCATCAGGAAACATAGGTCCCACAATTTCAGCAGAATCATCTCGGCAACCAAGGAGAAAACCATACTCGTGAGGAGTGGGGTTAAGCTCGCAACTCTCCGAAGTGGAAAAGAGATAAGCTAGGCTACCAAAAGGAAATCACTGTCTCCATGAATACTGGAATAAGCTGCACCGATAGGAATGAAGCCACCTAACCAAAGGACCGGCGAATAATATCCCCCTTATCTAGGGGATAGTTGTCATGCCAAGCTCTCAGCCGACTCAAAATTGCGTCTGCCATATTGAAGATCAAAGATAAGAATGTCGGTATATGATAAGTATAGCTCAAAAAGGTAAAAGATATAAAAAGAAGGAAAAAGAAGAAAGGAAAAATGAAAAAGATTTCAAATGATAAGTCAAAATGAATTTCCTACACATTTCGATTTCAAAAGTCAACGTTTCAAGTCAAAATGAATTCCCTACACATTTTGATTTTAAAAGTCAAGTTTCGAGGCAAGATGAATTTTCTACATATTTTGTCTGCCAAAATTTCAACATGTCAAGCTAAAGTGAATTTTCTATACATTTTGTCTTTAAAAAAAAGTGTAAATTTCAAGTCAAAATGAATTTCTTATACATTTTACTTTCAAAAGATTTTTAATTTCGAGTCAAAATGAATTTTCTATAAGTTTCATCTTCAAAAGTTCAAATTTCGACTCAAAATGAATTTCCTACACATTTTATCTTCAAAACTTTTCGAGTCAAAATAAATTTTCTATACATTTTCAAAGTTTAAAGTCAAAATGAATTTTTTAAACATTTTGTATTCAAAAAGTCAATGTCAAGTCAAAGCAATTTTTTACACGTTTTGTCCAAATTTCAAAATGGTTTCTAATTCAAAGTCCAAAGTTCATTGCAAAATTAAATCTCAAAATTTTCCAATCAAAGTCTATCTTAAGTTCCTTCCTCAAAAAGATTGATATTCCAATCAAAGTTTTTCAAAAACTTCTTACTCCAAAAAGCCGTCTTCAAAATCAATTCCTAAAAATTCTCAAGTTTTCAATCTTCCAAAATTCTTATCAAAATCCAAAGTTTCCAATTTCAAAATCCATTTTTAAAATCTTCCAAAATATTTTCCCTCGAAAGTTTTATTAAAAAATTTTCACTTTCAAAATGCTTTTTAAGTTTTTCAAAATTCTATTTGAGTTTCTCGGGGTCTTCTCTGCCAAAAAAGGCTTACTCTCAAAGGTTTTATCCTTTTCCTTCAAAATTATTCTATTTTAAAAGTTTTCTAACCTCATTTCAAAAAAAAAAAAAAAAAGATTTCCTAAGTTTTCCTTCAAAAAATTTTATTTAAAATTCTATTTCCAAAATTCTCCTAAGTTTTTCAAAAACTTTGTAAAAGTCTCATCGAGTTTTTTTTGGTCTTCTCTGCCAAAAAGGCCCCACACTCAAAGATTTTATTTCTTTTTTCTTTCAAAAGATTTTATTTAAAAAAAAATTGAATGACTCAAGTCTCAATAAAGTCTACTCGAATCAACTCAAAGGGTTTCTTAAGCTTTTTCCTTCAATAAGTTTATTTTCAAAGATCAACTCTCAAAAAGGTTTCCTGATTTTTTCCTTTAAAAGTTTATCTTTAAAAATCAATTCCTAAGGTTCTTAATATTTCTTTCCAAAAGCTATTTCAAAATCAGGTCCTAAAATCCTTTTTGAAATCAAATTTCTAATTCTTCAGTCTATCTCGAAACTTTTTTTTAAAAAGATTTCTATTCCAAACTAACTTCAAGATTTACCAAAACTCTTTCTCTCAAAAAGTCTTAGTCAAAATAAATCCTTAAAAATTTCCAAGGTTTTAGTCAAAAAATTCTTCCTTCCAAAATTTCCAAGGTTTTCTGAACTCCTCCGTTCCAAACTTTTATCGATTTCGCAAATGTTTCTAAGGTCAAAATCTATTTTTAGGGATTTCCCAAGATTCTTCCTCAAAAGTTTTATTTAAAATTCAATTTCCCAAATTTTCGTAAGTTTTCTTTCAAAAAGTTTTTAGAAAAGACCCTCCAAGTTTTGGGGTCTTCTATGCCAAATAGGCCCCATTCTTATGGTTCTCCTAACTTTTCCTTCAAAAAGTTTAATCTCAAAATTATTTCTTGGGTTTTCTAAGTTTTATCCTTCAAAAGCTCCATTCTAAAAATATTCCAAAGGTTTTCAAAATTTCTTCCTTAAAAAGTTTCATGATTTTCCTAAGTTTTTTCTTTTCAAAATCCCATTTTCAAAAATTTTGGATTTTTCAAGCTTTTGCCTCAAAAACCTGTTTTCAAAATTTTAAGTTTTAAAACATTTTTCCTAAAAGTTTTGTTCCAAGTTTCAAAAGTTTTTCAAAATCTTTTTAATATAAATCCAAATTACTCCATTTCCAAAATCAATTTCAAAATCATTTCAAACAATCAATTTCAACTCCAAAATCATTTCAAAGTCAAGGTTTTCTAAATTCCAAATTTTAAAAAATCGACAATTCAGCTTTCAAACTCAAAATTCTAATTTTCAAGCTCAAATCTTCAAACATTTTCAAAGTCCGTCCCTCTGATCAACTCGCGATCAATATGGGACTCTTAATTTATCATTTTCTATCTTCGACAGGCAAAGACAGAAAAAGAGGGGCAACTGTAAGCACTCCATTTTTACCCGCTCGGCAATCTCTAGTCTGTCTGGACTCACATTCAAATCAATACAGACATATTCAAAGTCCAAATCAACTTTCCAGACTCAATTCAATCAATCAATCAGTTCGTGGGCCCAATAGAGACAAAATGACCAAAATGCCCTTGTGGCATCACTCGGTCCAATCCAAATGGCATATCTTCTTAAAGACGGTAAGTCCCTATTTCAATTTCAATTCCAAGGTCAAAATCCAATTTCAAATCCAAATTCCAATTCAAATCAAATTCGGCACACCTTTCAAGAAAGTTGATCCTTAAAGCGATCAGACCATCTAATCCGACATGTTTTTTAAGAAAAACTCTTTAGAATGGTAAGTCCCTTCAAACCTATCGACCAGAACGGAACCCAAGTCCTCGAGATGGTAGAACGATCCACCTTTAGCGCTTGCTAGCCCGCTAATGAAGAATGTCTGTTATTTGACACGTCTTTCGAGAAAGTTGATTCCTCAGACGATTAGTTCACCTAACAACTTTCTGAGATCAAGCAATCTTCGGAATGTATGCGAAATCGTCAGAGTGGTGAAAATACTCATAAACATCACAACCATCAGAGTGGCGGAAACACTCGTAAACAGGTCGACATTAGGAATTGCCAACAAACCTCCTATGTCACGGGATTGAACCCACCTCTTAGCCGTGACACATTTACCAAATGATGAGATACCTTTGGAAACCCACTCATCACAGACCATCAAAGTGGCGAAAAAACTCAAAATCCAGGTCAACACCAGTGCCTACTAGCCCACTCCGATAAAAAAAAATAACCAAATAAAAAAATAACCAAATTGGCCCTTGGGCCATTTTCGGCACACTTCTCGAGAAAGTACCTAAGTCTTCAAGGCTGTAAGTCCACCCTTCCAAGATTTTCCTAAAGAAGATCTGGAATGTTTAAATGCTTCTAGTTGGTTTCGAACTAATTCTGAGACTATTATAAAAATGACCATTTTGCCCTTAAGCATCTGGGTACCTCCGGGAAACATACCGACTCTGGGCATCAAACTAGTAACCTCTCGAAAATGCTCCTAATAGTATTCTCAACCTTCCAATGCCTTTTTGGATCATTCCAAGTCAAGTAAGACAAGCTAAGTGCAAAATGACCGTTTCACCCTTGGTGGGCCGATCGCCTTTTCCAACCACGTCGACTCTGGGTATCAAACCGGAAACCTCCTAGAACACTCTAGGTAGTGTTTCCAAGCTTCAGGCCTTCTTCTGGGACATTCCGAGTCCAGCCCGGTAGCTTTTCGGTCCGATTGACCATTTTGCCCCTAATGACCCGGTTGACCTTTCCAACAAACCCTGACATTGTTTTTCAAGTTTACTACCCCCGAGACATTATTCTAAGGGTTTCTACCCATTTTTGGCCATCCGGCCCATTCCCAAGCTCCTGGATTATTCCCAGACTTTTCAGAGTTACTCCTAGTGGAGCCATGCTAAAAATTGAACTGTAGTCACTAGGACAGACACCTAAATCTTTTGCCTTGCGTGCCAAGGGTCAAAGATATGTTTCTTACCACCTTATAAAAGGTCTCCTAAGTGGCTGGCGCCACTACCAGCTAATATTTTGTTTGGCGCCACTAGTATTTTTTGGCCTGGAGTGGAGCCAGTGTAATTTTTAGCCTAGTGCCACTAGGTGTGGCGCCAGTGTATTTTTTGGCTTGGCACCACTAGGTGTGGCGCCAGTGTATTTTTTGGCTTGGCACCACTAGGTGCGGTGCCAGTGTATTTTTTAGTCTGGCGTCACTGCAACAGGCTCCAGGTCGATGTAAGTTGCTTATAAATATGTACCATTCCCCCTGCGTAAAGGGGTCGGCAATCTAACTCCAGAAACTCTCTATCTTGATATACAGACCTTGAACTCTCTGCAAACCCTAGTTTTCTTAGGCTTCTTCAAATCCTCGCCTTCATACACTCTAACCCTAGCATACGTACACTCTATACACTCATACACGAGCCTCCAAGCCGACCATTGAAGATTCAAGGTGCTGCAATCTCAAAGCTCTCAAAGATCAAAGCGAAGTAAAGTAAATAAAGCAAGCAAATCGAAGAAGACACAAGGTTGGTTTTCTATTTACGTTTATGCAATTTCCCCCTTCTCTCTTCTCTCTCCTAACCCACTTGAGTTTTCTTCTATTTTAATTTACTATCTTCTTTCCCCCCTTTCTTGCATGCTTGGAATAAGGGAATTCCCGATCCATGTGTAGGAAGAATGGTTGAAAGTTACCGTATCGGGGGGCTTTCTTTTAATTTAACCTTAGACCATGTGGATTCGGCCTCCTTGATTATGTGGTGAAGCCTAAACCTTGCATGTCCACGACCCTATTGTAATATGCATATCATATTCATGCATTTCTTCAAAGTAATTTTCTAAGCTTGTTTTCAAAACTTGCATCAAAATCTCTTTCAAAACTTGCATTAAAAATCACTTCTTTCAAACTTGTTTTCAAAATTACAATCTTAAGATGATTCTAGCCATTCCATGGTTATGGTTATTTTAGGAAAGTGTTACATAAGTTTTGGGTGCAAACCCTAAATTGTTTTTGTTAAAATTACAATCCTAAGGTGATTTTAGCCATTCCATGGTTAGGGTTGCTTTAGGAAAGTGTTATATTTAATGAGACCAATATGGTCCATATTTTCAAATCCTTATTATTTTCAAAGTCACAATTCTAGAATGGTTTTAATCTTTTTATGGTTAGAATCGTTTTAGGAAAGTGAGATATTTTTAAAGGCTCGCAAAAGTCCACATTTAAATCTCTTTCCAATTTGCTTTTCAAACTTACTTTCCAAAATCTCTTTTTAAATTCTCTCCAAAATCTCTTTTCAAATCCACTTTCTAAAATCTCTTTTCCAATATACTTTCTGAAAACTCTCTCCAGTCTCTTTTCCAAAATTGCTCTCTAAAAATTGCTTTTTAAAAACCTCTTTTCAAAATCTATTTCCTAAAAACTTTCTTCAAAAGCTTTCTTTCCAAAAACCCTCTTTCAAAGTTCTACTTTTCAAAATTTCTTTTTCTTAGGGACCAAGTCGAGCCCTAGAACCTATAATTAGGAAACCCCAGTTTTCAACTTCCTTTTTTTACATCCAAATCTAGGTTTCTAAAACTATTTTTTACATCAAAATCATAGGTTTTCAAAATTTCATTTTTCACATCAAATCATAAACTTTCAAATCCAAGTTTTCCAAATCTCATTCTTTCTAATTCCATGTCAAATCTAATCTTCTGACTTAGGAGACCAAATCCCATCTCCAATTTAAGAAACTAAATCAAATCATCCGTTTTTGAAAACAAAATCAAATCATTTTTTTTTAGAAACAAAATCTAATCTTTTATTCTAGGAAATAGAATCCAAATATTCCCTAAGTCAAACCTTTCCTAATTTCAACTTTTTCTAATCCAGATCTTTTCTAATTCCTACATTTCCTAATTCCAATCTTCCTTGATCCTAAACCTTTCCAAATCTCAACCTTCTAAATTCTAAATTGTCAAATCTTTCTCAAACTCGAATCTCTCTTAACTTCAAGTATTTCTAAGACTCAAACTTTCAAGTCTTTCTTAATTTCCACTCTTTCTAATTCTAAAATTTCTAAATTCAATTTTTTCCAAAATCAACTCTTTCTTAAAAGAAAACTTTCTTGATTCAAGACTTTCCTAATTTGAAGACTTTCCAAAATTTAAATCTTTCCAAATTCAAAACCTTCCTAAAATGGAACTTTCCTAAAACGAAACTTTCCTAATTTGGCATTTTCCTAAAACGAAACTTTTCTATTTCAAAGATTTTCAAATCCAATATTTCTTAAATCTTAAGTT
This sequence comes from Euryodendron excelsum, assembly GCA_033060915.1. NCBI lineage: Eukaryota > Viridiplantae > Streptophyta > Magnoliopsida > Ericales > Pentaphylacaceae > Euryodendron > Euryodendron excelsum. The sequence continues at coordinate 38,570,446 of CM065382.1, forward strand.
TCCTAAACTCTTTCAAATCAAATAATCAAGCATTTTCAAATCAAGTCAAATCTCTTTTCGAATCTTCCTTAAATCCAACTTTTCTAATTCGAACATTTCCTAAGTCGAATCTTTCCTAAATCCAACTTTCTAAAATCGAACTTTTCAAACCTATATCAAATCCTTTCCTAATTCAATTACATGTTCCAATCTTAGGTAACCTAAACCCTAGGGGGCCTAAACCCTAGTTCAACCCTAATCCTAAAGTTAAGAAGCGTTAACCCTTTTCCTAAAACTCTTTTCTAAACCAAGATGATTTTCCAACTTCAATCTAAGTTAAAATATTTTCAAAACTCAACTCTATCTTTCCAAATAAAGTCCAAGTTTTCTTTCAAAGTTCAAACTCTTTTTCAAGTCTAAGTTCGATTTCAAATCAAATCTCGATTTCATATCTTCTATTCAAGTTCAAATCAAACTCTTTCTCAAATTAAATTCTTTTCTAATCAAATCTTTTCAAACCAAACTTTTTAAAAACTTAAAAATGTTTATTTTCAATCTGACTTTTGTCCGAACTACGACTGACATGATTTTCAAAAAAGGAATACATAGGCAACCTTCTTGGGTGCAGTTATAACTTTTTTTCAAACTTCCAATTCCACAATCTTTTTTAAGTTTTCAATTCTATAATCTATTTCGAGTTTCTAATTTTAAAATCTATTTTCAAATCTCAATCTATTTCAAGTTTCCAATTTCTAAAACTCTTTTTCAAATTTTAAATTTATTTTTCAAATTAAATCTATCTTTTCAAATCTATTTTCAAAATCAAATCAAGTCTTTCAAATTCGTTTTCAAAATCAAATCTCTTTTTTCAAATCTATTTTCAAACTCAATTCTTTTCTAATGCTTACATATCATGCATCATGTCAAATCTCTTTTTGAAATTATCTTCTAAAGTGGATAATATTGGACATTTGTTAATCAAAGATTCCGAATGAGTGAACCTAGGGTGAATAGACATGTAAGTACTGTAAGGGTGAGGTAGGGTGATGGCTTAGTGCGTCTTCCTTACACGTAACCAACCTCTGAACCTAGATCATTATTTTCAAAGACCAAATGGAGTTATTTTCAAAAAAGGGTTTGAATATTTTCAAATATTGCCAAACAACCTATTTTCTTAAAAACCCTCTCTTGAGGAAGTTTTCCAAAACCTTTTCAAAAATTCTAAGTTTAATCTTCGGATTATACTTAGTTTTAGGTGACTTAACTCACCTTAATCAAGTTGGATGGCGACTCCAAATCTTTTCAAAAAGCCCTTAATCAAATTAATTTTTAATTGAAACCTAGTCGCATTCGTCTTTCTGGAAAGATGAGTTCTAACGAGAGAGTACTGTGTTTTTCTCACTTATCTTTTTCAAGTGCAAAAAATCGGGGCGCGATAATCATTACAGGTGATTCCTAAACTTTTATAGTAGTATAATATAAGTCAGAGACAATGCAGCAAGTTGTTCTGATATATATTTCTTTCCTGAAATATAAAAAATAATGTATAGTTGTTCTATATTATTTTCATTCGTTGTTTTAATATGATATCCATTACGACGTATATATTTAAAACTGATCAGATTCCTTGTAGATTTAGTAGAGTACAATGTATCATCAATATATAATTTTATTCCTCTTGGCAATATTATATTGACCTTTCCAGAGCCTTTAATCAATCTTATTGTACCAGATATTGTATTGACATTAGTTTCAAGTAATATCAAGTGTGAGGAATATTTTTTCTTGTGAAAAATTATGTGCGTTGTTCAACTGTCTACCAGACATGTGCTTTCCTCATTTATTTTAGAAATAATCAATGCGTTGGTATGATTCATGCATCTATATACAAAATATTACAATTGTTTATGTAAAACAAGAGACTTTATTGAAAGGAAAAACATATAAAGGAAATATTATAAGAGATGATAATAAACTAAATAAACAAGAAAATAACATTAATTAGTGTGGACATCTCCATTACTAATTAAATAGTCTATTATTTAATTAGCATCTTCAAATAAATCTGAGACATCCAGATGAGTAATATCAACTAGACCATCAAAATTTGTAAAATGCATTTTTGTATTTTTTTAATTTTTAAGTGAGACTTGGTAAAGGTCTCTTAAATGTTTGGGCGTACGATAAGTACGTGACCAATGCCTTTTCATTTCACACCTATAACAAATATCTTCATAATTCTTAGAAGGTTTATTCTGTACATATTTTTATTTTTCTTGTTTTATTTTAGAATTATTCCACTGCTGGTAGTGTAGTGTGATATTCTTAAACCTCTTATGATAAGTGTTACTTCTACAATAATTCTCACTAGTTCAAAACTATTCTAGCTATGGCCACGACCACGTTTGCGGCCACGTCCGTGTCCCCGACCATCAAATGAGATTGTATTCACTTTAAGGAATGGTGCAGAACCGGTAAGTCGGGAGTGATAATTTTTCTTTAGTAACTCATTATTTTGCTCAGCCACAAGAAGACATGATATTAATTCAGAATATTTTTTAAATCTACGCTCTCGATATTGCTGCTGCAGGAGCACATTCGAGGCATGCAATGTAGAGAATGTTTATTCCAACATGTCTTCATTAATAATAATTCCTCCACATAACTTCAATCGTGAGCTAATTTTAAATAATGCAGAGTTGTACTCACTAACAATTTTAAAATCTTACAACCTCAAGTGCATCTAATCAGATCTAGCTCTTGGCAGGATTACAGTCTTCTGGTGCTCGTATCTCTCCTTTAAATTTTTTCATAATATCAACAAATCTTTTATCGTGAGGTACTCAGATTTCAATTCTTCATTAAGATGATGACGAAGGAAAATCATTGCTTTAGCACGTTCCTGTTAGAATGCGTCATTTTCCTTCGGTATTGTTTGCTCTAATGCCTTTGTAGCCAAATGGATTTTAGCATCAAAGATCGACGATAAATAATTATTGCCAGAAATATCAAGGGCGGCAAATTTCAATTTTGTAAGGTTTAACATTTTTAAAATGCTATACTATACAAAACAATAAGATTAAATCATGACAAAATTATTAAGACTGCACATATATTCAAGCCACATAAAATAATAAAATGAATAATAATTGAAACACAGACACATGTATCAAAATGAATATCATTATATTCTAAAAATTTTACACTTCGTAGAAGTCATCAAGCATTAAAAGCTATGAGACGTATACATATGTATATATTAAGAGATATTCGTGCAGATAACGTGTTATAAAATAATATAAAGCAGATAAAACAATTCAAGACAAAATATAGAGAATAGTTCTTTAGGAACTGTCAAATATTTATCATATTAGTTCTTCTAGAACAATTAAGAATTGATCTTCTGGACCACCCAAAACTTTATTGATTATACAGAACTAAATAAGATATAATAAGGTGTTTAAAAATTTACTTATACTTTCCTTCCTTCTATTTTTTCTCTACTTCTTTTTTTTTTTTCTTTTAATTTTAGTTATACATAAAACTATCTCGAAGCACCTATATCTATAGTGATTGGAGTAGGTCGGAACTTGAACCGAAGCAAAGGCGGTCACCGCACAAGGTGATTTCATGCATTACCTCATGCATGACATCATGCATGCATGACATAACAAAATTAATATTTTCACAATTTTTCTCAATCCTTTCACGGTCGTCTGTACATGAAGTGGGGCCACCATGTGAGAGAGTATGGAAGGGAGAAAAAAGTTTGTGGAAATATGAGCTCTGCTTGTATTATGTTAGTTAATTTTTGTCTTTAAATAAGAAAAAGGAAAAACTTCATTTTTGTCTGTTATGTTTCATGTATATTTATTTTTACTCACTTAATCTCAGCCCTCTTCATTATTACTCATTCTCTCTCATTTATATCCTTATTTTAAATATATTTTTTCATACATATTTTTTAATGTGTCCTTATGCCACCTATTATAAGTCTTTTCAATTTTCTTACCTGGTTGTTTTTTTGTTTTTTTGATAAGAAATCTTCTTATCTATTTTGAAGGCTATATTCTCCTTATTTATTTTTTATTAATTAAAGTTATGACTATTAACCCAGAAAAGTATAGAAAAAAATTAGTCTTAAAAAAACATATTCTTTTTTTTTATTTTATAAAAATTTAGTGGAGTTAAAATTATTATAAAATTATTATCACTATACATCTAAAATATTAACTTGACTAAGACTTATATAATTTAATTTATTTTAGGCTCCTCACTAATTAATTTTTACTACAAGCCCAATAGGTTAACAAAATAGAGTTAAAATTTCATAAATATATTTAATATTAATACTAAAAGAAAAAAATGCATAGAGCATTTTAAGGTCTATATCGGAAACAAATATGAAAGAAAATAAAAATTGCAATACGAGATAATGGTTAGGGTAAACCTCATTCTTGTTGCTATTTTAAAGAAAAAAAAATAGATTTTACTTGTTCTATGCATTATATCTTATTGCCATTTTTTTCCTTCTTTTTTCATATTTTTTTGAGTATAGACCTCAAATTTCTCTATGCACTTTTTTCATTCTAGTATTGATATTAATGGATTTTGTTTAAAAATAATAATAGGTTGTTTTCAAGACTATTTTTTTTAATACTTTTTTGGGTTAATGGCTATGATTTTAATTAACAAAAAACAAGATATAAGGAGAACAGCCTTCAAATAGATATAAAAAAATTTCTCACATTAGGAAATATTGACGAAAAGGAATGTTTGGAATGAGCGCGTATAAAATCCCGAACTTTTTAAATATATTCAAATTTTCAAGACTTATTATATTGTATTTATATTTCCTGATGCAAAATTCGTTTGGGTAATTTCAATATTAATCCACTTACTGCAAACATTATTGTAATCGCATGAGTTGAGGTCGTTCTTGGAATTTTGTTAGACAAAATAAATTAGGGTTTCTTTGGGTTTTAACATGTATATGTATGTGTGTTGATAAGATAAGAGGCAGGGCCGGCTCAAAACAATTTGAAGCCTAAAGCAAAAACTTTAAATGAGGCTTTTTTGAAAAAAAATTATGAATTTTCACATCTTTAATAGTGGTCTAAAATTTTTATTTAAAATTTCTTTTTCTAGCCTTTTGGGATGAAAAATTATTAATTAATATATTCAAGTTCAGGTAGCAAATCTTTTCATTTGGTAGTATACCACATGCCACGTATAACCTAAGTAATATATGCAAATTATATACAAATATTAATCGAATTTACTGAATCAACATTGACCTAATCAATATAATAAAAAATTAATTTTTAGTTTTTACCTTAATGGCTACCCATAGATAAGTCATCAACAATAAAAAAAAAAAAAAATTGCACTTTGTTCGATATGACGTCTTAAGCACTAAAATAAAAAAATTATTCATTTGGTAAATGAAATAATATGTCGTACATATAAGGTTAACTTCCAAAATTAAATAGAGATTTAATACAATTGACAAGATAGAAACCAAATAAAGATCAATCCATATAAAGAAAAATAAAAGATTTATGTCTAGAAGTCATTTGATAATGCCATTTATAAGATTTACCAATTTGTTTTTATTTGCACGAGAGAGAGAGAGAGAGAGAGAGAGAGAGAGAGAGAGAGAGAGAGAGAGAGAGAGAGACTTGTGAGGGTTTATACTTCTGACCATTTATATATTAGAGAGAGATAGTTGTAGGTGATGATTTTTTTTTTCAAGTTAACTACTGTAGTTGATTTGGGCCTTTTTTTTTTCTTCTTCTTTTTTGATGGGGCCATTTCTCATTAAATTGAGGGTTTTTTTTATTATATTTTCTTATGAGTAATTTTTCTCATTTATACTGGGCTTTTTTTTTTATTTATTCTTATAGATCTTTTTTTTTTTCTCATTTAGACTGAAGTTTTTTTTTTCCTTTTTCCTATGGGTCTTTCTTTTATTTGGATCGGGGTTTTTTTTAAAAGAAAAATAAGCATGCCAAAATTATACAGTGAATGACTATAGCATATATGATTTTTTTAAATTTGGAATCTTAAAAAATGGAGAGCCTAAATTGAATACTTTGCTTGCTTTATGGTCTAACCGGCCCTGATAAGAGGGGGGCTTAATTGAGAATTTTGAAGAGGCAGCCAAGAGACTCGAGAGAGGCAGCAGGCTGGGCAAGGCGCTGGAGATGGTGCGGCTGGTGAGGATTCCAGTGAGATTTTCAGGCGACACAATGGGAGGTAGGGTGATGGAGCAACTATGAATGTTGTCCTTAGTTTCTTGATGCATATTCATGTATCTGTATATATACATATGCTACTTTGATTACAAGACTGTAATATCATATTATATGTTCATGTGTGATTGGAGTGGGCTTTTGACAGTGCAAATGGCTGAGATTTGATTAGGTTGTGGTGTTCGTATGGTGAGGGGGCACTGGTTGGCCGCATGAGGTAGGTTCCATCTCGTGGTCACGTTCGAAACCGTGACAGTGAATGGATTTGCTTGCACGTGTGTTCGTAGGTTTTGGGTGTGATCATTACAGTTGTGCACATATATGTGTCTATGTGTCACGAGTTGTACTTTAATGCGGATTTATGTTTTTATTTTTCAGTCTCGTGCCAACTCTATCATGTCTGTATATATTGTATAGAGTCTAAAAATATAGGTTTAGTGTTGGATGCACACGTAAATTTTTTTTTTGTCAAGCAGTACGGCATCCAAATTGGTCGTGTCCTAATCCTATCGAAGAGAGATGTTGTAATTTTTTCGAAGGGCTAAAAAATTAGTATAGGGTCATATATAAATGTATGTAAAAGGGTTTTATCAAATTCCTTATATATATTTTTGTAAACCCATTATGACTTCTCAAAAGGGTGTCACATTTTATAGTGCCAGTTTTGAAATGGTTTAAAATGAATATATAAGAAAGGATAGTAAGGTGAATCTAAGTCCCTAGCTCATCAGTTGTTAGCTATCTAAACTCCCCACTTGTTATCTGAAATTACTTTGTACATGTAATAAAAGTAATTTTGTTGCTTATAAATTATGTGTCATTTGCCTTGATTGTTGCTTTACTCGTTTTTAACTTGTTGATTCAAAGTTGCTTACGTGTGCACCGTTGAATGTGTGTGTTGGCTTAACTTGCGAGGTACTTCTTGACTGACTTATTTAGTATCGCCTAAGACAAGTGCCACGCGGCCTAAGTCACTTGAAAAGTGCGGTCTCGTAACACTATGCGCGTGAGATGGTATCTTATTGGTGGGATCGTGTGTAAGTTGGATATGAGTGCGAGCACTAGAAAACCCAGCAGAGTCACCTTTGGTGATGAAGCAGTTCGGCCTTAGAGGGGTGTCCGTGTGTGCCTCTTGGAGGCCACTATAGCAGATGTGGCTGCTGTACATAGTGAGTGTTTCCTTTTGTGTAACAGGAATAATGTGGATATTTGTCTAGATGTGTTCACTGGCAATGGCCAGCAAAATGGTGGGGTCAAGCAAATTGGTGTGCGTGAGGTTTGAGCTTGGTTTCGTGGGCTGCTATTGCAGCCAAGAGTGGACTGGTTTGGGTGGAGGTTTTTTGTGGTTTCTTCCCATGGTGTTAGACTTTGGGTAGAGAATAAGAATAACAAAGAGATGAGCAGAGAGAGGAATTGAGGGTTTGCTGGTGAGAGGAGAAAGAAAAGAAAAATGGGTGCTTTGCTTGAGAGTGGTTGTTGGTTGGTCAACGAAGGCTGGGCAGCTTTGCTTACTCAGGAAAACGGCCAGTTATGGCCATGGCCATGGGAAGGGAGAAAAAGGGAAAAAAAAGGAGGAGAAAAAAACAAAAAGAAAAGAAAAAGGAAAAACAAAATGTAAGGAAAGAGAGTTTTACCTAGAAAGAGAAACCTGATTTTTGGGGAGAGAAATTTATAGAGAAAGCCACTGATTTGGTGGGGGAGGAGATGACCCGCAGGAAAATCTAGTGTGGGTAAGCTCACGGTAGTTATAGTGTGCTCTCGCTTAGTTGGGGCAAGTGTTGAACTGATTAAAATATCATACCCTAGTTTTTTTTGATGTGCTGAATCCATTTTCGATGTTCGTTTGATCAAATTCTGATCATAAGATTGTGACCTAGAATGGTGCCGAATGAACAGTTAAAATAGTCGTTGTGACGGTTTGAGGGTCGAATGTAATTGGATTGCTATGAAATTTTAGTATGTTGATATTGATGATAAATGTCAAAATTCAACTAATTGGATTAGAGATAATAGTTTTATAGATTTTATTTGCATAAAACGATACTCTTGACATTTTAAAGTACTTTCTATGTAACTGAAATATATACTGTGATGAATTCCTAGTTATTACTCCTATTCTTCATGGCTATTGGATATGATTAGTTTTCGTTATAATTATGAAGTTATGACTTGTATATCAATGTTATCTTGGTAATGCATTGCATTATTGAACATTGTCTTTTTTAACATTATCATGATTGAAGAATACATCGCATTTAGTTACATAGACATATGGAGTAATGGTCATGTGCATCTGATATTGAATAAAAAAAAAGAAAAGATAAGAAATACTGCTATTCAAAAAAGATGAAATTATAATGAATGATATTTGAGGATAATGAGAATTATGATATAATAACAAGTATGTGGAGGCAAGCAAGCAGGAATTGTTTCTAACTTAGGTAAAAAAAAACTTGGAATTATCTTAACTAAGGATTTACACGTCCGTAGAGGCGTGTCCATTCATGTGTACCAAGGATAAAATTTCTGAAAATGTGTTCGTGGATGGCAACGTGGATGAAAGCTCCGAAAGCCATTATTCTCTCAAAGAAATATTTGACAATAAGTAAAGAAATGTGAAAATTGAAAAAGATGTATCGAATAGTGAGATATAAGACTTTGAGCAGAATAAATGGTTATAAATGGAAATAAAAGAAAAAAGAAGAATAGTGTTGCATTAATTTGAAAGATGAATTTTCATATGTATTGCATTCACGTTGCATTGCTATTTGTTATTGTTATCATATCTATATTCTGTTCTATATGTTTTTTGTTGTATTTGGATGTTTCGAACTACTAAGCGTAAGTTCACACCCCACTAGATCTTGTAGGTGATAATCCTAATGGAAAGGCGGTACAAAATTATTCATAGATGACATTTGCTTGGAAGCATTATTAGAAATTAGAATTTTCTTATTATTATTTTGTTAAAATTGTGAGAACTTTGTATTGTAATTTGCTTTAGAATAATTGGGATTTGGGATTCAAATTATTATTAGTTGAGTGACGTGTGGTTGGTCTATTGTACCTTGGATTGTTTACTAAATTGAACTTTGTCATTTTTATTTCAAAAATGATTGGAGATATTATTTTATTTTCTTAGAATTATTCTATTTTCATTATAAATCACTCTCAAATTTCGGGGTGCAACAGGGCGCAACTGATAGAGAAGGGGCAATAATGAGCAGGGTTGAAACTAAAAGGGAAAAAATGAATATGCATGAAACATAGAGGGCAAAAATGAGGTTTACCCTATGTTTCATGTATATTCATTTTTTCCTGCTTAGTTTCAGCCCTCCTCATTATTGCCCATTCTCTTTGTTACACCCTCATTCTAAATATACTTTTTCATATAATGTACCATTAAGCTACCTATTATAACCCTTTCCAATTTTCTTATCTATTTTTTTTTTAGATAAGAAAATTTTTTTTATCTATTTTGAAGGCTGTCCTTCTTATATATTATTTTTTATTAATTAAAGTTATGACTATTAACCCTTAAAAGTGTAGAAAAAAACAGCCTTACAAAAACATATTATGTTTTTTTATTTTATAAAAACCCAGTAGAGTTTAAATTATTATCACTTTACATCTCTAATATTAACTAGAATAAGACTTACATAGTTTAAATTTATTTCAGACTCCTCACTAATTAAGTTTTACTAGAGGCCCAATAGGTTAATAAAATATAGAAATTTCATAAATCTATTTAATACTAATACTAGAAGAAAAAAAATGCATAGAGCATTTTAAGGTCTATATCAAAAACAAATATGAAAAAAATAACAATAGTAATACAAGATAATGGGTAGGGGGAACCTCATTCTTATTGCTATTTTAAAGAAAAAGAAAATTAAATTTTACTTGTTCTATGCATTATATCTTATTACTATCTTTTTTCCTTCTTTTTTCATATTTTTTGGGTATAGACTTCAAATTGCTCTATGCACTTTTTTCCTTCTAGTATTGATATTAATTGGACTTTGTTTAAAAAAATAATAATAATTTTTTTCAAGACTAATTTTTTTTATACTTTTTTGGGTTAATGGCCATGATTTTAACTCACAAAAAACAAGATATAAGGAGAACATAGCCTTCAAATATATAAGAAAATTTCTTATTTGAAAAAATAAAATAAATGAGAAAATTGTGAAAAATTATAATAGGTGGTATAAGAGTATATTAGAAAATATGGATGTAAATGTATGATGGCGTAATTGAGAGAGAAAGAGCAATAATCAGTAGGGTTGAAACCATAGTTGCACGGAAACTCAATTTGGAGACGGAAACGTGTTTGCGTTTTTCCGAAAACGCGTTTCCAGGACGGGTACGAAACTTGTTTAAAAAATTTAGAAAAACGTTTCTAAAACTTCTAGGAAACGTTTGGAAAACTCTTAGAAAATTATTGAGATACTTAACGGAAACTCTTGGAAACTTAGGAGAAACACTTGGGAATGTTTCGAAAATTTAAAATATTAATTTTTATATATTTTTTCCCTTAAATTCTCACTAAGTATCTATAAAATTATTTGCATAGGTTTTCATTAAGTTTTCCAAAAATCTCTATTAAGTTTCTTAAAGGTTTCTATTAAGTTTTCCAAAAGTTTCCACTAGGTTTCCTAAAAGTTTCTTTTGAGTTTCAGAAAAGTTTCTTATTAAGTTTTCAATCGTTTTCTGCTTCCCGTTTCTCCCTATATTTTTTTGTCGCGTTTTCCGCTTCCATTTCTCCTAACGTTTTCCGCTTTCGCTTTCCATTTTGACAACCATGGTTGAAACTAAGAGCACAAAAGTATTTTCTAAAGCTAAGAAAAATATTGAGGTTTACGCTAAGAAAATATTTTCTAAAGCTTGCATTAGAAGGTTTGAACTTCAAACTCCACAAAAAGCACACTTTAAACCAACATAAGTTATGAAAGTAATTGCTTTTGAACAATATTATGATTTTATTTCAATAATCAATGGATAAGCCTAGATTGACATTATGTATTGATCGTAGATTTTGTCAATGGAAAAAAAATGAAAGGAAATTGAAATTTCTTATACATCCTTTTTTTTTTGGGTAATCAAACACAGTGAATTTCTTTGACAAGTAGCTATTTATTTTCTCCTTACTTTCATAACCCAACAAAATAAAAAAAATAAAAAATTAACGTCTTTCATTTCATTTTCTTGTTGTATGTTTTTTTTCCCTTTCCTTTTAGCACTAGAGTTTGAGTTGAACCAATAACCACAAGTATTTACGGGGAGGCCGCTGTTATGAGACTAACAGCTTATTTGGAACTTGGAGAAGGGAAGGGAAGGGGAAGGGAGGAAAAGAGAAAATGAAGGAAATTAATTTTTTCTTCCTTATTTGGTTTTGTGAAGACAAAAAAAAGAGAGGAAAATGGAAGAAGAGAAACAAAGAAAGAGTGATTTAAATTTTCACTCCCTTTTCTCTCATTTTCTTTCCCTTTCCCCCCTAGGGTCAATCAAACAGGGAAAGAAAAGCAAACAAATGAAGAAAAATAATTTTCCTTTCCTTGTTTGGTTTTATAAAGAAAATGAGAGGAAAATAGAAATAAAAAAAGAGAGTAATTTAAAAAAATTTCTCCCTTTTCTTTATTTTTCTTTCTCTTTCTCCCCTAGGTCAATCAAGCTGGAAAAGAAAAATAAACTCTAGTTTTTCCTTCTCTTTTCCAAATTCCAAACAGACTCTAACACGGCTCTTTTGTATCCTTTGCTTTTTCCCTTTACAAAGCTAGGATTCAAACATAGTTGTATCCATGAAAGCTAGGCTTGGGATTTCCAGCAGATCTTTTCATCCTGTTTAACGTAGTCTAGGCCTGATCGAAGCCCACCACTGCGCCGGTGCCCACCCCTTGCTTGCACAGTCCCATCTCATTGCCCCAGTAGATCCTGGTAGTTAGCTACCAGGCTGAATTTCTAATAAGAAAAATGCAAATTCTTTCAAAAAGTTTGTACAAAAAATTTATCAAAATAATATGACAGTGTTATTTTTATAATTAAACCATCATAATAAATGTTTTGTTTTAAAATAAATGACTCTAACTTAATCACATTATTTTGGTAATAATTCTGTATGCATTTTCAGTTGTATAACATTACACTTCCAATAATAGTTTTTGATATTCTACCGCTTAAAATTACACTTAATCACATTATTCTGGTACGGGTATCGGTGGGTGAGAGCATCAATTTTTTAAAATTCATAGAGTTCAAATCATTGTGAGAGCGTCTATATTATATAAATTTTTATTATAAATGTATTAATTATTTGTCTAGTTAATAATCTTAACTACTTCTATTATTAAGTATTTTATATTTAAGATTAATGTATTATCAAGTATTTATATAACTATTTGTACTATTAGGTACTTATTTTAATTACTTCGGTATTAATTGGGTATCTAGAGTGAAATAAATTTAAAAAGCATATGAAACTGAACCTATAAGGTAGTTAAGATGGCCCAATGAGTACCGGGCCACTGGGCTGTAGTTCTTTCATCTCATATGTGGTCATGGTTTGACAGCTGGAGTGCACATCACATTTTGTAGCTTGTAAATCGGTGTTGGCTAGGGATGGCAGCGGACTGGGACAGGCGGAAGTTAGAATTTGTATCCTCACCTCCACCTAAAACAACTACTTTCATCCTCTATTTCTATATGAGGATTAATTTGGACTTTCATTCCCGTCTCCATGGGTACAAGGTGCCTCCATTGCCGCCTACTTCTCCTCCTCCTCCGCCTCCTCCACCTCTGCCCCAAGCCTAAATCCAAATCTAAACTCAAAACCAAGTCCAAGTCCAAGTCCAAGTCCAAGCCCAAGCCTAAGCCCAAACTTAAGCTTTTCTTTTTCTTTTTTTGGTACAAAGGGAACAAACAACACAAAGCAAGAATGTTGCGCTCCGATTTTTCATACCATTGGGATGATATATGGAAAACACACGATATTCTCTCGTTAGAACGTATCCTCCTGGAAGGACGAGTGCGACTAGATTTGAATTAGAAATTGATTTGAATAAGGGTTTTCGGAAAAATATTTAGAGTCACCACCTAACTTTTTTAAGGTGAGTTAGGTCACCCAAAACTAATTAAAGTCCGAAAACATAAACTTAGGAATTTTTGAAAGGTTTTGAAAAACTTCCTCAAGAGGGGTTTTGGAGAAAACAGGTTGTTTGACAACCTTTGGAAAGATTTAAGCCATTTTTTAAAATAACTCCGGTTTTGGTCTTTCGAAAACAGTGATCCTAGGTTCGGAAGTTGGTTATGTATAAAGAAGATGCACTATGCTATCACCCTATCACGCCCTTTTGGTACTTACATGTCTTTTCACCCTATGTTTACTCATTTAGAATATTCGATTATCCAATATCCAATTATATCTACTTTGAGAAGAATTTTGGAAAGAGACTTAAGCCATCACTTTAGAGATGATATGATGCATGATATGCAAGTATATGAAAAGAATTTAAAAAGAAATTTTGAAAAAGAGAATTAAAATTTTTAAAAAGATTATGATCACACTCATGAGGGTTGCCTATGTATCCCTTTGTTGGAAATTAGGCCAGTCATAGTTCACACTTGGGGTCCTATTGAAAATAGACACTTTGAGAGTTTGTTTGACTTGAAAGACACTTTGGGTCCTTTAGAAAATTTGACTTGAAAATGATTTAATTTGAATCTGGATTGGAAGATTGGAAATTGAACTTTGACTTAAAATTGACTTTGACTTATTTTGGAAAGTTTGAATTGAATTTAAAATCATCTTGACTTAAATTGGGATTTGAAAACCATCTTGATTTAGAATGGAGTTTAAGTTTCCTAACCTAAGGTTAGGGTTGAACTTGGGTTTTTGCCTTCTAGGACTTAGGTAACCTAGGGTTTAAACATGCACTTGGAAAGAAATGTTTGATTTTAGAAAAGTTTTGAATTAGGAAAGTTTCAAATTAGAAAAGTTTCAATTTAGGAAAGTATTCATTTAAAGAAAGATTTGATTTAAGAAGCATTGAATTTGAAAAGTTGAGTTTGAAAAAGGTTTGACCTAGGTTTGAGGTAACTAGGGATTTAAGCAATCTTAGGACCTAGGGTTTATGCAATGCATTTAAATTGAAAAGATTGGATTTCAATTGAAAAAGGAAAGTTTTGTTTTTTGGAAAGTTTTGAAATTAAGAAAGATTTAAAGCTTTGAAATTAGGAAAGATTTGATCTCTATTTCTTAAAATTGAATATTGGATTTTGTTTTTTAAAAAAATAGATGACTTGATTTGATTTCCTATTTGAAAAAGGATTTGATTTGGTTTGAACTTAGAAAGCTTTAGTTTTGAAGATCTATGATTCTATGTGACTTTTGAATTAGGAAATCTATGATTTGAAATTGAACTTGAATTTGTAAATATAGAATTTCATGTAGAAAATAGTTCTGAAAATCTACGATTTTGATGCCAATAGAAATCTATGATTCTATGTGAGGAAACTTGGGTTTTCTAAACATAGATTCTAGAGTTTTGACTTGAGCTTCAAGACAAAGAGTTTTTGAAAAGTAAATCTTTAAAAAGATTTTTTTAGGAAGTGAATTTAAGAAAATTATTTTAAAAAGATTTGAATATAGACTTTTGCAAGTCTCTTGAATATCTCACTTTCCTAAAACGATTCTAACAATGAAAAGATTAGAACCATTCTATGGTTGTGATTTTGAAAACAACTAGGGCTTGAAACCCTAATATGGACATTGATGGTCTCTTTAAATGTAACACTTTCCTAAAACAACCCTAACCATAGAATGACTAGGATCATCTTAGAGTTGTGATTTCTTGAAAGGCAATGTAAGACTTGAATGCAAATTTGGACCTTGATAGTCATATTGAATATAACACTTTCCTAAAACAACTCTAATCATGGAATGATTAGAATCATCTTAGAATTGTGGTTTTGAAAACAACTTTGAAAGAAAAGGTTTTGAATGCAAGTTTTGAAAGCAACTTTTAATGCAAGCTTGAAAACACCTTTGAATACATGATTATGATAGCCACAATGCAATAAGAACATGAATATACAAGGATAGGCCTCACCACATAGCCAAGGGGGCCGGACTCACACTGTTTTAGGTCGAACTCAAAGAAAATTCCAGACACGATGATTCTCTTCAAGACATTCATAGGCATGAACTAGGAGGTCCCTTGTTTCAAGCATGCAAGAAGATGAGGTAGAAGATGGGGGGTAAAATAAAAGAAAACCCAAGTGGGTTAGGACGGAGAAGAGAGAGTGGGAATTGCATAATTTATCTAAAAAAACCTACCTTGTCTTCTTTTTGCTTAGATGCTTTGACAATGGACTTTGCTTGGACTTTAAGTTGATCTTCAAGAGCTTCTAAAGGTTGTACCTAACCTTCAATGGATGCTTGGAGGCAAGAATTTAAGTGTATAGATTGTATGGAGGATAAAGTTTGAGGGGGCTTGAGAGAATTAGGGTTTTGAGAAAATTCGAGCTTTGTTTTCAGAGAGGCAGAGTTTTTAGAGTGATTTTGCAGACTCAGAATACGTAGGGCATATATTTATAGGCCAGAAAAATTGGGCTTGGTGCTTGTTGTAGTGGCACCAGTCACTTTAGGAAAACTCTTAGGTTGGCAAGAAACAGATCTTTGACCCTTGTGACACAAGATCGAAGATTTGGGCTCCTATCCTAGTGACTACCATGCAATTTTTAGCTTGACTTCAATAGGAGTGACTCTAGAAAGTCTGGAAATGATGCAGAAGGTCCTGAGTAACTAGACTCAGCCAAGAATGAACGAAAACCTTTGAAAGAGTGTTCCAGAGGTAGTTGGCTTAAGAACCAAAGTTAGGATAGTTGAAAAGGGTGGCCAGCCCACCATGGGCAAAACGGTCATCTCAGACCAGGTTTACCTAAAACAAACTATGAATGGTCTGGAAAGGTATTGAAAGGTTGGGAATACTAGTAGAAGCATCTTTGGAAAGTAACCGGTTTGATACCCAGAGCCGGTGTGGTTCCCGGAGGTGATTAGAAGCCTAAGGGCAAAATAGTTATTTTGACCGGATGCTCTTGGAATCGATTCGGAAGCAACTGGAAGGTACTGGAACATGTTAGATTGTCTTTGGGGACACCCTTGCAAGGGGTGGACTTATCGCTCTAAGGTCTTAGGTACTTTCTCGAGAAGTGTGTCGATGGGCTCGATGGCAGTTTTGTCATTTTTTACCGGAATGGGCTAGCACGCACTGGCGTTGACTTGGGTTTTAAGTGTTTCTGTCACTCTGACGATGTGTGACGAGTTGGTTTCCAAAAGTATTCCGTCCTCTGGTAAACGTGTCACGGCCAAGAGACGTGTTTGGTCCCGTAACATAGGGGGGTTTGTTGGCATTCCTGATGTCGACCTATTTATGAGTGTTTCTGTCACTCTAACGACTGCAATGTTTATGTGTGTTTCCATCACTTTGATGGTGTGCGTTCATTTCGGAGATTGCCTGATCTCAAAAAGCTACTGGATGGACTTATCGCCTGAGGGATCAACTTTCTTGAAAGATGTGCTAGATAGCAAACATTCTACGTTGGCAGGCTAGTAGGCGCCAAAAGTGAACCGTTTTACTATCTTAGGAACTTGTTCGGTCCCTATTGATGGGTGTCGTGCCTTGGTTTTTGACCAAGTCCTTTCGGCTCGGAAAAAAGCACTGAACTCTGTCATTAGAATGCATCCTCCTAGAAGGACGAGTGCGACTAGGTTTCAACTTGAAATTGATTTGATTAAGGTCTCTTTTGAAAAATATGAGTCGCCATCTAACTAGATTACGGTGAGTTAGGTTACCTAAAATTAAGTGTAATCCGAAGATTAAACCTAGGAATTTTTAAAAAGGTTTTGGAAAACTCTTCAAGAGAAGGTTTTTAGAAAAATAAGTTGTTTGGCAACATTTGAAAGTTTCAAGCCCTTTTTGGAAACAAGTCCATTTTGTTCATTCGAAAACAGAAATCTATGGTTCGGGGGTTCGTTACATGTAGAGAAGATATCTTAAGATTATCACCCTACCCCGTCCTTTCGGTACCTACATGTATAATCACCCTTTTGTTCACTCACTAGGATAACCGGTTACCATTATCCACTTAATATCCACTTTAGAATTTTGAAAATGGGGTTTAGTCATCACTTTTTAGGTGAATGATGTATGATGCAAGTCGGGAGGAAAAATGTTTGAAAACATGGAAGCTTTGAAGGATTTTGAAACAAGGATCTTGAATTGATATAGGGTTTTGAAAAAGGACTTGGATTGAAATGAGAGTTATGACCGCACCATTTTAGGTTGCTTACGTGTCTCATTTGGCAAGAATTAGGTCATTCGTAGTTTGAGCAAGAGCCCGATAAAAAAGAGGCATATTGGAGCCTTTGGAATGTTTTGAAGACACATTGAGGTCTTTGAAAAGTTTTTGAAGACGCTTTGAGGTCTTTGAAAAAAGAGAACTTGAGAGTTTTGATTTGGAATCGGATGTTGGAGTGTTTTTTAAATAGAACTTGAGGGTTTTTGGAAGTGTTTTTGAAATAGGATTTTGAAGTGTTTTGAGATGTTTTGGAACACGGCTCAAGAGAGTTTTGAAAGCTTTGAAATCTTGATTATGGACTTGAAGATAAGATTTGGACTTACAAGAGCTCTTATGAACTTGTCTTGAAAAAGGATTTTTGGAAATAATTTTTGTGTACCTTAAGAAAGGCATATTGAATATTTCATAACCTTCGAGAGGTTAGTTAATGAATAACTAACTCTTTTATGGCTATAACTTTTGAAAATATTTTTGGAAAAAGGGACTAGAGACTTCCCTTTGGTTTTTCTAAGGCTACGGGGTTATAAAACTCTTCTTGAATTCTTCACTTATACTTGAATAACCCTAACCATGAAAGGGTTAAGATTGCTTCAAGAATGTGAAGTTTGAAAAAGACTTTTGAAAAAGGCTTTTGAAAAGCAATTAGGGATTGACACCCTATATGGACCTTAAGGGGTCACACTTGATATGTCACTTTTTCTAAAGGAACCTTAACCATGAGATGGTTGAGATCACCTTTGAGTTGTGAGTTTTGAAATCACTTTTGAAAATTTCCTTTGGAAGATGTGAAGTGTCTAGCTACTTTTATCAGGACAAGTTTAAGAGAATTCTTGAAAATATGTTGGAATAGGGTATGGAAGAATTGGAAAAGATTTTTGAGCAAGATGTTTTTGAAAGAATGTCATGTGAGGTTTGAATTGAAGAATCATTTGAAGAGGGGTTCTTGAGTTGGAACCTTGAAGCATATTAACCTTGTGTTGGGTTAAACTAGGGTTGACTAACTCGGGTTAGGTTAACCTAGGGTTGAAGTGACCTAGGGTTAACTACCTTGGGTTAGGTTAACTTAGGGTTGGATAACTAGGGTCAAGTTAACCTAGGGTCGGATTGAACTAAGGTTAACTAACTAGGGTTTGGTTAACCTAGGGTTAAGGTGACCTAGGGTTAACTAACTTGGGTTAAGTTAACCTAAGGTTGGACAACTAGGGTAAAGTTAATCTAGGGTGGATTGAACTAGGGTTAGGCTAACCTAATGTTGGAAGGTGGTTTTGAAAGGCAAATCATGTTATGCAAAGGACTTTCGTAACAAACCTTTTTGAAGATTATTTCCATAAAAATTTGACTCTAGTGAAGAATATGGTTTATATAGTTGGTGCTTGAAAACCATTCCGAAGAAAGTTTCCTTAAGACCATTATAACTTTTATCTTGAAAAGAGTAGGAATTTTAAAAATCAACACAATAATGATAACTTTTTTAAAAATTATTTTTAATGCAAAGATGGAGAGATGAACTTTTGAAAACCATTTTTGAGAAGAAGATTTTAAAAATTATTTTTAAAGGAAACCATTCTAACAAGTTAGGGTTTTGATGGCCAATGTAAAGGGAGACAATCAAGAGAGGGTTCCATGGGGCCATTTTAACCACTAAACTTGAGAGAGTAACAACCTTAGAAATCAAAGAGTTTGAAAATCCTTTTCATAGAAGAATAAAAAGAGAAGGGAACCATTTTAACAATTTAGGGTTCCCATGGCCAATATAAAAGGGAGACCATTCAAGAGAGGGTTCCATGGGGCCATTCCAACCACTAAACTTGAGAGAATACAAACCTCTAAGTGGAACTACTCTCCACTTGGAGGTCATGGGATCGATTCTTGGGGCCACCCACCTAAGGCATAAGCCTTGTGTCTTAAACGGACCACGTGGTTAGCGGGGTATTACGTGGGCCTGGGGTGGTTTACCGGTCGACTACACCGGGGGTTGACCCTAGCGATAAACCAGGCGGGTTCCCCCCGTCAGCAAAAAAAGGAGAGATTTTCTAAGGCATGATTACCTAGGGTCTCATCCTAAACTTCAAGGGACCAACTCTTAAACCACTTTTAAGAGAACATTGAAATAGGAGGTTTGAAGATGACATAGAAATGGGGATAGTGAAAGTTTGGACAATATAGTCATAAACATGAAGACGAAGCCAAGCATGCGAAACATAAACTATATTAACCATATGCAAGGGGTCATGAATTCATACAAGGCTTTAGGCTACACCACATAATCAAGGTGCTCTAAGGCCATAGCATCTTACAGTAGGCTAGTGAGAGATCCCCTACACGGTCGCTCTCACTACCTTTCCTCTAGGCATGAGCTATGAGCTCTCTTGTCTCAAGCATGCAAGAATGTAGAGTAGAAGATGAGAATTAAAATAGAGAATAGCCTAAGTAGACTAGGAGGGAGAAGAGAGAAGTAGGGGAAGACAAATATAAAAAGGAAATACCACCTTTTGCCTTCAAACACTCTCAAACTTCATTAGCTGCTTGGACTTGATCTTGGATGGACTTGGAAGGGGCCGGAATAAGGTCTTCTATGGCATGGAAGGCCTTGTAGGGGAGGTGTATGGGCTAGAGTGAGGTGGAATGCAATCTAAGTATTTGGAAGGAGGAATATATAGAGGGTTTCGGATTTCTGGAGCTGTTTGTGCAGAGTTTCGTTACAGTTTTCGATCCTTCCATATGTAAAGGGGGAGGCCTGTATTTACAAGCAACTCTGGAGAGACCAGGCGCATGTTGTACATGCGCCTGGGCAAAATTTTACTTATGCTTAGGCAAAATTTTCCCTAGCGCATGTGTTACATGCGCCAGTATTGTTCCATTGGCAGAATGCCACGTGGCACCCATTGTACTAGCTAAATCTTAACGGCTAAGCAAAGTTTGATCGATTTGATCAAAATCTAGGCACATATAGCATACGCTCCGTCACCGGGAGTGTTCTTTTAAACTTTGCCTCGATAATTGTGCCAACCGAAAAGGTTTTGGAAGAATCGGTTGCATCCACGGTGTTCTCCTAGGGTTTCTAATGAACTTCTAAGTTTTTGAAAAGTTTGAATGGTGTTAGGAAGTCTGCATGAAATCGCATTTTTGCGAAGCGTCTATGATACGCTCTGTGGGGCTTCAAAAGTAGTTGTTTGTATGCCGCATGATCGAGGCCTTTGAGAAGCGATCTCTCCGATCGGACTGTACTGATGGAAAATACTCTGGAAATACTTTCAAGAATTTCCTAATTTATGCATTTCTCAAGTCGTTTGACGGTGCGTTGTAATTAGGGAATTGGAGAAAAAGTCAATCTTGGCAGAGAGTCTATGAGACGCTCCAAGGGTTACTGAAAGTAGCAGTTTTTGAGCCACGCGATGAGGGGCTTTGGGAAGCAATCTATTCGATCGAGCCGTATCGATGGAAAGACCTATGAACAAGCTTTCGAGAATTCCTTGGTGTATGCATTTTTCAAGTCATTTGACGGTGCGTTATAACCAGAGAATCACGAGAAAAAGGCAATCTTGGCATAGCGCCTGCGAGACGCTCCAGGGAACTTTCATTGAGTCGGGGGTGTTTAGTGTCGTAAGGTCCTCCTTAGGTTAAATAGGGGTGTATGACAAGACCCACCATTCAATATTCTAGGATCGGTGTAGTTTTCGAGGCGCGTTTGGGTTGCTAGGGGCAAAATGGTCATTTTGACCGGGTTTGGTTGAAAAAGGTCAGGAATGGATCAAAGTATTATGTTAAGCGTGTCGGGTCATTCAGGGATGATCCGGAAGAGTTTTTCATTGTTTGGTGGGATTTGCGCTATGCTAGGGAGTCTAGGGGTAAAACGGTCATTTTAACCGGAGTTAGCCGAAGTGGGACCAGAATTGGACAAAATGGAGTGCTGAGTACACCTAACTACATACTAACACTTTGGAAAGGTGGACTTACCGTCTCGAGAGATTTTGAACTTTCTCAAGACGTGCCTAGAGGCCCAAGGGCCAGGTTTGGTCATTTATCACCGAGTCGGGCTAGCAGGCGCCGGTGTTGACCTAGGTGTTGGTTCCTTAGACTGCCCGGTCTGGGAAAACTACCTGTGCAGTGTTGATCCCTGAGACCGCCCGGTCTTAGAGAGCTACCTGTAGGGTGGTGTTGGTTTTTGAGAACGCCTGGTCTTAGAAAACTACCTATGATGGTGGTGTTGGTCTCCAAGAACGCCTGGTTTAGGAGAACTACCAAATGACGAACATTCTATATTGGCGGGCTAGCAGGCGCCAGAAGTGAACCGTTTGAAATTTGATAAGGTGTTGGTCCCCGAGATCACTCGATCTCGAGAAGCTACTTGGATAGCGTTGGTATCGCGGCCAGATTTTTTGCACTCGAGAAATACACACACAAGCAGAAAAAACATTGTACTCTCTCGTTAGAACTCACCCTCCTAGAAGAATGAGTGCGACTATGTTTGAATTGAAAATAGATTTGAATAAAGGGCTTTTGAAAAAAGTTTGGAGTCGCCATCTAACTTGATTAAGGTGAGTTAGGTCACCTAAAAACTAAGCATAATCCGAAAACTACACTTAGGGTTTTGGAAAACGATTTTAAAAATATCTCCTCAAGAGAGGGCTTTTAAAAAAACAGGTTATTTAGCAACCTTTAGAAAATATTAAGCCATTTTTAGAAAAATAACTCCTTTTGGTCTTTCGAACACAGTGATCTAGGTTCGGAGGTTGGTTACGTGTAGGAAAGACGTACTAAACCATCACCCTACCCCGTCCTTGCAGTACCTACATGTCTATTTATTCTAAATTCACATATGAGAGTCTTTAACTAACAAATAACCAATCCTATCCACTTTAGAAAAAAGAATGTTTAAAAGACATGATGCATGATATGCAAATGCAAGAGTGAGAGTAAGAAAATAGATTTGGAAAAAAATTTGAAAAGATAGATTTGAAATTGGAAAGTTTTAGAAATTGAAAATAGAGATTTAGAAATAGATTTTTGAAATTAGAAAATAAATTATGGAATTGAAAACTTGAAGAAGATTGCAAAATTGGAGATTTGAAAAAGATTGTGGAAATAAAAATTTGAAAAATGTTGTGACCGTACCCATGAGGGTTGCCTACATATCTTTTTGGAGAAATCAAGTCAGTCGTAGTTTGGACAAGCGTCCGATAGAAAATAGAAGGTTTTGATTTGAAAAAAGATTTGATTTGAACTTAGAATAGAAGATTGGAATTTGGATTTATAAATATAGAACTTAGCTTGTTTTGGAAAGATGGAGGTTTAGGAAACCTAGACTTAGGAAAAATAGGATTTAGGAAAGACTTGAGGTTTAAGGAAAATTTGACTTGACTTGGAAGAGTTTTAGAAAAGATTTGACTCAAACGTTAGACTTGGAAGATTTAGAAAAGATTCGAATTAGAAAGAGTTCGAATTAGGGAAGTTTCAAATTATGAAAGTGTCATTTTAGGAAAGTTTCATTTTAAGAAAGTTTTAGAATTAGGAAGGTTTCATCTTGGGAAGGTTTTGAGTTAGGAAAGTTTTCGAAATAGAAAAGTTTTGAATTTGGAATGTTTTGAAATAGGGAAGTTTTGAATTTAGAATGTTTTGAAATAGGGAAGTTTTGAAAGTAAGAAAGTTTTAGATTTGGAAAGATATGAAATTTAGAAAAGTTTAGAATTTAGAAAGTTTTGGGTTTAGAAAGTTTTAACCTAAGAAAGTTTTGAATTTAGAAAACTTCGAATTTGGAAAGATTTGAAATTTAGAAAGTTTTAGAGTTTTAGAAGATCTTAAGATTAGGAAAGGTTTGAGTTTAGGAAAGATTTGAAAACTTAGATTTGGAAAGTTAAGATTTGAAAATGGATAGAATTAGGAAAGGGTTGAATTAGGAAAGATGTGGAAGTTAAGTTTTAAAATTTAGGAAAGATTTTTATGTTTAAGTTTTGGAAACTTAAAATTTAGGAAAGTAGAAGATTAGGAAGGATTTGAATTAGGAAAGATTTAGATTAGGAAGCGTTAAGTTTCCTATTTTCTAAAACCAGGGATTGGATTTTGTTTCTAAAAGAGAAGGCTTGATTTTGTTTCAAAAAATGGAGGATAGGATCTAGTTTCCTAAACGGGGAGATTGGATTTGGTTTCCTAAAGGGAAGATGGGATTTGGTTTCCTCAAGAGAAGATTGGATTTGACAAGGATTTGGAAAGGGAGGTTTTGGAAACCCTAGATTTGAAAAACTATAGTTTTGGTGTAGAGAAGAGGTCTTTTGAAAACTTATGATTTTGATGTAGAAAACAGAAGGTTTTGGAAACCTAGGTTTTAAGACAAGTTTGAAAACCATGTTTTTAGAAAGAAAATTAGGATTTCCTAATTGTTAGTTCTAGGGCTTGACTTGGGCTCTAAGAAAAGAGTTTGAGTTTTTTGGAAAGTACGTTTTTGGAAAAGAAGATTTTGGAGGAAGATTCTAAAGAGGGGTTTTTAGAAAGCTTATTTTGAAAAGAATTTTAGGAAGGAAGTTTTTGGAAAGTAAAACTTTGAGAGAGTTTTGGAAACAAAATTTTGGAAGAAGCTTTTAGGAAAGAGTTTTTTGGAAAGCGAATTTTGAGGAGAGTGTTTTGGAAAGGAGTTTGAAAAGAGAAGTTTTGGAAAATAAATTTTGGAGAGAGTTTTTAGAAAACAATTTTGGAAAGGAATTTAAAGAGAGTTTATAGAAAGCATGTTGGAAAAGAGATTTTTAGGAGGAGATTTTTGAAAAGAGATTTTAGAATGTATATAAAATATCTCACTTTCTTAAAGCGATTCTAACCATAAGAGGGCTAGAACCACTTTAAGATAGTGGTTTTGAAAATAACAAGATTTGAAAATATGGACCATGAAAGTCACTTTAAATGTAACACTTTCCTAAAGCAACCTTAGCCATGGAAAGGTTAGAATCACTCTAGGATTGTGATTTTGAAAACAAATTTTGGAAAAGAAGATTTTGATGCAATTTTGAAAACAATGTTAATGCAAGTTTTGAAAACAAGTTTGAAAATGATTTTGGAGAGATACAAGATCATGATATGCACAATGCATATTTGGGGTCGTAAACATACAAGGTTAAGGCTTCCCCACATAATCAATGGGGCCAAACCCACGTGGTTTCCGGTTAGACTAAAAGAAAGCCCCCGATATGGTGATTCTCCAATAGCATAATCCTACACATGGACCGGGAATCCCCTTGTTTCAAGCATGCAAAGAAAGGGGGGGAAGAAGATGGGGGATTAAAATAGAAAAAAATCCAAGTGGGTTAGGAGAGAGAAGAGAGACGGGGAAGTGCAGAAACTTAAAGAGAAAGCCTATCTTGTCTTGTTTATTTCACTTTGCTTTGCGCGCCTTGCTTTTCTTCAGTCTTCGCTTCACTTCAATCTTGATCATCGGGAACTCTTCTTCGATCTTTGGGAGCTTCGAGTTGCAGTACTTCAAGTCTTCAATGGAGGATTGAGGCTAATGTATAAGTGTACAGGAGTGTGTATGAGTGTATAGGAGGCTAGGGTTTGTGTATGGTGGCTAGGGTTTGGAAAATCTAGAGAAGCTAGGGTTTAGGGAGGCTACGAGGTTTGTATATTGAATATTAGGGTTTTCAGACTGAGTTTACGGACCACTTTCGTGCTGGAGGAGGCTCTGTATTTATAGACAAAGGAATGCACTAGCGCTTGTTGCAGTGGCGCCAAGCCAAAAATTACACTAGCGCCACTAGGAGTGGCGCAAGGCCATTTTTTGGCTTAGCGCCACTACTAGTGGTGCTAGCCATTTAGGAAATGTTTAAGGTCGGCAAATAACGTATCTTTAGAAGATTTGGGCGCCTGTACTAGTGACTGCCATGTAATTTTTAGCCTGACTTCACTAGGAGTGATTTCGGAAGGTTCGGGGATGAATTGAAGGGGCCGGGAATGACCCGGAGAGCTAGAAAGGGACAGGAACCCTTAGAATAATGTCTCGGGGACAAAGGACTTGAAAACTGATGACAAGATTTGTTAGAAGGGTTGACCGGGCCATTAGGGGCAAAATGGTCAACTGGGCCAAAAAGCTGTCGGGATAGACTTAGAATGTCCTAGAAGAAGACTCGAGGTTTGGAAAAATTATTTAGAATGGTCCCAAAGGTTACCAGGTTGATACCCAGAGCCGGTGTGGTTGAAAAATGCGACCGACCCACCAGGGGCAAAACGGTTATTTTGCACCGAGTTTGCAAGAATTGACTCAGAATGATCAGGAAAGATAAGGAAAGGTCGGGAATACTATAAGAAGCATTCTCGGGAGGTTACTGGTTTGATACCCAAAGCCGGTGTGGTTCCCGGGACTTTCGGATGCCTAGGGGCAAAATAGTCATTTAGCTTCAAGTGGGCCCTACGGGCCCGGGAAGCGACTGATGGAATAAATTCAAGTTTAGAAGGTAAGTTAGAGTCTGGATATGCGTGTGATGTGTAAAAGTGTGCCCAGCCAGACCAGAGATTGCCGAGCAGGCAAAAATGGGATGCTTACAGTTGGTTCTCGAGACTGCGCAATGCCCCAAGGGCATTTTTATCATTTTGCCTCTATTAGGCCTAGCGAGCCCCTTTAGCGCTTGATTGACTGGATTGAGTCCAAAAAGCTAGTTTGGGCTTAAATATGTTTGTGTCGATTTGAATATAAGTTCAGTCAGGTCGGAGATTACCGAGTAGACAAAAATGGGGAGTTTACAAGGAAAAGAAAATAGAAAAAAAAGAACCAAGGGATCACAACTATTAGTAGTCTTATGGTCTCCACTTTGTAGTAATATGGAATTAACTTCCAGACATTTTGCATTGTATATGTATCAAAATTGTGTTATTGTACTGTCAAAAGAAACTAAAGCTTAAAATAACAAATTAAAAGTCCATCCAACATACAACATTAAAAAAATATTGAACATAAGTTGGATATCAATCAACACAAAGGCTAATGATGGCATCACTAGCACAAACACTAGAATACAATTCAAATATAGCAGATGCATAATTTGATAAGTATAAAAGTGGGAGAAAACGGGACGAGAGAAGAACTTAATCCATCTCCAACAACATTCCCGCATGGATTTTCATTTTGACCTCCATCCCCACCCCAAACGGGACATGAGTTCGATCAGACCTCCACTTTTCTTTAATCCATAGCCATCCCTAGTGTTGGGGAAGATAGTGCACGAAAAAGGAATCGTAAAAAATAGCCATGTGTCAATTAATTATTGGTTACTTGAATGTTCCTTTTTGATTCAACGACTTCTCTTAGATAGATTCTCGAACTAGATTTTATGGATCCACTAATTATGCATGATTTTGCTTTGACTCCCCTAATTCGAGATTTAGAGCAGGATCTGCACGATGGCCGATTAAATGACTTAGGTTAGAATCATGGACCCCTTTTACTTTAATTTCTTTCAAAGTGCATTTTCTATTGTACTACCTATTGCAGTATTATGTCATATCAACTGAACCACACAAATTTGTTAAAAAAAACAGAAAAAAAAAATCAGTTTAAAGGCTTCTATTGCAGTAATTTTCAGAAAAAATTAAATGTACAGAGCCTTAGCCAACTTGGAGACTGGTGAGAGACCGTTTACTTCTAGAACCATAGTTTTTGTCTATTTTAAAAAAACAAAGAAAAGGGAGCACTATAGTTTTGCATCATATGGTGTCTTTCAAGAATAACTTAATGTGATAAATAGGAAAAACACAATAAGGAAATGCCATATACACTTTGTGCTGTCGTTTGATTGTTAATTAATGGACAGATTACAGTGGTAGTCTTAATTCAAATCTCAATTTGGTCCCTCTAGTTTCAATTTCAATAAAAAGGTCCTTTAATTTCATTGCATGTGATCTCTAATTAGTCTAATCAATAATGTCCTTCAGCCAAGACGACGGAGGAAGGCCTATGTGCCACGTAGGTGGACATGGCCAGGGACTTTTTTCGTCATTTTACAGCCTCCCCCACATTCCCGCCTTTACTCTTTCTCAGCAAAATCAATGGGAATAAATTTAGGGTTTAAATATAAGCCTTTGGTGGAGAAAAAATTAAGGCTTTCTTAGAAATTCCTTATTGTTAAACACAATCAAGGAGGTGAAGCACAGAGAAAGGTATGAAAAGCTTTTAAGATGTCATTATGCAGGGTTGGCAGTGAAACGCCTCACTATGGTAAATGTTCTACGTGTTTGATGAATTGTTTAAGAGTGTTTGTGTTGAGTTAAACACAAACAAATTGTGTGTAGAGTTAAACTATGCCTTGTAAATGCTATTTTGTAGAGTTAAATATTGCATTATGTAGGGCATTGTGTTTTGATTGGCCTGAAAATGTTAGATTATTACATGCCATAGCAATGTAGTTTTTTAGTATATAAATATAACATGACATATTTATGTATGTGCATATATATGTGTGTGAATGTATGTGTAGGGTCTGTGGGTTATGGTCCCCATATTGGTTGTTCTAAGTAGCACACTATAAAGACAGTGTGGCTCTCCTAATGCATACTTATAATTCTTTTGACTGTTACGGGAGAAGTTTGCATACTTTGCTCATATATTGTATTGCATACTTTTTCTTTACAGATCCAGATGGTGGCATGTTTACAATTAAAATACACCATGGTGGGGCATTTGTGCTCAATCCAATTAAGGTATACCTAGGGGGAAAGTTTCTTATTTTGAAAACTATAATGGTGACAATATGAGTATGATTGAGATTGGGTACATGGTTAAGAAAATAAATCATGATGGATTTATAACCCACCATTATAGAGTACCTAGTAGGACTTAAATTGTGGCTTAAGATTGTTAGTCAGTGATAAAGATATTTTGGACATGGTGAAGTGTATTAACATGAATAAAGAACAAATTGATTGAGTTGTATTCGAAACACCATCTAGAGGTTGATGTACAACATGACCAATATGAGGATCATGACTAGAGGGAAGATAATTATGAGATGGTCAGTGATGAGGATGACACAGACAAAACTATAGATTTATCAAATTTTTATGATAGTAACTTTGAGAACAGTGAAGATGACAATCAAATATTGATAGAAATGTTGAGTGGGATCGATTGGGAAGTGACAAGGGTATGGGACATGAGGGTGTTACCAATAACTAGGGGTTGGGCAATGACATTTGGCAAAAATGGAAGTTGATGAAGCAGTATTTGATGAGTTGAGGAATGCAGCATAAGCAGCTTTCATTTGAAAGAACTTATAAGGAATGCAGCCTTAGCGTCTCATGCTCAGGAGTTTGAACATCAAATGTAGTCGTTGAAGGACACTGATGATGCTGCATTTAGTTTGTTGATAAACCACCGAGGTTCTGTTCAAGGTCTCATTTCAGCACTTTTGTTAAGTGTGATATATTGGTAAACAACCTACGTGAAAGTTTTAACAGCTTATTCTGAAGGCAAGGTCAAAGTTTATAATACCTTTGTTGGAGGACATAAGATGTTTGCTCATGAGAAGGATGCAGAGAAGAAGAGAAGCAATGAGGGCATACCAGGGTCCTGTATGCCACAATATTCAAAACAAGCTTGAGAAGAAGAAGGAAGATTCAACAAATTGCATTGTGATGCTGTCAGGAGCATTTAGGTACCAAATAAATTGCTTCAATGGGCAGTAATTTATGGTTTATCTCAATTATCAAACTTGCTCATATAGGAAGTGAGACTTATAAGGTATACCATATTCTCATGCTATATCAGTCATTTATGACAAGCATGATGAGCCTAAGGATTATGTTGCCCACTGGTTCAAAAGGGAGACATATTTGGCTAGTTATGAGCCAATCATTTATTCAGTCAATAGTGTTGAGATGTGGCTAAGGACAGGTTTACCTTCTATTTTGCCTCTAAATGTGGATAAATAACTTGGTAGGCCAAAGAAAGCAAGGAGAAAGGATCCAAATGAGCCCCAAAATCCTTACAAAATGAAGATGAAGCATACTACAACCACCTGGAGTATGTGTGGTAAACTTGGGCATAACAGAAAAGGTTATAAGAGGCAATTTACAACTCAAAACACATAACCAAGATCTAGGGCCAAATTACCTGTAAGACTTTCAATCCGTGCATCACTAATGAGTTGTGTACCATATTTTACAGGTGAGGAGAGGAGGAACCCTGCTACATCTACCACTAATTTGCCTTCAGAAGGAACCCCAGCTGTTCCATTGCCAAATCTCAGTGCCAGTAAACCATTGACGGGTACCAGGCTACAAAGGCCCAGTTTGGCCAATCCTAGTGGTAGCCAGCTATCTATGCCTAGTAGGATAACAAGAGCATCCATGGTCACTCAACAACCATATATACCTAGTGTGGGCAATCCTAATGGTGCTCAACTCTATGCTTAGTGGCCAAGGTGTGAACATTCTAGTACCACCACCACAAACAATGAGGAATGTGACTGCCCCAAGTGGAAGTCCATTTGAATCCATGCATAGGGGCAAAATGTTTATGACATTATCTTCACTACCGCAGGCAGCAACAAGTGGTAGGTAAAGTAGTGGCAGAGGAAAACAATTAGATATGGATGTTGGGAAGTAATGCAAGTGGGCATGTTCATTGTGTTTGATAGAATGCGATAATCAATATGATTATGGTGTATTGAATATAGGAATTTTGTTAAAAATGTTGATGGTGTTTGGAATTTGTTTTTATGGTTTTTGGGGCATGATCCATTTCAAGGAGTTTTTTGTTAAACATTTGTTATGGGTAATGCAAGTTTATTTTGATACTCCTATTTCTGTTTGTGTAAATTTACTTCTATGCTTGGACTACCAGGATATATCTCTAAGAAATGCAATTCTATGATTGACATGCCTTTTTTACTTAATTCAATAAGCACAAGCAATCAATTTACATGAAAAAAATAATACTAATTTCATATTCACTTGCAAAAAAACATAAAAACTTCCATTGCATCAAACCAACAAAGTTACGTGATTTAGTGCCTATAAGGGCCTTCCCAGTACATTCAAAATCATTCCTATCCTTCCCACTACATTCATTGTCATTACATTAACCTCCTTAACTCAACTACAAATACTTCTCATACCTACTCCCCTTGTCGTCCTTATTATAATTCCCATTCATTTCTCCAGTTGCTTTTAAGTTCCACCAGAAAAAGAAATGCCATGATAACATCATGCATGCCACCAAACTCCTCTGTCTTGCTCTTTGCACCCTCAGTTGGTCTTATAATAGCTAACTCTTCTCAACAATATAGGTATCACTTCCTTTCCACAAGCACACATGGGAGCATCAAACAACACAAAGAAGCCACAAAAGCACTAATGCTCTGCATTTTCAATAAAGTTAATCAACATTAGGACAAGCAAGCTATAAACTTCTACCTTTTTTTTTTCCTACAATCAACAGTAAAATTAGTCAATAATATAGGAAAAATCCTAATAAAGGAAGTCATTTGTAGCTTCTCTTACCCCATATCGTGCACGTCTCAAAAACCTCCTCCCAAGGTTGAGATCCTCCCAAGGTTGAGATCAGTCCAAGAGGTCTTCATCTTCATCCTTCTTCCACACAAGCAGTGCATTGGCTCTATCATGAATGACCCTAATTCTCCTCTTTTGCTCTGATTTCATCCATGGCCATGCCTTCATACCTTCATATCTATATATCAATATATGTATATAGATTTACTGAGATGGAGTAAAGACGGAAGGTGAGGGAGACTGTGAAATGACGAAAAAAGCCCCTGATTGTGTCCACATGCGTGGCACATGGGCCTTCTTCCGTCCTTGATAGACGTTATTGATTGGACTGATTAGAGACATGAAATGAAATTAAATGATATTTTTGTTGAAATTGAAACTAGAGGGACTGAATTGAGATTTGAATGAAACTATGAGGACTAACACTGTAATTTGCACTTAACTAATCTATCAACATTGAATACTAAAATAGAAGAAGAAAATTAACAATTAGTTTATTGCATCTATGTATCATACAATCACATATTCCCTAAAGATCTGAGTACAGCTCACAAATGAATATAAATCAAAAGAAAAGGGAAGTATTCTGCCAATATTAAAGAAAAAAAGGAGAAAAAAAAAGGAAAGAAAAGGGAAAAACTTTCATACCTCAGCTTCTCTCAGTTTTTTATTTTTACCTTTTTAGACTAGAGACTCAACTTATCAGAAAAAACAAATTGACCCCTAACAGTAGCACAGCTCCATTTAATTCCCTGCCAAAGAGTTTTAGAAACCCTGATAAAGAAACAGAGCCTGATTCCACTATGTTATCACTACTTTGTTGAGGGTTATTGAAGTTTGAAGGAACTACAGTATCCGGCGCAGATTCTTCATCACCGGGATCAGGATTTGACGGTGCTGGGGATTCATCCGATGGGTTTTTCAAACTCGGGGGCAGTCCTTGTCCGTAGGTCACGTTTATCTTGAAGTGTTGCCCATATTTGCATTGTTCACCATCATAGTCGCCGGAAAAGAAGTAATTCATTCCTTGTTTCACCAGAGGAACTGCCACCGTGACCGGCTGTGGAGCGGTGGACGATGGATCCGCAGCCGACCATTCGGTTGTATCCTTTTCTTGGGCGTTGTAATAATCACAATGCTTGTATGTGGTGAAATTGTATGTTTGCACAACTGAATGGTTGCTATCCGTGTTGAAAACTGCATCAACATACAATAATATGAAAATTTAACCTTACAAAGTTGAAGTAAAATGTTTTTGTCAAGCCATATTATAAGGAAAACAATTTCAAGGAATAAGGAAAGTTCAACAACCACCATGCATTACAGTAGGGAAGAAATCTAACATGGAAAAGATCAGTACCGGTAGTAATTAGATTTTTCTTTGTTTTTTTTTTTTTTTTTTGCTGTTTTACAAAACCACCATCTGCTATAATGGAGGTGAAAAACTTACTTATTATGAGAACCAATCTTACTAACTTATACTACTATGACTGATCGATTTTACCGTTACGTGCTGATACCATGAAAAACACTCATGGGACTGTAATCGATCTTTTATGCTGTATTTAAAATTTAAATTTATAAAAAAAAATGAAAAAAAAAGTAAGAAAAAAGAAAACAAAATAAAAAATTCTAAATTCTTACTTTTTTTTTTTCTTTTTATCTTCTTTTACTCTTTACTTTTTCTAATAAATAAATGCTTAATGTAATTTCATATTTTCTTTTTTTTTTCTTTTTCCTCACCAAATATTTAATTCAAATGCAAGTATTTAATTTCATATGTAATTTTTTTTTCCTTAACTAAATATTTAGTTAAGAAGCTTGGGAGGTGGTTGTTGGATACGAAGAAGATACATAATTGAAGGATGTTAGAATATACTTTGGAGTCCGCAACTACCAAAATAATTATGCTACAGTCTCCACATGCATGATATATGGGATGTTTTGAAGTTTGACTATTATTACCTTTACGAATTATTGGTCCACTGAAGAACCGACCATGTCCTTCCACATGGGGAAGAATGAATGCTGATGATAAGGTTCTTTATTTTGATTTTTATCAGTCAATAATGTATATATATATATATATAGCATGTGGAGTGGAGCAGTGCAGAGAGATACCTAACTTGTCAACTGACTAAGCACTTTGTCGAGCGTAAGTGAAGAGTGAGGACATAACATATCACATGCATGTAATGTACGGCTGAGCTGGGTGTCACAAGAGCTGTCAAATTCTTCTTTTTCCTACGCATGTATTGTCTGTTCAGTTGGTTGGGTCGTCTCATCAGAAAACGAAAATTGGGATTTTTTTTTCTACTTTGCAATCTCAGTTATTGGATATATGGAAAACAAAAAAAATGACTACTGAATGAGGTATTTTGGTGAAAAAATAATTGTGAAAAAATGTGACGTACAAATATAAGCTGGAGGCAGTTGCTACAAATATAAGCTTCAGTGATCACATATATATTGTGATAATTAAATGTTATTACAGTGAGTAATAATAACGGTGATTAGTATAATTGGTATATAGTATTATTAGTCCAAGTGGTAACTATGGAAACTCAAAGTACACCATAGCCCTTCACTTTCTCTAATTAATTCCCTCCCCTTCCTGTTCACCTATCGTACTATTAGTAAGCCCCCATGAAAGTTGAATCCCCTTTCTTTAATTTCTTCATATAAACAAACTCGCTTTTCCAATCTTTCCTGTACGGTTAACCATCGGGACTAGAAACAAGCAATTGGGAATTAATAATGCATCACAATATATAATAACTGCTTGAAAAGAACTAAGCCCATGATTGCAGAGGTTTATCACTAGCTGCTTCTGGAAAGATTTTCCTACTTAATTCCACAAAAATATTCCAACGTAAAAGGAAACGAGCAGCACAGTTTTTTATTTTTATTTTTTAGTTTCTAGTTTCATATACATTCCAAAAAAGCCAGGAAACCAGAAATGACATATACTTCCTACTGCATTTTCAGTAACGATTTCCAAGTCTGGTTACTAAAATCACATGAAGGCAGCCTAGCTCTCCCATCAGTTATGCCCGATTTAAATTCGAAAGTTCAACTTCAACTCAATAAAGTCTGGGTCTTAAAATAGGTCGCAAAATTTCTAATGATGGATTGAAAGTTCTTTTTCCATAGAGTTCAGACCATGCCCTTGATAACACAAGAGATCATATCCATTCAAGCAATATTCCCAAAATGTGAAGAAGAAAACTAGTACTGCGTATATAAGCACTAGTTACAAAAGAAGAACATAAAGGCAAGAACTGAAAACAGAAACAAATCAAGATGTGTGTGTGTGTGTGTGTGTGTGTGTGTGTGTGTGTGAGAGAGAGAGAGAGAGAGAGAGAGAGAGAGAGAGAGAGAGCAATATAGTTAGCACTATATATAGAGCATAGTATCTTAATTTGAGTTCTTACTGAGGAAATCTCCCAAGCTGAACTTCTTGGCAGCAGCCCATTTTTGGTAGTTCACAGTGGGCTTTTGAAGGCTGTCATACCAACCCAAGGAGTCACCAACTGTGTAGTTCTTGTAAGCTTCGACGGATCCTGAAAAAGAGAGAAGAAGAAGAAGGAGAAGACAGGAAAATACAAGGCCTAATCTGCAACTTCTCTGTTTCATCTTTTCTTTCTTGGGTTTGCGAAACTGTTGTTGGCTGCGAAGATTGCCCCCTTCTTTTCTTACAGAAGAATAAAGACAATGCTAATGCTGCCAGCATACCTGCAAACTAAATAGCCCCACTTTTCATTAAAATTACCAAATTGGTCACTCTCTCTCTTAATTTTTTCTCTTGTAAGTTACAAGTATTAGGATGGAGTAGGAACAATATTTGGAATCGAAGGGACCAAGTTTGAATGTAGTTCACTCTGTTTTGTTTCGTGGCATGTAGAGATTCAATTACTGGCGATAAAAATATTTGATTCTGAAAACAAAGCGAAAACGAAAGCATAATACTATAATGGGAGGTACAATCATTTAGAATATGTGGGCCATGGGTGTGTTGGGCTTTTCTTCTTTGAGAAAGACCACCACTCACATTTAATATGGCAGCTGCAAAATTTATACAAATCTGTGCTGGCATTGTGCTGAATGACGTTTAACTATGGACCCACTCCAACCAAGCATCTAAAGTTCCTTGCCTAATCCATGAATTGATCAAACCATAATGCGCCAACTACTGTGTATAATTTTTTTATCGAGTTATTTTTTTTTTTTAAGTTTATAAGTAAAAAAAATTAAATTTTTTAAACTTTTTTACTTTTTTATTTTTGCTTTAGCTAAAGAGACAAGTGAATATTATAGTCATTTAACTCATCAAAAGCATCTATTTTTAAGTGTGTATATATATATTGTTTTGTCCTGCATCCTACAAGTAACAATATGTCTAGGCCTTTAATTAATTATTCTTTCGAGCTCGTGCCAAGTTATCACCTACAAGAACAAAGTGAACTTCATAAATTACATAAATGATTGTTATCCACAAATAAGGATGAGAAGGGATCATCGTTGAGACCTTTTGCATAATATTAAGATCAGCCGACCACTGGACCACCCCTTGTGATTAGACTTTGAGACATTCTGCATTTCACGTATTATACTTTAAGAAAAAACTTAATTAAAAATTAAATATAATCTAATATAATATTATCACATGATTTGATGTTATACTTAATATATAATTATGATAGTGCAACTACTAACAATTAAACTCCTTTACCTTTATCAATTATAAAAAAAAGAAGCTTATATAGCTAATGATTTTTGCATTTTTACTAGTATCATGTTATATATGCTTGTAATATTTTTCTAATACTTAATATATTTAAATTATTAAACTTACTTTTGTATAACTTTGTATTGCTAGATAAAATATTAAATTAAAAATTAAAATTAATTAATTAACTTATTCTTAATCTGAGTATTTATAGAATAAAATAAAAAAATAAAAATTTGTTTATCTAAGACTTTAATTTAGTTGTTTGTTAATAAAGGTCTAAAAAAATTTATATATATATATATATATATATATAAGACAAAAATGCTACTTATGAACGTGTACAAAAAAAAAAAATTTGCTTATAAGTATTTTTTATCTTGACTTTTAACTAATGTTCATATGATACTCGAATAATTATCTATTTATATTTTTGATGTTTTTGTATTTTTATGCTAAAATTTATTACTGTATGCTTTAAAAAACTTGTATTAAACTTGTACATATTACGTACATTTCTTTTGAAGTCCCGTATTTTACTAATTATGGCCAATATCATTTTGTGATCTAACCGAGCTGTTATAAACTTATAATACATGGAAATTTCCCATTTGGTAATGATGTAAAATAGAAAAAATGTGATTCTTTTTTATATTTTTCCAGCATTTTTGGTTTTTGGGTCAGTGTTGTTTTTCAAATTCAATATTAATTTATTTCCATGTGGAGCTACTTTAATATGTTTGTTATTATTAAGTCATCACTTGACCTAAATCGCACATGATAAAACAAATAGACCGAACAAAATAGGTGCAGAAACAAAGATAGAAGTGAGTGCACAAACTGGGGGAGCACATGCATACCATGAGATTTGACCGTCGAATTTTTTAAAACCAAAGCTCTGCTATCTTGTTAAGTCACCACTTTGATCTAAAAATTTAAATATTCCAACAATGTATATCAAGCTAACAGTTATAGCATTTGGTCATATCCAACAACAGCTACAAATGCATTGCCACTAGAGTCGGGTAATGCAAGGATGAGGAAAGATTATGAATAGGAATTGAATAATTTAATTCATGTCTTACTGTAAACACATAAATAGTTGCAAACTTGATGCAACAAAAGCTTGCTTCAGTCACTCTATTTTCTTTTTCTTTTTCTTTTTTTTTGGCTTGATTTTATTCTCTTGTTGTCTGTCAGCCAAATAATTGCTACACAACTTTGGCTCCTTGAAGCAAATTAGTCTACAATTTCTCCTCATGTATTTCATTTTTGCTCTGTACTTTCATTTGGTTATGAATTTTTCAAAAAAAATACAATTGTTTAATTGATATTATTTTATGTGATTGCTATTTTTCTTGAGAGTTTTTTAGGTAATTACTTTGTGTTTATTTAGTTTGTGTATACTCTGTTAGCTTTAGGCATAGCATTGTCAACTTTTTATATAGGCCAAACAACAAATAATTCAGTTTGAAATTTGGTGCTCTTAGCTCATTTAGATCTCTATTGTTTATTTATAGGCTATTTGGCCTTCCTATGATTAGTAGAACTTCCGTTTAATTTTTGTAAAAAATAGAAGATGATAAGATGACTAGCATCATTTCTTTCTTTTATGTTTGGATTTTGGAGGTTAAGTCTTCACCGTCAGTCACCACGGACGCATGCGGAGGAATAATGGTGTCATATGCATCATCGGGGTTGGATAGAAGGGAGTAATGCATTGCATGGGATAATGTCAGTTTCGCGCATTTCCTAAAAATTGGTGGTGATCTTTTTGTGGCATATATATGCATATGTTTGTCACCAAAAGCCAAAAGCTGGAAATGACATGTGTCCCTTCTCTTCTTTGTATTATTATTATGGAAAATTTTGGACCGTTAATGGACCGTCCCAACCAATCGAACAACGTAGGCAATGTTCTCTCTCTCTCTCTCTCTCTCTCTCTCTCTCTCCATATATGTATACATATATATACACATACGTATATCTATCTTGTGGTGTGGGGTTTCCTGAACTTTATATTATCTTCGAGAGGAAGAAGAGTGTGATAATGAAAAAGGGCGTAGTGTCGGTGGCCTTCAGATCTACATAGTCCATATAACAACAATGTAATGACAGCTGGATGATTGCTTTTTTTGTTTTGTTTTTTTTGGCACCTACTACAGGTGAGGTGCCGCCAAAGATAGGTTAAAGCTAAAGAGTAAATGCAATTGTATCCCTTTCCCTCCTCTCGTGAGAAAACGACTTAATAGATACAATGTGCTTTTTTATTTTTTATTTTTGGATGCAGATAGATACGTACATGTGATCGTCTAAAGAATGTACCAGCAGTAGTAGACCATATTTGTATTTAAAGTCAATATTTGTGGAGCTTAATGATGAAGTCTATATTCATTATTGAGCAATATGATAACACGTAGACTTCTATTTTTATTTTTTTCCACATTGAAGGGCTAAAACTCTAGAAAAAGGGGAGGGTGAATCGAACTCATGACCTCCTAGTCTGGATAGAGGCACCACTACTACCGAGCTAACCTCACTTCTTGATAACACGACGACTTGCTTTTAGAGTAACATTCACTTTTACTTCTTCTCTTACAAATGTAGTGAATCTTTCTAATTAGGTGGATTTGGTAGTTGTGCTCGGAACCCACGTAATACAAGATCTACTACATTTGTGAAATGAGAAAGAAGGGTGTGACATGGCGGTAGTGCTCCAAGATCACTGTGTAATTTTTCACCACAAGCATTGCCTGCAATCCTAAAAATTGTACTTAAAAGTTATGTCTCTTACATAATACTTTTAAATTTTTAGACTTTTCAAATTTAGTTGTACAATCGGATGGATCAAACATCACGTAGTTCTATTGTTCATATATATATCCTTAGGTTATATTTAGTATAAAGGAATGGAATGAAATGGAGTGAGAATATAAATAGAATAGTCATTCTCATTTTTTTATTTTTTTTTGTTAGTGAGAATGGAATGACTATTACCAATTGTTTGGTAAGACATATAATGCTAGAATAGAATAAAATTTTAGTATGTAACATGTAAAATTAGATATTATAATATATATAAAACATTATAAGTGTATAAGAATTTATGGGGTTGTGATGGGTCGAAGGAAATTTATAGAGCACGTCAGATGACACCGAGAGGAATCTAGGGGGTTAGATGAAGGACGAAGCAGTCCAAGCTATGGAGAAAGAGGCAATAAGATGAAAGCACCTAGAGAACATGAATGCCTATTTAGGAAGCCTAAGGACCTCTTATATAGAACCCTATGGCAAAGCGCAAGTAAGATTGGACTCATAAGGGATAAGGCCTATCTATAAGAATCCTTGCCTTAGTAGGCCAAGGAACCAAAGTCCCATATAGAGTGGCCTTCCTCCCTTAGTTGGATTGTCTTGAAAGCGGTTTAGACCCACTTGAGGGGCACGTCAAGGTGAGGCCTTTGTCCTAAGCCACCAAGCCACTGAGTCTTGAAATTCCCACGGTGCATGTTGAAAAGTCGTTCAGGCTTACTAAAGCTTGCCTCAGAGCCTAGGTTTACAAGAGTGACTTAACAACATAGTCAAGGCATATACAAAGTGCTATGAAGAGTGTGTGATGATTCGTGCTCATTGTTCGGCATCCCCAATACATAGGCATGGGCACGTGATGTTCAGCGTTTCGAACACGTGTCATGGCCTTATAAAATGTATATATGTGCTTTGCTCATGTGGGATCCATGTCGAAGGGTCTTTTGCTGAAATATCATACTCGTGGGATCTAGGCAGTCATGAGGTATATACATTTAGGCCCCCTACGCATGAATGCATCATGCACTATGTATGTGCGTGCATATATGTCACGTCCATCAATTTTGTCCTAACAATCATAAAATCTATTCAATCGGCAAATATGAAACACCCCAATGTTTTTTGATGTCTTTTTGGCACATGTTTATCAGGTAATGACGCACCATAAATGGTTCACTATATAAGAAACACTTAGCCTTTCATGGAAATAGATTTTTAATCTATCTTGTTCTGAGAAAGGTGATTACCAGTAGGCAATTTTGAAAAATACGTAGACGTGTTGCATAACTTTGGTTTATTTGCGAATGGCTTGTGGCAAAAAGAGTTTTCCCTCTTGCATTATCCTGGTAAGGTGCCATCTCCAATTCCCAACGATGCAAACTTTAGGGCTCCCTTCTTTGAAGAGCTGGACTACTTCTAGGCTATTATCGAAGAGTTCGAAACTATGTTGGAACGCCCCTAGCATAACCTTACTAATATGGGGGGCGGGGGGGGGGGGAAACTTGATGACTGAGACTATATTTTTTATCCTTTGTTTGTACTTAGGTTTCTTGTTTCTTGTGGCGATGAGGTCTTTTTCTTGGATTGTTATTGCATGTGAAAGCCATAATTTGATTTTTGATCACACAGTTTTATGGACGACTTATATTTTAAACAACCACAAGGACGTGCTAGAGAGAGCTAAGATCCTTTATGCCATTTGATTTACAAAAGGTTTCTCCATGAACATGAACAAATAGTTAGTAGACGTCTTGCTTCCACAGTGGAGTTCAGAAAGCCATACCTTTTGTGCTGGGTGGGGGGAGCTAGATCCTACTTGGAGGATACCCGAAATTTGTGAGGTTGATTTTTGTTCGTGTGACCTTACAGATGATTAATTAGATACTTTGGAGTTTTTGTGTTCACATTTGCCAAGGGTTAACTAGTATGGCTCACGATGGATTGTGAACGGGGGCATCCTAGAAGAACACCCTAAAGTTCATTTGACGAATACGTTTGGGAGATGGTTACAATACTTCTTCATGGATTATCCACCAAAGAGTGAACTAAAAAGTTTAGCTATAAGGAGTGGTTGTCAGCCTTGTGTGAGTGGGCTAGGGTGCCAGGTAAGATGCACACTTCCTAGATACTTGGTAAGTTGGTTGTCTCGCCATATTTTGGAAGGCCCACCTTCAGATAGCATTAATTCATCTCTATTTCATCTTGCTACGATACTGGCACATGGTCGTTCGGTTTCAGTTGGTCGTTTGTTCTTAGGTGGCTTGTACTGGCATCTGTACAAGCTTCATGAAAACATGATTTGTTCTGATGGGCAATATGACATCTCCACCTATTGAGGAACTTATTTTCTTGAGATGTTTATTTTGAGAGATTTCCCAAATGTGCCCAATGACAGAACAAGTTACTAGAATTTTACAAGAAAAAGTTTGTGGTGGATGAAGAATGTAATCTTATGTGAGGGGAAGATGGCAAGTAGTAGTCTTTACCATATAAATTGCCACGCACTAATCATTGGAAAAAGGTTGGGCATGCTGGGAGTCTGGGCCTAGCTTTAGATATAGAATCAGAGTTTGTTTCAGGCCCTACGTGATAGCTAGCATTTCTCATAGGGCTATATATCCCCTGAAAATAATCTTTGGAGTTCATTGTGGCTAGCGCGTGGGCTACTCCTGGTCTACTGCCTGTGTATGGCAAAGTATATACAGAGTGTTTTCGTTGGTCGGTGGGTTATAACCCTCAAAGGGTTACTCTCCACCTTAGGTACGATCAAAGTGCACTGCGAATCATTTGTAGTAAAGATTGTAATGACGGTTTTGATTTGCTATCTTCGAAGCCGAATGAATCAACTATTGGATTATTCTGGTAGTTTTGTAATTCCTAAAATTGATAGGAGTGGTGTGGTTATTGCTTGATGGGGTGCTTTCTGGAAACGGTAAATGGTTCGAATCAAAGAGTTCATGGCTCATCCTTCAAACTAGGAGTGCCCCTCTCCTGATTTTATTAGTTGTATGGATAAAGCATTTTACGTTTACTAAGAAGATTGAGGTTGTTCGGGGTCCTTTCTCTATTTTTGCTCCTCATAACTTTTTGAAGGAGAGGGACACCGTTCTAAAAAAGAAACCTTTGAGGGAAGGTTCATTTGTCTAGAATAGACCTTCCAAAAGGGTCAAGGTGCATTTCAAAACCTTCCTTGCTTTGTATGTTAGTATTATGATACTAACATCTTCTCTAATCCCTTGACTTGCTTTATTAGGGTCATTGGTTAGAAAAGTGGTTGCAAGGCGAATGGGGTCCTAAAGTTACTAAGGAAATTGAAGCAGCCAAGGATAACGAAGGAAATCCTATCGCTCTTAATGATGTTCTTAAAGAGTTGGGACTTGATCTAAACCCAGCTTTATTAGGTGGACTTCGTATTCCTCAACCTTATCGTACTTTTCATCTAGGCCAAGGGAAAGGGCCTTTGAGGAGTACAAGGAGAGCCTGTCTGGGAGCACATTGCCTAAACAAGACATTCTTGTCCCGAAGTCATATAAACTTATGAAGAGTAGCTCAATTGACTCTACTAGCTCTTATTCAGTGAATGGAGAGAAAAATTAAGGTCAAGAGATCAAGGTTAATGCTCTTATTTGGCTTGTTAGTGGTTCGACTTCCTGAGCAGACTCTGGCAATTCTTCATTAATCAAATAATCATGTGAGGAGTCTATTTCTTTTGATGACCTTCTCTGCATGCGTGTGGCTAGAGGCACGAGAGCAAATCGAAGCATATTGATAACACTGTCGTGCCTGATACTAATGAAGACTCTAAATGGGCATTTGTTTTTTTAGGTACATAAACCTACGCTTTATTACCTAAGTCTATTTCAGATTAGGATCAAATAACCATTGCTAACTTCTTGGTACAACATTGATAGTAGTGGGCTGTGTGCTTTAACAAGCAGCTAACCAGCTAGAGGGTATTATTCGAATTGAAACCTATTCAGGTGATACTACTATGCTAATCAATGATGATAGTGAGCTAGAAGTTAGGATGGACGATGGTTAGATGGGTGGCACAAGAGCCAAGAGTGAGGATCTTCATGGTGAACCAAAAATATTGGCTTAAGGGTCGTTAATTCAGTTAATGGATAACATATTACCTCCTCATCTGGATGAAGTAGCTGAAAATTTTCCTCTTCTAACCACAGATAAGCCCAGTGCAAACGAACCCCATATAAGTGAAAGGTTAAGTTCTTTGGAAAGGGATGCTGGTGGTTGTAAACTTGCTCGGGGGGAAAATATTCAGAGGAATATAGAGGAGGGTAGTGCTTTTGGCCCTAGAAGGGGAGAAGATACTGAAACTCATTCGCAAGTTTTAAGAGAACCAATCGAAATTGCAAAAGGGGCACCTAGGGTAGTTGCTCTTCCTGGGGCTTCAAAATACGAAAAAGTTAAAAAGAAAGTTGATGTTAGCCAAGCTATGAAGGTGTCTTGTGCTAGAGACTTTATTAGGAACGTGCCGGATAAAGACTTTGTGTCAATTACGCCTTCATCAGTGTTAACTCCTAGTCTTGGCGAGATTGGCTTACAGGCTTCTGAAATCTTCCATTTGTTTGGTTTCAAAGGCACTTTTGACGAAGTGGTGAGCCACGATTCCTGATTACAAGCATATTAAATATGAC
Organism: Euryodendron excelsum; assembly: GCA_033060915.1. Taxonomy (NCBI): domain Eukaryota; kingdom Viridiplantae; phylum Streptophyta; class Magnoliopsida; order Ericales; family Pentaphylacaceae; genus Euryodendron; species Euryodendron excelsum. The sequence goes on from CM065382.1 coordinate 38,613,714, forward strand.
CAGAGCTGGGTGTAAGCACCCCATTTTTAACCGCTTGACGGTCTATAGTCCATCCAGACTTGTATTCAAGTCAATGCGGACATATTTTGAGTCAAATAAACTTTCCAAGCCTAATCCTGTCTATTCATTGCTTTGCGGGCCCACCAAGCCCAAATAGAACAAAACGACCAAAATGCCCTTGTGGGCATTATTCGGTCCAATCTCGTAGGCACGTCTTTCCGAATACGGTAAGTCCCCTTTCCATATTCCCATAGGCGCGTCTTTCTGAAGATGGTAAGTCCCCTTTCCAATTCCAATAGGCACGTCTTTCCGAAGACGGCAAGTCCTTTTTCCAATTCCAATCCCTCTCTCAAGAAAGCTGATTCCTCAAGATGGTAAGTCTATCCAATCCGGCACGTTTTTCAGAAAAAGTTTATTCGGAACGGTAAGTCCCTTTAAACCTATCGACTGGGACGAGACCCTAAATCCCCGAGATGGTAGAACGGTCCACCTTTGGCGCCTACTGGCCTGCCAATGCAGAAATGTCCATTTCGGCATGCCTTCCAAAAAAGTTGACTTCTCAGGCGCTAAGTCCCTTTAGTAGCTTTTTGAGATCAGGCAGTCTTGGGAATGATCGCGAATCGTCAAAGTAGCGGAAGTACTCGTAAATATCGCAACCGTCAGAGTAGCGAAAATATTCGCAAGCAGGTCGATATAGGGAATTGCCAACAAACCCCTGTATCACGAGACCACCATTAGAGTGGCGGAAACACTCAAAACCCAGGTCAACACCGGTGCCTGCTAGCCCACTTCAGTGAAAAATGACCAAACTGCCCCTAGGGCCATTTTTCGGCACGTTTCTTGAGATAATACCTAAGTCTTTAGAACGGTAAGTCTACCCTTCCAAGATTGTCTTAGAGACAATCCGGTATGATTAGGTGCCTTTTAGTCAGTTTCGGGCCAATTCCAAGGCTTTCCGGTCAATATGGTCATTTTGCCCCTAGGCATCCGAACGCCTCGAGGACCACACCAGCTCTGGGTATCAAACCGGTAACCTCCTGAAAATGCTTTTTATAGTATTCCTAACCTTCCTTTATCTTTTTGGATCATTCCGAGTCAGTTCCGGTAAACCCGGGGCAAAATGACCGTTTTGCCCCTGGTGGGTCGGTTTCCTTTTTCTAGCCACACCGGCTCTAGATATCAAATCGGTAGCCTTTGGGAACATTCTAAATAATGTTTCTAAATCTCGAGTCTTCTTCCGAGACATTCTGAGTCTATCCCGGCAGCTTTCCGATCCAGTTGACAATTTTGCCCCTAATGGCTTGGTCAACCCTTCCGACAAATCTTGCCATCCTTTTTCAAGTCTACTACCTCTGGGACACTGTTTTACGTGTTCCTATCCTTTTCTGACCTTTCAGGCCATTCCCGGTCCCTTGAAACCTTTTCAGACCTTCCGGAGTCACTCCTCGTGAAGCCAGGCTAAAAATTGCATGATAGTCATTAGTACAGGTGCCCAAATCTTCTCAAGATATGTTGCTTGCCAACCTTAAAACTTTCCTAACTAGCTAGCGCCACTAAGAGTGGCGCTAGAAGCATTTTTGGCCTGGAGCCATTGCAACAGGCACCAGGTCATTCCCTTGTCTATAAACACAGAGCCTCCTCTAGTGTGAAAAGGGTCCGCAAACTCAGTCTAAAAACCCTACTCTTCGATATACAGAGCTCGTAGCCTCCCAAAACCCTAGTCTCCTTTAGGTTTTCCAAACTCTAGCCTCCAAACACAAACCCTAGCCTCATATACACTCATACACTCTCATATACTCATACACTAGCCTCAAACCCTTCATTAAAGGCTTGGATTGCTATAACTACAAATCTTTGAAGATCGAAGACAAACTCTTGAAGACTAAAGCGAAGACCGAAGCAAAGCAAGAAAAGCAAAGTGCGCAAAGCAAAGCAAAATAAACAAGACACAAGGTAGGCTTTCTCTTTAAGTTTATGCATCTTCCCCCTCGCTTCTCTCTCCTAACCCACTTGGGTTTTTTTCTATTTTAATCCCCCATCTACTTCCCCCCTTTCTCTGCATGCTTGAAACAAGAGATTTTCCGGTCTATGTGTAGGATTAGGTTATTGGAGAGTCACCGTGTCGGAGGCTTTCTTTTAGTCTAACCGGAGACCACTTGGGTTTGGCTCCCTTGATTATGTGGTGAATCCTTTAACCTTGTATGTTCACGACCCTCTTTCCATTGTGCATATCATGATCTTGCATTCTTTCAAAATTCATTTTCAAAGCTTGCATTAACATTGTTTTCAAATTTGCATCAAAATCTTGTTTTTCAAAACTTGTTTTCAAAATCACAATCCTAGGGTGATTCTAGCATTTTCATGGCTAGGGTTGCTTTAGGAAAGTGTTACATTTAAAGTGACCAATATGGTCCATATTTTCAAAACATTGTTGTTTTCAAAACCACTATCTTAAAGTGGTTCTAACCTTCTTATGGTTATAATCGCTTTAGGAAAGTGAGATATTTTATATACTTTCTAAAAAATCGCTTCTCAAAAATCTCCTCTTAAAAATCTCTTTTCCAACGTGCTTTCTAAAAACTCTCTCCAATCTCCTTTCCAAAGTTGTTTTCAAAAACTCTCTCCAAAAATCTATTTTTCAAAAACTCTTTTTGAGACTCATTTTAAAAAACACTCTCCTTGAAATTCACTTTCTAAAAGCGCTCCCTAGGTCTTCTTCCTAGAAAAATTCTTTCCAAGAACTCTTTCCAAAAACACCTTCTTCGAATTCACTTTCTAAAAACATACCTAAACGCTTTCCTAAAAATTCGTTTTCCAAAAACTCCTCTTTAAGATTTCTTTCCAAAATCCCTCTTTCCAAAAAACTCATTTTCCAAAAAACTTTTTCCTTAGATCCTAAGTTAAATCCTAGAACCCACGATTAGGAAACCCTAATTTTCCTTCCCAAAAACATGATTTTCAATCTTACCTTAAAACCTAGATTTCCAAAACCCTTTTTCTACGTCAAAACTATAGTTTTCAAAATCTAGGGTTTCTAAAACTTCTCTTTTCAAAGTCCATATCAAATCCAATTTTCCCTTTAGGGAAACCGAATCCAATCTCTCCATTTAGGAAACTAGATCTCATCCTCCGTTTTTTTGGGAACAAAATCACACCACATCTTTTAGAAACATAATCTAATCCTTCATTTTAGGAAATATGAATCTCAATCCTTCCTAATTTAATCTTTCCTAATTCAAATTCTTCCTAATTTCATACCTTCCTAAGCCTTAGGTTTCCAAACTTTAAACTTTTAAATCTTTCCAAACTTTAAGCTTCCGAATCTTTCCTAATTCAACCCTTTCCTAATTTCATCCCTTTCCAAATCTTACCTTTCTAAATCTAAGTTTTCAAATCTTTTTTAAACTCAAACATTTCCTAATTTCAAGAATTTATAAAACTCAAACTTTGAATCTTTCCAAAATTCTAAACTTTCCTAAACTTCAAATCTTTGCAAATCTAAAACTTTCTAAACTCAAAACTTTCTTACTTTCAAAACTTCTTTATTTCAAAACATTTCAAATTCCAATACTTTCTTAAAACAAAACCTTTCCTAATTTGAAACTTTCCTAATTCGAAACCTTTTCTTAAAATGAGGCTTTCCTAATTCCAAAACTTTCCCATTTTGAAACTTTCCTAAAATAACACTTTCCTATTTTGAAACTTTCTTAAATCGAGACTTTCCTAATTCGAACCTTTTCTAAATTCAATCCTTCTTTAATTCTCCAAGTTCAACACTTGAGTTAAA
>CM065382.1:38625000-38640000 GCA_033060915.1 Euryodendron excelsum
TCGGGCCCTCGTCACCGGACCAATTGGAACTTGAACCGGGCCATGAGTCTTGATAGCCTTGATGTTCTCATCACCCAATCCCTCTATGCTCACGGAGATAGGGTTGCTAAAAAGACAAGGGGCAATCAGTCAACAAGGTCTCTCAGTAACCTCCTCAACATTGAATCCAAGGGAGGCAGATTCGAAGACTCAAGAGTAGTTTAAGACTTCTCATGTAAAACTAGATAGGCAAAAATCCCAAAGAAACATGTTCCCTCCCCCTGTTAAAATGTATTTCAATTCTTTTGTATCGTAAACCCAAAGTTAAAATGTGTTTCTTTATTTTCCTCGAGTTATATGGATGGATGAATATGTGAATGGATGAAGCTCCCCATCTAATGGTAAAATATCTGCATATAGGGGCAGAAACCCCTATCTCTGAACGTGAGCCAATACATCATGATTAGTTTCCCTCTTAAATAGGGACACCCTAGGACACGCATTGCATAAAGCTCTCTAAAAACCAGAAACTGACTTGCGATTGGTGTTTTTGTTTTTTTGTCTTTTCCTTTTTATTTACAGAGGTCACCCTGCACTGAGTCAATATTGCTCTAAAAAAGGGGGCAACATCCACCTAGGGATCCCATTATCACCCAGCAAAGAGCATCGCTGATGGCTACTAACCCTGAAGAATCATCTCAAGTCTCTCGGGAAGAGGTCAACGAAATGAGGACCAAGATGGATGAGATGCTCAAACTCATTCAAACTATGGTTATGAAGGATACTGCTGCAGTCCCATCATCATCCATGACTTCGTTAAAGGACCCCGAACCCGCTAATTCAAGGATCGTGCTTCAGTCTAACAATGCGGGGAGAAATAAGGAAGATGCTAAAGGGATCAACGCTGAAGAGGACGAGACCATATTACTTTCACCTGTAGTAAAGAAGGCCCCCCCTAGACCCTCTCAGTCTGAAAATCCAAGGGTTAGAGGATTCACTGTGAAGTCTCTATGGCCACGACACTTACGGGTTCACTACCTATGACGAGTTATGTTTCTTTCCTGACCACCCGAGACTCGCTAGGTTCAAAATGCCTGACTTCCAGAAGTATGATGGCACTGGTAACCCCGTTGCTCATCTTCATCTCTATGCAGGAGCGCTAAATGGTCACGGTAACAATCCAAAGCTCCTCATGCAACTATTCCAACACAGCTTCACGGGGTTTGCTCTATGATGGTTTGCTCATCTGGACCTAAGGAAAATCAGAACCTGGATTGAGCTGGTCAATGCATTTAAGGCCTAATATCGTCACAATATTGATCTCACCTCTGACCGATGGTCCCTGATGACTATGAGCAAGGGTGAAAAGGAAAGCTTCAAGAAGTATGCTTTGAGATGGAGATAAGCTGCCACACAAGTCAATCCCCCATTGGAAGAGAAGGAGTACGTACAATTGTTTGTGCATACTTTTCAAGGTATATACTATGAGAAGCTCTGCACAAGTGTAGGGAAAAGCTTCTTCGAGCTCATCATGCAGGGGGAGATGATAGAAAATGGCCTCAAGACAGGGAGAATTACGGACCCCTACGCCAAGACTGGAGAAAGTACCGCCAACATAGCCAAGAGAGTGGCTATTACAAAGGGAACAGTCAGGAAGGAAAGCGAAGTGTCTGCCATCTTGCCTGGCCAACCACTCCAATACCGTCCACCACTACAATCACACCCTGTCCTACCCTTACCCACCTTAACAATGCCTGTTCCAACCTCTAACTATGGCCCCATTGGGGCACGACCCAACTTTAATAGACATGCTCGACGCATCCGTACCTTCGAAATCTTAGCCTGCACCCAAACTGAGGCCTACCATAACTTGCTGAAGAACAATATCCTGAAGCCCATACCTGCTCGCCCATTGCCATACCCTCTACCCCCAACCTTTAATGCCGCCCTTACATGTGAATACCATTCGGATGGCCAAGGGCACGACACTGAAAGCTGTTTCGCTCTCAGGCACAAAATCCAAGACTTGATCGACAATAAGACCATTAGTCTGTAGCCGATAAAACTTGCTCCGACCCCTAATGTGACCACTAACCCTCTGCCGGATCACACCATCAACATGATATTAGTAGAAATGGAAAGCGAGGGAGAGTTCGACGAGTGCGAGGCTAAAGGTTATGAGGATGATTGGGAGACCAATGAAGAAGATGACTGGGAGAAAGACTTCCCATTATGCTCGATCTATCTCTATAACCCTCATGAGGTGCCTGATGCTTTTGATTGGCCAGTTGAAGGGCCAATGTTTTTGGAAGAAGAGCTTGCTGAAAACATGACTATTAATGGATGAACGTCACTTACTAGAGAACCCTTGGCCCATGACTAAGTACAACTATGAAGAAATGAGTTGGAGGGTAGAGGAGCCAAGAGCACAGACATAACCGTTCGAGTTAGAAGGAGGTGAACTGGCCACCCTATTTACAAAAGGACCTGTTGCAAAGAACAAGAAAGAGATCAATGAAGCAACCGACTGCATCATCACTGCTGATGTGTCCGGAGCTTTAGAAGAAGCCTTTGCTTGTCTTGCCCTGGCCAAGGACCCGAATCGCGAGTGGAGTATTAAAGATGTGGGCATTGTCCCAAGGCCTTACTGAGGCGGAATCCTTGTAAAAGCGTACAAGAGAGAGGTGTTTTCACCCAATTTCTTTCTATCCTTTTACATTTCATCCTTAAATTAATATCTGCATTTTTGTTTTTTTGTAACAGAACTATATGCTTTTCAGTGATAAGATAAAATGATTAAGTCTTTTTATTCATTATTGTTGCCTTCTTTTCTCTTGTGAATGGTAACTACTTTCTATGTAAGGGGTGTGGTTTATCTTAGGGGTTAGTTTGACTTGAAGGGATGATAGCATGAGTTAACCACTCCTTCAATGATCAGCTTTCCGAAAAAAGAGAGTTCTTGGATGAGTGAGGAAACTACCCAAAGGCAACACTTGCAAGACTCCAAAGTTAAGCGATGCGTGGCCAAACTATCAAGATGAAGGGGAGTCACCTTTCATTTCCCTATGTCAAAGAACAAGTGTTTATATTCCCTTTGCTTAGCCCCTAGTGCATCGCAGAAAGTGAAAATTTTCTTTGCCAACCTTGATCCACAACTGTCCTCCCCACACTGGGGCAAACAATAGCTGAAAACTCTAGGAATGGTATCCACCTCTATCATGCTAGGATAGTATTAAAAGCTCTATAGATTAAGCAATCTAGTTCAAAGTGAAGAGAGGCCTTCATTTCATTTCTCATACAGTCAGAAGCAACCCCTTGCCAAACTCGTTGAGCCATCAATCCTTTTTTTAAGAAAACCGCAACCTAGGGATCACCGCCCACATTGGGTTAGATTGAACTGCCAAGGAAACAGCCTAAGCAAAAAAGGGTTTGTTTCATAAAAGAAAAGAAAAGAAAAGAAGATAAAAAGGACAAAGTGAAGGAAAAGAGTTGCCAAGAGGTAAAAGGCAAAAAAAAATCTAAGGAAAAGCCTAAAGAAGACCATGATTGAGTCATCTTCAAAAGCATAATAAGAAGATTGAAAGAGAAGAGAGTCATGTTTATCTCAAAAAGCATATATAAAGGGTGAAAGAAATGAGTTATTTTCACCCTGAGAAGAAGGAAATTTAAAGGTGATCCTAGGTTACAAAGAAACCCAAGAGAAACAATAGGTTCGAGCCTTTACCCTTTCTTGCAAAACCCCAAAACCATGACCTACATTACAACCCTACTAAAGTCCACTCTAATTGAAAATGGATTACTTGATCTAAATGAGCAAGACACGCTATCGAAGCTAAAGAAGGATGCTAACCCTACTGAAAAATAGTCAAGGACGCCATGGATCTAAACCCTACTGAAAAAGACATCAAATTTGAGCCTGCATATCTTGTTATTTCTGAAACCTTATAACCTAGCCTACATTACGGTCCTAAACAAAGTCTCCATGGATTGAAAGGACTGGCCCCTTATCGCTCTGCTGAAGGTCAGGTAAGCTGTTGCTAAAACCCCGAGAGTTGAGAGTTTTAGCCTAATAATCATATACACTAACCCCGAGGCAGAAAGTCGAAGGCGATCAAAAGGTTGAGAAAGTTGCGAAGTGCTATCATCCAATCAAGGTAAGGTTTAGCTAGAGGAGTTGCTAGACCCCTGAAAAGGAAGGAGTTACCATTCCAAAGATACCGAGTTCGACAGCACCCCTTGTCATTCTATTAGTTAATGTATTTTTAATATGTGCATACATTTTTCAAAAATAAATAAATAAATAAATAAATAAAATAAAAAATAAAAAATAAAAACAAATCGTATGAGCTTCGCATAGGACATAACTCCATGTAAAAACAGAAGTCACCAACATCAACTCATGTAATAGATACACAACATCATCATATCTACACATGCATCGGATCATATCCTTAGCTGAAAAAAGTCAATCATAAATGCCTCTGCCCATCCATGCATCTAAATACCATAAATATCCATCTTTGTACAAAATTTACAAAATAAAACTGTTTAACATAAATGCATCTCAGGAATAGGGGCAAGGGAAGATCATAATCTCCACAAGGGGCATCTATCAAAGGTCAAAGTCAATATCATCTGGATCGAAATCCCTGAAACCCGGTATTGGAGGAGGTGGATAACTACTCGAAGCACCAGCATCCTGCAAGAAAGATAGAACCGAAATCAGCCACATGAAATAAGAACTAAGCAACAGCAGAGCAAAAAGAAGGGTAGAAAAGACGACATACCCCACCACCTCCCATCTGAGCTATCCGAGCCATTAGGGAAGCTACCTCAACTTGGTACTAATCCTTCTGGTCTCTCATAGCAGTAAACTCAGCCTGGAGCACATATACTTCGGCTCGGCGCCACAGGTCAACCACCTCCTGGCCCACAATGTATCCACCGACTACTACCTCAAATCGGGTGAAGGCACCGACAGAATGAGCCCCAAAGTGCACAGCATAATCTGTATCCGAAGGAAGCAAGAACTCAGCACCTGGCTGCCGCTCCTGATAGGGGATAAGCACTCCCGCCACCAAGGCCCCAAACATATACTGCGGCAGAGCTCCTACTGATCGGAACTCCTCATGAAACTGCCGTCAGTGTCGCTCTCCTAGGTAGGACTCCCAAGTATCATCACTGAGAAAAGCAGCCCCCAACAGGGACAACGGAACTAAGTACCGCACTGTCTCATAAAGAACTGATCCAATGAAGAGCCGCCAAGTCACATCTCTCGCCTCAATCAACTTTAGGTTCGCCCGTAGCATCACAAAGTCAATAATCTCTGATCGTTGGGCCACCCGGTCACTAGCCCATCTCAAGGCACGAGGATAAAGGTCGTCCTCGACAACTGCAGGGCGACGAACAGGTAGGTACTCATAGCTCCACCATACAAGAAAGGGCTAGAAACTAGTCATGCTACCCCAACGAGAAGAAGTCCGGACCCGCATCGATTGAAGGAAGTAACCAAAGGAGAAGGACCCCGAATCCAGCTCTGATAAAGCCCCAAGATTAGCTACTATGCTCACCAAACGAAAAAGCACAAACGACTTGTTGTTATTGTAGAAGCAGCTAAAGATAATGTACAAAACAAGTCACCGTCTCATAATGTTCCGCCTGGCAGGCGATGGCTCAACAGCAAAGGTAGGGTCATCCTGACTGAGCCAAGAGACTGGGAAGGCTGAATGCTCAGGAGGAGGCAAGTCTAGCAGAATGCATGCCTCGTCTCTACTGACTAACTATAAAGTGATTCGCCGGCCAACGAAGGAAAGCCCTGTGATGATCGCCAAATCCAAGGGAGTGGGTCCCAACTCGAAGCCGACAAAATGGAAGGTCCCGGCCTCTCCAAACCACCGCTCAACCAGTGCCAGCACCAAATGTTGGTTTACGCGGTTAGCCTGTAATCCCATGAAGGCTCCGAATCCGATCTCAGCCATGAAGGCACGATAAGATGGAGCAGCTCGCTGCATGGTCATGAAGACCTGATGAACAGCCCCTCTAAAAGCTGTGTGTACTCGAGGAGGGGGCAAATGCTGTCTAGAATATACACTGGGGTGATAAGCAAGATCCCCGAGTGGTGGGATGACCGGTACCTCCAGGTCACCCAAGTCAGCATCCATCTGCCTATGTCTAGAGGAGGCTCTCCCATAACCGGTCACCTGATCCCCAAGGTCCAGTACCTCCTCCTCAGTACCAATCTCCTCCGCAAAGGCCTGTTCAACCGAAGGAAAGGGGTCGACAGGTGGTCTACTCCCCTGTCCGCTCTGACTGGAAGAGACCCATCCGGTAGATCGTCGGCTACCTCTGGATCGACTGGAACCACCGGTGGAATCTGTCTGAGCCGCCTTCCCTAAGCGACGTCTCCTCTCAGAACCATCATCACCCGCATCTGCCATCTTAAAAAGGTAAGCTAAAGTAAGAGGTGTTAATATATGGCACATGCAGATGAATAATAACATAATAAAGTAAAATAAAATAAACAATAAACAATAAAAAAATAACAAAAAGATTTCAAATGATAAGTCAAAATAAAATTCCTACACATTTTGATTTTCCAACTTCAAGTCAAATCTCAGGGTTTTTTGTTTCTTTCTTTCAAAAAGATTTTATTTCTAAAACATTTCCAACTCTTTCCCTAATTTCTAAAAATTTCGACAGAGTTTCATTCAAAAATGGTCCCTACAACACCCATGACATCAACACAAAACACAAACCGTGCACTTCACAACGTTACAATCACATGACATCAACACCCCCGCACACTTTTTAATTTTTTAAAATTTTTAAAACACATGTTATATTTTTTCAATAAATCAATGGCTTTCAAAGTTATCCTAAAATTCCTCAAAATCATTTCAAATGTTTTCTAAAATATTCCTACATTTTTCAAAACTTTAAACTCTAAAAATTTCATCAATTTCTTAAGTTTTCCTATTTTTCAAAAAATCAAAAATTCATTAAGTTTTCAAAAAATACAAAACTTCACACAGTTGTTAAACACATTTTTCTAAGGCACGTGGCATAAAAATCTAGCCAAAAAACCCAATGCCCAAGCCTGTAGGAATAAATTCCCAATTCTTGCAGAAAACCCTCTTCACATAATCATGTAAAGTCACTCAAATTCAATCAAACAAACACCAAAATGCAAAAATAACATCACCATAATGTTCAAAACATATCAAAACATTAATTTCCACTGTTCACACAATTCAAATGGAATTCTACACATCAAAATCAACAGAAAATTGGAAACTCACTTTTTGGAGTTCTCCGGCGAAATCTTCTCTTCCGGCGACTTTTCCGATGACGGCGTCTACTTCCGGCAATCACCCATGATTCCCAAGAAGTGCCCCTTCAAGGTTCAAGTCGATTTCCGTACAAAGATTCTCAAGTTTTCACAAACTCTTCAAAATCCTGCGGGTGTTTGAACCAAAAACTTTTCTAGTTTTGTTCCCGGGCCTGGCGCCAAGCCAACTTTGCCAAAGGTGCCACTCCTAGTGGTGCCAGTTGCCAATTCTGGGCAGCTTTGCCCATTTTCCAGCCAAAACTCGTTTTCGAAGGCCTTTTAGGCCCAATATTCATTCTCGAACCCCCGTTGTCGAAAAATTTCCAAAGTCCATTCCTCTGACCGCCTTACGGTCAACATGGGACTCTTACTCTATTATTTTTTGTCTTCGATAAGCAAAGACAGAAAAAGAGGGGCAGCTGTAAGCACCCCATTTTTGACCGCTCAGCGGTTTACAATCCGTTCAGACTTGTATTTAAGTCAATGCGAACATATTTTGAGTCAAATCAACTTTCCAAGCCTAATCCTGTCTATTCATTGCTTCGCGGGCCCACCAAACCCAAATAGAAGCAAAATGACCAAAATGCCCTTATAGGCGTTGTTCAGTCCAATCCCGTAGGCACATCTTTCCGAAGACGGTAAGTCCCCTTTCCATATTCCCATAGGCGCGTCTTTCCGAATACGGTAAGTCCCCTTTCCAATTCTAATAGGCACGTCTTTTCGAAGACGGTATGTCCTCTTTTCCAATTCCAATTCCAATCCCTCTCTCGAGAAAGCTGATTCCTCGAGACGGTAAGTCTATCCAATCCGGCACATTTTTCGGAGAAAGTTTTTTCAAAACAGTAAGTCCCTCGAAACTTGTCGACCGGAACAAGACCCTAAGTCCCCGAGATAGCAGAACGGTCCACCTTTGGCGCTTGCTAGCTCGCAAATGCAGAAATGTCCGTTTCGGCATGCCTTTTGAAAAAGTTAACTTCTCAGGCGCTAAGTCCCTTTAGCAACTTCCTGTGATCAGGCAGTCTCGGGAATGATCGCGAACCGTCAAAGTAGCGGAATTACTCGTAAACATCGCAACCGTCAGAGTAGCGGAAATACTCGCAAGCAGGTTGATATAGGGAATTGCCAACAAACCCCTGTATCACGAGACCACCGTCAAAGTGGCGAAAACACTCAAAACCTAAGTCAACACCGGTGCTTGCTAGCCTACTTCGGTGAAAAATGACCAAACTGCCCCTAGGGCCATTTTTCGACACGTTTCTCAAGATAATTTCTAAGTCTTCAAAACGGTAAGTCCACCCTTCCAAGATCATCTTAGAGACGATCCGACATGATTAGGTGCCTTCTAGTCAGTTTCGGGCCAATTCCGAGGCTTTCCAGTCAAGATGGTCATTTTGCCCCTAGGCATTCGAACACCTCGGGGACCACACTGGCTTTGGGTATCAAACCAGTAACCTCCTAAGAATGCTTTTTATAGTATTTCTAACCTTTCTTTATCTTTCCAGATCATTCCGAGTCAGTTCTGTTAAACCCGGTGCAAAATGACCGTTTTGCCCCTAGTGGGTCGGTTGCCTTTTTCTAGCCACACCGGCTCTAGATATCAAACCGGTAGCCTTTGAAAACATTCTAAATAATGTTTCTAAATCTCGAGTCTTCTTCCGGGACATTCTAAGTCCGTCCCGGCAGCTTTTTGATCTAGTTGACCGTTTTGCCCCTAATGGCTCGGTCAACCCTTCCGAAAAATCTTGCCATCCTTTTCAAGTCTATTACCTCCGGGACACTATTTTAAGTGTTTTTATCCTTTTCCAACCTTTCGGGCCATTCCCAGCCCCTTGAAACCTTTCTGGACCTTTCGAAGTCACTCCTAGTGAAGCCAAGCTAAAAATTACATGGTAGTCACTAATACAGGTGCCCAAATCTTCTCAAGATACATTGCTTGCCGACTTTAAAACTTTCCTAACTGGCTGGCGCTACTGCAACAAGCGCTAGGTCATTCCCTTGTCTATAAATACAGAGCCTCCTCTAGCATGAAAGGGGTCCGCAAACTCAGTTTAAAAACCCTACTCTTCAATATACAGAGCTCGTAGCCTCCCAAAATCCTAGTCTCCTTTAGGTTTTCCAAACCCTAGCCTCCATACACAAACCCTAGCCTCATATACACTCATACACTCTCATATACTCATACACTAGCCTCAAACCCTCCATTGAAGGCTTGGATTGCTGCAACTACAAAGCTTTGAAGATCGAACACAAACTCTTGAAGACTGAAGCGAAGATCAAAGTAAAGCAAGAAAAGCAAAGTGCGCAAAGCAAAGCAAAATAAACAAGATACAAGATACGCTTTCCCTTTAAGTTTACGCATCTTCCCCCTCTCTTCTCTCTCCTAACCCACTTAGATTTTCTTCTATTTTAATCCCCCATCTTCTTCCCCCCTTTCTTTGCATGCTTGAAACAAGGAATTTCCCGGTCCATGTGTAGGATTAGGCTATTGGAGAGTCATCGTGTCGGGGGCTATCTTTTAGTCTAACCAGAAACCACGTGGGTTCGGCCCCACTTGATTATGTGGTGAAGCCTTTAATCTTGTATGTTCACGACCCTCTTACCATTGTGCATATCATGATCTTGCATTCTTCCAAAATTCGTTTTCAAAGCTTGCATTAACATCGTTTTCAAACTTGCATCAAAATCTTCTTTTTCAAAACTTGTGTTCAAAATCACAATCCTAGAGTGATTCTAGCTTTTTCATGGTAAGGGTTGCTTTAGGAAAATATTACATTTAAAGTGACCAATATGGTCCATATTTTCAAAACATTGTTGTTTTCAAAACCATTATCTTAAAGTGGTTCTAACCTTCTTATGGTTAGAATTGCTTTTGGAAAGTGAGATATTTTATATACTTTCTAAAAAATCTCTTCTAAAAAATCTCCTTTTAAAAATCTCTTTTCCAACATGCTTTCTAAAAACTCTCTCCAATCTCCTTTCTAAAATTGTTTTTAAAAACTCCCTCCAAAAATCTATTTTTCAAAAACTCTTTTTCAAACTCCTTCCCAAAAACACTCTCCTTGAAATTCACTTTCTAAAAGTGCTCCCTAGGTCTTCTTCCTAGAAAAACTCTTTCCAAAAACACCTTCTTCGAATTCACTTTCTAAAAACACTCCCTTAACGCTTTCCAAAAAACTCACTTTCTAAAAACTCTTTCCTTAGAGCCTAAGTTAAATCCTAGAACCCACGATTAGGAAACCCTAATTTTCCTTCCCAAAAACATGATTTTCAATCTTACCTTAAAACCTAGATTTTCAAAACCTTTTTTCTACGTCAAAACTATAGTCTTTAAAATCTAGGGTTTCTAAAACTTCTCATTTCAAAATCCATGTCAAATCCAATTTTCCCTTGAGGAAACCAAATCCAATCTCCCCATTTAGGAAACTAGATCTCATCCTCCAATTTTTTGGAAACAAAATCACACCACATCTTTTTGAAACATAATCTATTCTTTCGTTTTAGGAAATAGGAATCTCAATCCTTCCTAATCTTATCTTTCCTAATTCAAATCCTTCCTAATTTCATACCTTCCTAAACCTTAGGTTTCCAAACATTAAACTTTTAAATCTTTCCAAATTTTAAGCTTTCGAATCTTTCCTAATTCAACCCTTTCCTAGTTTCATCCCTTTCCAAATCTTAACTTTCCAAATCTAAGTTTTCAAATCTTTTTGAAACTCAAACTTTCCTAATTTGAAGAATTTCTAAAACTCAAATTTTGAATCTTTCCAAAATTCTAAACTTTCCTAAACTTCAAATCTTTCCAAATCTAAACCTTTCTAAACTCAACACTTTCTTACTTTCAAAACTTCCCTATTTCAAAACATTCCAAATTCAAAACTTTCCAATTCCAATACTTTCTTAAAATGAAACCTTTCCTAATTTAAAACTTTCATAATTCGAAACCTTTTCTTAAAATGAGGCTTTCCTAATTCCAAAACTTTCCCATTTTAAAACTTTCTAAATTGAAACTTTCCTAAAATGACACTTTCCTATTTTGAAACTTTCCTAAATCGAGAGTTTCCTAATTCGAACCTTTCCTAAATTCAATCCTTCTTTAATTCTCCAAGTTCAACACTCGAGTCAAAATCTTTACTTAAGTCTCAAGTGTTTCCTAAATCCTATCTTTCCTAAGTTTAGGTTTCTTAAATCTCAATCTTTCCAAAATAAGTCCAATCTTCTCAATTCCAATTTTCAATCTTCTATTCTAAGTTCAAATCAAATTCTTTTTCAAATCTATTTTCTATTGCACTCTTGTCCTAACTACGACTTTCCTGATTCCTCAAAAAAGATACGTAGGCAACCCTCATGGGTGCGGTCACAACCTTTTTCAAATCTCAAATTTTACAACCCTTCTCAAGTTTCTATTTCCACAATCTTTTTCAAGCTTCTATTTTCACAACCTTTTTCAAATCTCCAATTCCACAATCTTCTTCAAGTTTCCAATTTCCTAATCTCTTCCAAGCTTCCAATTCCAAATTTCTATTTTCAATTTCTAAAACTTTGCAATTTCAAATTTCTTTTAAATCAAATCAATTTATTTTCAAATCTATTTCCAAATCTATTTTCCAACTCCCTTTTTCTATTACATTTACATATCATGCATCATGATAGTTTTTAAACATTCTTTTTTTAAAGTGGATAGGATTAAACATTTGCTAGTTGAAGATTCTCATAGGTGAATCTAGGGTAAATAGACATGTAGGTACCCGCAAGGGTGTGGTAGGGTGATAGGTAGTGCGCCTTCCCTACATGTAACCAACCTCCGAACCTAAGATCACTGATTTCGAAAGACCAAAATGGAGTTATTTTCAAAAAAGGGGTTAAATATTTTTCAAAGGTTGCCAAAAAACCTGTTTTCTTAAAAACCCTCTCTTGAGGAAGTATTTTTAAAATCGTTTTAAAAAACCCTAGGTGTAGTCTTCGGATTATGCTTAGTTTTTAGGTGACCTAACTCACCTTAATCAAGTTAGGTGACGACTCCAAATGTTTTCCAAAAGCCCTTTATTCAAACCAATTTTCAATTCAAACATAGTCGCACTCATTCTTCTAGGAAGGTGAGTTCTAACAAGAGAGTACAGTGTTTTTCCTGCTTTTGTGTGTATTCCTCGAGTGCAAAAAATCTGAGTGCAACACTAGGTTTGCTAGCCCCCTCAGGCTATGGAGGAAAGTGGATATCATGCAGGCTAAAATGAAACTTCCAATTCATGAACGAAGAAAGCAATAAGTTAAAAGAGTAGCTTGAAGTTGTAAACAAAGGCATTACTAAGTGGGAGGCTCTTTTGGGCATTCATATAGGAGTACCTCATTTAGATTTGAAACTTGAAATTGTTGCTCGGGGTTTATTTTGAGTTGTAATAATTTTTATTGCTTTGTTTGTATTGGCTCAGTATTTCCTTTGCAATTAATGAAAGTATTTTATGGAGCTTTAAATGGAAACTTTTTATTAACAAGCTATAGCCTTCTTTAAACAAATTGACAATCTACTAAAGCAAACAACTAACAAATTATCTAGATAAAACTAAGCATATTATAGTTTCAACCACTTAGCATTAATGGGAGATGAGAGCGCGGTGTTTGTATCAACTATCATTTGCTTCCGTCTAGAGATAGTGTTGGGCTAGTCTTACCATCTTTAGGTACTTGTATTTTCTTGGAAGACGTATAGTGCTGCTTAGGGGTAGAATAGTTATCTTTTATCAATCAAGGCTAGTGAGCTCCAGGGTTGCTTAGGTTTACTAGTGCTTTCGTCACTCTAAAGGTTGTGGCGAGTTGGTTTCTAGGGGTATCTCGTCCTTGATAAATTAGTCATGGCATAGAAGCGTATCAGTTGTTTAACACTGATTTCCTTACAGTGTGCCCGTGCTGACCTTAAAGTTTGTGAGTGTTTTTACCACTCTAAGAGCTTGATAGTTCATGAGTGCTTCCATCACTTTGACAATGTTGGTGAATGGTTCCACAGATCACTCAATCTCGAGAAGTTACCTGATGTTAAGAGGCATAAATGAGCATTCTACATCAGTGGGGCTAGCAGGTACTAGAAGTGAACCGTGTAAAGTTTGTGAGTGTTTTCATCACTCTGATGGTGGCGAGTTGGTTTTCAACGATAGCTTATCCTTTGGTAAACGTGCCATTGTCTAGAGGTAAATCAGTCATTTTAATATTCGAGTTGCCCATGCGATGCGGATGATGACCTTTGAAGATTTATGAGTGTTTCTGTCATTCTAACAATTTTAATGGTTAGTGAGTGTTTCCATCACCCCGATGATGTTAGCTATTTGTTTCGGGGACCGTCTAGTCTTAGAAAGCTTGCTTGTAATGCCTAGAGGTGCAATGGGGTACCAAGTGGCATTTCTTTTGGTCATATTGACTGGAAATTGCCAAGAAAGCAAAAATGGGGTGCTTACAATGGGGCCAATGAAGTCTAGTGCCTATGTATGAAATGGCTAAGGGGTACTGAGGGTATATAGATTGACTGCAAGTGCGCGTATGAGATTGCCATGGAGTTGACATTTTGAACATTTCTGAACTTCTTTAGCAGAATCTGTTTCCGTGGCATCATTCTTATTTGGTGGTAGTGAACCTTTTCTAATGAATTCCAGGTAAGGTTGACGCTAGTCGTTAAGTGTTAGGACTAGAACATATTTGTTTGTTTGTGGGAATTTGCAAGAAATCGAGCATTAATCTTGGAGTTTCGTAGCTTCCTGAGCCATGGTTGGTCAGTAATATCCATTCCTCTGCATTCGGCGATATAGGCTTGTGTTGCTTGGTCCACATGCATTTTGGTGAACTTGTTTCAGTTTCAATTTTGCCTCATCAAGGTCTATGTAACAGACTAATAATCCTCTTGTACAATGATAGAAAAGCTTTCCATCGTATATCAAAAAGTGTTTGAGTTTTGCCAAAAATTAATTTGCCCCTGGAGATTGGATTTTTTAAATGATAATATTTCGCCAGTCTTATATATCTGTTGTTTATCTATCATGTTCAAACAATTGTGGTAGCAAGCAGGGAATGGTTCTTTTGAATGCCTTGATTATAGTGGAGTCCTGCTCAATATCTATTTTGGAGGCTAAAGTGGCCAAGGCATTTGAATGACAATTGTTGGATATTCGTGCATGTTCTATGGTTACAAAGCTAAACCACTCTAGGAGTTTTTGAATGATAGTTCACAAATGTAGCAAGACTTGATTCTTTAATGCCATAGTCTCGAGAGGTCTATTATTAATTTTGAATCTCCTTTTATGTGAAGTTGTGATACTCCAATGTTTAATGCAGCCATTAATCCCAATATTAGTGCTTCATACTTTGCTTTATTATTTGAGCATTTGAAATCGAGCTTATAGGAGAGATCAAGCCGGTGTCAGTTTGCGACTATAAGCACTATTCCTGCTTTGCCTCCATTACTTGTGGAGGAGCCATCGAAGCTAAGGGTCCATTAAGGAGTTTTCTATGACGAATACCTCAAAGTCTTTTTTTAGTTCGGTTATGGGTGGTTCATATTCTCCATTTGAGAATTATGCTGACAAATCAGCCAATGCTTGATTTTTTTTTATAGCTTTTGGTGTTTTTATATAGAATCTCAAATTTTGCTAAACCAACGAGCCATTAGGTCGTTCGAGAAAACATGTGACGAATGTGGTCACACTTCATTATGA
>CM065382.1:38652500-38670000 GCA_033060915.1 Euryodendron excelsum
AAAGGCTCTTTTATGAATCCTGAATATTTCAAACCTGAAATGGGAAATGATAGAGTTATAGTTAAACCTCCTTCGGATGTGGCTGCCCAAGGTGCTGAGTTGTGGGAAAATACTCTAGTTGGGTACTTTTTGCAAAATAAACTACCCTTTAATTTAGTCAACAACATTGCCAAGAAATTATGGGATAAACATGGGTTTGACAAATTGTTGACCACTGATAATGGGTTCTATTATTTCAAATTTTCATCAGCTACCGGTTGTGATTGGGTCATTGAGAATGGACCATGACACTTTGTTGGGCGTCCTATACGCCTAAGGAAATGGAAACTCAACATGAACCTTAGTAAGGATAGCTGTAAATCAGTCCCCATTTGGGTTAATTTCTATAATATTCCTTTGGAATTGTGGACAGCAAAAGGCCTAAGTTATGTGGCTAGTGCAGTGGGGAAACCCCTATATCCGGATAACTTGACTGAAGAGTTAAAGAGAATAAACTTTGCTAGAGTTTGTGTGGAAGTTAATGCTGAATCTAAACTTCCAAATTCCTTTGATCTGGAGGTGGAAGGTAGAGGTGTTGTTGAGATAGCTGTTGAGTACAATTGGGTCCCAAAGATTTTGTGAAGTTTGCAAAGAATTTGGGCATGTAGTGAGCAAGTGCAAAAAGGTGATGAAACAAGAATGGCAAGTTAAAAAGAATACAATAGTAGAGATTGCAAATGAAGAGGGCTGGACAAAAGTTAAGCGCAAAGGGATGGAGACTACTATTGATGAGGATACTACAAGTGCTCCAAGTTTAGCTGGTCCAAGTGGTGTTGGGCAATTAGAGGAGATGCTTTCTCCTAATTTGAGGGCAACAAATGTCATTCCAAGTGGGGCCTGCAGTGGTGATCAATTAGTTGCCATGCAACCAGCCAATCTGATGAAGAAACCTGTTGTTAAGGTCATAACTCTCAATAGATTTCAACAATTGGACAAGATGGAAGATTTTGAAGACAGGGAAACTAGTGGGCATGGTCAGTCAAATTTGATGGCAACTCCTATTGCAAATCCTCTCAGAGACAAGGCAGCGGTAGTGGATGAAGTTGATAGGAAGATACAAAAGAATAAGAAGAAGAATGAGAAGAGAAGAAGGTAGAGCTCAGCTAGTAGCTCTAAGGGGAGCACCTCCTGTTCTAAGTAATTAATGTCGTTTGTTTGCTGGAATGTGAGAGGATTCAATGATCTTTTCGAGCAGAGAGAAATCAAAGATTTTGTTCGGTGCCACAACATTTGGTGTTTTGGTTTTGTAGAAACTAGAGTCAAGTTTGATGAGGACATCAAGGCTATCAAAACTCATGGACCGGTTCAAGTTTCAATTGATCCGGTGACGAGGGCACGAGCTAAGAGATTCAAAGAAGAGATGAATAACCTAGTCCGGAGAGTTCAACAACAAGGAGAAAATATGCTCACCACCGAGAGTGAACAAAGCTTGGTTTTACTACTCAAATTTGATCCGGGAGAGAACCAATCCACCATACACGTGCAAGGGAGGTCCCAATCAGATGTGGACGTATTTCACTAAGTCATATACGTCCAAGTGGGCTCACAATCTGATGTGGCTTAATTGATTAGCAATAAATCAGATGGAGATTCGAATTTGAAATTTGAATTTGAATTTTTTTGAATTTTCTTGATTTGGTTTGGTTTTGGAAATGATTAGATTTGGAAAGGAATAGATTTATATTGATTTGGATCAGATTTGGAATGTGAGCAGATTTGGAAAAATACTAGATTTGGAAGATTGTATTGGCTAGGAAGTAGTTAAGGAAATCTCCAAAGATTAGAATATTCTAGAGATCTTATCATGTAAGCCTATAAAAAAGCTCTTGGTTGTAAAATTCGAAATCAATGAATATTTTGTGAGTTTTCTATATTCTTCTTGAGTTTCTTGAAGAACTAATCCGAACTTATCAAGGGATTCCTTGTGGCGTTCAAACCAGACTTATCAAACGGATCATCCATTCCCGTTTATGGCGTCTTCATCATACCAAGTGATACGAATCCCACCAAAAAGAATGAGACCCGATACAATGAGGAACCCAAGAAAGTTCTATGATCAGGTTCTGAATGAAGACCTCGACCCGTTGTTTACGACAAACAAGAACCTCGGTATATATGACCTCAACCCGTTGCTTGATGCGAAACAAGAACCTTGGTATAAGGAAGACGCCACAAACGGCGGTGGAGCTCCGTTTGATAAGTCGTTGGTGAAGGCCACGGGAAATCCGATAAGTTCGAATAGTTCTTCAAAGAACCGTAGAGAATACTCTCACAATTTGCTGAATAATGATCTACCCTTTATTCATTGCATATACGCCTATTTAAAGGGCTAGCCATTACAAAGAAACTCCCTAAATGGTATCCTAATTAGGGCTAAAAATCTGGTGCAAAATATCTCTTAGTTGCCTAAAAGATACTTGCCTAAATGAAAAGATACTCAACCCTTTTAAGTAGCCAATCACATGCCTAAACTAGGAAAGGAAATTTGGGGAATGGATGTATCCAGCCATATACACCCATATAAGCAAATAAGAAAAAGGAAATTAATTGGCATGCAAGCCTTACATATAAATCCAAAAAGGAATGTTTTTATTCTTAGCCAGATTCTTCTAGAACATGAATCATATTGATGATTCCGTGCTGCTCACTTGGATCATGCTCAATGGTCCTCCACGAATATGCTTGATTTGCTTGAGCCCATGCCTCTTGAATCAATCCACTGAGTACCTCTTTAAATTTCTTGGCCCGTGCTCTTGTCACCGGCCCAATTGGGACTTGGACTTGATCCCTTGGAGTTATGTTGACATTGATTGCATCATTCCCCTCCTCTTGAAAAGGATTTGTCCTCAAATCATCTCCTACATCAAAAGGGCTCAAATCAGTAACATTAAAAGTAGCACTTACATTGTACTCACCAGGTAAATCTAGCTTGTAGGCGTTGTCATTGATGCGCTCTAGGACTTGGAAAGGACCATCCCCTCTTGGAAGCAATTTGGAACGTCTTTGCGCAGGAAATCTTTCTTTTCTCATATGCAGCCAAACCCAATCTCCCGGTTCAAAAAGTAGCTTGTGATGCCCTTTGTTGGCTTGTTGTGCATATTGTTCCGTTCTTCGCTCAATGTTGAGTCTTGCTTTCTCATGAATCTGCTTGACAAAGTCAGCCTTCTTTTTGCCATCTAAATTAACATGCTCAGTCAAAGGCAGGGGAGATAAATCCAATGGGGTTAAAGGATTAAATCCATACACAAGTTCAAATGGTGAAAATTTAGTAGCAGAGTGGACAGATCTGTTATAAGCAAACTCAACATGTGGTAAACATTCTTCCCATGTTTTGATGTTCTTTTTAATAATTGCCCTCAATAAAGTAGACAAAGTCCTATTTACTACTTCAGTTTGACCATCAGTTTGTGGATGACAAGTAGTAGAAAACAATAGCTTAGTGCCTAGCTTACACCACAAAGTCTTCCAAAAATAGCTCAAGAACTTAGCATCTCTATCTGAAACAATTGTCCTAGGCATGCCATGTAATCTCACAATCTCTCTAAAGAACAAATCAGCAACATGTGAGGCATCATCTGTTTTGTGACATGGAATAAAGTGTGCCATCTTAGAAAATCGATCCACTACCACAAAAACTGAATCTGTCCCACGTTGAGTCCTAGGCAATCCTAACACAATGTCCATTGAAATATCAATCCAAGGCTCACTAGGAATAGGTAAAGGAGTATACAAACCGTTGGGCTGCACTTTGGATTTAGCTTGCCTGCACGTGACACATCTACCACAAATTCTTTCAACATCTCTTTTCATGTGAGGCCAATAGAAGTGTTCCTGCAAAACAGCTAAGGTCTTTGCAACTCCAAAATATCCCATTAATCCCCCACCATGAGAGTCCTGCACTAACAACTCTCTCAAGGAACAATTAGGCACACATAACTTATTCTCTCGAAATAGGAATCCATCAAACCCAAAGAACTTGCCACAAGCAATTTTCTCACAAGCTCGGTATTCCTTACCAAATTCATGGTCATCAGCATATAAATCTTTAATGTGCTCAAAACCAAGCAATTTTGCATCAAGTGTAGCAAGTAATGCATACCTGCGAGAAAGGGCATCGGCGACCACATTCTCCTTACCTTGCTTATACTGGATGACATATGGGAACGTTTCAATGAACTCCACCCATCACGCATGCCTTTTGTTTAGCTTATGTTGGCCTTTCAAATGCTTCAAGGACTCATGGTCGGTGTGAATCACAAATTCCTTGAGCCATAGGTAGTGTTGCCATGTCTCTAAAGCTCGAACCAAGGCATACAACTCTTTATCGTAAGTTGGGTAGTTTAAGGCTGCCCCATTTAGTTTCTCACTGAAGTAAGCAATTGGTCGTCCCTCTTGCATAAGAACTGCGCCTATGCCAACACCTGAAGCATCACATTCAATTTCAAACGTTTTCAAAAAATTAGGTAAAGACAATAAGGGGGCGTTGGTTAGCTTCTCTTTGATTAATTGAAACGCCTTCTCTTGTTCTTCTCCCCAACTAAATCCAACGTTCTTCTTGATCACTTCAGTGAGTGGTGCGGCTATGCTACTGAAGTCTTTCACGAACCGCCGGTAAAAACTAGCAAGTCCATGAAAACTACGAACATGACCTACACTTGTGGGACTTGGCCACTCTTGGATTGCACGTACCTTCTCTTCATCAACCTGTATACCTTGTGCACTAACAACAAATCCAAGAAACACAAGCTTATCTGTGTAAAAAGTACACTTCTTCAAATTAGCAAACAACTTTTCTTGCCTAAGCACATCTAAAATAGATTTTAAATGTACTTCATGGTCTGCCACATTTTTGCTATATATGAGTATATCATCAAAGTAGACAACAACAAACCGGCCTATAAATGCTCGCAAAACATGGTTCATAAGTCTCATAAAGGTGCTCGGAGCATTAGTCAAGCCAAAAGGCATAACTAACCATTCATACAAACCATATTTTGTTTTGAAGGCAGTTTTCCATTCATCTCCTTCCTTTATTCTAATCTGATGATAACCGCTCTTTAAATCAATTTTAGAAAATACACAAGAACCATGCAGCTCATCTAACATGTCATCTAAGCGAGGAATAGGATGACGATACTTTACCGTGATGTTGTTGATAGCCCGGCAATCAACGCACATTCTCCACGTCCCATCCTTCTTAGGTACAAGTAAAACTGGAACGGCGCATGGGCTCATGCTCTCCCTCACGTGCCCCTTTTCCAACAACTCACTTACCTGCCGTTGAAGCTCCTTTGTCTCCTCGGGATTGCTCCTATAGGCTGGTCGGTTTGGAATTGTCGCACCTGGAACAAAATCAATTTGGTGCTCAATCCCTCGAGTTGGAGGTAACCCGTGTGGTGTTTCCTCGGGAAAGACATCCTCATAATCCTGCAAAAGAGAAACAACAGAACTAGGCAAAGCAAGGTCAAGTTTGTTAGTATTTAAAAATGCCTCTTTGTACAAAAGTACAATCATTGGTTGTTTTGAAAACATTACTCGCTTAACTTCACTCATTGTTGCATAGAAATTCTTTTGTTTTCTCTCTGTTTTTCTCTCAAGGCCCAAATTTTGATTGTCTTTTTCTCTCTCATTTTTCTCGGCCTCTCTTTGATTTTCACTCCTTTTCTTTTGCTCACTCTCTTTCTTTTGTTCACTCTCTTTTTGCAATCTCACTTGATCCTCATATACTTGCTGTGGAGTCAACGGTACAAGAGTGATTGATCGTTGATTGAGCACAAAAGAGTATTTGTTTGTAAAGCCATCATGCTTTACTTGCCTATCAAACTGCCATGGACGCCCTAGCAATAAATGTCCCGCTTGCATTGGCACAACATCACACAGCACTTCATCTTCATATTTACCTATTCGAAATGCAACTAACACCTGCTTGTTCACCCTCATTTCCCCACTATCATTCAGCCATTGCAACTTGTATGGCCTAGGGTGCTTCAACACGGGTAGTCCCAATTTTTCAACCATGATTGTGCTGGCCACATTAGTACAACTACCACCATCAATAATCACACTACATACCTTGTCCTTGACGTAGCACCTAGTGTGAAAGATGTTCTCCCGCTGCACTTCATCCTCTTCTTTTGCTTGTAGGCTCAACGCTCTCCTCGCCACTAATGTCAATGCATCAGGGGCAGAATATTCCTCCCCGGAAATGTCCTCCAATGGTGGCATGTCGTCGGTGTCGGAATCTTCATTGTCGGTCACAATTTCCCCATTGTCTTGCAATAGCATGACCTGCTTGTTTGGACATTGACTTGCTATGTGTCCCCTGCCTTGACATTTAAAACATTTAATATCACGATTCCTAGAGGTAGCAGTATCGGTTTTACCTTGAGGAACGTGGCTGGTGTTTGCAGACTTGGGCTCAGATTTGGACGTTTGGGACTTGTCCATCTGCTTGGTATAACTCGGTTTCCAAGATGTAGCACTGGTATTATGGGCTGCACATGATCCACCCCCCCTCTTGAGTTGTTGTTCCACTTTGATGGCCATGTGCACCATATCTTCCAACTCCACATAATGCTGCATCTCTACCCTATCTTGGATTTCCCGGTTTAATCCAAGTAAAAACCTAGCCATTGTAGCCTCTCGATCCTCCTCGACATCAGCCCGAATCATAGCAATCTCCATCTCCTTGTAGTAATCTTCCACACTCCGGCTGCCCTGTCTAAGTCCTTGTAGCTTTTTGTGCAACTCCCTATAGTAATAACTTGGAACGAACCGCTTTCTCATCACTGTTTTCATTGCCTCCCATGTCTCTATTGGTCATTCTCTATTCCGCCTCCTGTTTATAACAAGCTGATCCCACCATGTAATAGCATAGTCAGAAAATTCAATCACAGCTAATTTTACCTTCTTTGCTTCGGAATAGTTGTGGCAATCAAATACGAACTCCATCTTCTTCTCCCACTCAAGGTATGCTTCAGGATCGGATTTACCTTGAAAAGACGGAATCTTCAGCTTAATACCTCCCAAGTTGTTATCTTCCCAATTCCTGGCTTCTATAAACCGCCCTCCACGCCTCCTATTGCTAACAACAGAATCCCGACCATCTTCATCCTCAAAACCAGCCCCATAAGGATCTTCATCTTCAACCCTTACTTCCCTTGGTTGAACTCTTTCCCTTCTACGCACAATAGGGACGTTGTGTGGCTGCTTCTCACGTGTGCTCTCCATTTGGTCTATCCATTCATGCACTTGCTCCAGTTCCAACTTCATCACACGCCTCATCTCACTCATCATGGCCTCCATAAACATCTTCGGATCAGCCAAATTCATTGCACCTTCGGCATTGCTTTTAGAACTATTATGAGACATGTTTGCTGCAAAACAATGTTAGAAAAAAAAAAAAAAAAAGACCTCACAATACTCTCCCTTACGTGTTTACACTCAAGAATGTAAATCACTCTACACTCGTGTTTCACTCAAAACGTGGCTTTTAACCCTCTAATGTTCTCACCACTCTTGCCTTTTTCCACTCAGTAATTCCCTTCCAGTTCTTTTAAAACTAAACAAACAGTACTCAAAATTTCCAGCAACAATTCAACAAGAACTCATCAAGGAATTTCAGATTTTTAGGACAAGAATACAAAGAACGCAGCTAATTAGACTTTCAGAAGCACAATATAGCAAACTTTTCACGAAAAGGAAAAAAGAATATTTGGTTTTGGAATAAAGTGATTTTGGCCTTAGTGGAACCAAAATGGAAGAACCAAGCAATCTTTTCTTTTCTTCTTCTTCTTTGGACCTTTTCCCCTCTTTCTTCTGTTTTTTTTTTTTTTTTTTTTGCTTTGACGTCTGTGTTTTTTTTTTTTTTTTCTCTTCTTTTCTTTTTTTTTTTTTTTTTTTTTTTTTTTTACTTGAGCTAGATTCGTGAACAGTAACAATGAATAGTTATGGGGACAAGATGGGATGAAAACAAGAAACAAAGATAGGTGGATGGTGAAGCTGATTTTAGAAACCTGGCTCTGATACCAAATGATACGAATCCCACCAAAAAGAATGAGACCCGATACAATGAGGAACCCAAGAAAGTTCTATGATCAGGTTCTGAATGAAGACCTCGACCCGTTGTTTACGACAAACAAGAACCTCGGTATATATGACCTCAACCCGTTGCTTGATGCGAAACAAGAACCTTGGTATAAGGAAGACGCCACAAACGGTGGTGGAGCTCCGTTTGATAAGTCGTTGGTGAACGCCACGGGAAATCCGATAAGTTCGAATAGTTCTTCAAAGAACCGTAGAGAATACTCTCACAATTTGCTGAATAATGATCTACCCTTTATTCATTGCATATACGCCTATTTAAAGGGCTAGCCATTACAAAGAAACTCCCTAAATGGTATCCTAATTAGGGCTAAAAATCTGGTGCAAAATATCTCTTAGTTGCCTAAAAGATACTTGCCTAAATGAAAAGATACTCAACCCTTTTAAGCAGCCGATCACATGCCTAAACTAGAAAAGAAAATTTGGGGAATGGATGTATCCAGCCATATACACCCATATAAGCAAATAAAAAAAAGGAAATTAATTGGCATGCAAGCCTTACATATAAATCCAAAAAGGAATGTTTTTATTCTTGGCCAGATTCTTCTAGAACATGAATCATATTGATGATTCCGTGCTGCTCACTTGGATCATGCTCAATGGTCCTCCACGAATATGGTTGATTTGCTTGAGCCCATGCCTCTTGAATCAATCCATTGAGTACCTCTTTAAATTTCTTGGCCCGTGCTCTTGTCACCGGCCCAATTGGGACTTGGACTTGATCCCTTGGAGTTATGTTGACATTGATTGCATCACCAAGGTTCTTGCTTTGCTAAGCAACGGGTCGCGGTTTCCTTCAAGCTTGTAGGTTCTTTGTTCCTGTTGCTTAGCAAAGCTTGAAGAAAACCGCGACCCGTTGCTTAGCAAAGCAAGAACCTTGGTATGTTGAAGATGCCACAAACGGAAATGGATGATCAGTTTGATAAGTCTGGTTTGAATGCCACAAGGAATCCCTTGATAAGTTCGGATTAGTTCTTCAAAAAACTCAAGAAGAATATAGAAAACTCACAAAATATTCATTGATTTCGAATTTTACAACCAAGAGCCTTTTTATAGGCTTACATGATAAGATCTCTAGAATATTCTAATCTTTGGAGTTTTCCTTAATTTCTTCCTAGCCAATACAATCTTCCAAATCTAGTATTTTTCCAAATCTGCTCACATTCCAAATCTGATCCAAATCAATATAAATCTAATCCTTTCCAAATTTAATTCTTTCCAAAACCAAACCAAATCAAGGAAATTCAAAAAAATTCAAATTTAAATTTCAAATTCGAATCTCCATCTGATTTATTGCTAATCAATTAACCCACATCAGATTGTGAGCCCACTTGGACGTATATGACTTAGTGAAATACGTCCACATCTGATTGGGACCTCCCTTGCACGTGTATGGTGGATTGGTTCTCTCCCGGATCAAATTTGAGTAGTAAAACCAAGCTTTGTTCACTCTCGGTGGTGAGCATATTTTCTCCTTGTTGTAGAACTCTCCGGACTAGGTTATTCATCTCTTCTTTGAATATCTTAGCTCGTGCCCTAGTCGCCGGACCAATTGGAACTTGAACCGGTCCATGAGTCTTGATAGGCTTGATGTCCTCATCAAAGTTGGAGAATAGGGATTCAATCTGTCGTGGGCTGATGAAGAATTGGGATTTCATCCATAATTATAACACTAGTGGGGCTGGTAGAATTTGGGTTGGGTGGAATTCGAATTTTGTGAAATTGGATGTTCTAAGCATGTCTAACCAAATTATTCATTGTAAGATCTTTCTTATTGAGCAGAAGATCCATTGCTACATTTCTTTCGCTTATGGTTTACACACTGTAACACTTAGAAGGTAGCTTTGGAGGGATCTTGAGCAACATGCAAATCTGGTCTGTAATGAACCTTGGCTGGTCATGGGTGATTTTAATGCTATAAGGTCTCCTTTTGAGAGAAGGGGGGGAAGCACTGATTGGCCTGGTTTCATGGATGAATTTAATGAGTGTCTTGTGGAGGCTGAGCTGGATGATCTTCGATATGGGGGTTTCCATTTTACTTGGAACAATGGATGTGCTAAGAATTATATCTTAAGGAAAATTGATAGAGCTCTTGTTAACAGCTGCTGGAACTCTAAATTTAGATTTTCTTCAACTGAATTCTTTCCTTTTGGGGTTTCAGATCATAGCCCTATTTTGGTTCGGTTGGGGCTCCATATGAAGGAAGGTACTAAACCATTTAAGTTCTTTAATTTTTGGGTTGAGTATGAGGAGTTTTTGCCTATGGTGCAGCAAGCTTGGAATACTGTTGTTGATGGGTACCCAATGTACTGAGTTTGCAAGAAGCTGAAAATGGTGAAATCTAGTTTGAAGGAGCTAAATAAGAAGAAATGTTATGATATTTCGCCTCGAGTTAATGAAGCTAGAGAGGAGTTGCTCAATCTTCAAAGACAGTTAGAGGCAAATGGTGGGGATCCAGGGCTCTTGACCAAGGAGAAAGGGAGCCTTTCCAAACTTAATGCTTTGAATAACCAAGAGGAGAGCTTTGCCAAGCAAAAGAGCAGAATTCTGTGGCTGAACGAAGGGGATCAAAACACCAATTTTTTCTTCAAGTCAGTAAGGAATAGAGCTAATAGGAATAAAATCTCCTCCATAAAGAAGGAAGACGGTACTGTAGTGGAAGATATTAAAGAGGTCAAAGAGGAATTTGTAAAGTACTTCCAGAACTTGTTGGGGAAGGATAATGATGTGAAGTATCCAGGGAAGCAAGAACTTCAGCAATATGTTAGTAAAGTGATTTCTGAAGAAGCTGCTACAAATATGGATAGGAATGTCACGGAAGATGAGATTAAGCAAGTGCTCTTTAACTTAAATCCCCCCTGGTCCTGATGGTTTCAATGGCTTTTTCTTTAAGAAAGCTTGGCCTATAGTTGGAAAGGAGGTGGTTGGTGCCATTAAATCATTCTTTGATTCTGGTTGTTTGTTAAAGGAAGTCAATGCTACCATTGTAGCCTTAATCCCCAAAGTTCCAAATCCCACAACCTTAAAGGACTATCGACCTATCTCTTGTTGCAATACCCTATACAAATGCATTACTAAGATTATTGCGAATAGAATTAAGAGTTTGCTGCCTCTGGTTATTGATGAAGCCCAATCAGCTTTTATTCAAGATAGGAAGATTAGTGATAACATCCTACTTGCTCAAGAACTTATGAGAGGCTATCATAAGAACACCAAGTTGGCTAAATGTGCTGTGAAGGTAGATCTTATGAAGGCCTATGACTCAGTCAGATGGGAATTCGTGTTGGATGTTTTGGAGCTTATGGGATTTCCAGATAAGCTAAGGAATTGGATACAGGTCTGCATCTCTACTCCTATGTACTCAATCAGCCTTAATGGTGCCTTGGAGGGTTTCTGTCATGGAGCTAAATGATACGAATCCCACCAAAAAGAATGAGACCCGATATAATGAGGAACCCAAGAAAGTTCTATGATTAGGTTCTGAATGAAGACCTCAACCCGTTGTTTACGACAAACAAGAACCTCGGTATATATGACCTCAACCCGTTGCTTGATGCGAAACAAGAACCTTGGTATAAGGAAGACGCCACAAACTGTGGTGGAGCTCCGTTTGATAAGTCGTTGGTGAACGCCACAGGAAATCCGATAAGTTCGAATAGTTCTTCAAAGAATCGTAGAGAATACTCTCACAATTTGCTGAATAATGATCTACCTTTTATTCATTGCATATACGCCTATTTAAAGGGCTAGCCATTACAAGGAAACTCCCTAAATGGTATCCTAATTAGGGCTAAAAATCTGGTGCAAAATATCTCTCAGTTGCCTAAAAGATACTTGCCTAAATGAAAAGATACTCAACCCTTTTAAGTGGCTGATCACCTGCCTAAACTAGAAAAGGAAATTTGGGGAATGGATGTATCCAGCCATATACACCCATATAAGCAAATAAAAAGGAAATTAATTGGCATGCAAGCCTTACATATAAATCCAAAAAGGAATGTCTTTATTCTTGGCCAGATGCTTCTAGAACATGAATCATATTGATGATTCTGTGCTGCTCACTTGGATCATGCTTAATGGTCTTCCACGAATATGCTTGATTTGCTTGAGCCCATGCCTCTTGAATCAATCCATTTGGCCCGTGCTCTTGTCACCGGCCCAATTGGGACTTGGACGTGATCCATTGGAGTTATGTTGACATGGATTGCATCATTCCCCTCCTCTTGAAAAGGATTTTTCCTCAAATCATCTCCTACATCAAAAGGGCTCAAATCAGTAACATTAAAAGTAGCACTTACATTGTACTCACCAGGTAAATCTAGCTTGTAGGCGTTGTCATTGATGCGCTCTAGGACTTGGAAAGGACCATCTCCTCTTAGAAGCAATTTAGAACGTCTTTGCGCAGGAAATCTTTCTTTTCTCATATGCAGCCAAACCCAATCTCCTAGTTCAAAAAGTAGCTTGTGACGCCCTTGGTTGGCTTGTTGTGCATATTGTTCCGTTCTTCGCACAATGTTGAGTCTTGTTTTCTCATGAATCTGCTTGACAAGGCAGCCTTCTTTTTGCCATCTAAATTAACATGCTCAGTCAAAGGTAAGGGAGATAAATCCAATGGGGTTAAAGGATTAAATCCATACACAATTTCAAATGGTGAAAATTTAGTAGCAGAGTGGACAAATTTGTTATAAGCAAACTCAACATGTGGTAAACATTCTTCCCATGTTTTGATGTTCTTTTTAATAATTGCCCTCAATAAAGTAGACAAAGTCCTATTTACTACTTCAGTTTGACCATTAGTTTGTGGATGACAAGTAGTAGAAAACAATAGCTTAGTGCCTAGCTTACACCACAAAGTCTTCCAAAAATAGCTCAAAAACTTAGCATCTCTATCTGAAACAATTGTTCTAGGCATGCCATATAATCTCACAATCTCTCTAAAGAACAAATCAGCAACATGTGAGGCATCATCTGTTTTGTGACATGGAATAAAGTGTGCCATCTTAGAAAATCGATCCACTACCACTAAAATTGAATCTTTCTCACGTTGAGCCCTAGGCAATCCTAACGCAAAGTCCATTGAAATATCAATCCAAGGATCACTAGGAATAGGTAAAGGAGTATACAAACCGTTGGGCTGCACTTTGGATTTAGCTTGCCTGCACGTGACACATCTACCACAAATTCTTTCAACATCTCTTTTCATGTGAGGCCAATAGAAGTGTTCCTGCAAAACAGCTAAGGTCTTTGCAACTCCAAAATGTCCCATTAATCCCCCACCATGAGATTCCTGCACTAACAACTCTCTCAAGGAACAATTAGGCACACATAACTTATTCTCTCGAAATAGGAATCCATCAAACCTAAAGAACTTACCACAAGCAATTTTCTCACAAGCTCGGTATTCCTTACCAAATTCATGGTCATCAGCATATAAATCTTTAATGTGCTCAAAACCAAGCAATTTTGCATCAAGTGTAGCAAGTAATGCATACCTGCGAGAAAGGGCAACGGCGACCACATTCTCCTTACCTTGCTTATACCGAATGACATATGGGAACGTTTCAATGAACTCCACCCATCACGCATGCCTTTTGTTTAGCTTATGTTGGCCCTTCAAATGCTTCAAGGACTCATGGTCGGTGTGAATCACAAATTTCTTGGGCCATAGGTAGTGCTGCCATGTCTCTAAAGCTCCAACCAAGGCATACAACTCTTTATCGTAAGTTGGGTAGTTTAAGGCTGCCCCGTTTAGTTTCTCACTGAAGTAAGCAATTGGTTGTCCCTCTTGCATAAGAACCGCGCCTATGCCAATACCTGAAGCATCACATTCAATTTCAAACGTTTTCAAAAAATTAGGTAAAGACAATAAGGGGGCGTTGGTCAGCTTCTCTTTGATTAATTGAAACGCCTTCTCTTGTTCTTCTCCCCAACTAAATCCAACGTTCTTCTTGATCACTTCAGTGAGTGGTGCGGCTATGCTACTGAAGTCTTTCACGCCGCCGGTAAAAACTAGCAAGTCCATGAAAACTACGAACATGACCTACACTTGTGGGACTTGGCCACTCTTGGATTGCATGTACCTTCTCTTCATCAACCTGTATACCTTGTGCACTAACAACAAATCCAAGAAACACAAGCTTATCTGTGTAAAAAGTACACTTCTTCAAATTAGCAAACAACTTTTCTTTCCTAAGCACATCTAAAACAGATTTTAAATGTACTTCATGGTCTGCCACATTTTTGCTATATATGAGTATATCATCAAAGTAGACAACAACAAACCGGCCTATAAATGCTCGCAAAACATGGTTCATAAGTCTCATATAGGTGCACGGAGCATTAGTCAAGCCAAAAGGCATAACTAACCATTCATACAAACCATATTTTGTTTTAAAGGCAGTTTTCCATTCATCTCCTTCCTTTATTCAAATCTGATGATAACCACTCTTTAAATCAATTTTAGAAAATACACAAGAACCATGCAGCTCATCTAACATGTCATCTAAGCGAGGAATAGGATGACGATACTTTACTGTGATGTTGTTGATAGCCCGGCAATCAACGCACATTCTCCACGTCCCATCCTTCTTTGGTACAAGTACAACTGGAACGGCGCATGGGCTCATGCTCTCCCTCACGTGCCCCTTTTCCAACAACTCACTTACCTGCCGTTGAAGCTCCTTTGTCTTCTCGGGATGCTCCTATAGGCTGGTCGGTTTGGAATTGTCGCATCGGGAACAAAATCAATTTGGAGCTCAATCCCTTGGGTTGGAGGTAACCCGTGTGGTGTTTCCTCGGGAAAGACATCCTCATAATCCTGCAAAAGAGAAACAACAGAACTAGGCAAAGCAAGGTCAAGTTTGTTAGTATTTAAAAATGCCTCTTTGTACAAAAGTACAATCATTGGCTGTTTTGAAAACATTGCTCGCTTAACTTCACTCATTGTTGCATAGAAATTCTTTTGTTTTCTCTCTAATTTTCTCTCAAGGCCCAAATTTTGATTTTCTTTTTCTCTCTCATTTTTCTCGGCCTCTCTTTGATTTTCACTCTTTTTCTTTTGCTCACTCTCTTTCTTTTGTTCACTCACTTTTTGCAATCTCACTTGATCCTCATATACTTGCTGCGGAGTCAACGGTACAAGAGTGATTGATCGTTGATTGAGCATAAAAGAGTATTGTTTGTAAAGCCATCATGCTTTACTTGCCTATCAAACTGCCATGGACGCCCTAGCAATAAATGTCCCGCTTGCATTGGCACAACATCACACAACACTTGATCTTCATATTTACCTATTCGAAATGCAACTAACACCTGCTTGTTCACCCTCATTTCCCCACTATCATTCAGCCATTGCAACTTGTATGGCCTAGGGTGCTTCAACACGGGTAGTCCCAATTTTTCAACCATGATTGTGCTGGCCACATTAGTACAACTACCACCATCAATAATCACACTACATACTTTGTCCTTGACGTAGCACCTAGTGTGAAAGATGTTCTCCCGCTGCACTTCATCCTCTTCTTTTGCTTGTAGGCTCAATGCTCTCCTCGCCACTAATGTCAATGCATCAGGGGCAGAATATTCCTCCCCGGAAATGTCCTCCAATGGTGGCATGTCGTCGGTGTTGGAATCTTCATTGTCGATCACAATTTCCCCATTGTCTTGCAATAGCATGACCTGCTTGTTTGGACATTGACTTGCTATGTGTCCCCTACCTTGACATTTAAAACATTTAATATCACGATTCCTAGAGGTAGCAGTATCGGTTTTACCTTGAGGAACGTGGCTGGTGTTTGCAGACTTGGGCTCAGATTTGGATGTTTGGGACTTGTCCATCTGCTTGGTATAACTCGGTTTCCAAGATGTAGCACTCGTATTATGGGCTGCACGTGATCCACCCCCCCTCTTGAGTTGTTGTTCCACTTTGATGGCCATGTGCACCATATCTTCCAACTCCACATAATGCTGCATCTCTACCCTATCTTGGATTTCCCGGTTTAATCCAAGTAAAAACCTAGCCATTGTAGCCTCTCGATCCTCCTCAACATCAGCCCGGATCATAGCAATCTCCATCTCCTTGTAGTAATCTTCCACACTTCGGCTGCCCTGTCTAAGTCCTTGTAGCTTTTGTGCAACTCCCTATAGTAATAACTTGGAACAAACCATTTTCTCATCACTATTTTCATTGCCTCCCATGTCTCCATTGGTCGTTCTCTATTCCGCCTCCTGTTTATAACAAGCTGACCCCACCATGTAATAGCATAGTCAGAAAATTCAATCACAGCTAATTTTACCTTCTTTGCTTCGGAATAGTTGTGGAATTCAAATACGAACTCCATCTTCTTCTCCCACTCAAGGTATGCTTCAGGATCGGATTTATCTTGAAAAGACGGAATCTTCAGCTTAATACCTCCCAAGTTGTTATCTTCCCAATTCCTAGCTTCTATAAACCGCCCTCCACGCCTCCTATTGCTAACAACAGAATCCCGATCATCTTCATCCTCAAAACCAGCCCCATAAGGATCTTCATCTTCAACCCTTACTTCCCTTGGTTGAACTCTTTCCCTTCTACGCACAATAGGGATGTTGTGTGGCTGCTTCTCACGTGTGCTCTCCATTTGGTCTATCCGTTCATGCACTTGCTCCAGTTCCAACTTCATCACACGCCTCATCTCACTCATCATGGCCTCCATAAACATCTTCGGATCAGCCAAATTCATTGCACCTTCAGCATTGCTTTTAGAACTATTATGAGACATGTTTGCTGCAGAACAATGTTAGAAAAAAAAAAAAAAAAAAAAAGACCTCACAATACTCTCCCTTACGTGTTTACACTCAAGAATGTAAATCACTCTACACTCGTGTTTCACTCAAAACGTGGCTTTTAACCCTCCAATGTTCTCACCACTCTTGCCTTTTTCCACTCAGTAATTCCCTTCCAGTTCTTTTGAAACCAAACAAACAGTACTCAAAATTTTCAGCAACAATTCAACAAGAACTCATCAAGGAATTTCAAATTTTTAGGACAAGAATACAAAGAACGCAGCTGATTAGACTTTCAGAAGCACAATATAGCAAACTTTTCATGAAAAGGAAAAAAGAATATTTGGTTTTGGAATAAAGTGATTTTGGCCTTAGTGGAACCAAAATGAAAGAACCAAGCAATCTTTTCTATTCTTCTTCTTCTTTGGACGTTTTCCCCTCTTTCCTCTTTTTTTTTTTTTTTTGGCTTGATGTCTGTTTTTTTTTTCTTCTTCTTTCCTTTCTTCTTCTTCTTCTTTTTTTTTTTTTTTACTTGAGCTAGATCCATGAACAGTAACAATGAATAGTTATGGAGACAAGATGGGATGAAAACAAG
>CM065382.1:38677500-38680000 GCA_033060915.1 Euryodendron excelsum
GCCATTAGGTTCATTGGACGTGGAGGCACTGCTAGTTTGTAAATTCTGTTTGGAAGGTAAGATGACCAAGTGACCTTTTGCGGCCAAAGGCAATAGGTCAAAAGAGGCATTAGAATTGGTTCACTCTAATTTGTGTGGCCCTATGAATATCCAGGCTAGAGGTGGCCTTGAGTATTTTGTTACTTTCATTGATGATTACAATAGGTATGGGTATATTTATTTGATGCATTGTAAGTCTGAATGCTTTCGGAAATTCAGAGTGTTTAAGGTAGAAACAGAGAAGCTTCATGGTAAATGAATCAAGATACTACGATCTAATCGTGATGGCGAGCACCTCTTGGAAGAATTTGTAAATTACTTATTTAAGGAGGACATTGAGACCTAATTGTTTGCACTAGGTATGGCATAACAACATGGTGTAGCAGAAAGAAGGAACATAACTCTTATGGATATGGTTAGATCTATGATGAGTTATTCGGATTTGCCTAATTAGCTTTGGGGCCATGGGATGCAATCCATGTCAACATAACTCCAAGGGATCAAGTCCAAGTCCCAATTGGGCCGGTGACAAGAGCACGGGCCAAGAAGTTTAAAGAGGTACTCTATGGATTGATTCAGGAGGCATGGGCTCAAGCAAATCAAGCATATTCGAGGAGGACCATTGAGCATGATCCAAGTGAGCAGCACGAAATCATCAATATGATTCATGTTCTAGAAGAATCTGGCCAAGAATCAATATGATTCAAGTTCTAGAAGAATCTGGCCAAGAATAAAGACATTCCTTTTTAGATTTATATGCAATACTTGCCTGCCAATTAATTTCCTTTTTATTTGCTTATATGGGTGTATATGGCTGGATACATCCATTCCCCAAATTTCCTATTCTAGTTTAGGCATGTGATCGGTCACTTAAAAGGGTTGAGTATCTTTTCATTTAGGCAAGTATCTTTTAGGCAACTAAGAGATATTTTGTACCAGATTTTTAGCCCTAATTAGGATACCATTTAGGGAGTTTCCTTGTAATGGCTAGCCCTTTAAATAGGCGTATATGCAATGAATAAAATTCAGATCATTATTCAGCAAATTGTGAGAGTATTCTCTACGGTTCTTTGAAGAACTATTCGAACTTATCAGATTTCCTATGGCGTTCACCAACGACTTATCAAACGGAGCTTCACCACCGTTTGTGGCGTCTTCCTTATACCAAGGTTCTTGTTTCGCATCAAGCAACGGGTTGAGGTCATATATACCGAGGTTCTTGTTTGTCGTAAACAATGGGTTGAGGTCTTCATTCAGAACCTGATCATAGAACTTTCTTGGGTTCCTCATTGTATTAGGTCTCACTCTTTTGGGTGGGATTCGTATCATTTGGTATCAGAGCTAGGTTTCTAAATTTAGGTTCAACATTCTTCCATTTTGGTTCCACTAAGGCCAAAATCACTTTATTCCAAAACCAAATATTCTTTTTTCCTTTTCGTGAAAAGTTTGCTATATTGTGCTTCTGAAAGTCTAATCAGGTGCATTCTTTGTATTCTTCTTCTAAAAATCTGAAATTCCTTTTTTTTTTTGCTAAGTAAGAAAGAATATCAATAGACAAAAAAGATCGAAAGATCAAACACAAATACAAGGGGCATACCCCAGGCCAAAGGATAATGATAATCAAGAAAGATAACCATCCAAACAAACTAAAGAACCCAACTAGCACTAGCTAAGCAAAGTACACAAAGAAGCTAACTTAGCTCAACAACTATAAGAACTAAACAAATAGCAAAGAATGGTTGCTCTTAGTTCTTGAAAATATCATTGGGAATCCGCCATATTTGCTGGAGGTCCCTATTTGGTGTCGTTCCATGAAAGCCTCTCAAGCTAGCCATCCTGCTACGAACTTGAAAGACTATATCATTGAACACTGCCTTCATGTCCCTACTCTTGTTAGCTATTAATCTCTCATTCCTTTCTCTACAAAGGAAATAAATAGTGGTGGAGAGCATCAACTTGCAAAGAATATTCTTCAAAGCCTTTCCCTTCAAGGTACAAGCCCAAGATACAATCCCTTGCCACTCATTACTCAAGCATTGGGCCTTACATTTTGCTAGCAGCTGCACCCATAATCTGTTAGTGATTGAACACTGGAAGAAGAGATGGTTGTGGTCTTCAATTTTATCTCTACAAAAGACACAACACATGTCATTTAACATACCACAGGCAGCAAGTTTGTCTTGGGTGGCTAATCTTTCTCGAATAGCAAGCCAAAGGATGAAGCTATATCTAGGAATAGCCTTCTTAAACCAAGCAACTTCAGCCCACTCCACTTGAGGACTATGACTTCTAATACTTTGCCAAGCTGATCTAACTGAAAATTGGTGATTTTTTTCTGGAATCCACATGGCTTGATCAGTACAAAAACTATTAGGAAGTGGAATACATGACATACACCTCTTGAGCTCCATCAACTCTATGGAATTTGCCACAGGCCAATGCCACTGGTTGTCTCTAATAA
>CM065382.1:38690000-38752500 GCA_033060915.1 Euryodendron excelsum
AAGTGTAGGTCATGTTCGTAGTTTTCATGGACTTGCTAGTTTTTACCGGCTGTTCGTGAAAGACTTCAGTAGCATAGCCGCACCACTCACTGAAGTGATCAAGAAGAACGTTGGATTTAGTTGGGGAGAAGAACAAGAGAAGGCGTTTCAATTAATCAAAGAGAAGCTGACCAACGCACCCTTATTGTCTCTACCTAACTTTTTGAAAACATTTAAAATTGAATGTGATGCTTCAAGTATTGGCATAGGCGTGGTTCTTATGCAAGAGGGACGACCAATTGCTTACTTCAGTGAGAAACTAAACGGGGCAGCCTTAAACTACCCAACTTACGATAAAGAGTTGTATGCATTGGTTCGAGCTTTAGAGACATGGCAGCACTACCTATGGCCTAAGGAATTCGTGATTCACACCGACCATGAGTCCTTGAAGCATTTGAAGGGCCAACATAGGCTAAACAAAAGGCATGCACGATGGGTGGAGTTCATTGAAACGTTCCCATATGTCATCCGGTATAAGCAAGG
Organism: Euryodendron excelsum; assembly: GCA_033060915.1. Taxonomy (NCBI): domain Eukaryota; kingdom Viridiplantae; phylum Streptophyta; class Magnoliopsida; order Ericales; family Pentaphylacaceae; genus Euryodendron; species Euryodendron excelsum. Next base: position 38,690,523 of record CM065382.1, read on the forward strand.
TAAGGAGAATGTGGTCGTCGATGCCCTTTCTCGCATGTATGCATTACTTGCTACACTTGATGCAAAATTGCTTGGTTTTGAGCACATTAAAGGTTTATATGCTGATGACCATGAATTTGGTGAGGAATACCGAGCTTGTGAGAAAATTGCTTATGGTAAGTTCTTTAGGTTTGATGGATTCCTATTTCGAGAGAATAAGTTATGTGTGCCGAATTGTTCCTTGAGGGAGTTGTTAGTGCAGGAATCTCATGGAGGGGGATTAATGGGACATTTTGGAGTTGCAAAGACCTTAGCTGTTTTGCAGGAACACTTCTATCGGCCTCACATGAAACGAGATGTTGAAAGAATTTGTGGTAAATGTGTCACGTACAAGCAAGCTAAATCCAAAGTGCAGCCCAACGGTTTGTATACTCCTTTACCTATTCCTAGTGAGCCTTGGATTGATATTTCAATGGACTTTGTGTTAGGATTGCCTAGTACTCAACGTAGGAAAGATCTAGTTTTTGTGGTTGTGGATCGATTTTCTAAGATGGCACACTTTATTCCATGTCACAAAACGGATGATGCCTCACATGTTGCTAATTTGTTCTTTAGAGAGATTGTGAGATTACATGGCATGCCTAGAACAATTGTTTCAAATAGAGATGCCAAGTTCTTGAGCTATTTTTGGAAGACTTTGTGGTGTAAGCTAGGCACTAAGCTATTGTTTTCTACTACTTGTCATCCACAAACTGAAGTAGTAAATAGGACTTTGTCTACTTTATTGAGGGCAATTATTAAAAAGAACATCAAAACATGGGAAGAATGTTTACCACATGTTGAGTTTTCTTATAACAGATCTGTCCACTCTGCTACTAAATTTTCACCATTTGAAATTGTGTATGGATTTAATCCTTTAACCCCATTGGATTTATCTCCCTTACCTTTGATTGAGCATGTTAATTTAGATGGCAAAAAGAAGGCTGACTTTGTCAAGCAGATTCATGAGAAAGCAAGACTCAACATTGAGCGAAGAACGGAACAATATGCACAACAAGCCAACAAAGGGCGTCACAAGCTACTTTTTGAACCAGGAGATGGGGTTTGGCTGCATATGAGAAAAGAAAGATTTCCTGCGCAAAGACATTCCAAATTGCTTCCAAGAGGAGATGGTCCTTTCCAAGTCCTAGAGTGCATCAATGACAACGCCTACAAGCTAGATTTACCCGGTAAGTACAATGTAAGTGCTACTTTTAATGTTACTGATTTGAGCCCTTTTGATGTAGGAGATGATTTGAGGACAAATCTTTTTCAAGAGGAGGGGAATGATGCAATCCATGTCAACATAACTCCAAGGGATCAAGTCCAAGTCCCAATTGGGCTGGTGATACGAGTACGGGCCAAGAAGTTTAAAGAGGTACTCAATGGATTGATTCAAGAGGCATGGGCTCAAGCAAATCAAGTATATTCGTGGAGGACCATTGAGCATGATCCAAGTGAGCAGCATGGAATCATCAATATGATTCATGTTCTGGAAGAATCTAGCCAAGAATCAATATGATTCAAGTTCTAGAACAATCTGGTTAAGAATAAAGACATTCCTTTTTAGATTTATATATAAGGCTTGCCTACCAATTAATTTCCTTTTTATTTGCTTATATGGGTGTATATGGCTGGATACATCCATTCCCCAAATTTTCTTTTTTAGTTTAGGCATGTGATCGGCCACTTAAAAGGGTTGAGTATCTTTTCATTTAGGCAAGTATCTTTTAGGCAACTAAGAGATATTTTGCACCAGATTTTTAGCCCTAATTAGGATACCATTTAGGGAGTTTCCTTGTAATGGCTAGCCCTTTAAATAGGCGTATATGCAATGAATAAAATTCAAATCATTATTCAGCAAATTGTGAGAGTATTCTCTACGGTTCTTTGAAGAACTATTCGAACTTATCGGATTTCCCGTGGCGTTCACCAACGACTTATCAAACGAAGCTCCACCACCGTTTGTGACGTCTTCCTTATACTAAGGTTCTTGTTTCGCATCAAGCAACGGGTTGAGGTCATATATATCGAGGTTCTTGTTTGTCGTAAACAACGGGTTGAGGTCTTCATTCAGAACCTAATCATAGAACATTCTTGGGTTCCTCATTGTATCGAGTCTCATTCTTTTTAGTGGGATTTGTATCACCATGCACTTGAAACAACAACATAAATTCTAAACTTAATACCATCTAAGTCAGTACCTACTACTCCCACAGAATAGTGGAATGAGCGCAAGCCTAGTCTATAGCATGTTTGAATATGGGGTAGTCCAGCGCACGTGCTGAAAAGGAAAGTAGATAAGTGGGAACCAAGAACAGATGTCTGTTTTTTTGTTGAATACCCTAGAAAAACGAAAGGTGGTTTATTTTATTATCCTAAGGATCAAAAGGTCATTGTTAGCACCAATAATCGATTCTTAGAAGAGGACTATGCAATAAACCACAAACCCAGAAGTAAGATTGTTTTAGAAGAACAGAGAGGAGATAGACTAGTACATACTTCTTCGATACCTACAATACAAGAAGCACCGTAAGACCAAGTCATTGACATCCCATTGCCTCGTCATAGTGGGAGGAATATTGTGACTAAACCTGATACTGAACCACATCGTGCAGATACCATCAACACATTGGTTTCATAACTGGGGCATGATAATGGTGAACAAGGATTAGAATCAGTAGAGCAATTCACTCATAATACACAAACACAGATCATGCCTTGTTGTAGTGGGAGGGTTGTATATTAACTTGATCGATATATGTTCTTGGTAGAGTCTTATGACAGGATCCCTGATGAACTGGATGGCAAACACATGAATGACAATGAAGCATTTCAAAATAAAAACACAGAACTTTGGACAAAGGTTAGGCTTGTTGCGAAAGGGTTCACTCAGAAAAAGGGGATCGACTACGAGGAAACCTTTTTGCCGATAGCCATGCTAAAGTCTATCCAGATTCTCTTATCCATTACAACTCATTTCGATTACTAAATTTGCCAAATAGACAACTTTCCTTAACGGAGGTCTTGATGAGTGCATCTATATGATGTAACCAGATGGTTTTATAGCAAAAGGCCAAGAGCACATGGTGTGCAAGCTTAAGAAGTCTATTTATGGACTTTAGCAAGCGTTTAGGTCTTGGAACACTCATTTTGATCAGTCCATTAAGTCTTATGGTTTTCATCAATGCATTAACGAGTTGTGTATACAAAAAACATAGTGGAAACGTGGTGGTGTTCTTGGTACTATACATGGATGATATCTTGCTCATCGGAAATGATGTGTGGCTATATCTTCAGTTAAGGTATGGTTATCCAGACACTTCGATATAAAGGACTTGAGTGAAGCCGGTCACATTCTTGGAATCATGCTTTTGCGGTATCACAAACAAAGGATGTTAGGCTTATCTCAAGTTATTTATATCGATTCGATTCTTATCCGTTTTAGCATGCAAGATTCCAAGAAAGGGTTCCTTCCTTTCAAACATGGAATCTCTCTATCCAATGATTAGTGTCCTAAAACACCAATTAAGGTAGAGAACATAAAGGCAGTTCCTTATGCATCAATGGTGGAAAGCCCATGTATGCTATGCTTTGCACTAGACCTAACATCTGCTTTGTCGTAGGCATAATCCGCAGATATCAGTCGAACCTTGGGTGATAACACTGGATTGCGGTAAAGAATATAATCAAGTACTTGAAAAGGACTAGAAATTATATGTTAGTTTACCAGGCTAATGGTCTAGTACCCTTTGGGTACACAAACTCAGATTTTTCAGTCAGATAAATATTTCAGAAAATCAACCTCGGAAAATATGTTTACCCTAGGAGGTGAAGCCCTAAGTTGGACGAATATCAAACAATCATGTATTGCTGATTCCACCATAGAGGCTGAGTATATGGCAACCTCTAAGGCAGCCAAGGAGGTTGTTTGGCTTATGAACTTTGTTAGATCTAGGAGAGGTACCTTCAATATAATCGCCTATTACACTTTATTATAATAATAGCAGGGTGGTTGCTAACTTGAAAGAATCTACAACCCACAAGAGGGTAAAACACATCAAGCGTAAGTATTACCTAATTCGGGACATTGTGCACAGAGGCGATGTGGTGATTACTAAGATTGCATCAGCAGACAACTTGGTAGACCCTTTTACGAAGAGCTTACTAACCAAGATTGTTGATAGTCATTTAGAGGGGATGGGACTTACATACAATATGGCTTTGAGTCAAAGTGGGAGATTGTTAGGAATTTATACTAAAAGACATGCTTTGTGTAATGTTTTCAATATTTATTAATAAATTAGTTATTCTATTTTAATGAGAATCTATATGAGCAATGTTTGCCTTACATTATTTATTGATTATGCCTGTGTGTTTCTTATTCTATATAGTAGATGATCTAGTGTGTAGAGTACAACTTATACATAGAAGATCAGATCATCGGTTCTTATGGAATATAAGCTTATCGTTCAGTCTTAGATGGAACTAGACACATCATTAGTAGGACTATAGCACAATGTTTTAATAGTTCTGTCTTGACTATGGGGAACGGTATAATTCCAACTCTTTGCACTAGTACACTTTGTGTGTATTAAACAAGACCGTGTTAAGGTAATTATTTTTATACTGACTACATAAAAAAATTAATGTCTCATGATTATTATGAGTACTTATGCTCTTAATCCTAATATAATAAATAGGCACGTGCATGTAGTGTTCATTGTTTTGATTCACAGAAAATTGAGATTCTTTGTGGGTCAATAAACTCAATGAGTTAGGCAATAGCATTACATGTATGGTGAATATTAATTATTGATGGAATCCACGTCCTAGTGTCGGGATTGACGATACCCCATTGAGGAAGCTTATAAGTTTTGAATATGTCAAACTGACATATCAAATAAGTTTAGTGGAAGGTCTCAAGAAATTAAATAAGTCTATTAAATTTAATTGTCAGTAATTTAATTTAATAGATGAGTATCTATGACCTTAACATGAGGAGATAAATAAGTATTTAGTAATATGGAGCCCGAAATATAATTCCTAGTATGACAGGATGTGCAATTATAATTCTTTAGTGGTATGAAGTATAATTTACATAAATAGGGATTAATTCTGGTTTGATTAGGAATTCTTATGTGTAGGAAACCCTAGTCATAGTAATCATGTGGTCCTTATTGTAACCTTTATATATACTCACTCTATACGTAGTTAGGGTTATAACTGATAATCTTAGATATACGTTCTTGTGAGAGATAGAAACTCTAACAGCTGCGAGTCCACTCTCTCTAGCGTAGGGCATGCTCGAGGGATACAGCAAAAGTTCGAAGGTTAAGTTCGAGCAATTGAATCTTTCTTCTTGATGTTGCTTGCTGTTCGAGATCAAAGAAGTGAGATATCGAAATTCATACCTACTACTATTTAGGATCAAACCAAATAGATCTCAAAGATATGATTCTAATCATGTAAATTAGTTTCTGCTAATCAGATTAGAATTTTTGATATTATGCATATACACCATAGTAGGGTCGTGAAAAATTCTGCAGTCCCAAATATAACCTAGTAGAGAAGGAGCACTGGAAAAAAAGTGAGAATGATTCTCCATTGTCACGACAAAACACACAGCTCATGCGCTAAATAGAGGAACGCTGGACAAGCTTATCCTAGGTAGCAAGCCATAAAGTAAAGTTGTGCCTAGGAATATTCACCAAACCAAACTAGCTGCCACCAATCTACTTTGTCGTGCTAATTCCTTAGAATTTTGCAAGCAAATCTCACTAAAAATTGGCCATTATTACTAGGAAGCCAAATAGCAATATCCAGCCTATCACAATTAGGGCTTGCATAATTAGAAGACTCACGTTTAAGCTGTAACAAATCAGTAGAATTAGCAACAAGCCTATTTCGATTGTTATTATACACTATGCTACTAACTGAAGCCTTCCTTGCCAAACCCGAATCATAGATCACTCTTATCTCCCATTTTGAAAACGACTGCCCCACCTAGAAGCCATTGATCAGACTATAGTGAAGTAAAGGGCCCATCTCCAACTTAATACTTAATATGAGGCCTGATGTAATCCCTTAGCTTGAGAATTTGCACCATTTCTGTGCACTATCCCAAGGAACCTTAGCAATCTAAAACTGATCCTTAGAAAGAAGGTTTACTCTCCCCCAATGAACCATATAGAAACAGCAGTAGGTTGACAAAGCATCCAGATGCATCTAGCCATTGCAGCTCTGCTCTAGTCATTGACTTTCTTGATCCCCATGCCACCCCCCTCTTTAGGTCTAATAATGTCTTCCCAAGCAACCTCAGCAACTGAGGTCTTTATTTCTACTCCTTTCCAGAGGAAAGCTTAAAGGCACTGCTCAATCTTTTGTACCTTAGCAGGAAGGACAAAATGAAACCTGGCATGCCACTTTTAGGCTTTAAACTTTGCATTTTGAGGTTTTATGATGCTACAAGCCCCAAACGGTGTCTTTAAACCACCAAACCTGGCATGTATAACAGTTTAAGCACGAGCGACATAGGGTAAGCAATCACACTAGAGCCATACTCCTAGTCTGGGATTGTAGCATTTTTTTTACTGTAGGGACACTTTTAGGCCTTGAACGTGGCATTTTGAGATTTTATGAGGCTACAAGCCCCAAATGGCATTGTTAAGCCACCAAATTTGGAACGTAACACAGTTTAAGCACGAGTGACGTGAGGGAATCCATCATTTTGAAAAGGCATTTATACCAGCTTTGAAGGGCCCTTGATAGTTTGACTCCATGTTGGTCTACACAATTAGGTCTAGGCTCAGAGCTCCTTTTACGTGTTGGGAAATATATGCGCTTAAAAAATACACCCAACCACACCCCCCCCCCAAAAAAAAGGCATCAACCTCGCTCTTGAAATCCTTTTTTTAATGTTTATCAAATACATCATCATCGTAATTGTATGAATGCCATATGTCAATTGTGTGCAATTGAGAATGATTTTACTTCATATACTTATGTTGTGTGCTGGTGTGCATGTATAGTGAATGCATAAATGCTGGCAGTATAACTGCTATGCTGCTTATGAATGCAATATCAATGCAATGCTGTTAATTAAAAAAAGGGCTTATGCCCGACTATAAAAGACTTGTTTTTGAAAAGGTCATTTTGACTGCTTTTGCAATATTTGTCACTCTATTTGGGGAGGTTTTGAAATGTTATTCCAATTAAAGCATAAAATGTTGATTCTTATGATGAGTTTTGACCAAGTTTAAAAAGAGAATTGAGACTGCCTACATATTCTAAATGTCTAGGAAACAGGCCAAACATAGTTTGGGCTTGTCATTGAATGATGTCCCCCTTCTTAAGGGAAAAGGTGAAATATGATGACCCTAGTTCTATGGACAAAACTCCGGCTTAAATGACTCATTCCCCACTTGTTTAGGGAAAGATGACCGAGCCTAGGAAGAGAACTCAAACTGCCTACATATCCTGGCTCGGCAAGAATTAGGTCAACCGTAGTTCAAACTAATTAGTGGCCTGGGTTTTGTTTACTGAACTTTGGCTTAAAGGGTATGACTCTCCGCATGTTGGGAGAAAAGTGACTAAGCCTTGGAAGGTACTAAGACTGCTTACGTATCCCGACTTGAGAGGAATCAGTTCAAATGTTTAAGATTTTGAAATGGAAAGAGGTTGATGCCACTGAGCTTTCCAACTTTGATAGAAGGGTTATAAGAAAATTATGGTTGATACATGACTTTGATGAATGATATGAGAATAGATTTTGAAAATGGATCTCTCTCAATTTTATTCAATTTTGGCCTATTTGTACTACTTTGAAAAGGCTAACTTACTCCATAGAGAAATTTGGTGTTTCTAATACGGAGGTTCCAACTAGTGGCAACCGAAAATTTTCATGAAAAAAGCATTTTTGTCATGTTAGAAATTTTAGCATTTCTAGTACAGAAGATCCATGTAACGATAACCATAGAGCATACGTGCTATGCCTTTAACATTAGTTTGTGCTTTTGTTGAGAAAATGTTGTTTTTCTAAGAAAGGGTTTTTTTCGTTATTTTGGTGAGTCACGTATTTTTGACACGGAAGATCCCTGTAACAGCAACCATAGAGCAGATGTACAATGGCTCTTGACGATGGTCTAGACATTTGTTTTGAAAAAAAAAACTATTTTTTAGGTTTTCAGTAGGGAATTGTGATGGTTTATAACCAACCAAAAATGTAGTTTTGGGTTTTGAAAATGGGCATTACGAATGCTTTGGTGAGTTTGAAAACCGGCATCATAATAGCTTATGACGAGTCAAGACGTAGCTATGGATGGACATCCTAATGCAATATGTTGGCTAAAGGTTTAAGTGGGCCACCGAAAACTGAGATGGAGCAGAAGTAGAAATGCATGCTATACCCGGCTTGAAGTAGATTTGTGTAGTTGGAGTGATTTCAGTAGAGTTCTGGCTTAGTTCAAACATGTTGATTACCGAAAATCGACTAAGGGTTCGGCTATGCTATAGGGATTGTAGGTGCTGGAATTCTCCCCTGGTAAAAAGCTTAGATACAGACTAAGCCATGCCAAACACCGTAGCATTGCAATGGCTTCAGTCGGAACCTAAATTGTCTGGTTTGAATTACACCTCTTTGCTAGAGGAAAACCAGTAGCACTTCGGCCTAACCAGAGACCGTTTCCCCCTTTCCTGCCAAGTAAAGTTCTAGCTAGTCAAAAGCCCTACCTAACCCAAAAATCAAACAGACCTCGGGCTAGTCAGAGGAATTTTTAAATCATCAGGCACAAAAAACATCACTATTCTGACTAAGCAAAAGTGCTTTCGGAACCCATTGATTGGTAGAGATTCGGCTAGGATCGGGTGATTTTAGACTAGTTAATTAGACAGGGGGCTTGGCTAGGGCTGACCGAGCTAGATTTGGTGGCGTGGGGGTGAGAAGACTCAATTCTCTACACACACAGAGAGAGAGAGAGCTTAGATAGAAAAAGAGAAGAGTTAATTTAAAGAAAAATCTGGGCAATTTTTGCTGTTCCTAACATTACAGTGTTGTGATGCTTTGATTTCTTTTTCTAGACATATCAATACCTAAATTTTGAAGGGTGGAGATGTGGCTCCACCCAAATTTTGCCACGTGTCCCAAGAATGATGTCACCCCAGTGACATCATCGTGACACATTGTGGTTGGGCATAACAATGCTCATACCTTCTAAGGTGGTCATCACGACATTGGAGTGTCGTGATGTGTAACAATATATATCATAGCATTATAGGCCGTGATGGCCAATTTTGGTCTTCAAGTTAGTACTTGCTGTGAGGCCTAGCTCCTTTTTCTTTGACTTGCTTTGGTGCTCTTTGGTTTGGGGTTCTTTCTCCCGATTAATGGCACAGACTTTGGAACGCGATATTGGGGCCTTCGGTTTAGGTCATCGAAGCTAGCTAGGGCTTCATAGTCCCAGGACTAAGTGAAGATGGGATAACAGTCGAAATGACTTAATTATCCCTAGTCAACACATATTATATATTTTATATGTTATATTACGTAATAATACAAATATGATAATATGGTATAATAAAATACTATAAAATGTTTTATAATATTAGATACTTAACTTGTTACTGTATATTATATCCCATTATACTACAGTAAAATATGGTAATATTACATTATAATATTAGTATATATACATTATATTACTTTATGATAAACAAAAATATTATTAAGTCATATAATATCAAAAATATTATATAATATTATCCAAACAATATATTACTATGTATTATTACATTACATGCAATACTATATATATTATCATATAATATTCTAATAGACTTAATATTTATAAAATATTATATTATATATTATACATTAAATATTTTTTTTGTAAGTATCCCATTTTTGCCCGCTCGGCAATCTCCGGTCCACGTTGGCCTTCTAGTAAAACATCACAATACTATCAAGCCCAAACCAGCTTTCAAAACTCTAGTCCAGTCAATTGGTCACTTCCCAAGCCCGTAGGATCCAATTGAAGACAAATGACCAAAATGCCCCTAATGACTCCAAGCAGCTTCCCAGGATCGGTGGATCTCCATAACTAACGCCAAATACCGTCGGAGTGAACAAAAACACTTACAAACTATCACACCGTTGAAATGGTTGAAGCACTCACAAATTATCACATTGTCAAAGTGACGAAAAAACTCACAAACTTTCCAAGGTAGTTTTCAGAGACCGGGCAGCCTCCGAAACTAATCACCGCCATTGGAGTGACGAAAACACTCACAAACTTTAAACGGTTCACTTTTGGCACCTGCTAGCCTGCCAATATAGAATGTCTATTATGCCCCTTGGCATTAGGTGGCTTCCCGAGATTAAGAAATCTCTTAAACCAACACCAAGCCGTCGAAGTGATGGAAACACTCATAAATCTTTAAATCGTTGGAATGACGAGAACACTCACCAGGTTGACATGGGTTTTGCCATTAAACCACCTAGTGTCACGGGACCGAATGGCCCTCTTGGTCGTGGCACGTTTATTGGGAAAAAAGAGAGCTCTAAAAACTAACTCGTCACGACCATCGGAGTGACGGAAACACTCGTAAACCTAAGTCAACACCAATGCCTACTTGCTCGTCGTGGTGAAAAATGACTAACTCGGCAAGTCCTCGAGGAAATACTAAGTACTCGAGATGGTAAGTCCACCTATTCGACTGTCTCTTGATAGTTTGTCACATTCAAGATACCATCCCAGTTGACTCTGGACCAATTCTAGTGAGCACTCTGACACGTCTTTTGAGAAAGCACTAATTCCTAGAGACGGTAAGTCCACCTTCTAGAACTGTTCCTAGAAAGTCTGACATGTTCGAGGTGCCACTCAAATCTAGCCTGGTCACATTTCGGCAAGTTCCAGTCAAAATGACCATTTGCCTCTTGTGGCCTAGGCACTTCCTAAACCATAACGGCTCTAGGTACAAATCCGGCATTTATCAGGATACTCTGAACGAGATCTTCGTCCATTTCAAGGCGAGTCCCTTGATTCCAAACACTTCTAAGTCAACAAAAGCTTCCCAGAGCATCTCGCAGACGCTCCGCTAGGGTTGTCTTTCTCTCCGATTTCTTGATTAAAACGCACTGTCAAACGACTTAAGAAATACGTAAATTAGAGAATTTCTTAAAGCTTGTTCGCAAGACCTCCCATCTGTACGGTGTGATTAAGGAGGACACTTCCCGAAGGCCACGATTATGTGGTGCAAAAATTATCATTTTTAGAAACCCTCAGAGCGTCTCACAAATGCTCTGAAAGTTTATTTTCAGGCACGCTCCCCGATGATATATCTCCATCATCCAAGATCCTTTGAAGGTCCCTGAGGGCTCCTAGTTCATGAGAAACAGACAGTGGAGGAATGTTGTGAACGTGATCGATTTTTTTGAATATTTCATAAATTGCATGGATTTTGAGGCAAAGTCAGCATAAAAAGTTTTCGGCAGCGAAGTGTGTGCTACATTACATGCCCCAAAAAAACAATCAGATCAGATAAAACTTACTTTGCAGCCCAACTTAGGGTAGTATAACGAGTGCCACGTGGCACTCCGTTAGTGGCACAGTACTGGCACATATGCATGGGCCAAGGCAAAATTTGCCTAAGCTCATGTAATACATGTGCCAGACCCGAGCAGCTTTGCCTATAAATAGTAAGCCACCTCCTGCGTATTCTAGAGTCAAAAACAGTGGCAAAGCCCAGCTAAAATTGCCCCATAACTTTGAAAAACCCTATACACTTTACCCTCCAAGCATCCAAGCTAGATTTAACCCCTCTCTAGCATATACAGTCCACCTTCCAAGCCTTCAAAGCAAGATTCAAGCCATTTCTAGCCCCTTCAAGCCACTACAAGGCCATTCAAGTCCAATACAAAGCCTCTCAAAGGCCATTCAAGTTCAAGACAAAGCCTTTCTAAGGCTATTCAAGTTCAAGTCAAGTCATCCATAGAAGTTTGAAGGTGTTTCGAAAACAAGGTAGTATTCTTTTTTACATTTTGTCATCCCCACCCTACTTTTCTCCCTCCTAGCCTACTTAGGCTATTCTTTATTTTACTCCCCATCTTCTACCCCCCTTTCTTGCTTACTTCAACATGAGTACCTTAGGTCCATGCCTAGGGGAAGCTTTAGGAAAGCCACCGAGTGGGGGCTCCCCCTTTAGCCTACCTTATCATGGTATGGGCCATAGGCCCCCTGCAATGTGGTGTGGCCTTTTAGCCTTGTATGATTTCATAACCCCCTTGCATATGGATTATGCTCATGTATTGCATGCTTGGCACCTTTTTTTTTTTTTTTTGCTAAGTAAGAAAGAATATATAGACAAAAAAGATCAAATACAAATACAAGGGGCATACCCCAGGCCAAAGGATAAGGATAATCAAGAAAGATAACCACTAAATAAATAAAAGACCCCAGCTAGCACTAGCTAAGAAAAGTACACAACACAAGCTAACATAGCTTAACAACTATAAGAACTAAACAAATAGCAAAAACAGCTGCCCTTAGTTCTTGAAAATATCATCAGGAATTTTCCATATTTGCTGGAGATCCCTATTTGGAGTCGTTCCATGAAAGCCTCGCAAACTAGCCATCCTATTACGAACTTGAAATACTCTATGATTGAGCACTTCCTTCATGTCCCTATACTTGTTAGCCATTAATCTATCATTCCTTTCTTTCCAAATGATATAAACAGTGGTGGATAGCATTAACTTGCAAAGAATATTCTTCAAAGCCTTCCCCTTCAAGGTACAAGCCCAAGCTACAATCCCTTACCGCTCATTACTCAAGCATTGCGCCTTACATTTTGCTAGCAGTTGCACCCACAATCTGTTGATGATCAAATACTGGAAGAAGAGATGGTTATGGTCTTCAATTTTATCTTTACAAAACACACAACATATGTCATTTAACACACTATAGGCAGCAAGTTTGTCTTAGGTGGCTAATCTTTCTCGAATAGCCAGCCAAAGGATGAAGCTATATCTAGGAATAACCTTCTTAAACCAAGCAACTTCAGCCCACTCCACCTGAGGACTATGGTTTCTAATACTTTGTCAAGCTGATCTAACTGAAAATTGGTGATTTTTTTTCTGGAATCCATATAGCTTGATCACTATAAGAGCTATTAGGATGCGGAATACAAGACATACACCTCTTGAGCTCCATCAACTCTATGGAATTTGCCAAGAGCCAATGCCACTTGTTGTCTCTAATAATAGAGCAGACTTTTCCTTCTTTGCCTAGCCCAGAATCATAGATCACTCTATCCCCCATTCTTTGATGTATAGGCCCCATTGGCAGCTAGTTATCATACCAAAGGGAAACCTGTGAGCCTTCCCCAATTTTGTACTTGATCAAAGGCCTAATGATATCTCTTTGGTGCAGAATTTTCCTCCTAGACCAAGTGCAATCCCAAGGAACCTTAGCCACCCAAAATTGACTTCTAACTAGAAGGTTAGCTCTGACCCATTCCACCCAACAAGAGGTTGTAGAAGATTGGCACAACAACCAGATGTATCTAGCTATATTAGCTTGGTTCCAATCCACCAACTTCTTTATGCCTAGACCACCTTCATCATTTGGCTTAGTAACCTCTTCCCAATTAACCTTAGCTCCAGTATTCTTTAAATCAGGTCCTTTTCAAAGAAAAGCTTTGAAACATTGATCAATTTTCTCCAAAACTTTCTTTGGTATAATGAAGTGGGCACACCAGTAGCTCTGCATGCTAAATAAAACTGATTTGATGAGCTGCAACCACCCAGCATAAGAGAGGAACTTACCAGTCCAAGACTTGGCCTTGCTCACAATTCTATCAACCAAGTTATTGCAATATTCAGGTTTTAGCTTAGAAGAAATCAGGGGGACCCCTAAGTACCAAATTGGAAGCACACCTGGCTGAAACTTGAAGAGATTTAACAATTGCTCCCTCCCATGATCATCCAAACCAGTGAGAAATATATTACTCTTGGCACAATTAGGAACAAGACCTGAGAATTCAGAAAATGTATCCAAAGCCTCCTTTAAAATCCTAGTAGAAGCAATCTCACCCTTGCAATAAAGCATCAAGTCATCAACAAAACAAAGATGGCTTAAGCTAGTTTTCTTGCATCTCCAATGAAACTGAAAATTGAGGTTCCTTTTCATTTGCTGCTGAATAGTTTGAGATATACAAATAAGTAAGGGGATAAAGGATCACCTTGCCTCAGGCCTTTAGCTCCAGGAAAGAAGCCTTCCAGGGCACCATTAAGGCTGATTGAGTACATAGGAGAAGAGATGCAGACCTGTATCCAATTCCTTAGCTTTTTCGAAAATCCCATAAGCTCCAAAACATCCAAAACAAATTCCCATCTGATTGAGTTATAGGCCTTCATGAGATCTACCTTCACAGCACATTTAGCCAACTTGTTATTCTTATGATAGCCTTTCATAAGTTTTTGAGCAAGTAAAATGTTGTCACTAATCTTCCTTCCTTGAATGAAAGCTGACTAGGCTTCATCAATAACTAGAGGCAGCAAACTCTTAATTCTATCCGCAATAATCTTAGTAATGCATTTGTACAAAGTATTGCAACAAGAGATAGGTCAATAGTCCTTTAAGGTTATGGGATTTGGAACTTTGGGGATTAAGGCTACAATGGTAGCATTAACTTCCTTTAACAAACAACCAAAATCAAAGAATGATTTAATGGCAGCAACCACCTCCTTTCCAACTATAGGCCAGACTTTCTAAAAGAAAAAGCCATTAAAACCATCAAGACCAAGGGTCTTGTTTGGATTTAAATTAAAGAGCACTTGCTTAATCTTATCTTCTGTGACATTCCTGTCCATATTTGCAGCGGCTTCTTCAAAAATCACTTTACTAATATATTGTTGAAGTTTTTGTTTCCCTGGATACTTCACATCATTTTCCTTGCCCAACAAGTTCTGGAAGTACTTTACAAATTCCGCTTTGACCTCTTTAATATATTCCACTACAGCACCATCCTCCTCCTTTATGGAGGAGATTTTATTCCGATTTTCTTTATTCTTTACTGACTTGAAGAAAAAATTAGTATTTTGATCCCCTTCATTCAGCCACAAAATTCTGCTCTTTTGCTTGGCCTAGCTATTAACAAGAGCTCTATCAATTTTTCTTAGGATATAATTCTTAGCACATCCATTGTTCCAAGTAACATGGAAACCTCCGTATCGAAGATCATCTGGCTCAGCCTCCACTAGACACTCATTAAATTTATCCATGAAGCTAGGCCAATCAGTGCTTCCCCCTTCCTCTTAAAAGGAGATCTTATAGCATTAAAATCACCCATGACAAACCGAGGTTCATTACAGACTAGATTTGCATGTTGCTCAAGATCTCTCCAAAGCTGCCTTCTAAGGGTTGCAGTGTGTAAACCATAAGCGAAAGAAATGTAGCAATAGATTTTGTGCTCAATAAGAAAGATTAGCCATGCTTAGAACATCCAATTTCACAAAATTTGAATTCCACCCAACCCAAACTCTACCATCCCCATTAGTGTTATAATTATGGATGAAATCCCAATTCTTCATCAGCCCCTGATAGATTGAATCTCTATTCTCCAACTTGACTCTAGTTTTTTAAAAACCAAAACACCAAATGTTGTGCCTCCTAACAAACTCTTTGATTTCTCTATGCTTAGAGAGGTCATTGAGACCTCTCACATTCTAATAAGCAAACGACATTAATTACTTAGAAAAGGAGGTGCTCCCCTTAGAGCTACTAGCTGAGCTCTATCTTCTTTTCTTCTCATTCTTCCTTTTATTCTGTTGTTTCTTCCGATCAACTTCATCAACTACCGCTGCCTTGTCTCCTAGAGGATTTGCATCAGGAGTCGCCATCAAATTGGACTGACCATCCCTACAAGTTTCCATGTCTTCAATATCTTCTATCTTGTCCAATTGTTTAAATCTATTGAGAGTTATGACCTCAACAACAGGTTTCATCATCAGATTGGCTGGTATCATCAGATTGGCTGGTTTCATGGCTACTAATTGATCACCTCTGCAAACACCACTTGGGATGGCATTTGTTACCCTCGGAGTAGTAAAAAACATCTCCTCTAATTGCCCAACACCACTTGGAGCACTTGTAGTATCTTCATCAATAGTTATCTCCTTCCCTTTGCGCTTAACTTCTGTCCAACCCTTTTCATTTGCAATCTCTACTATTGAATTCTTTTTTACTTGTCATTCTTGTTCAATCACCTTGTTGCACTTACTCACTACATGCCCAAATTCTTTGCAAACTTCACAAATCATCGGAACCCAATTGTACTCAACAGCTATTTCAACAACACCCCTACCTTCCACCTCTAGATAAAAGGAATCTGGAAGTTTAGATTCAGCATTCCCTTCCACACAAATTCTCGCAAAGTTTACTCCCTTTAATTCTTTAGTCAAGTTATCAGGATATCGGGGTTTCACCACTGCACTAGCCACATAACTTAGACCTTTTGTAGTCCATAATTCCAAAGGAACATTATAGAAATTAACCCAAATGGGGATTGATTTACAGTTATCCTTACTAAGGTTCATATGGAGTTGCCATTTCCTTAGGCATATAGGATGCTCGGCAAAGTACCATGGTCCATTCTCAATGACCCATTCACAACCCATAGCTGATGAAAACTTAAAATAATACAACCCCTTATCAGTGGTCAACAATTTATCAAACCCATGTTTATCCCATAATTTCTTGGCAATGTTCTTCACTAAATTAAAGGGTAGTTTATTTTGCATAAAGTACCCAACTAGAGTATTTTCTCACAACTTAGCACCTTGGGCAGCCACATCCGAAGGAGGTTTGACTTTAACTCTATCATTTCCCATTTCAGGTTTAAAATATTCAAGATTCATAAAAGAGCCTTTCTTTGACTTTAAAATGGAAACCCACTTACTTGGACCATTGGGACCACTTTGCTTCTCACCAGGTTCGTTGCCCGTGCCCCCCCCCCCCCCCCATGCTGCGTCCATGCTTGGTTGATTACAAATTCTGCTGTGGCAGACTTATCTCCAACTTTTCCTTCACCCAAGTAAATATGTTGCACTCCATCTTCCAAACCTAAAGTAGTGGAAACAAGACCTCTCTCCATCCCCTTTGCATGTGCACTCTCTTCACCCATGCAAACATACTGCACCCTATTTCCCAAACCCAAAGCAGTGGAGACAAGACCCATCCCCATCACCTTTGTATTTGCACTCTCTCCACCAAGTGTGTGAACAGTACCCTTCTTCTTCACAAGCTGAGGTTTGGACACCAAATTTGCAGCTGCTACAAGGGGAGCAATCACCACCTTAGTTTCCTCCTTTGCTCTAACCTTCTCTGCCTAAACCGTACCCATCTTCTCCACAAGCTGAGGTTTGGACACTGAATTTGCAGCTGCTTCATGGGGAGAACTCAACACATAAGTTTCCTCTTCCTCCTCAACCATATCTGCCCAGCTTTTGGATGAAGAGTTACTATCTGAAAATTTTTCACCATTTAAGCACAACTCACCTGCCCAACTTTTGCAAGAAAACTAGCTTAACTCACCTTTGTTTTGCTGATGACTTGATGCTTTATTGCAAGGGTGAGATTACTTCTGCTAGGATTTTAAAGGAGGCCTTGGATATATTTTATGAATTCTCAGTTCTTGTTCCAAATTGTGCCAAGAGTAATATATTTCTCACTGGTTTGGATGATCAAGGGAGAGAGCAATTGTTAAATCTTTTCAAGTTCCAGCCATGTGCGCTTCCAATTCGATACTTAGGGGTTCCCTTGATTTCTTCTAAGCTGAAACCTGAAGATTGCAATAACTTGGTTCATAGAATTGTGAGTAAGGCCAAGTCTTGGACTGGTAAGTTCCTCTCTTATGCTGGCAGGTTGCAACTCATCAAATCAGTTTTATTTTGTAAGCAAAGCTACTGTTGTGCCCATTTCATTATGCCAAAGAAAGTTTTGAAGAAAATTGATCAATGCTTTAGAGCTTTTCTTTGGAAAGGGCCTGATTTAAAGAATACTTGAGCTAAGGTTAATTGGGAAGAGGTTACTAAACCAAATGATAAAGGTGGTCTAGGCATTCAGAAGTTGGTGGATTGGAACCAAGCTAATATAACTAGATACATCTGGTTGTTGTGCCAATCTTCTACAACCTCTTGTTGAGTGAAGTGGGTCAAAGCTAACCTTCTAGTTAGAAGTCAATTCTGGGTGGCTAAGGTTCCTTTGGATTGCACTTGGACTTGGAGGAAAATTCTGCACCTAAGAAATATCATAAGGCCTTTGATCAAGTACAAAATTGGAGAAGGCTCACAAGTTTCCCTTTGGTATGATAACTAGCTACCAATGGGGCCTATACATCAAAGAATGGGGGATAGGGTGATCTATGATTTTGGGCTAGGTAAAGAAGCAAAAGTTAGCACTATTATTAGAGACAACTAGTGGCATTGGCCTATGGCAAATTCCATAGAGTTGATGGAGCTCAAGAGGTATATGTCATGTATTTCACTTCCTAATAGTTCTTGTACTGATCAAGCTATGTGGATTCCAGAAAAAAAAAATCACCAATTTTTAGTTAGATCAGCTTGGCAAAGTATTAGAAGTCATAGTCCTCATGTGGAGTGAGCTGAAGTTGCTTGATTTAAGAAGGCTATTTCTAGATATAGCTTCATCTTTTGGCTTGCTATTCGAGAAAGATTAGCCACCCAAGAAAAACTTACTGCCTATGGTATGTTAAATGACATGTGTTGTGTGCTTTGTACAGATAAAATTGAAGACCACAACCATCTCTTCTTCCAGTGTTCGATCACCAATAGATTGTGGGTGCAGCTACTAGCAAAATGTAAGGCCCAATGCTTGAGTAATGAGTGGCAAGGGATTGCATCTTGGGCTTGTACCTTGAAGGGGAAGGCTTTGAAGAATATTCTATGTGAGTTAATGCTCTCCACCACTGTTTATTTTCTTTGGAGAGAAAGGAATGATAGATTAATGGCTAACAAGTGTAGACACATGAAGGCAGTGCTCAATGATATAGTCTTTCAAGTTCGTAATAGGATTGCTAGCTTGAGAGGCTTTCATGGAACGACACCAAATAGGGACCTCCAGCAGATATGGCGGATTCCGGGTGATATTTTCAAGAACTATGGGCAACCTTTTTTGCTATTTGTTTATTCTTATAGTTGATGAGCTAAGTTAGCTTGTTTTGTGTACTTTTCTTAGCTAGTGCTAGTTGGGTTCTTTTGTTTGTTTGGATGGTTATCTTTCTTGATTATCATTATCCTTTGGCCTGGGGTATGCTCCTTGTATTTGTACTTGATCTTTCGATCTTTTTTGTCTATATATATTCCTTCTTAATTAGCAAAAAAAAAAAAAAAGTGGACCTCCAAAGCTAGCAACGGGAGTTTTGAAACAGGCCTTGACATCATGCATCTCTGAGGCTATACTTGACCCAAGCTTTTTACCTGGGGTATTGCATAACTTGGACAACATGGCCTTTAGTCTTTCATTCTCAGATTTGTACTCATTTCTTTCCATCTTCAAAAGCTCCAAATCAGAGATTCTACGAGCAGTAGCACCTTGAAGAATGGCTTCACCTCGCCCAACCTCCATTACAGAATTATCAACGTGAATCCCTTGTGACCCAGCTCTAAGCTTTAGGAATCTCTCAAGAGAGTCATTAAGAGGGTCATAACTACTTGCACCGTTGCCTAACAGAGGTGAACCATCCTCACCAACCGCAGCAATATCCCCCATCTCTCTAAGATGGTCTCCATCCTCACCCTCCATCTTCTCCAAAGAAATCAGAATAATTTCTAGAACGAGAAAACGAAATGAATCCTAAAGGGAGAAGCTCTCAACTAACCCCCCCAACTGCACCACACTCATTAAATCCACCTTCAACCTCCATTACCAATTTTCAATTAAATCAGCTTGGCAAAGTATTAGAAAGCATAGTCCTCAAGTGGAGTAGGTTGAAGTTCCATACTTGGCTCCATTTTTATGTTCATCATTATTTTCCAAAAAACCTCACTATTCAAATGCATTTTCTAAAAAAATGGTTCTAAGAGTTGGTTCCTTGAAGCCTAATTCAAACCCTAGATTCCCATACCCTAAGAAGCCATCTGTAAGCCCCCTAACTTTCTCTTTGCATCGTTGCATTTTTTACTTTCAAGTTGCATTAAAATAGTTTTTCAAACCTTCAATTGCATTTTATTTTCAAAGTTTTGACTCTTCTGTATTTTGTGGTTGAAATGGTCCCAATGGAACCTCTCTTAAGTGACTCCCCCACTATAATGACCATAGGAACCCTAAACCCATTAGAGTGGTCTTCTACACCTCCAAAAGTGGTTTTCAACATAACCCTCTCCAAGAGAAGTTTTCAAAAACTCACTATTTTTGTTCTACACCAAAATGGTTTCTAAGACCACCATTTCCATTTTGATTTTCAAAAGATTTGGTTCGCTTAACTTAGATGTTGTAATGGTCATCATGGAGCCCTCTCTTGAGTGGTCTCCCTACCGATTTGACCATAGGACCCTAACTCACTAGAATGACTTTCTATACCCTAAAAGTGGTTTTTCTACCAACCCTCTTTAAGAGAAGCTTTCAAAAGTTTATTCCATTTAGTTTTCATGAAAACAACCCCTAAAACCGCTTTGAACATATTGATTTTCAAAACTTTTACTCTCTTGAGTTAATGATTGTAATGGTTCCAAGGCAACCCTCTCTTGAGTGGTTTCAAATGCCAACCATATAAACCTAACACTCACTTGAGTGGTTTTCATAAAATGGTTTTCAAAATACCTTTTCAAGTTTCATGCATAAAACCACCTTTTCAAAACCACCAGGTTCAAAACCCTAGTTCAAAACCACTTCTGAAAACCACCTTCCAAAGCCCTAGGTTAACTTGACCCTAGTTGTCTAACCCTTGGTCACCTTAACCCTAGGTTAACTTAACTCTAGTTAGTTAACCCTAGGTCAATTCTACCATAGTCAAACCTAACCCTAGTTGTCCAACTCTAGGTTAACCTAACCCAAATTAGCTAACCTTAGGTTAACCCATCCAAGATTAGAGGGTTTCAAAACTCCAACTCTAAACCTCTTTTCAATCTTTTTTTTTTTTTGTTGCTAAGAAAGAATATCAATAGACAAAAAAGATTGAAAGATCAAGTACAAATACAAGGGGCAT
This sequence comes from Euryodendron excelsum, assembly GCA_033060915.1. Classification (NCBI taxonomy): domain Eukaryota; kingdom Viridiplantae; phylum Streptophyta; class Magnoliopsida; order Ericales; family Pentaphylacaceae; genus Euryodendron; species Euryodendron excelsum. The sequence continues at coordinate 38,711,763 of CM065382.1, forward strand.
ATCCCAGGCCAAAGGATAATGATAATCAAGAAAGATAACCATCCAAACAAACTAAAGAACCCAACTAGCACTAGCTAAGCAAAGTACACAAAGAAGCTAACTTAGCTCAACAACTATAAGAACTAAACAAATAGCAAAGAATGGTTGCTCTTAGTTCTTGAAAATATCATTGGGAATCCGCCATATTTGCTGAATGTCCCTATTTGGTGCCGTTCCATGAAAGCCTCTCAAGCTAGCCATCCTACTACGAACTTGAAAGACTATATCATTGAGCACTGCCTTCATGTCCCTACCCTTGTTAGCCATTAATTTCTCATTCCTTTCTCTCCAAAGGAAATAAACAGTGGTGGAGAGCATTAACTTGCAAAGAATATTCTTCAAAGCCTTCCCCTTCAAGGTACAAGCCCAAGATACAATCCCTTGCCACTCATTACTCAAGCATTGGGCCTTACATTTTGCTAGCAGCTGCACCCATAATCTGTTGGTGATTGAGCACAGGAAGAAGAGATGGTTGTGGTCTTCAATTTTATCTCTACAAAACACACAACATATGTCATTTAACATACCATAGGCAGCAAGTTTGTCTTGAGTGGCTAATCTTTCTCGAATAACAAGCCAAAGGATGAAGCTATATCTAGGAATAACCTTCTTAAACCAAACAACTTCAGCCCACTCCACTTGAGGACTATGGCTTCTAATACTTTGCCAAGCTGATCTAACTGAAAATTGGTGATTTTTTTCTGGAATCCACATGGCTTGATCAGTACAAGAACTATTAGGAAATGGAATACATGACATACACCACTTGAGCTCCATCAACTCTATGGAATTTGCCACAGGCCAATGCCACTGGTTGTCTCTAATAATAGTGCTAACTTTTGCTTCTTTACCTAGCCCAGAATCATAGATCACCCTATCCCCCATTCTTTGATGTATAGGCCCCATTGGCAACCAATTATCATACCGAAGGGAAACCTGTGAGCCTTCCCCAATTTTATACTTGATCAAAGGCCTAATGAGATCTCTTAGCTGCAAAATTTTCCTCCAAGTCCAAGAGCAATCCCAAGGAACCTTAGCCACCCAGAATTGACTTCTAACTAGAAGGTTAGCTCTGACCCACTTCACCCAACAAGAGGTTGTAGAAGATTGGCACAACAACTAGATGTATCTAGTGATATTAGCTTGGTTCCAATCCACCAACTTCTTTATGCCTAGACCACCTTCATCATTTGGTTTAGTAACCTCCTCCCAATTAACCTTAGTGGCAGTACTCTTTAAATCAGGCCCTTTCCAAAGAAAAGCTCTGAAGCATTGATCAATTTTCTTCAAAACTTTCTTAGGCATAATGAAATGGGCACACCAGTAGCTTTGCATGCTAAATAAGACTGATTTGATGAGCTGCAACCGGCCAACATAAGAGAGAAACTTACCAGTCCAAGACTTGGCCTTACTCACAATTCTATCAACCAAGTTATTGCAATCTTCAGGTTTCAGCTTAGAAGAAATCAGGGGAACCCCTAGGTATCGAATTGGAAGCACACCTGGCTGAAACTTGAAGAGATTTAACAATTGCTCTCTCCCTTGATCATCCAAACCAGTCAAAAATATATTACTTTTGGCACAATTTGGAACAAGACCTGAGAATTCAGAAAATATATCCAAAGCCTCCTTTAAAATCCTAGCAGAAGCAATCTCACCCTTGCAATAAAGCATCAAGTCATCAGCAAAACAAAGGTGAGTTAAGCTAGTTTTCTTGCATCTCCAATGAAACTGAAAATTGGGGCTCCTCTTTACTTGCTGCTGAATAATTTGAGATAGGACATTCATGCAAATTACAAATAAGTAAGAGGACAAAGGATCACCTTGCCTCAAGCCTTTAGCTCCAGGAAAGAAACCCTCCAAGGCACTATTAAGGCTGATTGAGTACATAGGAGTAGAGATGCAGACCTGTATCCAATTCCTTAGCTTATCTGGAAATCCCATAAGCTCCAAAACATCCAACACGAATTCCCATCTGATTGAGTCATAGGCCTTCATAAGATCTACCTTCACAGCACATTTAGCCAACTTGGTGTTCTTATGATAGCCTCTCATAAGTTCTTGAGCAAGTAGGATGTTATCACTAATTTTCCTTCCTTGAATAAAAGCTGATTGGGCTTCATCAATAACTAGAGGCAGCAAACTCTTAATTCTATTCGCAATAATCTTAGTAATGCATTTGTATAGGGTATTGCAACAAGAGATAGGTTGATAGTCCTTTAAGGTTGTGGGATTTGGAACTTTGGGGATTAAGGCTACAATGGTAGCATTGACTTCCTTTAACAAACAACCAGAATTAAAGAATGATTTAATGGCAGCAACCACCTCCTTTCCAACTATAGGCCAAGCTTTCTTAAAGAAAAAGCCATTGAAACCATCAGGACCAGGGGCCTTATTTGGATTTAAGTTAAAGAGCACTTGCTTAATCTCATCTTCCGTGACATTCCTGTCCATATTTGCAGCAGCTTCTTCAGAAATCACTTTACTAGCATATTGCTGAAGTTCTTGCTTCCATGGATACTTCACATCATTTTCCTTCCCCAACAAGTTCTGGAAGTACTTTACAAATTCCTCTTTGACCTCTTTAATATCTTCCACTACAGTACTGTCTTCCTTCTTTATGGAGGAGATTTTATTCCTATTAGCTCTATTCCTTACTGACTTGAAGAAAAAATTGGTGTTTTGATCCCCTTCGTTCAGCCACAGAATTCTGCTCTTTTGCTTGGCAAAGCTCTCCTCTTGGTTATTCAAAGCATTAAGTTTGGAAAGGCTCTCTTTCTCCTTGGTCAAGAGCCCTGGATCCCCACCATTTGCCTCTAATTATCTTTGAAGATTGAGCAACTCCTCTCTAGCTTCATTAACTCGCAGCGAAATATCATAACATTTCTTCTTATTTAGCTCCTTCAAACTAGATTTCACCATTTTCAGCTTCTTGCAAACTCGGTACATTGGGTACCCATCAACAACAGTATTCCAAACTTGCTGCACCGTAGGCAAAAACTTCTCATACTCAGCCCAAAAATTAAAGAACTTAAATGGTTTAGTACCTTCCTTCATATGGAGCCCCAACCGAACCAAAATATATGACTCCAAAACCTTTTCAAATGCTTCCATATTCTACTCAAAAATGTTGTCAAGAGCTCTTTAAAACTTGTTTTTAACTAAAATGGCTAGACACTTAACATTTTCAAAAACTAATTCCAAAAGTAATTTTAAAAACTCACAATCCTAAAGTGATCCTAACCTTCTCATGGTTAGGGAAGGAAAGTGATACATCAAGTGTGACCTTCAAAGGTTCATAAAAGGGTTCTAAACCCTAAATGGTTTTCAAAACCTCTTCTAAAAATGATTTTCAAAAGTCACATCTATAAGGCAATCTTAGTTATCTCATGATTATGGTTCCCTAAGGAAAATGAGATATCAAATAGAGTATTATAACCCCAAAACCTTTTCAAAACCCTAAAGGAAGTTTCTATCCTATTTTCTAGAAATGTTTTCCAAAAATCATAACCTTAAAAGAGTTTAGTTGTTCATTAGCTAACCTCTTAAAGGTAATGAAATATTTCAACATGTCTTTCATAAGGTGTACAAAAATGACTTTCAAAACCCTTTCAAACACAAGTTCACAAAAGCTCCAACCCTATTGCAATCCAAACTCCATTTTCAAAAATTCCTAATCAAGATTTCCAAACATTCCAAAATTCTTTTGAGTTGTTTCAAAAACTTCCAAAACTCTATTGCGTTGTTTAAAAAACCATTCAAAACTCCTTTGAGTTGTTTCCAAAATTATTCCAGCACTTTCAAAGACATTTCAAAAACATTCAAAGGTCAACTTCAAAAAGTTTCTAAAAATATTTCAAGTCCTATTTCAAAGGCATTTTAAAAAATCTCCAAGTCCAAGTCAAAACTCTCTTGAGTTCGTGTTTCAGAAACTTTCCAAGACTCCCATGAGTCCATGTTCAATCGGGCCTTAGCGCAAACTGTGAATGACCTGATTCTGGCCAAATGAGATACGTAGGCAACCTAAAATGGTAGGGTTGTAACCTTTTTTCCAAGTCAAATGTCCATTTTCAAAATGCTCTTTCAATTTAAAATTTTCATTTCAAATCACACTTCAAAACTTTTCTATTTTCAAAGATCTTTCCAAAAACATGCATCATGCAACATTCATCCAAAAAGTGATGACCAAACCCCATTTTCAAAATTTTAAAGTGGATACAAGTGGACTATTAGTAATCCTTGATTCAAGTAAGTGAGTTAAGGGTGATTAGACATGTAAGTACCGAAAGGGTGGGGTAAGGTGATGATCTTAGGATAGCTTCCCTACACGTAACCAACCCTCGAACCATAGAATTCTAGTTTCAAAGACTAACCTGGAGTCACATTTTCAAAAGAGCTTTAAAACATCTTCAAAAGATTGCTAAAAACCTATTTTCTTAAACCCTCTTAAGAGAACATTTTTCAAAAACCTAAGTCTGGTCTTCAGATTATACTTTGTTTTAGATGACTTAACATATCTTTAACTATGTTAGGTAGCAACTCCAAATTTTTTCAAAAAGCCTTTAATCAAACCAAGTTTTCAAATTCAAACTCCCGTCGCACTTGTCCTTCTAGGAGAGCAAGTTCTAACAGAGAGAGTATCGTACTTTTCCTGAGCCAAGACGACTTGGTTAAAAATCAGGGCACGACAGTTGGCGAGTCCACTGGGACACTTAGAGGGTTAGTCCATTGTCATGTCTCTTCACCCTTCACTCAACCAAAATCTCCGATTACTTTGTCTAATTTTATCCACTTTTCAAATTCTTCAAAATTCAATAGTTTTCAAAGATCATAAGTTTGTAAAAATAAAAAATTATTCTCAAAATTTTCAAAAAATGTTCAAAAGTTTTCAAACAAGTGTCATCGCTTGCATTCATTCTATTAGTCATGCCCTTGCATTGATCATCTATTTCCATCTTGCATTGAGTTTTTTGAAAAGTAGCATTAAGTAAATGTGAACAAGGGTTCACTTATAAAAGAAATACAAAGAGTTAGACTCTTTGTATTTCTTTTATAAGTGAACCCTTGTTTACATTTACTTAATGCTATGTGAATGCTTTAACTATCATGAATGCATGAATGGTATAGGATGGATGGGAGTTGTTGAGCCCTTTCCTTTACTTTCAAAAATTCCACACACACCTGACGCGTTCACTAACATGTGTATCCATTGCATTATTACCTGGTTACTACACTTTTAGTTAGAAGGGAGAATAGTATATTAGTTGTGGGTGGATGTTGTGTCAATTTCTTTGCCTACAGCCTCTTGATAGTTCCCCTGCTCGAGCTACCAACCAAAGATGGGGTTCACCCTTTCAGGGGTGGACGCCAGAGGTTTGTAGGTTCGAGAACCGAGCTTTTTAGGAAACATTAGTAACCCCCAACTTTATGCTTATGTAGCACCCCATGCATAGCCGAACCTCTGCCAGATTTAAGACACATGCGTCAATTTCAAAACCAAAGAGGAAAGGGCGACGTCTTTACTTTTGCTTACTTTTTTGTCCAGTTGAACTGTTTAATTCATGTTGTTATACTACTCATATCTTTTCTATTGCTATGCAAACATCATCCTATTCATGCATCCATTATCCATTTCAAGATAAGAGTTTCAAATTACTGAAGTCACTACATTCCATGTATATGATCAACCTGAAGAGAGTGGTCTAAAACCACTCTCATTCAAATCAAAGCCTACCAAGTGGAACTACTCCCCACTTGGAGGTCATGGGATCAATTCTTGGGGCCACCCGCCCAAAGCATAAGCCTTGCGTCTTAAATGGACCACGTGGTTAGCGGGGTATTGCGTGGGCCTGGGGTGGTTTACCGGTCGACTACACCGGGGGTTGACCCTGGCGATAAACCGGGAGAGTTCCCTCATCAGTAAAAAAAACAATCAAAGCCTACCAAAACTCCTAAAGGTTCCAAGCAACCCTAAAAACTCATAACATACATCAAATCTCATCCCATGAGAGGGATTCCAATCCCTCTGCTCATGGAGATAGGATTGCCAAGAAGACAATGGGCTGTTGTGAAGTAAGGCCTCTCACTAAACTCCATCAAAGAAGACGAATCCCAAGGCTCAAAAGTAGTTTAGGGTTCCAATTGATAAGCAAAAAGTCCCGTGGAAAGTGTTCCCCCTTTCCCTTCAAATGTACATTTAATTCTATGTACAAAAATCAAATGCAATAAATATTTCTTTTTTACTTTCATCGAATGAACGTATAAATGAATGTATGAATGAATAAATGGACAGGATCGCCCAGGTAGGGTATTGCATACAGGGGTAACCCCTGTCTCCAAAAATGAGCTAAAACATCATGCTTAGTCCCCCTCTTGAAGCAAAGGCATCCGTAAAGCATGCATTGCCTAAAGAATTCCAATCCAAAGGCACTAACTTCTCCTTTTTTGTTTTTCTTTTTACATTCTCTTGTCTTCTCCCTCATCTCCAAAGGCCAAGAAAGCCAAAGGCTGAAGCAAGGACAAAATGGGAGTCTCCTAAAACTACTCATCTGTTGCCATTATGCTGCTCACATATTCACTACTATTATGCTCATACATCGATATCCATTCCAAGAAACTCGAGTCATTATATTCTCATGCATTCAATCAACCGTAGGGAGAAAGGATGACCTAATCTCATGCTAATCAAACCCACCTAAACTCCAAGGGTTCCCCATAACCCTAAGGATTCATGGCATACATAAAATCATATCTCAAGAAGGGCCCAAATCTCTCTTCGTCCATGAAGGTGGAATTACCTAAACAAAGAAGTATCAACCAGCCCATGTCAAAGAGGTATTATCTTGCATACAGGGATAAAATTCCTCCTCCAAAATAGACTCAGCATCATGCCTAGATTCCCTCAAAGAAGGGGCCTCCATAGGACATGCACCGCATAAAACCTCCCACTACACATGTTAACTGCATTTTGTTTTTGTTTTTATTTTTGTTTTTCTTTTTCCAGGCCAAGAGCACAACCAAACCTATGGGACGCTTCAGCATCCCACCCAGTTCACAAGATGCTCTCTCTCAACCATCACCTTGGCACCATGTTGCCACTCCACCCAATCCTCAAGTTTAGCCACCTTTGCACAATCGGATAAAACACACGGCAAATGGCGTGATTCCCAAACCCATCTTAGGAGTTTGTTTTAGAAAAGGGATTTTTTTCTAACTCATCTTTCAACCTTCAATTCAAAATTGAGCACGAAAATAACACCGTTCAAAGTTTTCATGTTTATATCATTGTTTCATGGCTTTCCACGAATGATGTTCTTCTCCAAGAATTTTTCTCCCGAAATGTTTTACCCCAACTTGGAGGATGGAATAACATAAGCACCACGTTCAGCAAAAACAATTGTCGACTCCAAAAAGAAGGGAGAGATAAATTGGAAGTGAAGAGTGAGGGGAAATACAAAGGGGTGAGGATCAATCACATATCTCGTTGAAGTCCAAAGAGTGACCCCCGAAGGATGTCCTGGCAAAGCAACGAGTGGCTAGACTCTCAAAAGGAAGAGAAGCCATCATTTCATCCTCCTAAACAGACTGCAATCCCTTGGTCAGCCCACTAGAGCCAAAGGTGATTTCCATTTAGAAGCTCAAACCAGGAGCCACCCCCCCCCCCCCCTCCCACACTAGGGCAAGCACATGCAAAAAGCGAATTCGCAAACTAACATTAGCCATTTTTTTAAGTGTTGCTAAATTTAAAAAAAAAAAAAAACTTTATTGGCTAAGCAATTTTACTTGAAATGAAGAGAGGCACTCAGTTCATCTACCATACAGTTAAAAATAACCCTAGCAAAACCCACTTGAGTCAGTCATATTTCCTTCAAAAAATCAACCTAATGATCACTGTCCACATTGGGTCAAGGTAAAACCATTAATGCGTGATGATTGCCATGAGTGCGTGAAGTGAACAATAATCTCCAAGAGAATGAGAAGTGAATGAATGGTAATCTCTAAGAGAGTGCACAATGAATGAATAGTGATCTCCAAGAGAGCATGCAATGAATAAATGATGATCTCTAAAAAGATGCAGTGTTGACAACATCTCTAGGAGCAACCATAAGAGCAAGTTTTTCAATATAGAGAAGAATCTTAATTAAAAAAAAAACCATCAAGAGAAGATAGGAACAAATTTTCCAAACATAATTAATGAATGATAATTTCCAAGAGAATACAGTGTCATCCAAGATGGCAACGTAAGGACAACACAGAAGTAAGCTTTCCAACAAAGAGGAAAAGTTCAAAAGAACAAGAGAAAGATCCACTTGCCAAAGGTGATCATGGGTCTTCAGGAGCCTAGTAAATGTAATAGGTTTAAGCCTTTATCCTCCTTTTCAAATACCCCATAACTTGGTCTACATTACGGTCCAAATTAAAGCCCTCTCGGATTAAGAAAAAATTATTTAGTCTAAATAAGCTTGAAAAAAGAAATAGCAATATCTAAAAAGAAGGTATTTACAGGAGCAAAGTTCACTTCTTGCAAAAGGTAGTTCTGGTTCATACAATTTCCGCTAGAGATGAAGACTTGAGCCTACGTACCCTTTCATTTCATACAGCCTTTGAACTTGGCCTACATTCCAGTCCAAAGTAAAGTCTTGTTCGATTAAGAAAGGAAGCTACCAGTTTCTTTGCCAAAGGGTGATATCGGCCGTCACTTGAGAGGTCCACTTGGAGGAGTTTTCCTTTTCAACAAAAGAGAGGGGGAAAATGAGTCAATGAGTTAAATCTCTAAAAATGATACAAGTGCTATCACATCCCGGCAAGAAAAGGGCGAAACCTAAAAAAGGGAATCCCGAGAGAAGAATAGAAGTTTAAAAGACTATCTGATCCTGAGATATAACGTTCATAACTAAACATGAACCCTCGACAAACCCAAAGGGGCATGCATCCATTCTCATCCATGAGTAAAATATGTGCATTCATCAAAAAAATATTCATGACATGCATGCATTTCCATTCCTGCATAATCGATGCATTCATCAAAAAGTATGGCATGTATTCAATTCCATTCCTGTATAAATCAGTGCATTCATCAAAAAGTATGACATGCATTCAATTGTATTCTTGTATAAACCTGTGCATTTATTAAAAAGTATGACATGCATTCAATTTTCTATATAAACCTGTGCATTCATCTAAAAGTATAACATGGATTCATTTTAATCCCTGCATAAACCCGTACATACATTTATTCATATTCCTGTCCAAATTGTGCATTCATCCATGGGTACAACACACATCACTTTAACTTCTTGTGAAACCTTTAAACAGCTTGATCCAATATTTTTCAAACAATGAAGACTGGGGCAACGTCCCACCCTCGACCACCCCAATTAACTTTGAACAGCCTGATTCAACCTTCTCAAATCATAAAAACTAAGGTAATGTCCCACCCTACACCTCCCACTCAACTTCAAACGATTTGATCCATGGAAGCCTCCCACCGTAGGACTGGTTCTGGTTTAGAATTTGGATGAATATAGTTGCATATTTGGAGTTATGCTATCAATAATTGGTAGAAATGACGTTGGAAGCAAGTCCCTTTTTGTCCAATTGTTATTTTTGAGTAGTGACAAAGCTTCTAAAAATAATACAGTTCTGTAATCCAGAATAAAACTGTTCCCAAGTCCCAACTATGTGTGTGTGTACAGTTCAATTGGAATTATCTAGAGTCAATTGAACCCTGCATGCATGCAGTGGCATTTTCCTAGTTGATTAGCAAGAGGTTAAGTGCTCCTGGATGGCAGCCATCTGATTGTAAGTTGGTTTTCAAGTCGCAGGGCACTATCTTCCTAATGCCTATTCAAATTTTTGAAGCACTTAAAGAAATTATCTAGTTGAACATTCGTTGGTCCAAGCCTAAAAAAAAGAAAAGAGGGGAAATGTATACCATTGCAATGAAATGGGAAAAATGTTATTGTTCTTGTAATTTTGTGCACTATGGAATCAAAGTTGCCTCATATATCTTTGTGAAAAAGGGAAAAATTACCTTTGAGATATTCCATTATCATATTGAGATTATTTGCTTTGAATGGTTACATCTCATTCTTTTAAGATTTTAACTCCATATTATGAGTTCTATTGTAGTTTTGTGTATTTATGATATTTTGTTATTTCAGAAATAAAAAAATAACTATTAGAAAAAATATCTAAGAAAATTTAGGTTTTAGATAATTTCTTTTGTAGCTTTAATACTTATTTTTATTTATAATTTATAATTTTAAACTAGATTAATGACGTAATTATGGTGTCCCGTTCAATTTCGGTTGAACCGATGGTTGACATGCGACTCCATTGTCCCTTTTCTGTGGTTCAGATTTCCAAATATTTATATGGACGTGTTTGTAATTGTATGCATATAGATATATTTGGTTTTTTTATGCACACATATATCTGTTTCTTTTCCTTCTTTCTTAAATTTTTTGGGTTCCTCTAATTGGTGTATGTGATTGAAAATTGTGATTCAAATTATAAGTTTCAATTCAACTGTCATTTTGTCCAAAATTTAGAAAAATGAAGTGAAATTTTTTTTTTAATTTCATTTATCTTATCATTCTAATTAAAGCTTGATGTTCATTTCCATAAATTGTATTGAACTTGATGTTTTCTTTTCCTTCTTTTCAGTATAGATAGGCTGTTTGTTTGGGTTTTGTTGTACTCCCTTTTAGTTTATGTTAATCATTTCTCAGTTTTGTAACCAAAACTATGTTGCAATTTTTTATTTGATGAGGGACAACAAATAATGAATGATCTTTTGGATGTTTCTAAGCTTGTTTGGAACTTGAGGAAAGGAAGGGAAAAGAAGGAAAAATAATCATTTTCCTTCCTTCCTTTGTTTGGTTTGTAGTGTAGACAGGAAGAGGAAAGGAAATCCAACGAAAAATAAAGGAAAGTTATTTTCCTTTTCATTTTTCGTTCATTTTCTTTCCTTGTTCCTTCTTAATAGTTATCCTATTATTTTCTTTCTTTTCTTTGAATTTCAAACATGGGAAAGTTATTATCCTTCCACTTTCCTTTCATTTTCTCTATAAAACCAAACTGAGAAAAATAATTACCTTTCCTATAATTTCTCTTACACTTCCTTTCCCTTCATTTCTCTTTCCCTTTCACGAGTTCCAAATAGGCCCTAAATTAATTTAGTGGATCCCCACCACCACGAGTTACCAGATTGATTCTAAAATTCCAGTATTTAGCTAGATTCCATCAAGAGCTGGAAATCATTGAACATTTTCTCTAAAGAGAATGCTTTGAGAAGGATATATTCAAGATCAAAGATTTAAATTAAACCAGATATTTTATAGGATTAAAACCAGCAAACCCATTAGATGCTCCAATTTCAAGCTGACAAGGAGGCAAGTTAACCTAATAAATAGACTCCAAAGAATTACTTATAAAAAAAGGGGCTAATTACACTTTCCGACCTTGTAGTTTACACCTCGTTCCACTTTGTCCCCTGTATTTTTAATTGTGACAGTCAACCCCTTACACTTCTGGTCAACTGGTAATGTCACCCTTCGGTGCAATGTCGTATTTCTCGTGACAAAAAATGAACGTGTGCCGGTTACATGTGCATTCTAAGGGCATAAAGGTAATTCACTCTTTTCTTCCTTCCACTTAACCTTCTCTATTTCTCTCTTATTTTATTTCTTCTTGGCCAGACCCACCCCAATTCTGCAACTCCACCCACCCTACCATTTCTGCAAGTTCATCTCGCCACTGTTACCCGAAACCACCCCGTCTCTCTACAAACTCCACCTCACTATCACCCAAACCACCTCAAACATAAAGAGAGAGGGTTGCTACCATTCCCAAAACACCGATCATATGTAGATTTATACATACATATATATATATATATATATAAGTATAAAATTCTATCTCCCATATAAATTTCAATTTTTTTTGCAACAACTCCTTAATTCCAGTGCATTCTTATTGTACATGAACCTATTAGAATTCCAGTGCATTCTCACGTTTACCAAAAACAAACAAACCCATTTCGTTCTCGACGTCGACAACTCCCGTTAGAACTTTTCAATGCCATAGTCGTCCCTCCCAAATCCAATTAGAGAGAAAATGCTAAAAATAGAATAGAAGGGTTCAAATTCCCGAGACAACAAAATAACAATTAGATTGATGAACAGTTGAAGCAATACCCATAAACATTCAAAGAGACGGTGTTCAAATTTCTTCACTGGGCTTGGTATGTCATGGGCATTCTTCAAATTCCCGAACCTGTCAGGCCAGATCCGAACTCTCAGACCCGATCCAATACTAATCGGGCTCCAACCTGTTTACCCGATCCGACCCTATTATCTTTTTCTTTTTGGAGAGGGAGATGATTATATGGGTTTCCTTGTTTGCCTTTCAACCCTCTGCTGCTATTTTCTTTTCTTTTTCTCTTTCTTTTTTGTTTTTTTTTTTGGTTCCCCCATGAAGTTGCATTCATTTGAACATTCATCCGTAACTTTTGATCCAGTTAACTCTCATCTCTCCATACATTGACCAGTCACTCATATTCACCCCCATAAAAGGAAACCAACAAAAACCTACAAATGCCCATATCCTAAAACACAAAAAAACATAGCACAGAAACACTTATAGGTCTCCATGTTCATATATGATATACCCACATCCTAAAACCCAGAATAATTAGAGAATAAAGAAACATGAAGCACATGGATATATACATACATTGATACACACATACATATATATATATATATGTCTACATGCATGATATTAAGAAGATCTGCTCTTTTTTAAGCTTGCTCGAAATCACTTGGTTTTCGAAAGAACTTGCTCCAAATCGCTTCGTTTGTAGGAAGATCCGCTCTGTCTCAAGTGTGCTTCGAATCATTTCGCTAGGTGTTTTGAAAGAACTTGCTCTAAATCGTATCTTTTCCACGAAGATCCACTGGAACTCGAGCTTGATCTGAATACTTTTGCTAGTCGCTAGGGTTTCGAAGGGATTTGGTGGCTACACATTATGAAGTGGCATTGTTCTTAAGAAGAGGAAACGATGGGAGAGAATGAAAAGAACAATGTGAAGGAGAGGCGTTAAACCGTGGATTAGGGAACTTAAATAATTCTACTAATTGAATCAGATCGGATTGGGTCTGTTATCGGATTGAATGGATTTGATTATATCCAATCTGGGAAAAATTGGATCCATCGGATCAGTCCTTGCCGGATTATCGGGTGGGATTTGGCTTATCGGATCCCGATCGGCTTCGGCCTGTTGACAGGCCCACTAACCATTTACCTACAACAATTATATTAAATATACCTGGACTACATTGAGTAATTTGTTTGCAATATGTTTTTGATTACTTTGCCTTGTTTTCGAGTTTTAATAAGTATCAAAACATGAAAGTTATGAAGCACGAACACTCTGTTTATGGTGCTGTATCCATGTCGGACACGTGTTAAATACACATACTCCTCGGACACACCGGGACACGTGTCGGACACGCTGATTAGGCTATCTAATAGTTATAGTAGTATTTTTTTTAGTCGACACACTCCGGACACAACGGGGGCACACGTGTCCCTTACTTGAACACGTTTTAAGACACGACAGGGCTAAAATTTTATTATTACCAACACTAGATAGAGTTGAATTTGTAGAATACCAAAATATACAACACCCACATCCAACTCTTTAAATCCTTAACTTGTTAGTTATATTTTAATTGTGAACTTGTTTAGTTTTTCATATCTTATTTTTGGTGATTAATGAATGTCACATTCTTATACATAACAAGTAAGAACATATAAGAATTTTTTTTTGTTGTATCACTGTCGTATTTGTTTCAATTTTTTTAAAGTATCGCATTCCGTGTCTGTCTCTGTACCTGTCTCTGTATCCGTGTTTCTTGCATGGAAGTAAGAAAAAAAACTTTGGTTTAGGTGCAACATATATCAAGCGCACACGGGTTCTTGCATATTTACTTTCTGTATCATCAAGGTCTCCTTTCTTTCTTTTTTGTTCCCCTCTTTTTTGAATACTTTGCATGCCTATTGTATTGTCCTTTCTTTGTTCAACAAAATAGTTTTTGTTTTCATGTTTTAAATATCTCCTAGAACGTGGTTAAGTTTTGAACAGACATAACCAACTGGGCTAGCTGAGTTGGCCACAACTCATGATTTTCTAAACGGAGATCAAGAGTTCGACTGTTGCCAAGCGCGAGAGTTCCCCCAAGGTTTTTGGCTTGATAATTACTTGGTTTGTATGGGACGGGGAAACTACACAAACTCCAGGATTAGTCGAGGTGTGCACATGCTGGCTTGGACACCCGATTAGCAAAAAAAAAAATTCTGAAAAGACATCATGTGTGATGATATCATCCTAGACAGGTAACTTGAAAGTTGATTGTATGATTGATCCCAATTTGTTTCTTTTTTTTTTTTTTTTTAATTTTTTGTTAGGAATCATCTACAAGAGATGAGAAAAAATCATCCCGGCCAATAGGACAACCCACACGCAATAATCCCAGAGTCTTCTAAAATGGCAGAAAACATATTGAACCTAGCCTTGGGGATCAGCTCGTTTTTATTTAAGGTAGTAATTCCCTGCCCCCTTCTGTCTGTGGGGAAAGGGTGTGTGCTTGGGTTACAGCCCAGCTCTTGTAAATTTCACAATTGAGCCCAAAAAATGGTAAAGAAGAGAAGGAAACAAAAGATGAGTTGTTAAAATGAGTACAAGCAAAGCTACTAAACTTACAAAGAAAGATAAACTAGCCAAAAAAAGAAAAAAATATATATATATTGTGATTCTGGTTACCCTTTTGGTTTACCTTGAACTGAACTATTATTGTGAATTCCAATATTCTGAATTTAATCAAGATTTGGGAAATTTATTTGCAGAAAATACGAGGAGGTTAGAAAAATATAGTTTCTTTCATAACTACAAGTGAGCTAGTCAGATTTCTCACACCATTTTATCTGGCATCATAGTCTATTGATGACTCTCTTTTCCACCTGTTTGCATGTGCTTCTTCTGTATATGCCAGAGTATTTGCATTCTCCAATGGAAGGTAGGCTGGAAATAAACAAGGGGACCAACAAACCTGCATCTTTGGAATCTATTCTCCAGTGGAGCCAATGGCAATTGATTGATTCCATTCTCCCAACAGGTGGCTTTGCTCATTCACTCGGTCTTGAGGCGGCAATTCAAGCTCGTATAGTCTCTGGTCTTGAAGATCTTCAAACTTACGTGATTCAGGTGTTGGAGAATACGGGGAGCCTTCTTCTTCCATTCGTTTATTCTGCAACCATCTCTCCCAACATGCAAACTTGGCATAAAATTGACAGAATGTTGGAAGCAACACTGACAAATGAAGTGGGCCGTAAGGCATCAACCGCACCAGGATCAGCACTTATGAGAGTGGCTGCCGCTGTATTTTCAGAAGTCCCTTATCTAAAGATGATGAGAGATACATCTTTGGCTACTGGTGGTGTTGCTTTCCACCATGCTCCCATTTTTGGGCTCATATGTGGACTTATAGGGCTTGATAGTGAGACTTCTCAAAGGGCTTACTTGTTTATAAGTATGAGAGATACAATCTCTGCTGCGACCAGGCTAAATTTGGTAGGCCCCCTAGGTGCAGCTGTATTGCAGCACCAGATAGCCCTCGTTGCGGAAGATGTGTCAAGCAGATGGATGAACCGTAAGGTTGAGGACGCATGCCAAGTAGCTCCTTTACTTGATACTGTGCAGGGTTGCCATGGCTACTTGTTTTCTAGGTTGTTCTGTTCCTAGAAGCCTGGAATAAAGGGTTTTTAAGCAATTTTCGTTGTCTAAGCTAATAATGCCAGAGACCTTTAGATTCAAAGGCTAAATTTAATCTATGGCCTCTCAGAGAGAAACTTTTGGTCAACAACTGAGAATGATGGTGCGAATGCTTTTCAATTAGCCTCAACCACCTCAACCAATAGAAGGTTCTTCTTGAACTGTGATAAATACTTTTTAGCATGTTAAAATATGCAGTAACTTGGGTCCATTTTTGTTGTGCAAGTGTAACAAACAAACAGACATGTTCCCAGATTCCAAGGGACTAGAAAGGGTTGTAATGTGGTGGTTGTTGCTGGGACAGAATTCTCTCTCTCTCTCTCTCTCTCTCTCTCTCTCTCTCTCTTAATTCTGCCGTGCACGTGCATACGCTATCTTGTGTCGTGTAAGGAAAGAATATGCTTAATAGTGAAATTGCCATGGGAACCAAGATCCGATAGAGGTCAATAGATATATCAACAATTTCAATCCTTGGAACGTGAATGCCCAAAATTTGGGACACCACGGAGTCTGGTAGCAAAGGACACGACCCCCCCCCCCCCCCCCCCCCCCCAAAAAAAAAAAAAGACAATTAAATGATATCCCAATTCAAATGATCCCTTCTGTGTTAAAAAAAAAAAAAAAAAGGGAATTTAATCACTGGAATGGTTATTTATCAAACTAGCATAAGCTAGGAAAGAATGTAGTACAAACTTAACTAAAGCCACTCGCCCAGCATATATTACATATATAAGAGAGGAATTTAGAATACCAGGCTTCGATTTTAGCACTTACCTTATTTAGGAGAAAAGTAAAAGTATCTCAAGAAACACGAACCCCATCAATTAGGGGAGCCCCACGTATGTATGTTTTGTCTGGGAACTTTTGAGAGAGTGCTTCAACATAGGCTAAACATTTGTAGAAACACCAGCAGCAAATTTGTACCAATTTATATGCCCGAAAACGTGACAGAAGTGATTATTAAGGGCCCTAGCTTTGAGGTCAACCTCGGATGAAGCCTTACCAAATAAAATAAAAAAGCAATTGTCCGCAAACACCCCATTACTCATTTGTGGGAAGGGTGAGCCTTTTTTTTCCTTTACTTTTTGGACAATTTTAATAGTTGAACTTTGCCATTTTGAGATTTTGCAGTGCTAAAAGTCCCAAGAGCGTCATTGACACGTCAAACCTTGTGCATGTATTTATATATCTATCTAATATGTACTATACTATTCTATTATAAAAGTCTACACTCTAGTTTGGTGAATATCTATCATGCTTTTTTAATTTTTTAAATTGTCCTAAGAGTCAAAGCAAAAAAAATTACTTGGTTAGAATTTTTCACATTTTTATCTTTTCTAAATTAACCTTAAAAAAAATTAAACAAGTTATTTTATATTTTATTGAACTACATTGGACTTTTGAATGATAAAATAGTAAATTAGACATTATGATTTGAGATACAAAAACAGTTTCTCTATATTCAGAGATAATGTTGTATACATTTGACCTTCTTAGATATAAAAAGCTCGTGCGCAAAGCTAACCTCTTACCAATTTATAAAGCACTGGCTTAGGCAAAGAGCATTATAGTTCTGGGGAGTAGCTTTCCTTTGACACTAAATTTATAAACCAATAGAAACTGGCAAGTGTAGGAGAACCAAAAGGTAATATGCATTTTTATGATGAATTATATTCAACATTTAGATACAAATTTTAAGTAGAGTATACGTTGGTGTAAGATGTCTTAATCACCACACGAGAAAGGCAAATAAAAAATTAAAAAAAAAAAGGACAAACTGTACTGACCTCCAGGGACTTTTGGCTAAGCACAGAAAGTTCCTTTGGTTTTTAAAAATTTTAGACTCCTCTTTAGATGAAATTTAGTAACAAATTTCTACTACTATTAGTCAAATGTCTTTGACCACTAACAGATTTCAGCATTTTCTCTGGTTGAAGCAATATCAGTGTAAGCCGGATAATTATTACAAATATAAGAAAGAGAAGTCCAGCGGCCTGCCTGTTTGGTTATTACCCTTTTTCGATTTTTATTATTCCACTAAAAATGTCATCAATTTCTACGTATATAAGTTATTAAGTGTTAAATCCGTTTCTAAAAGCATTCTTGAAGTATCCGTTTGATTTTACTTTAAACATTTTACAAAAATATATATATATATATATATATTTTTTTTTACATGTAAAAAAATTTTACGCAAAAAATTATTTTGTTTTCTATTTTCCGATGTTTGGTTCGCTTATGGAAATCAATTTTCGAAACAGAAAATTTGAGTATACAGCACCAAAAGGGCGAGCCCAGAATCAAACAAATTGACAGCTTTCCTTCATAGAACCCAACCATATTCACCTTCCTTCATAGCTAGGAAGCAATTAATTAACCACATGTCGTTCAAAAACCTGGCCACAGTTTATCGTCAATGTCGAGTCGATCTTCCCACGAGCAAGCAAGCCAGATTTAACAAGAAATCAAAGAATGAATTGGTCCCATGCATAGATCACAAAATCAAGAGAGGAACTCAAACTCCTTCAGAGTCGGTATTCGATGAAAACCCACGGCAGAGAAACCAAGCAAGAAGAGAGATGTGATTGGGTTGTCCAATGTGATACCTTCGGAGGTGAGCAAGATCTAGATCGTAACCAATCAGGCGGCTCCAAGGACCATGGTTCCGAGCTAAAGCGAACGACCCGCTAATTGAACATGTTCTCGCTGTAGTTGGCCATGGCAGAGTTGAGAATCAAAGAGAGAGAGAGAGAGAGAGAGAGAGAGAGAGAGAGAGCGTTTTCAATTAACGACGAAGGAGAGGTAGAGCTCGAGGGTCAGAGTTCGAGCATTAGAATTTAATATGCAAAAACAACTTACACCCCCTACAAAACAAGAAAACAAAAATAAAAAGACGTTTGAAAATCTGCATTCAAGTATAATAAAGCAACTTAAAACAGGGAGCAGCTTTGCTGCGGTCTCTAAATGAGCGGCCGATACGATCAATCACGTGGTTCTCATCGAATTTTAATTTTTAAAACTTTTGTTGCATAATTATTTCTCTCTCCTCAATTAATAGATTTTCTATTCTACGTTCTAACACCACTCACCTCCCCCACTTCTCGCTTATTTTTTCTTCTTTTTCTTTTCCCTCTCTACAACTCTCTCTCTCTTTCTCTCTAAATATATACATTTTATGGGCACTCAGCAACGAGTGATAGAATTGAAGGTTGATCGGAAGAAGAATTTGTTAGATAATGGACTGGTTGTTAGGACTCAAAAACCTAAATGGTTTACTCAAAGCTTTCACATAAATTGATAACACTTTAGTGTTGATGTTTGTTTATGCAGAAATTGATGGACAATTACATTGTTGAACCTTACAATCCCAATTTGAAGCATTGTGTTTATGGTAAGAAATTGTTAGTAAATATTTTGAGGGTTGAAGTCTTCTGATTTGATTGATTTATATAAATATTTTATTCAAATTTGATTGTGTTGTTTATTTTCTTTATTTTTTATTTAAATTTGCTTAATCATGCCACATTAGAGAGCTTGAGAAAGAAGTGAAGGTTTGAAGAACTTCTTAAAGCACTCCCAATTTTTTTTTTCTATTAATGAGTTTGTTTCATTTCGTGTTTTTGCAACTGGCTAATTAATTAATATGTTTTTTGTTGTTGATATTGTCTTTTCTTTTCTTTTTCTTTTTTTACCTTAAGTGTTGAAACAAAGGACAAGAATGTGCAAAAATAATTAGAGATGCTACGAGAAAAAATGATATGGTCTCAGCAAATGAATTACATTCCAATTTCATTGCTATTGTTACAACACACTAGTATTTCGGAGTATTTTTTTTATTAACAGTTTGCTATTGTAATTGTTCTCATTTAATTGTTGAATGCATCACTATATTTTTCTGTTTTTGGACTGAAATTGCATTAACATAATAATTTCGTTTGGGAGTATCGTAAGCACGGGTCAAGTCTCATACCAATATATATAATAAATGAATGGAAATTAGCTTACCATTTTTGAAAAGGTAAACACAAGAGGGAGCTCACACAATCGGAGCCCATTTTGCAAAACCTAGAGTGTGGCCATGGCTGGCGACCACCTCACTCCTCTCTATTTTCTCTCTCTAAAACTCAAGCAAAAGACCCACCTCCCTCACTTTGAAAACATTACGAATCTTTAGTTGAGAGAGGGAAGAGAGAGCATCTTCGACAAAGGTAGAGAGCTGCAATGTGAGAGATGGGTTCGAATCGGGAGCATTTCAAATTTTGAACGAACATTGTAAAGCACAAACGTTTTGATTCATTGGATCAAAATGATCCCTACTGAAAGTAAAGATCTCAACGGTTTTATAAACAAGCATTTAATGTTAACTTTTCAATACTTCTACCACACTACATCTCCAACGGACAACTTTTCTTCTGATTTTTGTGTAGTCTTTCTCTAGTAAGAGAGAGGGAGAGAGAGAGTGAAGATAAGAGAAGCTAACGTAGGAGATGAAAATTAATCTGACCCGTAGTATTTCAACCCAAATGGATTCCAGCCGTTGGATTCATTTCGGTGGGATTTTGAGTGAGTGAGATCCACTCAAAATTGATCCAAGCTATTGAATGATGCTGAAAATAACCTTCATTCGTTGAATACAAAATGTATGCCATGTAAGACAAATCTCTTATCAAAATTAAAAAAAAAAGTCTTATTTTATTATATAGATATTATTAGTTGAGTTTTACTCAAAAAGATATTAATCACATATTGAGTCACCCACTTATACATATAAAGTAATTAAATTCTATTAAAAAAATTAATACAGTAAAAAATAACAAATAAAAAAAGTAATTGAGTCTAATCCAAATAGTTGCTTTTCCTTAAACAATTAAAAATTAAATAAAAAATTTATTCATAAGGTTGCTATACTTGCATGTTTTTTGTTTTTTTTTTTTTCTGTGTACAACGTTAACACTTTCAAGAGCTTTAGTTTGTTTTATTACCATTAAACAAATTAGGGCTGTTAATTTCAAATCGGTATTTTTAATTATTTTAGATTTTGAATTAATTACTTATAACATTTACGGTGGATGCAACGGAGAGACGTAGTGGTTGGTATTTTTTCCATTATTTAATTTACTTTATTAGTTTTGAAATATATATATATATATATATATAAAAATATAAAAGTAGTTGAATACTACTCAAAAAGTTATTAATCACATCTTGAGTCACCCACTTATATGTATAAAACAATTAAATCCTATTAAAAAAATTACTACAGTAAAAGAGAACAAATCAAAAAGTGATTTAATCCAATCCAAATAGTTGTTATTCTTTAAACGATTAAAAATTAAATAAAAAATTTATTCATAAGATTGCTATATTTGCATGTTTTTTATTTTTCTCTCCTGAACAATGTTAACACTTTAAAGAGCTTTAGTTTGTTTTATTACCATAAAACAAATTAGGGCTGTCAATTTCAAATCATATTTTTAATTATTTTAAATTTTGAATTAATTACTTATAACATTTATAGTAGATGCTACGGGAGCAGCGGTCGGTCAAGTGACGTTAAATCGCTACCACATTAGCCTGGCAAGCACGGATGTTATCGGTGAGCCCAGACTAACGTGGCGACAATCAGGCACCACCTGACTGACTGTTGTGCCTGCTCATAGCAGCCCTCAACATTTATATAATAAGTTTGAACAAGTCTTATTCTCTGTGCACTGCACGGAGTGCGTGCATAATTTGGAGTTTAATATGCAAAAAAAACAGAAGACAAGTCATTTTCTTTATGCACTTCTATACTATTTTTAGTTGTAAATTTTGTTGAGGAAAAGTAAAAAAAGGAAAAAGAAACAAAATTAATTGTAATTGTTTATTTTTTATGAGTAACCAAACCAAAAAATTGATTTTTTTGAAAAATGCCTACT
This sequence comes from Euryodendron excelsum, assembly GCA_033060915.1. Lineage (NCBI taxonomy): Eukaryota > Viridiplantae > Streptophyta > Magnoliopsida > Ericales > Pentaphylacaceae > Euryodendron > Euryodendron excelsum. The sequence continues at coordinate 38,733,558 of CM065382.1, forward strand.
CATTTTCTTATCCTATCCAAACAACAGCGAATAAATTAGCTTCTCTCATTTTGTTTTTCTTTTCCCTTTCCTTGTCCTCTCTCTCAACAAACCATAGATCCAAACATAAGTTGCCTGCCCCCATAGAAAGGGAATTAGAGAAATTGCAATGTTTCACAAACACACACATGCAAATGTCGAACAAATAGGACATCAGTTATCCAAGCTCTAGTTTCAATGAACCAACCTCATGCTACAACCAGTCAAAAGAACTATCCAATCTGGACACACCCTAATCATGCACTAATTCAACCCAATTTGTCTACGGAAGATGCAACCCATTCCCCCAGCTTACCACCCACCAAACTCAGAATCTATAGACTTCAGAGACTGCACAGTTTGAAATGATAAATCACAACTTTTATTTATTATTATCATTCATCAGGCATTGTTCTTGAAAAGTTTCACAAAGTTCCACAGAAAATAGAAAATAAGAACACACGCGAAATTATATCATCAGAGAACATCAAGCCCTGTTTCATTCAGATGGAGCATAACCTTCAAAGCTTCACTTGCTTCAACAGGAACTGCAAGCAAGAAGCCGCCTTTCACCTGAAGTTTGAATGGGAACATCAGTTTATAACAAAAATTAATCTACCTCACTAAGCCTACTGTACCAGAAGTAAGATGGAGCATATAGACCAATGAATTTGACTCAATTCTGGGTGGTCATCACGCAATACATTAGCAGCAAATTGGACAAATAGTAGTGTTTCCAGGGGCAGTGCTAAATATCCTAGTCAATGACCATCCAGTTTACATTATCAGCCCTGTCATCACCATAAAATTACAAACAAATATTTTCTTGCCCCACAGAAGAAATATAGATTTGACAGGTGTCCGGAAAAGACTATACAACAGAAGTTCAAATTAACCGCCAATGTACTCATGGATTTCAGACAAATATGGATCTAAAAGGTGTCAGTGAAAGACTGCAAAATTTTAATTAGGTTTATGCAAGTCAGATACAAGTATAATACGTTTTCTCAGGGGAATGCAGAGAAGGAACTGCACAAAGAAGTCACATGCTGGATTCATAAAACACCTTCAGATTTTTGTATTGATCATGATAAATATGACATCGACACTACTAATATATCTCTATTTTTCCCCTAAACCTTGTGTCTGGATCAAACATGGTCATAATTATTGTAATCACATGACCAAAAAAAAAAAAAAAAAAAACAAAAAGGGATAGACAACTATGAAGTATGGATCGTTCACCCAAGCAACTGCATCCACATCTGATACATGTTTTGCGTGCATATGGAACAAATGTCATGACTAGACTAGAAGATTTTAAACTCCACAATTGTGCTTTTTCACTTGGAAGTATTTACGCAAAAGAAAAGCCACATTTCAAAGTCATGGCATGTCAAATGCACGTTCATTGTTCTGGAGTATATAGGAAGTTATCACATGTTGAAAATTCAACATTGCAAATTTAGGGATATGGCCAAGTACTAGCCATGCCTTAGGAGTCCTAAGAAGCATGGTATCTAACATAGATATAGTGCTTTCGTACAAGTATTCACATTACACAGCATTTCGGCAAAGAACGATATTTCCTGTGCTGGCAAACTATAGGCGGATGCATGGCCACCATAAAACCACATATTGGAAGGATGCCTCAATACATTTGAGAAACTAGAATGACAGTATTTATTCATGGTCCCTCAGATTTTGTCCAACTCTCCTATATGCATTATGTGTCAATATATGTATGATGTCCTATAGCAAATATCTATTCTACTTGTACTCCCTTAAAATTTAAAACCCTCCTTAAGGCCTTAACCCAATAAAGTGTCAACATTTTTATATAATGGACCATGGGTGCTACCCAATTCTTTTGTACATCTTAACCCAACAAAATCCAACCCCACCTCACCATAGCCCCCTCCCCCAACCGCTCAAAACCCTCTCCCTACCTCAGATCCTTCTCGACCACCCCATCCCCCTCAGTCCATGTGTGAGTGTGTCCGTCATCCCGCAGCCCCAGCCCCAGCCCCAGCCCCAGCCCCAGCCCCACAACCCACTGTATAAACATATATACATAATCGAGATATATACACACATATATATGTAAGAAAATTTTTATAGAGAAGTTTTTGGGTGATTGTGGAGTTCAGTGGTAGAGTTCGGTGATTGAGAAAAAATTTTGGTGATTGCATGATGCTACACTGCAGGTGGTGAAAGAAGAGAGTGAGTTCGCTCGATTAAAATAGTGACCGATAATAAATCACTAAAGGGTAATTTTGTCTTCGGTTAGAAGCCCGGAAAGTTAAGTATTGCATTTTTAAAATGCAAGAGGTAATTTGTACCCAAGCTTACTTAATCATGTAAGCTTGGGTACAAATGTGAACACTTGAAGAGGTAATTTGTACCCACAGGGTAAATTGTAATTTGCCCATTTTTATAACTTGCTGAGGATAAATAGAAGATGGTGAGATTTCTAAACTACGTAGATTTACTTCACTTGGAGGTGTTTTTGATTAACTTTGTTAAACAGTCTAACCCACCACACAATAAATTAAATCGCATGCATGAATTACACAATAAACACACAATTTTTGCGTGAAAACCTAGATCAGAAAAAAATCACGGGATCTAGTCCAATCCAATCTCCAAGCATTATAATCAATCGAACAGTTTACAAGAACAACTTACAACTGTACCAACTCAAACTCCATGACTCTAAGTTGAATTGATCTTGCTCGTACACACCGCGATTCATCGTTCTTCTGTGCTTAAACCATGACAAACACCACGTCGCGAATACCCCTTCTTGACGCTCCACCGAGACTGAACCTTTGGTGAAGATTTAAAGTTCTTCTTCTTGTTAAGGAGAAAGCTTAAACAACAAGGGTTTCTTTAGAACTCTCAAGGTTGTAGAAAATATGTTTCTAGCTCTCTCTCTTCTTTGGAAATCATGCATAAGTTTTTATAAAAGTTGAGAAGCAATAACGACCGAATAAGGAAGATTTCTAAAATAGTCTTCCGGTGGTGGCCAAGGCGACAAGGGAACGCCAACTTACTGGACCTCTCCTACATATCTTACAGGGGCGCCAAGGCAACGAGAGCCACTGAACTCAGAAACTTTCATATTCCATAGATCTCGAAAAGATACATAAAATTGATACATTATGAACCCGAAATGAAGATATGAGTACTGAGTCATGCCCTTCTAAAGTTTCAGGTTTGCATGCTTTAAAGCCTTGTACTCTAGCTTCCGATGGATTCAAACACCTACTCGGGACATGATTACAACTTAAAATTGAATTTCAATCAAAGTGCTTTTACGGATCATTCAAACACTCATTAACAATATCACTCAAACCTTTAAAACTCATTTATATGAAAAGTCAATTGAAGTGATAATACAAAAGTTTTGTTCACGGAATTTGCCAAGACAATAAAGGTCCTAACAAATGTTCTAGTTTTCATAGAGAAATGTGTTCTTGCATCTTATTATATGTATCATGCTTGAACTTAGAATATGTGCAAACTTAAAATATAATAATGACTAAATAAATAGGTGAAAATTTGTGTTTTAAGTTTTGACCACCCCTAAAATAAATCTTGGTTCCACCCTTGCTTTTAACTACTTAAAATTAAGTTTTCTTCATATCATGCATTCTTTCCTGACATATAAACTCATTGACTACATGGTTCACTACTTATTGTTATGAGACAAAAACTAAAATTTTTTGTTGTATTCATCAAAGTTACCCTCTTTCACATAATATATATAGACAAACTAAATACTTGTCAAGTCATAATAAGTACAACCACTTCTAAGAAGTTGTTGTGTCCATGTCGAACACGCACATCCAAAACGTGTTATTATTTTTTATTCTCTGTAGAATTGCACATACTTTGGACTATAGTTATCACAACCGAACAGGTTATTGAACTAGTTAAGGCATAGGTTCAACGGTTCATTGGTTCAACTTGTCATACAATTGATACATGTTTAAAAAAAAAAAAAAACATTTAAAAAGTCCATAATGCCTGCCTAGTTTTTATTTTTATTACTCTTTTTCTTCTCTTTTCTTTTTCCTACTTTGCTAACAAATGTCATAGAATCAATTTCATCTCTACATGCAACAAATTCAAAAAATAAACAAAGCAAAAAAAAAAAAAAAAGAAGAAGAAAAAGAATAGTACCTTGCAATGGCCTTTCACTAAGCAACATATACAAGGTAAGCCATTACTAAATGTACATAGACAATTATTCTAGTAATATTGAGGATAAAACTGATAGTTAAGTATAGCAAATCGACATATATATCATGTAACAAAGAAACTCTGCACACTTGACAGAAAAGCTCATATTGCAGCATAGTTTTAACATGTGATACGTTTATGTGCTTCCATTGAACCATCTGACATTATCTAGCAGTAGCCCAAGTATTACCCGTTTATTATGGAAATAGGCAGTGGACCACTGTGTACACTCCATAAAATTGAAAGAAACATTCAGATGTAAGACCATATTGTCTTTTACCTACTTTGGGGAGAACAAAAGAAAAGGACATAGAGGAAACAAAAGTCACTATTAGTTTACCTCTTATTAATGGGGCATTCCACAAGCAGCAGAGGGAAAGAACAGAAAATAAGGTTTAAGGAAGCAGCAAGTCATAATTTCTCTAGGTTTCAGAGTAATCGAGTCCTGTAGAATATTCAGAGATCTTGGGAAACACCATCCCCTTATTCTTTAAAGAGGGAAAAAAGAAATATACATGTCTTATATGTGTACATGATACAAATATATACTATTATAATGGGGGTTTGCATAGAATTAGGGAAGAGAGATGAGAGTGAGAGTTGAGAGAGTGGCTTACCAAAGGAAAAGAGATGGGAGAGAGAAAGATTGGCAGCAGTGGAGGAGACAGGTGCCTGAGTGAGGGAGGCAGAGGCAGTGGTGGAGGTGGCAGGTGGCTGATATAGTTGAGGCAGAGGTAGCAGTGGACGGCGAAGGTGAATATGGATCTGCGACCATGGAAGACTGGAAGTGGTCATGTGATTCGAGAATATACATATATATATACAGAAAAAGACCCTACGTTGTCTCAATGAGGTCCTGCTGCGATCGTGAACGAGCCACAGAGGACCAGACAAATTGCTCGAAAGTACAAAACCGTGTTATATTGTAGGGAATAGTGTTATTTTCAGTTTCAGCCATTCTAAAAAAATCGATCAGAATAATGGTTTTCCTAAAAATCGACTGATTCATTTGATTTTTTCGGGTTTACATTGCCTGTAAAATAATTAAACTGGGTTGGTCTAGGGTCCAATTCTCGGTTCAACCAGCCATTTTGGTCCAATTCTGATAAACATACTCAGTATGAAGATAATTACTTGGAACCAATGATTACAGATAAAATAATGTGAACTTATACCAATTAATTCCTCCAATAGGCTTTTTAAATTTAGCAACCCAAAAGGCTAAAACTTCCAATTTGTCTGGAACTAGGCTTATTGTTTACACTTCTTTTCTAACATATAGCATGAAGAAAATTTTCTTACTATTTATATAATAAAATATAAATATATTTATAGTAAAAAAAAGGATTTGTTATTATTGTCATGTATATACATCTACATATAAATGTACATTTATTTGTTGATGTGTCATTGCCATTTCGTGCCTCGACATTTTGAAAATTGCGTGTTGATGTGTCCTCGTCGTATATATTCATGTCCCGTATTTGTATTTGTGCTTCTCAGCCTATGTTCCCTGAGTCTCTCTATCCTATCTTATTTTAAGATTTGCTAGATTTCTTTATTTATATTCCATATCAATATCCACATTTACTAGCACAACCTAAATCTAAATAACTGTAAATCCAAAAATACCAATTTTCTAGCCTCCAAGCTCCATATGCAAGGCCATTTGTCCGAGACAGTGATGCATAATCTCTGAATTAGTCTTTTAGGTAACATCCCCTGGATAGTGCAATGCAATGCAATGCATCGACTCTGAATCACATCACAACCACCACATAAGCATTTCAATGAATATTCCATATAAATCCTACACAACCAAAGCTCACACAAATACATATTCATATTCTAACCAACATTCAATATGAATTAGTAAACTCACTTCAAGCGACCAAACCACTAGAAGTGATAGCCGCATTACTCCTTTGAAGAAATTGAAGTATGCTTACTTGCTTCAGAACCAAGCACATAACACATTACTCAATACATAAGTATAAATATAGTAAACACATCATTACAATATGATATAAAATGTTCAAGATACATAAGAGACGTCACCAAAGCCATCCAAAGCCAAATTAGTGTGAAACTCAAGGTTTGAACCATGATCCTCTGGCACAGGTGCGCTGTTTTAATCATAACTTTCTATTCATTAAGAATCTGAAACTGATATTTATGCCATTGAAAAGTAGACTTATTGAGCTTTAAATCCATAGGTCATGGGTCCTAGACAAAGTCTATATGAAGAAGTTATAAACATTTGAATATGGGAGTGCTGTTTTGGCTCAACTTTGAACTCAAATCTGAATTAATTGACAATGAATTAGACTTCGAGATCTAGAAAGATATATGAGTCTAGTTTCTAACGCATCAAACGGTGCAAGATTTAGACTTTTTCTAGGAGTTATGATAATTTCCGTAAAGGGTGTCAGTGATGACCGCAAAACTCGAATTGAATCCTAAACTAATCAATTTCTTCATTCCAGGAATAATAGATAACAAGAATAAACTTAGAATTAGATGTTCTTACCTTAGTTCAAGCATACACAAGTTTCCCCTTCCTTTTCCCTTTATTTCTCTTCTTTGCTTTCCTTTTCTCCCTCATTTTCTTTCACTTTCTCTCTTGCCGAATAGAATTTCTAACAAGTTGCACTTTTTCTACACAAGCTTCTCTCTTCTCTTTTGATGTCTTCCAACAACTATAGATATATTATATATCTATTCTCACGTGTCACACACACACTATAATTGTTGAAGCACACACCTAGGTGTCAAGCATATAAAGTATACTAACAAGCACCTCTATAATTAAGTAGTTTAAACTAATTTCTTGATTAACACTAATTAACCTTCACTTAGATTAATTAATCGAGATTAATTACGAATAAAATGTTAAAATATAATGCATATTAAACAAAGGCATTTAAGCTTCTTGATTAAGCTAATCCACATGAAAGGGTTGGATCTCACACTAGCTGGAACCTCAATCCCGCCAACTCAAACAACAAGGCAACTAAAGTGCACTCAACTAGAATCACAAGTGTAGTTTGCGCACGCGCATATACTCATCTAAAAGGCCCCACATTCTATAAGAAGCACCATCCTCATGTACTCAAGCTTCAACCCCAACATTGGCGATACCAATGCTAGGCACCCCAATATAAGAGCATGCCTGTCCACACACTAGAAGCACTGTGCCAAAAGTCACCCTTGAAGCTCAGTAGACTATGCATGCATCATCCATCATGACATGCAATACCCTAGCCTATTGGTCAAGCACATCGTATGCATTTACTGCTAAACACGACACGTTGGCAAGTGAGCAAAGCTAACCAATAAGGCCCACGAGGTCCAACATCTCGTTGCTCGCAAGGCACATAGCCCATCCATAAGCCCATTGCGCCACGCAATATGTCCCCACATAACATGTCCCCATACATGTAGCAAGGCCAAACAGATATAGAGTCAAAAGCCACAAAGCATAGTGTCACACACACTAGTGCCACCAAGCCATAAGCCATCATAGACATGCAATATGTCCCCATTCATGTAGCAAGGCTAAAATGATATAGATTCAAAAGCTATAAAAGCATAGTATCACGCCACACCAGTGCCGCCAAGCCACTCCTCGAATCCAAGGTGTAAGTCATCACAAGCACACAATGTGCCATTCGGCCCACCAATAGCCCAATCCGTCTCGAACATGTGCACAACTCATGGTATAATGGGGGCATAGCAGATGCATATTCGAAACCTCCGCCCTTGCCACAATGCCTAACGTCGGCCCCTTGGGCACCCGACACTGTGCATATAACACGAAGTTAGTATGAGGACTATAGCAAATTGCATGGAAGTGTATAGTCGGCCCCCAAGTCATCGCCTCCCTTGGGAGACTCACTCAATCCATGCCCAAAGCATCACACTAGGAGGTGGTAGAGTTAATACAGAGACCTCCCTTATAGTAACATTTTAAGCCATTTGCTATCTCATTGCAAGAAACATCACCATTGCTTGAGGAGTCACAATCTAAAATTCCAATATTCATCAAAACTAAGAACTAAAATTCCCACTCTAGACAATCATGGTGAGAAATACTACCTGCCTAAAGCCTTTATAGCCTTAACGGCAAGTCATATATGTCAATTTGCAATAGGGACACACGTGTCCGTCACTTAGATACTTGTATCCATCACTTAAGCACACATAAAACATATTGTAAGTTTGAACAAAATTACATAGAATCCAATTGTAAAATAAAAATAATGTGACTTTATATCTAATTTGATGTTTAAGTTATGGAATACATGACTATTAATTTAATTAGTGTTATTTTACAATTTTCCTAATATCTTTGAGTAAAAGTATTTCGATGTATGACATAAGAAATATATAAAATATTTTTTTGTCCCTGTTGTGTCGTCCTGTATTTTTTAAAAATTGTTCTGTCAACGTGTCCCTGTTGTATGTTCAAGCTTGTGCTTCTAAGTATAAGACCTAAACAAACACTTCTAAAAAGGTGTCGTATTAGTGTCATCGGACACTTCCCAATGTGTCAGACACTTCCAAACATTTTTTATTATTTTTTAAATTTTTTTTCGAGCCAAACACGCTTCAAACACTTTGGAGACACATTTGCTCATTACTTAGATACATATGAGATATATTACAAGTTTGAAGAAAACAACTTCGGATCCAATAATAAAATAACAAAAAATATGAATTTGTACCTATTAAATTGTAAATTTGTTTTCATCTTGTTTTATGTTAAGTAATGTTTAAATTATAAATTGAATGGTGTTTTTCATGTTAAATTAGTATTATTTTTTTCAATATTTTTAATTGTGTGGATGTTATATACATATACATAACAAATAAAACTATATAAAAAATGTAACTTTTTTTCGTACCCCTGTTGCGTCCCTATCCTCATTTTTTTAAACTTATCGCATCTCGTGTCTGTGTTTGTATCTGTTCCCATGTTTGTCAAACTATAAAAGACTCTACAGAGACTAAGAGCCTAATTATACCTAGTTTAAATTTAACCCAAATGAAATGCTCTTATGTTTTGCATTAGCCCACCAAAAATAATAAGATTAAATGAGATAAAAGATAAAAACAATAAAAGAACAACACAAAAAGTTAAAGGAGTCACTTTACTTTAGTTAGGCCAAGAAGGTGCAATTTTACTTTTGATCTTTCCACTTCAATGACTTTTATGATTTGAAATTTTTGATGCGACAAAAGAGCCATATTAGGGAACATTTCTCTCAAATCTCTCACTGGAAAACTTACCATGACTGAAGAAGTGCAAGAACAAGCTCTCGTTTGCTTGCTCATTACAGCAAACTCAATGTTTTTAGGCTTCCTATCTAAAACAATTTATCTCCCTATTTTTGACAAAAGGAAAGACAACACACACACACACACACACACTCTTAGCACATGAACCCACGCAACCCAACACCACTCCTCAAATGAATAGTGGAGTTGCAGATATATATCTCATTGACTGAAGCCACAACAGAGCAATGTGGGACAATGACACCAAATTGCACACGCAACTTTTGTTCTTTTGACAGAGGAAAAACAACACACATACACTTAGCACACAAATCCACACACACACACACACCGGAGATAGGGAGATAAATTGTTTTAGATAGTAAGCATAAAATAAGTACACAAGTGAGAGCTTATCCCCACATTGCTGCATGCATAGATATCGAATATTTTCAATAAACAATAGTGTGATAACAGGTGTTTCATGGAATTACAGTGGAGCCAAGAACTGGTTGCAGGTGGAGTAAACGAAATGGGCGACACATACCACCAATTACTTTTGCTGCTTGAAGACATTTTCAATACAACAGAATGAAGAACAGGTTGTGATGTGTGCCTCATCATATATATTGTAAATTGATCATTATCTCACAAAATTTGTATGCTTACTTTTTTATGAGGGAAGCTAACATTCTAAGGCTCTGAGGAATATGCATATGCGTATATTCATGCACACATAGCGTAGTTGGAAGGAACTATACACTTATAAACTTGTTGCCAATCAAAATAACGGAGGGCTCAACTCAGGATAGTTCAATGAAAAAATATCACTATATCCTTTAAACCCTTGTTCATCTTTTGCTTCCCTGCCAATCTACTAAAGTACTTTGAACTTGAAGATAAATAATACTTGCATTTCTAAACTTGCCACTAGTAGGCAAAATGAAGTAAATCAAAACAGTTCCACTTGACAGAGAAATCAGTTGGTTGAGTGATAAGAAAAATAGCTTTTCTCATCCCTAGCTCACCCCAAAGGATTGAAAGAAAAAGAAAAATCTTCCATAATGATTATAGAGACAATAGCTCCATCAGAATTCAACAGTCCAAATGGTAAGATCCAAGTTGGCTGGATTGTGGGGATTCAAACAAGTTGAATGACATAAGCATATCGTAAATATGGAAGCATATTACACTGAAGCAAACTGAGCTTATAACTCATGTGTTAGTGGGGTGTTTAAGTTCTGTTCTTCTGTGCACTTGTAAAAAAGGAAAACAATGTACACACAAGGTAGTTGGCTGAGCATTGCTTGGTACAGTCAATCGAATGGCTATTTCGGGTTCTCTCTATGTTCTGGTAGGCAGCAGGGTAGATATTATTGTTCCCCTTCCCTCCAGCAATTCCCCCCCCCAACAACACCCAAAGCACCCCGCCTTCGTCTTCCACTCTTAATAAGTAGGATATAGACCACAGTGTGTCAATTGGGTCTTGAAAACTGAGTGTCCCATCATGAGTCACAAGAAATGCCACCCAAGCTGCCAGGCGATCGTTAGATTTTTGTTCGGTAATCCCCATTTCTATAAAACTCTATTTTATTACACACACGCAGCCGCATACAGCATTGCTTGGTAGTAGGTACAGCTGATAGAATGGCTATTTCGGGGTTCTCTTTAAGTTTTGGTAGGCAACAGGGTAGATATTATTGTTCCCCACCACAGCACCCCAAGCCCGTCTTCTTCATCCACTCTAAATATGTAAGATATACACAATAGTGTGTCAATGGGGACTTGAAAAACTGAGTGTCGCCTTCATGAGTGGCAAGAGATACCACCCAAGCTGGCAGGCACTCACACCCACACACACAAAAAGGCCAAAAAATAGAAACAAACCAGTAGTTGAATTGTGTAACGGAATTTTCAGCTTCGAATCTCTTGCATGCTGATAAGACCCTCCTTGAATATGCAACAAACAGTACACAAATACAACCTTCTAGCAGTGATGAATTAAAGATATGGAACCTGTTTGCTGCAGTGTCAATAACAGCTTTCTTTTCTCGGAACACGGAGAACAGAAATGTGTTCTTAAAAAAAGCTATCATTGAAAACTTCATCTATGAAGATGAGATTCAAACAGTTCTGTTTTCTGTTAGTCTAATAACTTTTTCTCCACTCAAAAATAATGTTTTATTGGAATTTTTAACTGCTTTCAAAGCACTCATTTTTAAGAACTCCTCGAAGAAGACTCGACCAAACAGGCCCTTATGTTGAAGTTTTTAACTTAATCATATGAATGCATTTCTAAGGGATACCTCTATATTATAGCTAAAAATCAATGGAACTACCACGTGTGAGGCTAAAATTTTTAATCAAGATTTTGACTTAGCTCAACCAGAGAATCCTTCCCCCATTCAAGTTTTACCAATGCAATTTTGGTATGCACATTAAGAGACATCAATGAACTAATACCATATTAACTCCACATATTTAAACCATAAAATGCCATTGGTGTCCCATACAAATAGTTACCTAGCTAAGCACTAGACTCCGAAGGGGCGTCACCAATGAGTTTGAATTCTTGCAATTCCTTGAAGTGCATCCATGGCTTCACCCAGACCTTTGCTTCATAAACTTTTTTCTCAGTACCATTGGTTGCCTCAAGTGTTATATAGTACACAGTTCCAGAAACCACCTGCTCCTTCACATTCACAACTTTCCCAAACTCAAGAAGTGCGTTCTGCCAAAAAATAAAGTAAAAAATAAAACATACAACTTCCATGAATGAGATATGAAGTCTTGAATATATACACATGTGAGTATGAGAATGCACTAAAATCTCGAATAAAAATACATATGAGGATGCACGTACATGTCCATACATACACAACTGCAATCGACACCTAAGCATAGAAAATATTACATATAGTTTGAATGGAAAATATTCTTCCTAGGAAGTGTTATTTAGTATTCAAAATAAACAGAGGGATTGCGATGAATAGTTAGAAGCTTCACGGATAGAATATCTGGCTACCGAAGGAAGCCCTAGATGCAGAAGAAGAACTAAAGAAGAAGAGATTTTCACTCCCTCCACGCAGAAAAATTTACACCAGAAAACAACTACATTTACCATATTTTCCGGTGTTTGGATGAAATTTTAAAAACATTTTCTAAGAACAGCAGTGCCAAACGAATTGGTCACCCTTTACAAGCCCACGACCTTTAACCCTATGTAATTCATTCATTAGACGCATTTCGTCCAACAATAAATGGATACATCGATTATTGAACAATTCCCAAGCTAACTGAACAGAGGATCGAATTATATTCGTGAAATAGTTGTTTTAGGTCGAAATTTTAGAAAAAGAAAAGGAAAAGAAAGAAACAGGAAGGAAAAAGATGATAGAAGAATAAGAAGGGAAACCTCTTTCTTGTTGTGTTCCTCAACGGCGAATCGGGCGAGACTGTCGGTCTCCAAGCTGTTGGCGCTGCCCTCCGACTCCCGAATTCCACCGACTGTTGCCATTATAGACAAACCTCTCTCTATCTCTCTCTATCTCTCTCTCTCTCTCTCTCTCTCTCTAGCTCTGGGTATGTTTTCTAAATTGCGAGCACAAACCAGAGGGCACAAAAAGGGTGTTAGTTATTTATAGACCAAAACCCCCCAACCATAAAAAAAAACATAAAAAACAAAAAAAAAAATGCCACTGGCACCGAAAGTAACTCAGACGCGGTGATTTTGATTGGTCGTCATGGGCTGTTGGGCTCGAATCTTCGCATGTGTCCTATTCGACCCTCAATTTGAGGATAAGAGCTTCAGTTTTTGAACTACTAAATCGGACAATGCCACCCACTAAATTGCGAAAATTCATCAAATTTAGGGAGGGTAAAAATTTTAACCGCAGTATTTATTATGTTAAAAGTATAAGTGCTACCAACTACTTAGCTACTGTGAAATTTTTTCCTACAATTAGGATGAGATAAATGAGCTAGTGCGATAAATGAGTAAGTGATAAGTTGATGAATCGGTGTTTTTTTATGAGTTCACTTACATCAAACAACTATAACTATACCGTATTAACATCTTGATTTCATTAACACAATCCTACCAATACGAAAGAAAAAAAAAATTAGAGAGATCTAGGAAAGTTGCCTTCATCCAACAAGTTTGATGCAATAGAACCAAATAGGGTCAAATGAGAGAAGGGTTTGACTTTTTACCCATGTCTGTTTGTCGATATGATTGAATTTTGAGGTAAAAACTTGCGTATAAGTTTATTGTTAAGTGCTTAATTTAGTTTGAACCTAAAAATAAAGAGCTCATTATGGGCAGCTCTAAGAACTTTGGTTGATAAGGTCGTGCAAAAATGTAAAAAATACTTTAAAAATAATAAATATAAGAAAATATAATACATTGATACTTGTTTTTGATAAATAATAAAAAAAAATGCAAATATATGTACTTTTGCAATTGTCCTCGTCAAAGTTTTATATTTTAAAATTATTGCATAATAACCTCGTTATCAGTATTATCATATATGTTATTCTCAATGTATGTCACGAGCTTAGTGGCAGTTTCAAGAATTTGGAATAGTTGCATAATCACCTCATTATTATGATTATCAAATATGTCATTCTTAATATATATTACCAAACAATCATTAATTCATCGATTTCCCGTGTGATTGTTGGAAAAACTCTTTCTCTTATTGCAGTCATGACTGATAAAATTGTGGAGAGAAGGAAATTGAATAAGACTGCTTGAGGCCTTTGCATTTCATTTTTTTGAATTTATAAGTTCTTTTACAGTGCTTTACAACTATGGACAGTTATAATACAAAGCATAAATACAATTGAATATAACATGATTTTAGCAGTATCATCTTCAGTGATTTCTACCATATGTTATCCCTTGATCCTTGCTCTATTATCCCTTAATCATTACCCTTGAATCTTGCCAATCATCATCTTGAGATATGTCTACATCCTCCCTCAAACTTGACGTAGTGACGTTAAGTGTGCCTCTCAACAAGATAAATTGGCGGGTTGAAAGCCCTTTTGTGAGTAAGTCAACAAGTTATCAGTCACTATTGACAAATTGAACTTGAAGTGCATCAAGAGCAGCCTGCTCACATACATATTGATAATCAACTTCAATGTGCTTAGTTTGAGCATGGAGCACTGGATTTGCCACGAGATAAGTAGCTGAGATGTTGCCACAATAAAGTCTTGGTTTGGATTGCAAGTATAGACCAAGATCACAAAAAAGAGATTGAATCCAACACATTTCTGCAATTGCAACAGCAATAGCCCGATACTTAGCTTCGGTACTTGATCTTTCTAGAGTACCAATGAATTAGATTTTTGCTAAGAAACACACAACCACCTGAGACAGATCATCTGTTATCTAGACATCCAGCCAAATCGACATCAGAGTAGGCAATAAGAGAGGAAGTAGGTGTAGCTCTAAAAATAAGACCATAACTGAGTGTGCCTTTCAAATATCTTAAGATCCATTTCAAAGACTCAAGATGAACGATTGTAGGCCGATGCAAATATTGGCAAGTTTGGTTCCCAGCATAGGACAGGTCTGGACGAGTCAAGGTTAAATATTAGAGTCCACCAACAATTCTATAGTAAGAACTCACATCTTGGAGAGGAAGGCCATCAAAAATAGACAATTGTAAATGATTGCACAATAAAAGTGTAATCATATGACCTTAAATTGGGTTAGGTTAGCCCTAGATTAGCTAGCTATTTGGTTATTTAATGCTTTATTAGTAGTAATGTTGTTTTATTTACTTTTGTAGGTTTTCAGATTTATTTGGACTAAAGAAGACTCGAACGAAGTTGTTGCAAAGAAAGAAGGAAAAGCCTTCAGAAGACACTGCCCATCCGGATGGCTCAGACTAGCCTGTCTGGACGCTCAACTTACATCGCCCGTTCGGATGGATGTTTAAAAGTGTATGGACAGCTATTCTTCATTGACCATCCGGACGGATGTCCAGACTATTCGGACGCCCTACTGCATGCCACAATCCTTGTTTAGCAAGGATTGATGTCTTTATAATCCTTGAGAGTCCTAAATTGTCATAGTAAGTTAGAGATCCCTAGTTTTTTAATCATTGAAGTTTTATTAATCAAGATTCTTTGTTCTTCAATTATTTTCAAGCATTCAATTCAATTCTTATGTGTTTTTGCTATGGATATGAGTAGCTAAATTCTACCTTGGCACAAGTTGTGAAAATTGATTGACTAAGGGAGAATTCTTCAAGGTATCATTGAACTTTCATGATTTAATCTTTTTTAAATCTAAGATTCATTCTCTTCTTCTCAGATTCTTTAAAAATTAAAGTGATTTCTGAAGAAGCCGTTACAAATATGGACAGGAATGTCACAGAAGATGAGATTAAGCAAGTGCTCTTTAACTTAAATCCAAACAAGGCCCCTGGTTCTGATGGTTTCAATGGTTTTTTTCTTTAAGAAAACCTGGCCTATAGTTGGAAAGGAGGTGGTTGCTGCCATTAAATCATTCTTTGATTCTGGTTGTTTGTTAAAGGAAGTCAATGCTACCATTGTAGCCTTAATCCCCAAAGTTCCAAATCCCACAACCTTAAAAGACTATCGACCTATCTCTTGTTGCAATACTCCGTACAAATGCATTACTAAGATTATTGCGGATAGAATTAAGAGTTTGCTGCCTCTAGTTATTGATGAAGCCCAATCAGCTTTCTTTCAAGGAAAGAAGATTAGTGACAACATTTTACTTGCTCAAGAACTTATGAAAGGCTGTCATAAGAACAACAAGTTGGCTAAATGTGCTGTGAAGGTAGATCTCATGAAGGCCTATGACACAATCAGATGGGAATTCGTTTTGGATGTTTTGGAACTTATGGGATTTTCAAAAAAGCAAAAGAATTGGATATAGGTCTGCATCTCTTCTCCTATGTACTTAATCAGCCTTAATGGTGCCCTAGAGGGCTTCTTTCCTGGAGCTAAAGGCCTGAGGCAAGGTGATCCTTTATCCCCTTACTTATTTATAATTTGTATGAATGTTCTATCTCAAATTATTCAGCAGCAAGTAAAGAGGAAGCCCAATTTTCAGTTTCATTGGAGATGCAAGAAAACTAGCTTAACCCATATTTGTTTTGCTGATAACTTGATGCTTTATTGCAAGGGTGAGATTGCTTCTGTTAGGATTTTAAAGGATTTTAAAGGACGCTTTGGATACATTTTCTGAATTCTCAGGTCTTGTTCCTAATTGTGCCAAGAGTAATATTTTTCTCACTGGTTTGGATGATCATGGGAGGGAGCAATTGTTAAATCTCTTCAAGTTCCAGCCAGGTGTGCTTCCAATTCGGTACTTAGGGGTCCCCTTAATTTCTTCTAAGATGAAACCTGAAGATTGCAATAACTTGGTTGATAGAATTATGAGCAAGGCCAAGTCTTGGACTGATAAGTTTCTCTCTTATGCTGGCCAGTTGCAGCTCATCAAATCAGTTTTATTTAGCATGTAGAGCTACTGGTGTGCCCACTTCATTATACCAAAGAAAGTTTTGAACAAAATTGATCAATGCTTTAGAGCTTTTATTTGGAAAGGACCTGATTTAAAGAATACTGGAGCTAAGGTTAATTGGAAAGAGGTTACTAAGCCAAATGATGAAGGTGGTCTAGGCATAAAGAAGTTGGTGGATTGGAACCAAGCTAATATAGCTAGATACATCTGGTTGTTGTGCCAATCTTCTACAACCTCTTGTTAGGTGAAATGGGTCAGAGCTAACCTTCTAGTTAGAAGTCAATTCTGGGTGGCTAAGGCTCCTTGGGATTGCACTTGGTCTTGGAGGAAAATTCTGCACCTAAGAGATATCATAAGGCCTTTGATCAAGTACAAAGTTGGGGAAGGCTCACAGGTTTCCCTTTGGTATGATAACTGGCTGCCAATGGGGCCTATACATCAAAGAATGGGGGATAGAGTGATCTATGATTCTGGGCTAGGCAAAGAAGCAAAAGTCAGCTCTATTATAAGAGACAACCAGTGGCATTGGCCTGTGGCAAATTCTATAGAGTTGATGGAGCTCAAGAGGTGTATGTTTTGTATTCCGCATCCTAATAGCTCTTATAATGATCAAGCTATATGGATTCTAGAAAAAAAAATCACCAATTTTCAGTTAAATTAGCTTGGCAAAGTATTAGAAACCATAACCCTCAAGTGGAGTGGGCTGAAGTTGCTTGGTTTAAGAAGACAATTCTTAGATATAGCTTCATCCTTTGGCTTGCTATTCGAGAAAGATTAGCCACCCAAGACAAACTTGTTGCCTATGGTATGTTAAATGACATGTGTTGTGTGTTTTGTATAGATAAAATTGAAGACCACAACCATCTCTTCTTCCAATGTTCGATCACTAACAGATTGTGGGTGCAGCTGCTAGCAAACTATAAGGCCCATAGCTTGAGTAATGAGTGGCAAGGGATTGTAGCTTGGGCTTATACCTTGAAGGGGAAGGCTTTGAAGAATATTCTATGTAAGTTAATGCTATCCACCACTGTTTATATCATTTGGAAAGAATGGAATGATACATTAATGGCTAACAAGTGTAGGGATGTGATGGCAGTGCTCAATGATATAGTATTTCAAGTTCGTAATAGGATGGCTAGTTTGTGAGACTTTCATGGAACGACTCCAAATAGGGATCTCCAGCTGATATGGCAGATTCCCAATGATATTTTCAAGAACTAAGGGCAGCTATTTTTGCTATTTGTTTAGTTCTTATAGTTGTTAAGCTAAGTTAACTTGTGTTGTGTACTTTTCTTAGCTAGTGCTAGCTGGGTTCTTTTGTTTGTTTAGTGGTTATCTTTCTTGATTATCCTTATCTTTTGGCCTGGGGTATGCCCCTTGTATTTGTACTTGATCTTTCGATCTTGTTTGTCTATATATTCTTTCTTACTTAGCAAAAAAAAAAAAAAAAAAGATACAATACTCCTAGGTACACCGTGGAGTCGTACTATCTCTTTAAAGAACAAATCAGTAATGTGGGTTGCATCATCGGTTTTATGACAAGAGATGAAATGTGCCATCTTAGAAAACCTATCAACAACCACAAAAATTGAATCCCTTCCTTTTCTCGACCTAGGCAAGCCTAAAACAAAGTCCATAGAAATATTTACCCAAGGTGTAGTAGGCACAGGTAAAGGAGTGTATAATCCATGTGATAAGACTCTAGATTTGGCCTGCCTACATGTAACGCATCTAGTAAAAATTCTCTCTACATCACGTTTCATCTTTGGCCAAAAAAAATGTTCATGCAACACATCTAAAGTCTTCCTTACACCAAAATGACCCATCAAACCACCTCCATGTGCCTCACGCACAAGCAACTCTCGTATAGAACTATTAGGCACACAAAGT
>CM065382.1:38755000-38762500 GCA_033060915.1 Euryodendron excelsum
ATATTTGAGATCAAAAGTCTCAAGGCTATGGTGTGTGAGTTACGAAATACTCCAGGTATGAGACTTGGGTCAGGTATGGTTCCGGAGATGCATGAGGTTATGGCTGGATTCAGCACCCCCATTGCTAGTGTTAGAGGTCCTCTCTCACTCACAAATGGTGGACAATCTCCAGGTAGTAACTCCTCCAAGAGTTGGGCTGATAAGGTTGAGGATGAAGAGAAATGTGGAGTTGTGCAATCATTATTTCCAGCTCTTAGATCTGGTAGCATCAATGGCAGCCATGGTTCAAGGAGAGGTGATGGTCACGCACTTCATGTTGAGGAAGATGAGATCATAGACAATGTTGATATGTTAAAAGCTCATGCAAACTTGAAGAAGAAAGTTGATTCAATGAAGATCGAAGGTGCATCTTATTCTCTACAGAATGTAGGTAAAGTTTCAGCAACTTGTTCAATCCAAAGGAAGGAGGAGCATGTATCTTGGGAACTCAGGTGAGTGGAATGCAAAGTGAATGCTTTGTACTGCAGCTGCCAAGAAAAGGTGATGGGAAATCTGGTGGTGCAACCAATGGTCAAAAGTTGTCTAAAAAGGGTGAGGGATAACCTGAAGTGGAGCATATAGTGGAGCATAAAGTGGAGCAAGTGGAGCACATGGGAACTCAGTTGTTAAGTAAAGTTGATGGGAATCCCCATCACCTTCACCTTATACATGTGCATGAAGGGAAGAGCAAACCTGGTGGTCCAACCAATGGTCACAAGCTATCCAAAAAAGGTGAGGGACAGCCTGAAGTGGAGCATATATTGGAGCATAAAGTGCAGCAAGTGGAGCATAAAGCTATAAGTAAATCTGGGGTAGGTGTTGACCAAATTGGGCCAGCCAATTCCCAATGTAAGTGGAGCTCTCTCCTTACATCTTGTTCAAATTCCAAAATGAATATTGAATACTTTAAACCTGTCATTTCGAAGGAAAAAAATTAGAGTTAAACCCCCTCCAGCTATAGCTCAAGAAGGCGTTGAACAGTGGGAGTCCACTTTGGTGGGCTACTTTATGGATAAGAAGCTGCCATTTCATTTAGTAAACAACATTGCCAAGAAACTATGGGATAGTAAGGGTTTGGTTAAGATGCTTATAGGGGGCAATGGGTTCTATTTTTTCAAGTTTTATTCAGCTTTGCAATGTGAGGAAATCCTTGAAGGAGGACCTTGGAACTTTGCCGGTAGACCCATGGTTCTTAAGAAATGGCAACAAAACATGTCCTTCAATAAGGAGCAATGCAAAACCATTCCCATCTGGGTCAATTTCTACAATGTGCCTCTTGAATTTTGGATGGAGAAAGGGCTCAGCTATATTGCCAGTGCTATGGGTAAACCATTATATGCAGATAACATGACTGTAGAGGTGCAACGCATTCAATTTGCTCGGATATGTGTTGAGGTCAGCCTCGAATCTCAATTACCATAAACTTTTGAGTTGGAGGTGGAAGGTGGAAACATGGTAGAGATTATTGTGGAATACAACTGGGTCCCAAAGATTTGTACTCAGTGCAACGAGTTTGGGCACACAAATAGCAAGTGCAAAAAGCAAACCCAATAGGAATGGCAAATCAAGAAGAAAAAGGATCTAGAGATTAAGCATCAAGGAGAGTGGGTAGAGGTGAAAAAGCATGGCAAAGCTATGCCGTGGACCTTGATAAGCTAACCTCAATGGCTATGAATGTAGAAGAGGAACCTGAAGGTTTAGGAGGCCCTTCATGTGCTGAAGGTAGCCCTTCTAAACCCCAAGTATTGGAAGTGGTGAATGAGCTAGCCATTACCAACAGATTTCAATCCTTAATAGCTGATGAGGCCAACAATTGTATCTTTGATGGTGTTGACGATATGGAATTATCTATTACCTCTACTTCCCCTGATCTAATTCTATTAGAAACAAATCAGCTGCTGTTGATGAGTTTGATAAGAGAAGATCGAAGAATAAAAGAAGCGAGAAAAGGAAGAACAAGGGGTAGAACTCCTCTGGGGGTTCTAGGCAACACACTTCTAAGCTTTCCCAATGAATATTGCTGCATGGAATGTTAGAGGAGCAAACAGCCTCCTCAAACAAATTGATGTTAGCAAGTTTATCAGAGAGCATAATATATCTTTCTTGGGGATGGTTGAAACAAAAATTAGAATTTCCAATTTTGACTCTGTATGTAGTAAGATCTCATTTACTATGCATAGATTTGGCAATTTTAGTGCTAATGATTCTGCTAGAATTATCATTATGTGGGCTAACTCTCTTGTAAATGTTCAAATCGTTAGTTCCACTGACCAAGCTGTGACTTGTAAGATTACCCACAGGCAGCTAGCTATCACACCAAAGAAATTTACTGGAACCTACCCCTTTGCCTGTATAAGGAAGGATAATCTTACCCTTGCTATCCCAGTTACCAGTGACGGAACCTTGTAGAGTCCCTTGGAATTACCCTTCTCATGTCCAAATTGTAGGAGAATCTGCCTCTGAAATAGGGGGAATGACTAAGTTAGTAAGATGTTACACCTCAGAAGAAGTGGAAAAAAGGAGAAAAGGGAAAGACAAAGAAGGGGAGTGCTTTAACCCCCTGATAGAACATGAGATTTCTGAGTTTGCAAAAGCATTGAAAAAGAATGACTATGATATAATGGAGCAGCTTAAGAAAACCCCTTCTCACATCTCTATGTTGGGAATATTGCTTACATCAGAAAACCATTGAAACACCTTGCTCAAGGTACTCAAAGAAGCTCATGTACTAGACAGCTTTACCCCAAAAAACCTACACAACTTGGTAAGCCTCATCATGGCTCCTAATGTCATCACCTTCTCCGACAAAGAGATCCTTGCGAAAGAAATTGGACACACCCAATCCCAGCATATAACCGTCAAAACAAAAGGGATGATCGTATCGAAGGTTCTGGCAAACAACGGATCTGCCCTAAATGTTTGCCTGTATTTGACTTTGGAAAGACTTGGAATGGAACATTGGGTATTTAAGCCATAGCAGCACCATCATACAAGCCTTCGATGGGTCTAGGAGGAAGTAGAATCACAAGTTGAAGTAGGACCAACAAGCTTCGCTGTCAAATTCCAAGTCTTGCAAATACCCTCAGCATACAACATGCTGCTAGGATGCCTATGGATTCACTCAGTAGGGGCAATACTGTGAAACCTCCATCAAAATATCAAGTTTATTATTGCAAAAAACTAATTTCCATCTATGCTGAGAAAGAATTCGCCATCTACAAGGCGGATACAATTCCATGCGCTGAGGTGGCCACACTATCTTGCTTCCAATCATTGGAGTATGTCATAGTGATAGAGGAGAAAAATATGGTCGAACCAAAATATTCTAAAAATGCTCAAATGGTTACATACTACTTGAAGCAGAATGGGTATCAGATAGGGAAAGGACTAGGAAAGGAGTTGCAAGGAGAACCTAAAACCCCAGAGGGAAATCCGAGAGTAAATCCAAAGGAAGAGAAGGGAAAGGAAAATAGCTGTCTCTAAAGAAGCTGAAACAGTAAAAAAGAACGAAGGCAAGGAGGGACTAACCCACAAAATTGACCAACTCTGCATATCTGTTGAAGGGAAGGTTCCAACTCCAAATCTAGCCAGGAATAACAAGAGTTTCAGTTGGAAGTCGTGGCCAATTTATTTGAAGGAAGAGATGTTCTAATGATTGGCACATCCCCTTTTCAAGGTGATGAAACAAACTCTGACACTACCATTTGCTCGGCACACCCTAAGGAGAAGTTCAACAATTAGAGTAGTGAAAATCTAGCCTAGGCCCACAGGTTTTGCTATAAGCTTGCTGGGGCAATCTATGAAATTCTAGCACTTTCTAATTAAAAGTTGTTCTTACGAATTCCTATTTTGCAAAAATCAAGAGCTATAATAGAAATATATATCAATGAAAAACCACTATCTTTTAATGATTTCTTTGTTTGCCACTTGTCAGGAACCCTCAAACTCAATGCCTTAGCCAATTAATTGAAAGAATGCATGTCTTGAAAAATCAAAATTTCGAGAACGAAATTGACTACCAACTCATGGGGATTGAACTTGATGTAAACAACACAAATGAAATTCTAGAGGAAATTCGGGAACAAGTAGAAAAGCATGAGAATCATAACTCTCCCAATATTGAGGAAACAGAGATGGTCAATTTGGAAAGCAGAGAATCCCTAAAAGAGGTCAAAATTGGTACAGGGATGGATAACTGGCAATGCAAAAAGATGTTGGAGTTGCTAGAAGCCTACATCGACATTTTCACGTGGTCTTACCAAGACATGCCAGGTTTGGATGAGTTAATCATCGAGCATCGGCTACCTTTGGATCCTCATATAAAGCCCATGAAACAAAGGCAACGAAAGCTTAAACTTGAATGGAGCTTGAAAGTCAAAGAGGAGCTGATGAAGCAATTCCACACCGAATTTTTACAAATGGTTGAATACCCCCAATGGTTAGCCAATATCGTCCCTTTTTTTTTATAGGTAAGATAAATATTTAAAAGATAATAAATCGTGTACATAATACAAGGGGCATAGTCCAGGCAAAGCAGAGGATGGGATCCATCTACAAGAAAGATGGGAGCCATCCAAGCTCAAGACTAACTAAGCTATAACATAAACAGTTGCCTACACGAGCAAAAAAAAGGCAAACAACTACCAGCAAACCTACCTAAAACCACCACGAACTGCAAACAATATCAACAGGTATGATCAATTACTGAGAATCAGATCTGGCAACTTCCACTGCCTTTGCAAGTATATATTTGAATTTGTCTTGGCAAAATTCTTCAAAGAAGTGACTCTACTTCTAACCAAAAGGGTGATTTCTTTTAAAACTGTGACCACATCACGGTATGAGTTGGAATACATTCTTGAAATCCTTTCCCCCCCAATGACATAAACTATTGTAGATAAGACAAGCTTCCCCAAAACTTTCTGCAAAGTAATGCCTTTGAGATTGCTCATAGCCCATTGGATAATGCCTTGCCAATTATTTGCTTGACATTGTAAACCACACATATTCAGTAAATGAATCCAAATTCTTTGAGCATATTGGCATTGAAAGAAGAGGTGATCATGATTTTCTATTTTTTCGTGACATAGCACACAACTCATGCTCTGAATCTTCCTAATAAGCATAAGCTTTTCCTGGGTTATTAATCTACACTTGATTGCTAGCCGTAAGTCAAGTGACATCAATCCACTCTCCTTCCCTTCTTCCTAATTTCTTCCCAAGCAGATTGTATAGAGAACTTTTGGGACCTATCTGGAGGCAAAATAGTTGTGTCAGAGTTAGTAACATCAAGTGGTCTTGCTTCAGCCATGATACGTTTTAGATTTAGAAGCTCCATGGAATTAGTAGCTGGCCATCTCCATTGATTATTGCATATAATTCTATCAACCTTCGTAGCATTGCCCAACCCAGAATCATATATTACCTCGTCACCATACTTATTATGTATAGGCCCCACGGGAAGCCAATTATCATACCATAGTGACACAGTTTTCCCATCTCCTATTTTATATTTGATAAAAGGCTTGATTATATTTCTCAACTGTAGAGGTTTTCTCCAAGTCCAAGAGTAGTCCCAAGGAACTTTAGCCAATATCATCCAAGTTCCTAGAAAGATGGCCAAGTTTGGATGTGTATCGACTTTTGAGATTTCAACAAGGCAAGTCTGAAGGATGATTTTCCCCTGCATCACATAGCAGAAGAGGATAAAGAGAAAACTGCCTTTATCATGCCTTGGGGGTGTATTGTTATTGAGTAATGCCTTTTATATTAAGAAATGCATGGACAACCTACCAAAAAGCCATGGACATCCATTTTCATGATATGATGCACCAAGAAATAGAAATCTATGTAGATGATATGATTGTGAAGTCTAGAGCACAAGAGGATCATTTATTTTACTTATGGAAGGTGTTGGATCGACTTCGCCAATACCAGCTCAAACTCAACCCCGTAAAATGCACCTTCGGAGTATCCTCTGGGAAGTTGCTAGGATTTATTGTCAACAGAAAGTGATCAGAGTCAACAAGCACCATTAAAGGATCCATTACATGTTCCAGTTGGGCCTATTACAAAAACAAGATCCAAGAAGATCAAAGAATCAATTCATTGGCTGATTTATGAGATTTGAACTGATTCTAACATAGGGCATTCCAAGCTTGGCCCAAAAGAAGGTGAAGGCATAATTAATCTAAGTCAAGCTATCAATGGGGTAAATAGTACTCTTTTGACTTGGCTAACTGATTGGTTGATTGTCCATCAATTAGGGTTGATTTGTAGTCTTTTGAGTAATTTTTTGACTAAGTTAAATTGATTGGCTGATTACCCAGCAATTAGAGGCTGATTTGTAGTCTTTTGACTTGACTACTTGATTAGTTGATTTGCAGTCTTTTAACTTATCTAATTGATTGGCTAATTGCCCATCAATTAGGAGCTGATTTTTAGTCTCCTTTTTCTCAACCATACTTTATAAATAGCATGCACTCTTTGTAATGAAGAAGACATTGAATTGAGATTAAAAAAAAAAACACATGTGTTGTTTCTTCTATTGGTTCTTCAAAGAGCTTGTGAACTTATCAATGATTCTTCCTTGTGGCGTTCAAATTTTATATCTTCGGTTCGTGATTCCATATAATCATTAAGTCAGGGTTAGTTACTCTATACCTTCTGTTCACATTTCAGTTATAAGTGTTGGGTCGGGGTTTCTCTCAAAATCTAACTTTCAACTTTCTTGGGCAAGTATTTCAATATTATTGTTGGCTCTCGACACATGTTGGTTGAGGTCCGCATCATTTGGTATCAGAACCAAGTTCTAAAATCAAGTTTACTATCCTTTTATTTTTTTTTTCTTGCTACCATCCATCGTGTTTCATTTATATTCATTACTCCTTGTTCTTGCTTTGTGTCGTACACCATGTTCAAAAAAAAAAAAAGGGGTGATACTGAGGCAACAAATACTATCATTCACCACACTTATCAAAGTTATTTGTTCTTGAATCGTGACTTTTGTTGTTTTCGTTCTCTATATATATATATATATATATATCTCTGTCATTTTCCTTGGATTCATTGTTTCTATAATATTTTTCTTGACGTTGGTATTGGTTAAAATACTACAAGTTGAATTTCTTGAGCAAGTTTGTTAGTTTAGTGAAGAACTAAAAAGGGGGAAGATGGGAGTGGGAAAAGGCAAGAGAGCAATATAGAAAAAAAGCCAATTTCAGAGTAAAACACAAGAGCGAGTGACACACGTGAGGGAGTGTTGTGATGGATTGTTTCTAACATTTCTCTATAGCTTCAAAACAAATGTCTTATAGGGACGGCACATCACAGGAAGGACGGGAGGAGTCGTTCTTCGTGTTGCAGGCTATGCAACAAAAATTTGAACTTATTAACGCGATATTTAATGAAATTCGGGATCGAATGGATCAGCAAGACGCTGTTATTGCTACTTGGTGTGAG
>CM065382.1:38770000-38785000 GCA_033060915.1 Euryodendron excelsum
ATAAGAAGCTATGACGAGGGATTGCCTTCTTGAACCAAACAATATGGTGCCTAGCCACCCTACTACCGTGAGTTCTAATATGTTGCCAAGCAAATCTCACGCTGAACTTGCCATTAGAATAAAAAAATCCAAACAACTCTATCTCTATGCAAATGGTTTGGGAACATATCTACTGGCATATTATTCTTCAAATGCAACATCCCTTCGAAGGCCGAAATCGTAAATAACTCTATCCCTTGTAGCTAAGTGAATCAGACCACTTGGCAGTCAATTATCAAACCATAGAGAAATAGCTTGACCATTGCCTACCTCGTACTCAAATGAGAGGCCAAAAAACCTCCCTAAGACCCAACACTTAATACCGAAACCACCTTCATCCTTGGGCAAAGTAACATCCTCCCAGTAGGTCTCCAACCTAATATGAACAAGTGCACAGCTTTTATAGTAGAAGTCTCTACACAAATAAAATTGGAGCTTGCAGACCTATTGGGATTCCAACTTGGGGCATTTCCAATCAAGTATAATGGAGTGCCCCTTATTTCCACAAAGTTAGCAGCAAAAGATTGCAAGGAGCTCATTGAAATGATCACAATTCATATCCAAAGCTAGGCAAACTGCTTCTTAACATATGCTGGCCGGCTTCTATCTTGTTCTGCATTCAAGTTTACTAGAGTATGCATTTCCTTCTCCCAAAAGGAGTTTGCAGCAAAATTGAGCAGCTTCTTATGCACTTCCTCTAGGCGGGTTCTGATCAAAAGTTAAACTCTTGCAAAGTATCATGGGATGTAATATTTCACCCAGAAAATGAAGGAGGACTTGGTTTTGAAAAAGTTCACGAATAGAACAAAGCATCAATGCTAAGACACCTTTGGAGATTATGCTCAAGCAACCAATCCTTATGTGTTAATTGGTGCCAGACGTATTTAATCAAGGGCAGGAGTTTTTGGTCTCTCAACAGCCCTTCAGATGCCTCATGGACATGGAGGAAACTACTAAAATTTAGAGAGGATGATGCACAATTTGTTCACCATATTATTGGAGATGGTTCAACCACTTTCCTTTAGCATGACAACTGACATCCCCTTGGCCCACTTCTGAAAAGGTATGAAAGTCGTATAGTGTATGTTGCAGCCCTCCCAAACCAAGCCAAAGTCTCATCCATCATCAGAAAAGGTAGATGGGCATGGCATTTTCCTTGCTCATGGCAACTCAGAGAAATTATCCAAAACACATCTTCTCTGCCGCCATTGGTCAATCAAGAAGATAAAATCACATGGGCCATCTCTTCTACAAAAAGTTACAGAGTAGTAGCAACTTGGAACAAAATCAAAACCAAATATCCCCAAGCTATATGGCACAAGTTAGTATGGTTTCCCAAGAATATCCTAAAACGCAGTTTTATCTTATGGATGGCCATAAAAGACAGGCTTACCACTCTAGCCAAACTCAAGGAATGGGGAGTCACTGACTAGGTAAATTGTGCACTGTGTGTTGGCCATGATGAAATTCTTGATCATCTCTTCTTCTCATGCCCATATTCAAAGGAAGTCTAGTCAACAATATGCCACTTATGCGTGATATCCAAACCACTACAAACATGGAGAGCTGAGGAAATATGGTTGGTTGGTAAATTTAGTGAAAAACAATTCTGCAATTCCATTAGGAAGCTTGCATGGGCAGCAATGATATACTACATATGGTAGGAAAGGAACAATAGAATTTTTGGTAGTACCCTTCGATCCCCACAACAACTAGTGAAGGAAATCAAGCATGATATTAGAGTCAAAGCATCTCAATTCTCAAAGAATCCTTTCTCGGATGTTAATATAACTATAGGCCAAAACTGGTCTATTCCACCCCTTGTTTTCAATAGGCTTTAAAAGGGTATATCTAGCTTAGGTTTGTTGGGTTTTATTCCCTTGATTTTGATCTTGTGCAGAGGGGTATGCCCTCTCTTAAGCTTATTCTTATTTCTTTATTCTGAATATAATTCTCACACTTTTACTTACCAAAACAAAAAAAACAAAAAAATCCTCCCACGCAAAAGCACGCAAACATTGCCCAATCCTTTTAATAACCCCAACAGGAAGGATGGAATGGCTGCACCTGAAAGTTTGAATAATATTGCATAGAATTAACAAGTTGTAATATCCTAGCTTGTTGGTCCAAGTTTTGGTCATAGAGATAATGCACGCTTAACTAAAGAAATGCAATCCCAAAACTGGAGCTTCGTAGAAATTAGAGACACCTCAAGGTATCTGATATGAAAAGTTCCCCAACCTGATAAGTAAAACTTTCTCCAATAAGCATTCAACTATGGTAATCAATGCATGAAAAGAAAATCTCACTCTTGGATGGATTAGGTTAAAGACCTAAAAGCTGAGAAAATGTGTCCAAGGCCTGTTTGAGAACCATAGTAGATGGAACATCGCCATTACAAAAAAGCATAAGGTCATCGGCAAAACACAAATGGGTACGCTTGGTCTTATGACATCTCCAGTGAAACTTGGAGGGGGCAACACTTCCATGCAAATCACAAACAAGGGGATAACGAGTCTCCTTGACAAAAATCTTTAGCACCTTTAAAGTCAAAACTCACAGATCCAGGAACAAAATTTTGTCTATTACAAGCCCTGATGGGACTAGGCATGAAAAATATGAGGAAGTTAGGGACATCATTTTGACTACTTTAAAGGTATGCTTGGCTCTCCCAGCTCAGCTACAAATGATACCAAGCCCTCAACACCCTTTTTACTCTATGCTTAGATTTTGCACAACTGGAAATGCTAAAATCTGATGTATTTAATGATGAAATTAAGGATGTTTTGTTCTCTCTACACTTTGAAAAAGCCCCAGGCCCTAATGGCTACATAGCTCACTTCTTTAAGCATTCTTGGAATACAATAAGAGATGAATTTACCTATGCTATCATACCCTTCTTTGAATTTGGGAAACTTCTTGGGGAAATTGATGCTACAGCTATAGCCCTTGTTCCCAAAATCTTCAATCCCAGCAATATGACTGACTATAGGCCTATATCTTGTTGCAACACCACTTACAAATGCATCTCCAAGATAATTATAAATAGGCTAAAGCTGGTTATCTCTGGTAGATCCATATTAGATCAGATCTTGCTGATGCAAAACTATCATAGGCACAATCTATCTCCTTGATGTGCTCTAAAAATAGATATTATGAAAGCATTTGATTCAGTATCATGGCAGCCTATCCTCCATATCTTGGCAGCTTTCCACCTTCCAGACACGTACAAATGTTGGATTGAGGAATGTATCACAACTCTCCTAAGTTCTCTATATCTGTAAATGGAGCACTAGAAGGATATTTCAAAGGACCTAAAGGCCTTAGGGAAGGAGACTCTCTCTTCCCTTACCTTTTCCTCTGAGTTATGGAATTCTTCTCCAAGCTTCTTCAATTTAACATAAGTCAAGGGAGCTTCAAGTACCACCCAAAGTGTGAAGATTAGAAAATTCATCTTATATACTTTATTGATGATCTATTCATTCTATGCCATGCTAACTTGCAGTCCATTCGTATCATTCAACAATCTCTCATAGAATTTCCCTTTTTTTTTTTGTTGAATAAGAAAGAATATATAAACAAAAAGATTGGAAGATCACATACAAATACAAGGGGCATACCCTAGGCCATAGGATGAGGATCAACAAGAAAAGAAGATAACCATCCTAACAAACAAAATAACACAGCTAGCACTAACTAAGCAAGGACATAACACAAGCTAACTCAGCTTTACAACTTTAAGAAACAAAACAAATTACAAAAACAGTTGCCCTTAGTTCTTGAAGATATCATCAGGAATCCGCCATATTTGCTAGAGATCCCTATTTGTGGGCGTTCAATGAAAGCCTCTCAAACTAGCCATTCTGTTACGAACTTGAAAAACTACATCATTGAGCACTGCCTTCATGTCCCTAAACTTGTTGGCCATTAATCTACCATTCATTTCTCTCCAAAGGAAATAAACAATGGTGAATAATATTAACTTGCATAGAATATTCTTTAAAGCCTTCCCCTTCAAAGTACAAGCCCAAGATGCAATCTCTTGCCACTCATTACTCAAGCATTGGGCCTTACATTTTGCCAGCAGCTACACCCACAATCTGTTGGTAATCGAACACTGGAAGAAGAGATGGTTGTGGTCTTCAATTTTATCTCTACAAAACACACGGCACGTCATTTAAAATACCATAAGCAGCAAGTTTGTCTTGTATGGCGAATCTTTCTAGAATAACAAGCCAAAAGATGAAGCTATATCTAGGAATAGCCTTCTTAAACCAAGCAAATTCAACCCATTCCACTTGAGGACTATGGTTTCTAATACTTTGCCTAGCTGATCTAACTGAAAATTGGAGATTTTTTTTTTCTGAAATCCATATAGCTTTATCACTATAAGAGCTATTAGGGCACGAAATACCTGGCGTACACCTCTTGAGCTCCAACAACTCTAAGGAATTTGCCACCGGCCAATGCCATTGATTGTCCCTAATAATAGTACTGACTTTTGTTTCTTTGCCTAGACCATAATCATAGATCATTCTATCCCCCATTCTTTGATGTATAGTTCCCATTTGCAACTAGTTATCATACCAAAGGGACACTTGTGAGCCTTCCCCAATTTTGTACTTGATTAAAGGCCTAATGATATCTTTTAGTTGTAAAATTTTCCTCCAAGTGCAAGTGCAATCTCAAAGAACCTTAGCCACCTAGAATTGACTTCTAACTAGAAGGTTTGGTCTAACGCACTTCACCCAACAAGAGGTTGTAGAATATGGGCACAACAACTAGATGTATCAAGCTATACATTGGCTTGGTTCCAATTCACCTACTTCTTTATGTCTAGGCCACCTTCATCCTTTAGCTTTGTAACCTCTTCCAAATTAACCTTAGCTCCAGTATTCTTTAAATCATGCCCTTTCTAGAGAAAAGCTCTAAAGCATTAATCAATTTTCTTCAAAACTTTCTTTGCCATAATGAAGTGGGCTCACTAATAGTTCTACATGCTAAATAAATCTGAATTGAAGAGCTGCAACCGACCGGCATAAGAGAGGAATTTACCAGTCCAAGACTTGGCCTTGGTCACAATTCTATCAACCAGGTTGTTGCAATCTTCATGTTTCAGCTTTGAATAAATCAGGGGAACCCCTAAGTATCAAACTGGAAGAGCACTTGGCTGGA
The DNA here is from genome assembly GCA_033060915.1 of Euryodendron excelsum. Lineage (NCBI taxonomy): Eukaryota > Viridiplantae > Streptophyta > Magnoliopsida > Ericales > Pentaphylacaceae > Euryodendron > Euryodendron excelsum. The sequence continues at coordinate 38,775,215 of CM065382.1, forward strand.
ACTTGGAGAGATTTAACAATTGCTCCCTCCCATGATCATCCAAACCAGTAAGAAATATATTACTCTTGGCCCAATTTGGAACAAGTCCTGAGAATTCAAAAAATCTATCCAAAGCATCCTTAAAAATCCTAGTAGAAGCAATCTTACCCTTGCAATAAAGCATCAAGTCATTAGCAAAACAAAGATGGGTTAAGCTAGTTTTCTTGCATCTCCAATGAAACTGAAATTTTGGGTTCCTCTTCACTTGCTGCCAAATAATTTGAGATAGAGCATTCATACACAGTACAAACAAGTAAGGGAATAAAGGATCACCTTGCCTTAGGTCTTTAGCACTAGGAAAAAAGCCCTCAAGGGCACCATTGAGGCTGATTGAGTACATAGGAGTAGAAATGTAGACCTGTATCCAATTCCTTATCTTCTCTAAAAATCCCATAAGTTCCAAAACATCGAACACAAATTCCCATCTGACTGAGTCATAGGCCTTCATGAGATTTACCTTCACAGCACATTTGGCCAGCTTGTTCTTATGATAGCCTCTCATAAGCTCCTGAGCAAGATATTATCACTAATCTTCCTAACTTGAATGAAAGCTGATTGGACTTCATCAATAACCAGAGGCAACAAACTCTTAATTCTATCTGCAATAATATCGGTAATGCATTTGTACGAAGTATTGCAACGAGAAATAGGTCTATAGTCTTTTAAGGTTGTGGGATTAGGCACTTTAGGGATTAAGGCTACAATGATAGCATTGGCTTCCTTTAGCAAACAACCAGAATAAAAAAATGACTTAATAGCAGCAACCACCTCCTTCCCAACTATAGGCCAGGCTTTTTTAAAGAAAAAGCCAATGAAGCCATCAAGACCAGGGGCTTTAGTTGGATTTAAGTTAAAGAGTACTTGCTTAATCTCATCTTCCGTGACATTCCTATCCAAATTAGCAGCTGCTTCTTCAGAAATCACTTTACTAATATACTTCTGAAGCTCATTTTTCCCTGGATACTTCACAGCATTGTTCTTGCCCAACAAGTTCTGGAAGTGCTTCACAAATTCCTCCTTGACCTCTTTAATATCTTCCGCTACAGTACCATCCTCCTTAATTGAGAAAATTTTATTCCTATTTGCTCTATTCCTTATTGACTTGAAGAAAAATTTTGTATTTTGATCCGCTTCATTCAACCACAGAATTCTACTCTTTTGCTTGGCAAAGCTCTCCTCTCGATTACTCAAAGCATTAAGTTTAGAAAAGGCTTTCTTTCTCCACGGCCACTAGCTCAGGATCGCCACCATTTGCCTCTAATTGTCTTTGAAGATGAAGCAACTCCTCTCTAGCTTTGTTAACTCTCAACGAAATATCATAACATTTCTTCTTATTTAGCACCTTCAAACTAGCTTGCACTATCTTCAACTTCTTGCACACTCGGTACATTGGGTACCCATCAACAACAATGTTCCAAGCTTGCTGCACTATAGGCAAAAATTCCTCATACTCGGCCCAAAAATTAAAGAACTTAAATGGTTTAGTACCTTCTTTCATATGGAGCCCCAAGCGAACCAAAATAGGGCTATGATCTGAAACCCCAAAAGGCAAAAATTTAGCTGAAGAAAATCTTAACTTGGTATTCCAGCAACTGTTAACAAGAGCTCTATCAATTTTCCTTAGGATATAGTTCTTTACACACCCATTGTTCCAAGTAAAATGGAAACCCCCATATCATAGATCATCTAGCTCAGCCTCCATAAGACACTCATTAAATTCATCCATGAAACCAGGCCAATCAGTGCCCCCCCCCCCCCCCCCCCCCCCCCCCCCCCCTCAAAAGGAGATCTTATTGCATTAAAATCGTCCATGACAAGCCAAGGTCCCTTACAGAGCAGATCTGCACGTTGCTTAAGATCCCTCCAAAGCTGCCTTCTAAGGGTTACAATGTGTAAACCATAAGCAAAAGAAACGTAGTAATAGATCTTCTGCTCAATAAGAAAAATCTTACAATGAATAATTTGGTTAGTCTTGCTTAGAACATCCAATTTCATAAAATTCGAATTCCACCCAACCTAAATTCTACCATCCTCATTAGTGTTGTAATTATGAATGAAATCCCAATTCTTCATCAGCCCACGACAAATCGAATCCCTATTCTCTAACTTCACTCTAGTTTCTACAAAACCAAAACACCAAATGTTGTGGCTCTAAACAAAATCTTTTATTTCTCTCTATACTTGGAGAGGCCATTGAGACCTCTCACATTCCAGCATGCAAACGACATTAATTACGTAGGAAAGAGGTGCTCCCCTTTGAGCTACTAGCTGAGCTATGTCTTCTTTTCTTCTCATTCTTCCTCTTATTCTTTTGCTTCTTTCTATCAACTTCATCAACTACTAAACCCCAAGGGTTGTCCCAGATGGCTAAGAGGAACTACTCCCCACTGGGAGGTCATGGGATCGATTCTTGGGGCCACCCGCCCAAGGTATAAGGCTTGCATCTTAAACGGACCACATGGTTAGCGGGGTATTGCGTGGGCGCGGGGTGGTTTATTGGTTGAGTAGTCAATCGATCAAATCTTGATGGACTTATGTGATGTAACTGCGATTTTCCCTCATCTATTTTGAGTAGTTAGGGTTTCTTTTCCCTCTTTGTACCGGGAGGTATGCCTCCCTTTGTTTTGTATATTCCCTCTTATTCTTAATACAACTCATTCACCCAACAAAAAAAACCCTTCAAGTTATCCAAACTTCTTTAGCATTTTATTCAAACTTCTTCAGCATTTTGTCCAAACTTCTTTAGCCTAGTTTACTTTACCCATTGTCATTGATAAATTTGTTGCCAAACTTCATGGCCATTTACAGCAATGTTGGATTGCTCTTGGCACATACTGCCAAATGCAAATTAAATGGGCACCCAGTGTTGATGCTTTAATTGCTCATATCCATTATGAATTCTTTGGTGCATGTGATCGTTATACTACTCAGGCCAGAGAAGAATATCTCAACATGAAATGTTGCTCTTTTAAGAGGAAAGATTTGGAAAAGCACTATGAACGTATGTCAAATTGGTTTTATGCTCTTAATGGGATTGATGGTGTCAACCTCAAGCAGGCATTTCTTTTTTTTTTTCTTTTTGTTTTACGCTGACGGGGGGAACCCTCCCGGTTTATCGCCAGGGTCAACCCCCGGTGTAGTCGACCGGTAAACCACCCCGGGCCCATGCAATACCCCTCAAGCAGGCATTTCTCGACTCTCTCCCTGAGCCTTTGGGTAATGAAACTGCTCAACTGCTTCAATACAAGAATCTTCCTCTTCACAATTCTAAACTTGGTGAGCTTTATCAAAACACTCTTGCTGCTCTTGAAAAACTATGCAACCATGAAAAGTTTTTACGGTAGCTAGAAGAGCTAGGCAAACTTCTTGGCATAGCCTGTGAACGTCCATTGAATCAAGCAAGGTGGAAAGCCCATGAGCTCAAGAGAATCCCATAAGAAATCCCATCGGCCCAAATCATACACTTTCATAAGATCATCTTTGATAGCAACCTTTGGGATTCTACGATTCACATGGTAGCTATGAACTAATTCCATAGCAAGAAGAAGATTATCATCGATGCTCCTACCAGTTACAAAAGCAGACTAGGCACGCACAATGGAAGAAAGAACAACCTTAGTGATGCACTTAATGTTTTTGCTAATGCATTTATATGTAGTATTGCAACAAAAAATAGGTCAAAAATCCTTGACTTTGGTTGGATTTAGAACTTTCAAGATCAAGGCAATAATAGTAGCAATCACCTCCTTAAGGAGAGAACCATTAGTAAAGAAAGATTGGGTAGCCACTGTAATCTATCTCCCCAAAATAGGCCAAGTTTTTGTAAAGATGTAAGCATTAAATCCATCAGGAACAAAAGCCTTATTGGCATGAAAACTAAAGAAAGCAGCTTTAATTTTTCCTCAAGACACATCACCACGCATAACACTATCTTGTTCCTCAAAGATCATATTAAACACATTGCTGCAAAATGTTCTTACTAGGATAAGGGATAGAACTGGCTGAACTAAAGTGTGTTAAACACTACATCACACTTTCAGTTTCATTGGAGTTGCAAGAAAACTAGCTTAACCCATCTTTGTTTTGCTGATGACTTGATGTTTTATTGCAAGGGTGAGATTGCTTCCGCTAGGATTTTAAAGGAGGCTTTGGATACATTTTCTGAATTCTCAGGTCTTGTTCCTAATTGTGCCAAGAGTATATATTTCTCACTAGTTTGGATGGTCATGGGAGGGAGCAATTGTTAAATCTCTTCAAGTTCCAACCAGGTGTGCTTCCAATTTCGTACTTAGGGGTCCCCCTGATTTCTTCCTAGCTGAAACCTAAAGATTGCAATAACTTGGTTGATAGAATTGTAAGCAATGCCAAGTCTTGGACTGGTAAGTTCCTCTTTTATGCTGGCCGGTTGCAGCTTATCAAATTAGTTTTATTTAGCATGCAAAGCTACTGGTGTACCCACTTCATTATACCAAAGAAATTTTGAAGAAAATTGATCAATGCTTCAGAGCTTTTCTTTGGAAAGGACCTGATTTAAAGAATACTAGAGCTAAGGTTAATTGGGAAGAGGTTACTAAGTCAAATGATGAAGGTGATCTAGGCATAAAGGAGTTGGTGGATTGGAACCAAGCTAATATAGCTAGATAAATCTGGTTGTTGTGCCAATCTTCTACAACCTCTTGTTGGGTGAAATGGGTCAGAGCTACCTTCTAGCTAGAAGTCAATTCTGGGTGGCTAAGGTTCCTTGGGATTGCACTTTGTCTTGGAGGAAAATTCTGCACCTAAGAGATATCATAAGGCCTTTAATCAAGTACAAAATTGGGGAAGGCTCACAAGTTTCCCTTTGGTATGATAACTGGCTGCCAATGGGGCCTATACATCAAAGAATGAGGGATAGAGTGATCTATGATTCTGGGCTAGGCAAAGAAGCAAAAGTCAACTCTATTATTAGAGACAACCAGTGGCATTGGCTTGTGGCAAATTCCATAGAGTTGATGGAGCTCAAGAGGTGTATGTCTTGTATTCCGCATCCTAGTTGCTCTTATAGTGATCAAGCTATATGGATTCCAGAAAAAAAAATCACCAATTTTCAGTTAGATCAGCTTGGCAAAGTATTAGAAACCATAGTCCTCAAGTGGAGTGGGTTGAAGTTGCTTGGTTTAAGAAGGCAATTCCTAGATATAGCTTCATCCTTTGGCTTGCTATTTGAGAAAGATTAGCCACCCAAGACAAACTTGCTGCCTATGGCATGTTAAATGACATATGTTTCGATCTTTTTTGTCTATATATTCTTTCTTACTTAGCAACAAAAAAAAAAAAAAAGATGTGGGACAACCAACTGCACGCTAGTCGGACTCCCAATTTGGGAGTTGTTGCATTTTTATGCTCTAAGCACACTTTTAACCTAGAACCTCAGGGTTTTGCAATTTTACAGTGCTAGAAGCCCCAAAATTAATCATTAGGATGAGAGTTAAAGAGCATAAGATTGCTTGTTTTGTTTGGTGGAAACTAGATTGTGACTTCTTAACAAAGATTCGGTTATTACTGGCTAGATTTGGGTTGTTAGAGTCCTAAGCTTGTGAAGCTTAGTGTGATTGAGCGTGAGAATGAAGCTCATGTCAAGCGAGAAGTTGAATTATAAGATAAATGACCTATGGTAGATTAGAGAATGGAGACTTCCAGAGTGACTGCTCATATTGGCTATCTAGGTTGAATTTGAGCAGTGGTGCCTCCTTGATGGGTTCTTGTTTGATGTAATTTTTGGTGCTTTTTAGCTTGTTTTAGTTTGGTGTGCATGTGTTTGGTCTCCATCACTTTGTGGTGGCCCCAACCTTGTTTGCATGCCTAGGGAATGCCCCTTGTATCTTTGTTATTTGTTTTTTTTTTCTTGTTATAGAAGCTTAACTTCCAACCAAAAAAAAAAAAAAAAAGCTTACTGTGTTGGATCTAACCAAGTTATTCATTGTAGTATTGCCTCTGTGGATGGAAAGTTTTATTGTTTTGCTTCCTTCATGTATGGCTATTACAAGGTCAAGTTTTGTAGTCATGCTTCTATTTTTTGTGCTTTGCTTGGCTGCTGTTGGGTAACTTTAATGCTATCAAGTGAATTTTGAGTGAAGAGGTGGTTGTAATGATTTGCCTCCTTATATGGAGGAATGTAATGATGCTCTCATTGAAGCTGAACTAGATGGCCTTGGTCATAGTGGAGTTATGTATACATGGAAAGATGGAAAAGATCATGACTAGGTTACTAGGAAATTGATCGAGCTCTGATTATTGCCCATTGGAAGCAAGCTTTTGAGTTATCCAAGGCTATATTTCTTCCTTTTGGGGTGTCAGATCACTCTCCTATTGTTGTTAAAATTGGTCTGGAGATGAGGCTTAGTAGACAGCCCTTCGAATTCTTTAACTTTAGGGTTGAGTTTTAAGAGTTTTTGGCCATTGTTAAGTTGTCAACTTTTTACTTATTCAAAAAACAAAGTTTTTGCCCATTATGCAACAAGCTTAGAATAAGGAGATTGCTGGCCATATTGTGTTCCACGTGTATCAAAAGCTTAAGGCAGTTAAAGTAGCTCTTAAGAAGTTGAATATCAAGAAGGGAAAAGATGTTAGTGCTTCTACTTGTGCTCTCAGGGAGGAACTTTCTTCATATCAACAAACTATTGACAACTATGGAGGTAATGAATATATGTGTAGGAAAGAGAGAGAGTGCTTGGCCAAGTTAGCTGAATATGTCAAGTGTGAGGAAAGCCTTTCCAAGCAACAAAGTAGGGTTCAGTGGCTTAGTGAAGGGGATCAAAATACTACTTTTTTATTCAACTCTGTTAAAGGCCTTAATAATTGCAACAAGATTGTAGCATTCAAGAGGATTGTTCTATGATTACTGACACGAAGGCAATTATTCAGTTCTCTTTTTTTTTTCCGGGTAAGTGAGATTTTTATTATAAAAAAAAGGAATTTGTACAAAACATAGAGGGGCATACTCCTCTTCACAAAGAGAAAAAGAAAACTAATTTCTGATCACAAAAAAGGGGATATCCGAGTTACTACACATAAGCCTATTGAGATCAGATCCTTTAACTTCACATAATTGAGTGACCTTAAGCCTCATCTCATGCTTAATTTCATGAATAAGCTTGTCTGGATTCTTTTCTTGCCCCTGAAAGACTGTTGTTCCTTTCAATCCATATGTGATAGACCATGGCTGCACAAGCAAGTTTACTGATGATGTATCCAAAAGATTTGCAGCTAAATTTCCAGGTGATCCAATGAATTTCATTCATCCAGTTGTGCTATGGATTTGAGATGTCACATAAAGAGCAGATATGTTTCCATATGTGCCGCGAATATGGGAATGAGAATAAGAGGTGACCGAGATTCTCATCATCTAGATCACACAATAGGCAGGTTGCTTGGTCAATTTTACCCATTCTAGTAGCTTGTCTCTAGTGCTAAGTCTTCCTCTAAAGGCTAGCCATCCAATGAAGCTATGCCTGGGATGTGCTTTGGGAACCAAGTTAAATAGGGCCAAGTCATTAGATTCTTGTGAGCTTTGATGTGGTTCCAAAAGTCTGCAACAACGTACCTTTTTGTGGAGGAAATGATCCATTCCACTCTATCTGGTTGTACTTGGGTAAGGAGGTTTGTGACCTCTTTCAATTCCCAAGTGCATGGAAAAGGCCATGCCCAAGCTTCATTTCTTATAACTGCTGAAATTTTGGTGAATATATTGAGTCTTGCATCATAAGCAATTCTACCCCCATATCTTTGCACTAGGGGGCCATTCAAATGCCAATTATCAACTAGAGAAAGGTGTTGTTGTGATTACCAATGTTGTGCATGAGGAAAGTATGAACTTTGTCTTTGAGTTTAAGAATTTTGCGCCAAGTGCATGAGCAAACTAAAGGGATTGTTATGGTCCAGAAGCACTTAGACTGATTATTCAGTTCTACCAAATGTAGTTGGGTACAAAGAGCTCTATTCCTTATCCAGGTAAAACTGTGCTACAACATGTGAATAATGTGATTACTAAGGAGCAAGCTAATTTTTTGTGTGGTGATGATTTCGAGCATGAGATAAAAGTTGTGTTTTTCAATCTTAATGCCAATAAAAGCCCAGGTCCAGATGGCTTCAATGTTTTTTTCTTTAAGAAAACTTGGCATATTGTTGGGAGAGATATCATTACTACCATCCAATCACTTTTTGCTGATGGTGCTCTTCTTAAGGAAGCTAATGCTACTATTATTGCCTTAATTCCTAAAGTGCCTAATCCTTCTAAGCTCATGGATTTTAGATGATGCGAACCTCAACCAACACGTGTTGAGACCCAACAACAATATTGGAATACTTGCCTAAGAAAGCTAAAAATCAGATTTTGAGAGAAACCCCGACCCACACTTATAACTAAAATGTGAACCGAAGGTATAGAGTAACTAACCTTGAGCCAAATGATTATATGGAATCACGAACTAAAGGTATAAAATTTCACAAGCAAGAAACCTTGATAAGTTCACAAGCTCATTGAAGAACCAATAGAAGAAACAACACGTGTTTTTTTTAATCTTAATTCAATGTCTTATTCATTACAAAAAGTACATTCTATTTATAGAACATGGTTGAGAAAAAAGGGGATTACAAATCAGTCCCTAATTGATGGGCAATCAGCCAATCAATTAGCTAAATCAAAAGACTACAAATCAGCCAATCAATTAGTCAAGTCAAAAGACTATAAATTAGCTCTTAATTAATAGGCAATCTGCCAATTAATTTAGCTAAGTCAAAAGATTACTTAAAAGACTACATTGCCAATGTGATGGAGTTACAACACTACGTGGAGTTGGAGGACATGGTTCAAATGGCAATAAAGGTGGAGCGACAACTTAAAAGGAAAGGAACTCGATTACCTTAAAATCCGGGTTCCTCTACTTCATGGAGGTTTAATTGGGGGAAAGACAAAGGAGCTATTTCTAAGTCTAAAACCGAACCACCGAAAATAAGAGATAAAGTTTCTAGTGATAACAAAGGTAAAACCGAATCGCAAACTCGTAATCGTGATATTAAGTGTTTTCGTTGTTTGGGAGTAGGTCACATTGCCCAAATAAGAGGACCATGATCGCACATGTTGATGGAGAAGTAAAAACCGAAAGCGATAGCAATGATGACCACATGCCATCGCTTGCGGATGCTTGGGACGATGATGTGGAGTAACCGGTGGAGGGCGAGTCATTTGTGGCTAGGCATGCTTTAAGTGCCCAAGTCAGAGAGCATGACATGGAACAACAAAAGAATAACATTTTTCATACTAGGTGCCACGTCAACCACAAGGTATGTAGTATGATCATTGATAGGGGAACTTGCACTAATGTGGCTAGTACTGCTCTTGTTAAAAAATTGAATTTATCTACCTTGAAACACCCAAGACCGTATAAATTGCAGTGGTTGAATGATTGTGGGGAGGTTAAGGTGAATAAATAAGTGCTAGTTTATTTTTCAATTGGAAAGTACAAGGATGAAGTACTTTGTAATGTTGTTCCAATGCAATCGAGTCACATATTATTGGACAAGCCGTGGCAATTTGATAGGAAGGAACTTCAAAGGCAAGTGGAGGAGTTGTTGGCGTGAGAGAGAGTATGAGTCTGTGCACGGTATCGGTGCTACTTGTACCCAAGAAGGATGGAACTTGAACAATGTGTGTTGATTGCAGCGCTATCAACAACATTACAATAAAGTATAGACATCTCATTCCTAAGC
>CM065382.1:38790000-38800000 GCA_033060915.1 Euryodendron excelsum
TCGGTTTCCAAGATGTAGCACTGGTATTATGGGCTGCACATGATCCACCCCCCCTCTTGAGTTGTTGCTCCACTTTGATGGCCATGTGCACCATATCTTCCAACTCCATGTAATGTTGCATCTCTACCCTATCTTGGATTTCCCGGTTTAATCCAAGTAAAAACCTAGCCATTGTAGCCTCTCGATGCTCCTCGACATCAGCCCGGATCATAGCAATCTCCATCTCCTTGTAGTAATCTTCCACACTCCGACTACCCTGTCTAAGTCCTTGTAGCTTTTTGTGCAACTCCCTATAGTAATAACTTGGAACGAACCGCTTTCTCATCACTGTCTTCATTTCCTCCCGTCTCTATTGGTCGTTCTCTATTCTGCCTCCTATTTATAACAAGCTGATCCCACCATGTAATAGCATAGTCAGAAAATTCAATCACAGCTAATTTTACCTTCTTTGCTTCGGTATAGTTGTGGCAATCAAATACGAACTCCATCTTCTTCTCCCACTCAAGGTATGCTTCAGGATCGGATTTACCTTGAAAAGACGGAATCTTCAGGTTAATACCTCCCAAGTTGTTATCTTCCCAATTCCTAGCTTCTATAAACCGCCCTCCATACCTCCTATTGCTAACAACAGAATCCCGGTCATCTTCATCCCCAAAACCAGCCCCATAAGGATCTTCATCTTCAACCCTTACTTCCCTTGGTTGAACTCTTTCTCTTCTATGCACAACAGGGACGTTGTGTGGCTGCTTCTCACGTGTGCTCTCCATCTGGTCTATCCGTTCATGTACTTGCTCTAGTTCCAACTTCATCACACGCCTCATCTCACTCATCATGGCCTCCATAAACATCTTCGGATCAGCCAAATTCATTGCACCTTCGGCATTGCTTTTAGAACTATTGTGAGACATATTTGCTGCAAAACAATGTTAGAAGAAAAAAAAAAGGACCTCACAATACTCTCCCTTACGTGTTTACACTCAAGAATGTAAATCACTCTACACTCGTGTATCACTCAAAACGTGGCTTTTAACCCTCTAATGTTCTCACCACTCTTACATTTTTCCACTCAGTAATTCCCTTCCAGTTCTTTTGAAACTAAACAAACAGTACTCAAAATTTCCAGCAACAATTCAACAAAAACTCATCGAGGAATTTCAGATTTTTTTAGAACAGGAATACAAAGAACGCGGCTGATTAGACTTTCAGAAGCACAATATAGCGAACTTTTCACGAAAAGGAAAAAGAATTTTTGGTTTTGGAATAAAGTGATTTTGGCCTTAGTGGAACCAAAATGGAAGAACCAAAGCAATCTTTTCTTTTCTTCTTCTTCTTTGGACGTTTTCCCCTCTTTCGTCTTTTTTTTTTTTTTTTTTTTTACTTGAACTAGATTCGTGAACAGTAACAATGAATAGTTATGGGGACAAGATGGGATGAAAACAAGAAACAAAGATAGGTGGATGTTGAACCTGATTTTAGAAACCTCGCTCTAATACCAAATGATACGAATCCCACCAAAAAGAATGAGACCCGATACAATGAGGAACCCAAGAAAGTTCTATGATCAGGTTCTGAATGAAGACCTCGACCCGTTGTTTACAACCAACAAGAACCTCGGTATATATGACCTCAACCCGTTGCTTGATGCGAAACAAGAACCTTGGTATAAGGAAGACGCCACAAACGGTGGTGAAGCTCCGTTTGATAAGTCGTTGGTGAACGCCACAGGAAATCCGATAAGTTCGAATAGTTCTTCAAAGAACCATAGAGAATACTCTCACAATTTGCTGAATAATAATCTGAATTTTATTCATTGCATATACGCCTATTTAAAGGGCTAGCCATTACAAGGAAACTCCCTAAATGGTATCCTAATTAGGGCTAAAAATCTGGTGCAAAATATCTCTTAGTTGCCTAAAAGATACTTGCCTAAACGAAAAGATACTCAACCCTTTTAAATGGCCGATCACATGCCTAAACTAGAAAAGAAAATTTGGGGAATGGATATATCCAACCATATACACCCATATAAGCAAATAAAAAGGAAATTAATTGGCAGGCAAGCCTTACATATAAATCCAAAAAGGAATGTCTTTATTCTTGGCCAGATTCTTCTAGAACATGAATCATATTGATGATTCTGTGCTGCTCACTTAGATCATGCTCAATGGTCCTCCACGAATATACTTGATTTGCTTGTACCCATGCCTCTTGTATCAATCCATTGAGTACCTCTTTAAACTTCTTGGCCCGTGCTCTTGTCACCGGCCCAATTAGGACTTGGACTTGATCCCTTGGAGTTATGTTGACATGGATTGCATCAGCATTCTTACATGGGTGAAGAGAGTGTCAATGCAAAGGAGATGGAGATAGGTCTTGTCTCCACTACTTTAGATATGGGAAATGGAGTGCAACATGCTTACTTGGGTGAAGAAAAAGCTGGAGACAATTCTGCTTTCCTTTGGAGAGAATGGAATGAGAGATTAATGGCTAACAAGAGTGGGGACATGAAGGCAGTGCTCAATGATATAGTCTTTCAAGTTCGTAGCAGGATGGCTAGCTTGAGAGGCTTTCATGGAACGGCACCAAATAGGGACCTCCAGCAAATATGGCGGATTCCCAATGATATTTTTAAGAACTAAGAGCAACCATTCTTTGCTATGTGTTTAGTTCTTATAGTTGTTGAGCTAAGTTAGCTTCTTTGTGTACTTTGCTTAGCTAGTGCTAGTTGGGTTCTTTAGTTTGTTTGGATGGTTATCTTTCTTGATTATCATTATCCTTTGGCCTGGGGTATGCCCCTTGTATTTGTACTTGATCTTTCGATATTTTTTGTCTATTGATATTCTTTCTTACTTAGCAAAAAAAAAATGGAGACAATTCTGCTGTGGTCGAATTTACAGTCAACCAAAAAAAACCTGGTGAAATGCAAAGTGGTCCCAATGGTCCAAGTAAGTGGGTTTCCATTTTAAAGTCAAAGAAAGGCTCTTTTATGAATTTTGAATATTTCAAACCAGAAATGGGAAATGATAGAGTTAAAGTTAAACTCCCTTCGGATGTGGCTGCCCAAGGTGCTGAGTTGTGGGAAAATACTCTAGTTGGGTACTTTATGCAAAATAAACTACCTTTTAATTTAGTCAACAACATTGCCAAGAAATTATGGGATAAACATGGGTTTGACAAATTGTTGACCTCTGATAATGGGTTCTATTATTTCAAGTTTTCTTCAGTTATAGGTTGTGAATGGGTCATTGAGAATGGACCATGGCACTTTGTTGGGCGTCCTATATGCCTAAGGAAATGGCAACTCAACATGAACCTTAGTAAGGATAGCTGTAAATCAGTCCCCATTTGGGTTAATTTCTATAATGTTCCTTTGGAATTGTGGACAGCAAAAAGCTTAAGTTATGTGGCAAATGCAGTGGGGAAACCCCTATATCCAGATAACTTGACTGAAGAGTTAAAGAGAATAAACTTTGCTAGAATTTGTGTGGAAGTTAATGCTGAATCTAAACTTCCAAATTCCTTTGACCTGGAGGTGGAAGGTAAAGGTGTTGTTGAAACAGTTGTTGAGTACAATTGGATTCCAAAGATTGTGAAGTTTGCAAAGAATTTGGGCATGTAGTGAGCAAGTGCAAAAAGGTGATTAAACAAGAATGGCAAGTTAAAAAAAATTCAATAGTAGAGATTGCAAATGAAGAGGGCTGGACAAAAGTTAAGCGCAAAGAAAAGGAGATTACTATTTATGAGGATACTACAAGTGCTCCAAGGTTAGCTGGTCCAAGTGGTGTTGGGCAATTAGAGGAGATGTTTTTTACTACTTCGAAAGCAACAAATGCCATTCCAAGTGGTGCTTGCAGTGGTGATCAATTAGTCGCCATGCAACTAGCCAATCTGATGATGAAACCTGTTGTTGAGGTCATAACTCTCAATAGATTTCAACAATTGGACAAGATGGAAGATATTGAAGACATGGAAACTAGTGGGTGATACGAACCCCGCCAACAATGTGACGAAACCCGACACCAAATCTGGAAAACAAGACCAAAGAACCTACAAGCTTGAAGGAAACCGTGACCCGTTGCTTAGCAAAGCAAGAACCTTGGTATGGTGAAGACGCCACAAACGGGAATGGATGATCCGTTTGATAAGTCTGGTTTGAACGCCACAAGGAATTCCTTGATAAGTTCGAATTAGTTCTTCAAGAAACTCAAGAAGAATATAGAAAACTCACAAAATATTCATTCATTTCGAATTTGACAACCAAGAGCCTTTTTATAGGCTTACATGATAAGATCTCTAGAATATTCTTCTAATCTTTGGAGATTTCCCTAATTACTTCCTAGACAATACAATCTTCCAAATCTGGTATTTTCCTAAATCTGCTCACATTCCAAATCTGATCCAAATTAATATAAATCTAATCCTTTCCAAAACCAAACCAAATCAAATCAAGGAAATTCAAAAAAATTCAAATTCAAATTTCAAATTCGAATCTCCATCTGATTTGTTGCTAGTCAATTAATTAAGCCACATCAGATTGTGAGCCCACTTGGACGTATATGACTTAGTGAAATACGACCACATTTGATTGGGACCTCCCTTACACGTGTATGGTGGATTGGTTCTCTCCCGGATCAAATTTGAGTAGTAAAACCAAACTTTGTTCACTCTCGGTGGTGAGCATATTTTCTCCTTGTTGTAGAACTCTCTGGACTAGGTTATTCATCTCTTCTTTGAATCTCTTAGCTCGGGCCCTCGTCACCGGACCAATTGGAACTTGAACCGGACCATGAGTCTTGATAGCCTTGATGTCCTCATCAGTGGGGATGGTCAGTCAAATTTGATTGCAACTCCTGTTGCAAATCCTCTAAGAGACAAGGCAGCGGTAGTGGATGAAGTTGATTGGAAGATACAAAAGAATAAGAGGGAGAATGAAAAGAAAAGAAGACAGAGCTCAACTAGTAGCTCTAAGAGGAGCACCTCTTTTTCTAAGTAATTTATGTCGTTTGCTTGCTGGAATGTGAGAGGTCTCAATGACCTCTCCAAGCAGAGAGAAATCAAAGATTTTGTTAGGAGCCCCAACATTTGGTGTTTTGGTTTTGTAGAAACTAGAGTCAAGTTGGAGAATAGGGATTCAATCTGTCGTGGGCTGATGAAGAATTGGGATTTCATCCATAATTATAACACTAATGGGGATGGCAGAATTTGGGTTTGGTGGAATTCGAATTTTGTGAAATTGGATGTTCTAAGCATGACTAACCAAATTATTCATTGTAAGATCTTTCTTATTGAGCAGAAGATCCTTTGCTACATTTCTTTCACTTATGGTTTACACACTGTAACACTTAGAAGGCAGCTTTGGAGGGATCTTGAGCAACATGCAAATCTGGTCTGTAATGAACCTTGGCTTGTCGTGGGTGATTTTAATGCTATAAGATCTCCTTTTGAGACAAGGTGGGGAAGCACTGATTGGCCTGGTTTCATGGACGAATTTAATGAGTGTCTTGTGGAGGTTGAGCTAGATGATCTTCGTTATGGGGGTTTCCATTTTACTTTGAACAATGGATGTGCCAAGAATTATATCCTAAGGAAAATTGATAAAACTCTTGTTAACAGCTGCTGGAACTCTAAATTCAGATTTTTTTTCTACAGAATTCTTTCCTTTTGGGGTTTCATATCATAGCCCTATTTTGGTTCGGTTGGGGCTCCATATGAAGGAAGGTACTAAACCATTTAAGTTCTTTAATTTTTGGGCTGAGTATGAGGAGTTTTTGCCTATGGTGCAACAAGCTTGGAATACTGTTGTTGATGGGTACCCAATGTACCGAGTTTGCAAGAAGCTGAAGATGGTGAAATCTAGTTTGAATGTGCTAAACAAGAAGAAATGTTATGATATTTCGTTGTGAGTTAATGAAGCTAGAGAGGAGTTGCTTAATCTTCAAAGACAGTGAGAGGCAAATGGTGGAGATCCTGGGCTTGTGGCCAACGAGAAAGAGAGCCTTTCCAAACTTAATGCTTTGAATAACAAAGAGGAGAGCTTTGCCAAGCAAAAAGCAGAATTCTGCGGCTAAATGAAGGGGATCAAAACACCAATTTTTTCTTCAACTCAG
The DNA here is from genome assembly GCA_033060915.1 of Euryodendron excelsum. NCBI lineage: Eukaryota > Viridiplantae > Streptophyta > Magnoliopsida > Ericales > Pentaphylacaceae > Euryodendron > Euryodendron excelsum. The sequence continues at coordinate 38,796,108 of CM065382.1, forward strand.
TAAGGAATAGAGCTAATAGGAATAAAATCTCCTCCATAAAGAAGGAAGACGGTACTGTAGTGGAAGATATTAAAGAGGTCAAAGAGGAATTTATAAAGTACTTCCAGAACTTGTTGGGCAAGGAAAATGATGTGAAGTATCCAGGGAAACAAGAACTTCAGCAATATATTAGTAAAGTGATTTCTAAAGAAGCCGCTGCAAATATGGACAAGAATGTCATAAAAGATGAGATTAAGCAAGTGCTCTTTAACTTAAATCCAAACAAGGCCCCTGGTCCTGATGGTTTTAATGGTTTTTTCTTTAAGAAAGCTTGGCCTATAGTTGGAAAGGAGGTAGTTGCTGCCATTAAATCATTCTTTGATTCTGGTTGTTTGCTAAAGGAAGTCAATGCTACCATTATAGCCTTAATCCCCAAAGTTCCTAATCCCACAACCTTAAAGGACTATCGACCTATCTCTTATTGCAATACTCTGTACAAATGCATTACTAAGATTATTGCAGATAGAATTTAGAGTTTGCTGCCTCTAATTATTGATGAAGCCCAATCAGCTTTTATTCAAGGAAGGAAGATTAGTGATAACATCTTACTTGCCCAAGAACTTATGAGAGGCTATCATAAGAACACCAAGTTGGCTAAATGTGCTATGAAGGTAGATCTTATGAAGGCCTATGACTCAGTCAGATGGGAATTCGGGTTGGATGTGTTGGAGCTTATGGGATTTCCAAAGAAGCTAAGGAATTGGATACAAGTCTTCATCTCTACTCCTATGTACTCAATCAGCCTTAATGGTGCCTTGGAGGGTTTCTTTCCTGGAGCTAAAGGCCTGAGGCAAGGTGATCCTTTATCCCCTTACTTATTTGTAATTTGTATGAATGTCGTATCTCAAATTATGTAGCAGCAAGTAAAGAGGAACCCCAATTTTCAGTTTCATTGGAGATGCAAGAAAACTAGCTTAACTCACCTTTGTTTTGCTGATGACTTGATGCTTTATTACAAGGGTGAGATTGCTTCTGCTAGGATTTTAAAGAAGGCCTTGGATATATTTTCTGAATTCTCAGGTCTTGTTCCAAATTGTGCCAAGAGTAATATATTTCTCACTGGTTTAGATGATCAAGGGTGAGAGCAATTGTTAAATCTCTTCAAGTTCCAGCCAGGTGCGCTTCCAATTCAATACTTAGGGGTTCCCTTGATTTCTTCTAAGCTGAAACCTGAAGATTGCAATAACTTGGTTGATAGAATTGTGAATAAGGCCAAGTCTTGGATTGGTAAGTTCCTCTCTTATGCTGGCAGGTTGCAGCTCATCAAATCAGTTTTATTTAGTATGCAAAGCTACTGGTGTGCCCATTTCATTATGCCAAAGAAAGTTTTAAAGAAAATTGATCAATGCTTTAGAGCTTTTCTTTGGAAAGGGCCTGATTTAAAGAATACTGGAGCTAAGGTTAATTGGGAAGAGGTTATTAAACCAAATGATGAAGGTGGTCTAGGCATAAAGAAGTTGATGGATTGGAACCAAGCTAATATAACTAGATACATCTGGTTGTTGTGCCAATCTTCTACAACCTCTTGTTGGGTGAAGTGGGTCAGAGCTAACCTTCTAGTTACAAGTCAATTCTGGGTGGCTAAGGTTCCTTGGGATTGCACTTGGACTGGGAGGAAAATTCTGCCCCTAAGAGATTTCATAAGGCCTTTGATCAAGTACAAAATTGGGGAAGGCTCACAAGTTTCCTTTTGGTATGATAACTGGCTACCAATGGGGCCTATACATCAAAGAATGGGGGATAGGGTGATCTATGATTCTAGGCTAGGTAAAGAAGCAAAAGTTAGCACTATTATTAGAGACAACCAGTGGTATTGGCCTATGGAAAATTTCATAGAGTTGATGGAGCTCAAGAGGTCTATGTCATGTATTCCACTTCCTAATAGTTCTTGTACTGATCAAGCTATGTAGATTCCAGAAAAAAATCACCAATTTTCAATTAGATATGCTTGGCAATTAGAAGTCATAGTCCTCATGTGGAGTGGGCTGAAGTTGCTTGGTTTAAGAAGGCTATTCCTAGATATAGCTTCATCCTTTAGCTTGCTATTCGAGAAAGATTAGCCACCCAAGACAAACTTGCTGCCTATGGTATGTTAAATGACATGTCTTGTGTGTTTTGTAGAGATAAAATTGAAGACCACAATAATCTCTTCTTCCAGTGTTCAATCACCAACAGATTGTGGGTGCAGCTGCTAGCAAAATGTAACGCCCAATGCTTGAGTAATGAGTGGCAAGGGATTGTATCTTGGACTTGTACCTTGAAGGGGAAGGCTTTGAAGAATATTCTATGCAAGTTAATGCTCTCCACCACTGTTTATTTCCTTTGGAGAGAAAGGAATGATAGATTAATGGCTAACAAGTGTAGGGACATGAAGGCAGTGCTTAATGATATAGTCTTTCAAGTTCGTAATAGGATGGCTAACTCGAGAGGCTTTCATGGAACGGCACCAAATAGGGACCTCCAGCAAATATGGCGGATTCCGGATGATATTTTCAAGAACTAAGGGCAACCTTTTTTGCTATTTGTTTAGTTCTTATAGTTGTTGAGCTAAGTTAGCTTGTTTTGTGTACTTTTCTTAGCTAGTGCTAGTTCGGTTCTTTTGTTTGTTTGGATGGTTATCTTTCTTGATTATCATTATCCTTCCCTTTGCGCTTAACTTCTGTCCAACCCTTTTCATTTGCAATCTCTACTACTGATTTTTTTTTAACTTGTTTAATCACCTTGTTGCACTTGCTCACTACATACCCAAATTCATTGCAAACTTCACAAATCTTCGGAACCCAATTGTACTCAACAGCTATTTCAACAACACCGCTACCTTCCACCTCCAGATCAAAGGAATCTAGAAGTTTAGATTCAGCATTAACTTCCACACAAATTCTAGCAAAGTTTATTCTCTTTAATTCTTCAGTCAAGTTATCAGAATATAGGGGTTTCCCCACTGCACTAGCCGCATAACTTAGACCTTTTGCAGTCCATAATTCCAAAGGAACATTATAGAAATTAACCCAAATGGGGACTGATTTACAGCTATCTTTACTAAGGTTCATATGGAGTTGCCATTTCCTTAGGCATAGGACGCCCAGCAAAGTGCCATGGTCCATTCTCAATGACCCATACACAACCCATAGCTGATGAAAACTTAAAATAATAGAACCCCTTGTCAGTGGTCAACAATTTATCAAACCCATATTTATCCCATAATTTCTTGGCAATGTTGTTGACTAAATTAAAGGGTAGTTTATTTTGCATAAAGTACCCAACTAGAGTATTTTCCCATAACTCAGCACCTTGGGCATCCACATCCGAAGGAGGCATAACTTTAACTCTATCATTTCCCACTTTAGGTTTAAAATATTCAAGATTCATAAAAGAGCCTTTCTTTGACTTTAAAATGGAAACCCACTTACTTGGACCATTGGGACCACTTTGCTTCTCATCAGGTTCGTTGCCCGTGCCCCCCCCCCTATGCTGCCTCCATGCTTGGTTGACTTCAAATTCTGCTATGGCAGACTTATCTCCAGCTTTTCCTTCACCCAAGTAAGTGTGTTGCACTCCATCTTCCAAACCTAAAGTAGTGGAGACAAGACCTCTCTCCATCCCCTTTGCATGTGCACTCTCTTCACCCATGTAAGCATGCTGCACCCTATTTTCCAAACCCAAAGTAGTGGAGACAGGACCCATCCCCATCACCTTTATATTTGCACTCTCTCCACCAAGGGCGTGAACTGTACCCTTCTTCTTCACAAGCTGAGGTTTGGACACCAAATTTGCAGCTACTACAAGGGGAGCAATCACCACATTAGTTTCCTCCTTTGCTCTAACCTTCTCTGCCTGAACCGTACCCATCTTCT
>CM065382.1:38805000-38855000 GCA_033060915.1 Euryodendron excelsum
GGGATCGATTCTTGGGGCCACCCGCCCAAGGCATAAGCCTTGTGTCTTAAACGGACCGCGTGGTTAGCGGGGTATTGCGTGGGCCCGGGGTGGTTTACCGGTCGACTACACCGAGGGTTGACCCTGGCAATAAACCGGGCGGGTTCCCCCCGTTAGCAAAAACAAAACAAAAAATAAAAAATTAAACCCGTCATGAGTGACCTTCCTATCAAATTGCCATGGCTTGCCCAATAATATGTGACCCGCTTACATTGGAACAACATCACAAAGTACTTCGTCCTTGTACTTTCTAATTGAAGAAGAAACTAGCACTTGTTTATTCACCTTAACCTCCTCACAATCATTCAACCACTGCAATTTATATGGTCTAGGGTGTTTCAAGGTAGATAAATTTAATTTTTCAACAAGAGTAGTGCTAGCCACATTAGTGCAACTTCCCTCATCAATGATCATACTACATACCTTGTTGTTGACGTGGCACCTAGTATGAAAAGTGTTCTCCCTTTGTTGTTCTATGTCATCCTCTTTGACTTGGGCACTTAAAGCACGCCTAGCCACAAGTGACTCGCCCTCCACCGGATACTCCACATCATCGTTACAAGCATCCGCAAGCGATGGTATGTGGTCATCATTACTATCGCTTTCGGTTTCCACTTCTCCATCAACACGTGCGATCATGGTCCTCTTATTTGGGCATTGTAAAGCAATGTGACCTACTCCCAAACAACGAAAACACTTAATATCACGATTACCAGTTTGGGATTCGGTTTTACCTTTGTTGACACTAGGAACTTCATCTCTCATTTTTGGTGGTTCGGTTTTTTACTTAGAAACAGCTCCTTCATCTTTGCTCCAATTCAACCTCCATGAAATAGAGGAGCCTGGATTTTGAGGTAACTGAGTTCCTTTCCTTTCACCCCTTGGCATGAACCTGCCTTCACCGTTCAAAGAAGCTTGATCTTCTTCATCTTCAAACTCATCCTCGTGGTTGCCATCAACACCATCCACTAGAGCACGCCTTTCTTGCCTCCTAGCATTACGAACTCTTTGGGTATGCCCCTCGTTCCAAGTAGCAATAGCAGTGTCTTGCCAATCCATCCGATCCCGAATTTCATTAAAAACCACGTTCATGCCTTCAAATTGTTGTTGCATAGCCTGCAACATGAAGAAAGACTCCTCCCGTCCTTCTTTTTGTGATGTGTCATCCCTGAAAGACTTTTTTTTTTTTGAAGCTACAGAGAAATGTTATCAACAATCCCTCACAACACTCCCTCACGTGTGTCACTCGCTCTCATATTTCACTTTGAAATTAGCTTTTTCCCAATATTAGTCTCGCACTCTCTTGCCTTTTTCCACTCCTAGCTTCCCTCTTTTCAATTCTTCATTAAACTAATAAACTTGCTCAAGAAATTCAACTTGTAGTATTTAAACCAATGCCAACAGCAAGAAAAATATTATAAAATCAATTAATCAAAGGAAAAGGACAAAAGTCAGATATCTTTTTTGTTCTTTTTAGAACGAAAAGTACAAAAGTCACGATTCAAGAACAAATAACTTTGATAAGTGTAGTGAATGATAGTATTTGTTGCCTCAGTATCACCTCTTTTTTTTTTTTGAAGTCTCTTTTCTTTTCTTTTCTTTTTTAAACTTGATGTCTGACACAAGGCAAGAACAAGGAGTAATGAGCAATAATGGAACATGATGAACGACAGCAAAAAACAAAAGATTAAAGGACAGTAAATTTGATTTTTTTTTTTTTTTGAACTTGTTGTTCTTTTTTTTTTCTTCTTGAACAATACAAAGCAAGAATAAAGAGTAATGATCACAAATGGAACACGATGGATGACAGTAAGAAACAATAGATAAATGGATAGAAAACCTAATTTTAGAACTTGACCCTGATACCAAATGATGCGAATCTCAAACCAACATGCGTTGAGACCCAACAACAATATCGGAATACTTGTCCAAGAAAGCTAAAAGTCAGATTTTGAGAGAAATCTCGACCCCACACTTATAACTGAAATGTGAACCGAAGGTATAGAGTAACTAACCACGACCCAATGATTATATGGAATCATGAACCGAAGGTGTAAAATTTGAATGCCACAAGGAAGAATCCTTGATAAGTTCACAAGCACTTTGAAGAACTAATAGAAGAAACAACACACGTGTTGTTTATCTCAGTTCAATGTTCCCCTCATTACAAAGAGTGCATACTATTTGTAGAACATGGTTGAGAAAATGGGACTACAAATCAGTCCCTAATTGATGGGCAATCAGCCAATCAATTAGCTAACTCAAAAGACTACAAATCATCCATTTTTTTTTTTTTGGTGCTGACGGAGGAACCCGCCCAGTTTATTGCCAGGGTCAACCCCCGGTGTAGTCAACCGGTAAACCGCCCCGTGCCCACGCAATACCCCGCTAACCACGTGGTCCGTTTAAGACGCAATGCTTATGCCTTGGGCGGGTGGCCCCAAGAATCGATCCCATGACCTCCAAGTGGGAGTGGTTTCACTTAGCCATCTAGGACAACCCTCAGGGTTATTCGTATTCAGTTTTCTTGTAATATACCTCCTTATTTCTCCAATTCCTTTGTACTGATCATTGTGAGGTATGTCCAGCATGTTTTCATAAAATTTCACAATTTGAGCTTTGATTTCCTGGGGTCATCCACCTTTGTACGATTGCAATGTACGGAATTATATTTTAGAAAATTAGAAGGTGCTTGGAAGGTTTGCAAAATGTTGTTGGTGACCAGCAAAATAGGGTTGTGCAACAAGAATGGATTTTGCCGATATCCATTTTCAGGTCCTAATTGGCAATAACAATGGAGCTCCGCTTAGCTGTGCCGGTTGTTTGGGTGGTTCTAGGTGTTGGTTGGCAGGTTGTTTGGGTGTTTGTTTCTGACGTTTAATGTTTATCTTGGTTTTTTGGTTAGGATGGTCCCTTTCTATTTTTAGAAGGTTCCCATTCGTGTTTGTTAAATGTGAATTGGGTAAAGTTTATGAACTTACACCAAATGAAATTTATCTAACCTCTCTCTCTAAATCTTGGATATCAGAATTCCTTGTAAGAAAATATATGATATGGTGTTTTTTAAACGCACAAGATTTTGCTAACGTTGTATGTCGAATCTACTATTTTGCTCGTATTGGTACCTTAGCTTTGATGCTTTTAGCCAAATGCAGACAATCTCAAAACCGTAAGCTCTTTCTCTCTCTCTCTCTCTCTCTCTCTCTCTCTCTACCACCACCTACACAGTGGACTAGCGTTTCACAAACCATTCAAAATCAGTTGGCAGCGGCTCTGCTCCTCTGCACAATCCCTCTAACAAACCATACAAACCCTCGCCATTGCTCTTATCAATGGTTTACTTGCCTTCAATGTATCCGCTTGTGCCTCTCTCATTTTATGCTACACTTTCGGAGACTCATCGACTTCACGCATTCCTTATAAAGCACCGTGCCGTATTGTCGCACCGCCTTGTTGTGGAACACTCATGCGATCGTACTCCATTTCTAGAGGTCGTGATAGCTTCGTAATATATAATAGAATGGTTCCAAATCACCTTACGTTAACTTTGTTTCAAGGTTTGTGTGGACCAATAGGAGGTTCATGATGTGTTTGTTGGTAATCATAATACGCTTTTGGTGTTTTATGGTGGCTGTGATGATTTGAGCGATGCAGAGAGATATATTGATGAAATGGTTGAGAAAGACATTGTGTCGCAGAACACAATTATCAAGGTGTTTTAAATTGATGGGTATTATCTAAGAAACTAGTGCATACAAAAATTAAAAACTATTCAAAAATATGTATTTTGCTATACGTTTATATTTAAATATGTATGCGTGCACGCGCTATACAAACGCTCCCGCTTACTCTCATTTCCGCAGCCTCACCCACCCCGCATTTTGTGACTTAGGATATTATGCCAAAGCACTTGATGTGTTTTCGGAGATGAAATCCAGGTCTGTGATTTTGCCAAATACAGAGCCTATTCGGAACTTATGCAAGGCGAGAGAAAAAGAGAAATTGTAGGAAAAGTTAATTTTTTTTCTCTTCTTAGTTTTATGAAAATTAAAGATTAGTAGAAGAAAAATCACTGTTTTGACATTCCAAGAAAAGAGGAAAGAAAATGAAAGTGACAATGAAATACTATATTTCTTCAACAACAAAAAAATTCTCTTCCCTCTCAAGCTAAAAACCAAATAGATGAAGAATAAAAATTATTTTTCTCTTCCTTTCGCTTGTTTTCGTCAAGTTCCAAACTGTTGGCAATGCCTTGGTTGATGGGAAATACGGGAATGTGAAGGCTTTGAAATAAGGTTTTAGATCCTGTTTGGAACTTGGGGGAGAGAAGTGAAGGAAAGGGAAATGAAGGAAAAGAAGGAAAAATATGTTTGCATACCTACTTGATTTTGTAAAGAAATGAAAAGAAAGTGGAAAGAAAGAAGAGAGACAAATATAGTGTAATTGTTTTTTTTCTTTACTTTTTCATCCCTTTCCCTTCTTTTCCTTTGCTTTATCTCCTAAGTAAAATCAAACAGAAAAAGTACCCGCTCTTCTCTCAACGGTCGAGTTGACTTAAGTAGGTCGAGTTGGTTTAAACTAGTGGGATAAATACCCTCTTTTGTCAACAGTCGCGTGTTCGAACCTACTTGCAATAGTAGTTATGTGAATTAGATGCTGTTGAAAAAGAGCTTAATGTCCACTGACATTTCAGTGAAGTTGTGGTGACAGATTCGCCCTCCCCCAACGTCAGTAATTATAGCTCAAACTGAACATTTCGCAATGAGTGAAAACCCCTATAGTTATGCCTAAGGGAGGTTGCAACGCTAATTATCCCTTTCCACCTTTTTGCTCAACAAATGCAAAATGAAAAAAAAAAAAAGGAAAAGAGAACATTTATGAAGCGACAACTTCAGAACCGTTGACCACATGTATGAAGAACTATTTTAAATATTTAATTCATTTTGAAAAAAAGTAATATCAACAATTAACAATACCTTTTTAAATTAATTAAACTTCACACATCTGCACTTCACACTAAATTTCACTTTAAAACTTTCATTTTTATTTGAGATAATTAAACTCTTACACTTCTCATTTGTTGTCAAGTCAACCTTCTGTTAACTTTTATTAAAAAAATAGACAAAACATAATTGTTATAAACAAAAAATAAATAAAAATCCTAAAGTAAATTTGATATGAAGTGTAAGGGCACAAAAGAGTTAATGGTATTCAGTTTTATCGGTTTTATAAACATTTTTTTCTTTTTTTTTTCCCAGTTCCGTCACGTAAATTGTAATAATGTCGGTCCTCTGGGGGTGGTGGTGGCGTGGGTGGGTAAACTACTTCCTACAGCCGTCAACAAAGCTTGGATAAAACCAACCTAAGCAACCTGGTCGTTTTCAATGACGCTACATGAATGAGCTAATAATGATACGCTAAGTGTAGGCTAAAACCTTACTACAACTCCATCCATCCACCATCTAATCCAAAATAAGTTTCATTAAGATATTTTCCTTAGACCTCTCCTCGTTTCATGCATGATCTCTGTTCATTTAAAACTAAGTAAAATCTAACTCATTATCTTGAAAACATACGAAGACAAAAGTGAAAAAATAAATGAAGAACTACTCAAATTATAAACATCACAATTATGATACGATTACTTCAATTTCAAGATTTAAAAATCAAAGAAAGAAATACTTCACAACTTTTCCTGAAAGGAGAAAAAAAAAATGGCAATATTGAGGCAAGGAGTTGAATACATCAAATGGTACAAGAAACAACTAATAAATGATGCACAAAGCAAAATGGTTTCCATCCACCACCAAATATAAACTGATGATGGCCAGCTTGGATTGAGACCGGTATGCAGCAGCCATTTGGTGGATTTTACAGCCATGGCAAAAAGAAATCAATGTAATTTCCCCCTGGACTCCAGAATAAAGTTTGACGTCTCCAACTGCAAAGACTGGCAGCTATTGCAATTCAAGAGGAACCAACAACCCACCCTTTAAGAATACGCACAATTTCACCACTGTAATGGGAATAGGGACAGCAAAAATGTTAACCTAGCAAAGGACAGCAAAAAAAATTTCAGCTAATCCAAAAGGTTTCTTTTCGAGTAAGCTATCATTGGGTTTCTCAATCTTTCATTCAGTTTTAAATATTATTCTCTAACTTTAAAATTTTCTATTTGGACTGTCCAACTTTCATTATCAAGTCAATGCGAGTCCATCCCACTAATGACAAAAAAAAAAAAATAAAATACTATCCTGTTACATTGTGAAACCACTGAAATTATCAAATAAAATTCGACTTCAGTAAGGTGTATCAGATACAAGTTGACAAATAAGGCAATGGAGTTAAATTTTCTCATATCCCCTTAATAAGTTGGACTACATTGACCGAATTATGAAAGTATGAGGTTCACATAGAATAATCAATAGTTGGAGGACGACATAGAAAATTTGATAGTTCAAGGGTCAAGATAATAGTTTACCCGTTCTTTTGTCATTCTACCAAAATAAGAAAACCAAACACTCATTGGCCCTCATAAAAAAATACTTGAGCCTCAGAAGGGTTCAACCACTAAAATACCAAAAATAGAGAACACAACTGCTCTCTAATTAGTGCAGTATAGATCAGAACCATTTAAAGGCAATAACCCATAAAAAGAATGTGAAAAGTATTCATAAAGATTAACTACATAAAATCATTGATCAGAGTGGTTAAAAACTTACAATTGCCCCCAGATGTTATGATTGGTGACAAACAACAGCTCTGCATGAAGAATCACCATCTATGATCCACATCCCTAATTCTTCAAGCCGTTTTTTAATTTGATCCAATCCCATCTCAAATGGCCAGAAAAACATTTTCTTTCCCTCTGCCAAAGAGGTTTGATTAACATTACTGCTGTTGATGTTCACACCAAAGCTCATCTCATCAATGACCTTAAACTTCACACCCTTCTGTTCTAATACTTTCGCCACTACATACCCAAAGTTTCTGCCATCCATTGAAAACAACTCTTTACTTTTCCCAGACTCAACCATCATTGCAACCTTGAATATAAAATCGTGAACCCAACTTTTCTTAGCAGATGATGAGCTCCTAGCAAGGAGAACTTTAAAGGTCTTCCCAACATAGAAATCATAGCTGGGATCAGTAGAATCAAGAAACAAATCAGCACTAACTGGAAGCATGTTCCAATCCAGCACCCAGGTATTATACCCAAGTTCTAATGTCTTCTTAACTACATAGGCCTTCACTAAAACCTCCTTGATCAATTTCATGCTAGATTCTTGAATATCCATTGACTTGTGATCTTGCATATTGTCAATAAATTTATCCACATCAATCACAGGATGCCCTCGCCTTGCAAGATCAAGCAAGAAATTAGATTTGGGCCCCATTAGTATGTAGTTTGTAATATTTAGCCTCTCAAAGTGGCAAAGCAAGTTTCTTGTGACTGTCTGTGATACCCTAGGTAGGCTCACAAGTATAACACTCTCCAGTTTCTGCACAGAATGAAAAGCAGACCCAAGTTCATCGAAACTGCTTACAACTCTACCAGGTAGAACTTGTCTGAAACAGAAGTCATACCACTTCAATTTGCTCAGTGGCTGCGTTTCCAAAAGATCGAAATCAAGAGACTTAACATCGAGTAAATATGAATCTGGCCCTGCTGTTTTCCCATAGTTAACGCCAGCATCCCTGTGGGAGATACTGAGTGCTCTCTCGTGTGAAAAATTGGTATACAAATTGAAGTACCCACGAGAATGGATAAATTCAATGAACCAAGGAGTCCATATTTTCTCTCCCATCTTTTTGTACCATCCTGTTGTCACCTACAAACAAAATTCAAGTTCACGCAGGAATACTGATTTTCACTAAATCCAGGAAAAAGAACAAAGAAAGAAAAAAGTAATCAAAGTAAAATGGAATTACATTACCATCCCCTGAAGGAATGGCTTGATTCCCTTGGCCTTGTGTCTGTCATACCACAAACGGAACTCTTTCCAAGGTCTTGGAAATAGAAGCTGGCCCCAAGTGCCAACCAGCTGGTACAAGAACAGGCGTGTACCACTATCCAATTGCAATTTATTTCCATGTTTACCTGAAGTCAGCAAACAATTTGATCAAATTAGACAATGAGAGGATGAAAACTAACAGCACAAACCAGCACAAGGATTTCAATAAATGCTGGAAACTGCAATAACGATTACATGAATAGAGTAAAATATGAAGCTATATGATTTTTTTTTAGTCAGCAAATTGAGATTTGACTGGTATGCTCTAATTGAAATGAGGATAAAACAACTCCACTCAACTAGGAGGTAATGGTCTATTCGGGCACTGTAAAGGACAGTTTATAAGCCTTAGAATCTTGAGTTTTAATACTAACAAGAATTACTAAATTGGCCATGCCTTGCAACTAGGTCAAAAATACAGTACTTGCCAAGAATAAGATAGACCAATATGTCATATAGCAACTTCCGAACTAGAGATACTTTGACACTATGTTACCTAAAACGTAGATCGTTCCGGTACGTGGAATGACCAGGAACGTAGTACGCCACATGCTCTAAACTATGGTACAATAGAGGTATACTTGACGAATTACGCTATTAGAATTTAAGACACTTGTAGAGTAATTTTCTTTTAACAATTAAGCATCCCAAAAAAAATCTATACTTTTCAAATCAATCATGTAGAAACACATTTTTAGGAGCATTAGGACCCTTTTTGCATATTGTTAGGCAAAACTTCATTTTCCCTGAATTTTTGTTCATTATATTTTGATTTTTGGGGTAAATAAACTTTACCCCCTTGGGGTATGGCCCAAAAACATAACCTCCTTGACTTTTAAAAGTGAACGTATAACCACCTCGTAGTATGGAGTGAAGTTTAAACCATTACTGATCTAACAGATTGATTAAAATGACTAAAATACCCTTCACTTCTTCATCTTTTTGTTTAACTTTTTCATGCCTTTTCTCTCTGAATCCTGCTGCAAACTAAAATCACAGCACTCTGAATATCAGAATCAAAGCCAAATTTGATCAGAAATTGAACCTATCGATTAATCGATAACAATGGCAACACATTCCTTTATAGATAACAGTCCCAAAATGTTCTTTTTTCTCTATTGCTCATTTGTTCCTTGTATCTATGACAAGAATAGATGTATATATACATGTTTATATGTGTGTGTATATATACGTGTGATAAAATAAACCCCATTGGTACTACCCATTTGTTTGTATTTATATACATTGATCTCTATTCAAATATTTGTAGTTAGTCGATTTGAATGATTTTAATTTGAGCATAGTGTTCTCGATGGCTGTTGATGGTATAAGCAGTAGGCAGGTGGAGGAGATGGGGATTTTGGTGGTGTGGGTGTTACTGTTGATGGTGGTTGAAGGTCGTAGTGGGCTATACGGGTGGGTCTCCAGAGAAGAAGGCGGCGATAGCAAATGCTAGCTGGAGAGGAAGAAGAGAGGGTAGGGTTGACTTGTTCAACAATGGAGAAAAAGAAGAAGAGAGGGTAGAAAGGGGGTTCTTCAGGTGAGGAAGAAAGAAAGAACAAAACGAAAGGGGACAAAAATTATTTAAGGGCAGCAAGTGGTGGCCTGAGATGAGTAAAGAGGGGATGGGTGACTGGTTCAACAATGGAGAAGAAGAAGCGAGGGCAATTCAGGTGGGGAAGAAAGAGAAAAATGAAAAGGGGTATAAATGTCATTTTATAAATAGAAACCAAATTATTGCACATGACACTCACAAACTGTTAAAATTAACAGAAAAATTAGTGGTTGCATTTCACTCCTAACTATGAGGTGGCTATGTGTTCAGTTTTAAAAGTAGGTTATGTGTTTTTGGGTAATACCCCACGGGGGTAAAGTGTATTTACCCCTTAATTTTTTTTTTTCCCTCCTTGGGTACTTTAAGGAAATAAACAGGAAAAACTTTTAGGATCCCTAAATTCACCGTTTTGGAAGGAAGTGTAACATGTTTTGGATCATTGTTCCAAAATCGTAAATCGAGGATATTAGTGTTTTTGGTAATACAGCTTTGACAAGTTAATTTCGGTCACAGGACTATTGTGCATAACATCCCTACAAGCCATACAGCTCTAAAAGGCAAAAGCACATTTCTAGGTAGCCTGTTGCAGTTCCTGTGGGTTAGATAATTGAATTTACAAGAGGTGTCCGCTCCTATTAACAACAAGAACAGTCATAATCAAGTCAACTCAGCCCAACAGGCCTTTGTCCCAATTAATTGGGGTTGGCTACGTAGATCCACTTCCTCTAATGTACCATGCAGAACTCCTTCAGTCTGGTGCTTCTATGCCCACTATAGTTGACAAATTTGTTACAAAAAGTTCTCTAGTGCCTACAACAATGGTGGATTGCTTTAGGTACTTATAGGCAAATACAGATTAGACAATCACTTAATGGGGATGCTTTTATTGCTTATATTCAGAATAAATTTCTCGGCGCATCATTGTACCACCCGAGCAAGTGAAGAATATCTCAACATGAGGTGTTGTTCTTTTAAAAAAAATTTGAAATTGTATTATGAATGCATGTCCAAGTATTTTTATGCTCTCAATTAGATGAATGCTATCAATCTCAAACAGGCGTTTCTCAACTCTCTTGTTGAACCACTTGGGAAAGAGATACTAGATTGAGAATCTTCTTTTCCACAATGCAACTTTGGGAGAACACTACAAAATGCTCTTGGCTGCTTTAGAATGCAACCATTAAAAGTTTTTTAAGCATTTGGAAGAATAAGACAAAATTCTTGGTTCTGCTTTTGACCGCCCAAATCCCCAAATTAAATGTCAATGAAGATTGAAAATGTCTATGCCAACTGAAAACCTGTGGCAAGAGAAATTCAAATTGAAGTTATTTTTGCAAAAAAGAAGGGTCATTAAGCAAAGCAATGTCCTCAACCACAGAAACAGGAAATATTGATGCAACGGCTTTCCCAAATAGAAGATCCTGAGGATGCAGACGTTGAATCTATTTTCTACTTGGAAGATCAACTCTCATCGGATACTGTTCTAACCATGGTTGCAGAAACAGAAATGTCAGATATTTATTTATTTCTATGACGATAAAGAGGATTTAGATCTCCAGTATTCAGAACTAAATCCTGTTAAATCTTTTATGTGGACATCCTTGTAACTCAACCTGCTCCTTTGGCAAAAATCTAAATTATCCTTGGAACATATAAAGAGCCTATTCCAGTTATTGCCTTCTTCAATACTGGTGAAGCTGCTTCCATCATGAATTCTTTTGTCCTCCCTGCTTCATATTGAGAATCTTGCTTATGTCCATTCAGAGTTGCAAATAAAGACTATAGTTATCACACCTATCAGCACGCCCATCTTGATTCAATTATTCCTTGGGTCTACAAACAAACATCAGGTACCTGGTAAAGGACCTTTTTCTTCGCGTCCTCTATTCTCTCATGAAAATTTCCTAGAATCCTAGTTTCTTAAAATACAAAAATTATTTTTTTGCCATGGACCAAACTTTCCCATCTTTATTCCCGTGGAGACCCTAAGTTCTAATTGGGAATCTATTGTCCACAAAAATAAATGTTCTCCTCATTAGCAAAATCTTGATTTCTTCATTTCCCTAGCCTACAAAAGCAAGCTATAAGGGAATGACTCCAGATCACTATCAATTAGCCCTCCAGGGACTTGATCAGCCATTCAAGTTTGATCTTAAAGTGGGTTTCTGGCAACTTAGAATTCTCTCTAAAGATAGACCAAACACAGGATTTTGTATTCCCAATCATCAGTAACATTGGAATGTTATGCGTGTCCAATGCTTTTATCTACATTGATGATACTTTACTATTTTCTCAAGATATTGACTCTCATGCCCCTCTTCTCACCAAATTTCATTCCCTGGTTCAGCAACATGGAATCCTGCTTTCTGAGAAGAAAATGTTAATTGGAGAACCAAAAATTGATCTTGCGAAATGCACATTTTCAAAGGTCAATTCCACTCCATCCTCATATTGAGAAAATCGAGCATTTCTTGGGATTGTCCATTATGTAGCTCATTTCATCATGATGTAGCCAAAACCAAGCCTCCTTGGCAGCACAATTAAGGAAGAATGCTGTGAAGTCTTAGAAAAACTTGTCGATGAGATTTAAATTTCTCTATACCACGTTTTACTCCAAGAATCTCCTTATAGGCAGAATAATAATGCAAGTTTGCATATTTGACAGCACCACTTTTATGACCACAGAGATGCCTATGTCCTTGAGTACCTTCTTCAAGAAGAATTGCACCCCAAAACTAATCAATAGCATCAGTTTGAAGAATTCTTTTCTCAATGTGGTGGGCATAAGCTAAGAAGTATGGACACGCTAACACGATAATTTTCAAAAAATACAGGGCACAAGACGGTGGGGACACAAGAAAAAATTATATTTTTGTATTTTTTTATATGTCATATATATAAATATTTTACTAAAAATAAAGTGAAAAATATACAAGATAACACCAATTAAAATTAAAAAAACTACATATTTCACTACTTAATCTGCAACAAATCATTCAAAATTAGACAATTACATTTAATCAAAAATGATTAAGTAAACAAACACATCAACAACAAAAAAGTTATTCCATCAACACATAAGACTATAAAGTCATAACTCATAAACTATCAAAAACATTAAAACGTCATTACATTTCATCAACTAATATAAAATCCATAAAGAACACACAAAACAAATTAACCACCAATTTCAGTAGCATACATGTTCTTCTTCTTTTTCTTCTTCTTCTTCTTCAATCCAATAGACTAGGGCTTCTCTCTCTCTCTCTCTCTCGATTTTGTTTGACAAAGATCTGCCCCCTTTTCTTTATTCTTAAGTTTTAAACTTTTCTTATTTACAAAAAAAACCCATCTTTTAGTTTAAAATATATAGTTGAGCCGTTGCTGTGTCTCCAAAGTGTCCAAAATGGGACACGCGTGTCCAAGCCGTGTCCGTAGAGTGTCTGATTTGAAAATAAATAAACAAAAAAATTGAATATATAAAATGGAGTGTCCTACACGTGTCCGCGCATGTCTTACGCGTGTCAGTATCCGACACGAGTACAGCTCCTCCAACAAAGTGTCAGTTCTTCCTAAGGCGTAAGTGACATGAAGGACTAGACTGGTATAAATTCTCCAAAGATATACATGTGAAACAAAAGTGGTAGACCAATCATTGTCTAGAACGCATGTAATAAGTGCCTTGTATTTATTATTGAAGTTAATTATTGTAGTAGGAGTAGTTAGAAGCTGTATTAGGGTGTAGTAGTTACAAGTAGAAGTTATCTTGGAAGGCTAGTAGTAGACTTGTAATAGTCGAACAAAATTAATACCAGTAGTTGAAGTCCTATAGTTATGGCACTTGTAAGATAAGGTCGTAGTGGTACCCCAAGGAGATGCATTATAAATACTTAATGGGGCTAGAGGTTTAAAATCTCTCCCCCAAGCTTGTATATCAAAGTAATAAACACTTGTGTTCTTGTCTTCTTTGATCTTGTTTCCGCCTTTGTGGTTGCACCTTCTTAGTGACTCCATTCGAAGTCATATCCTCAATTAAGTTTAAGATAATCATCTTCTTTCTTATAGCCTCAGCCCATGTTTTTCTTCGCCTTCCTCAATTTCTTTTATGTCTCCAAGTGGATCAAGTCACTCCTCCCACATAGGGGCATTAATTGGTCTATGATCTACATGACAATACCATCTCAACATTCTCATTTCAGTTGCACTTATTTTCTGAACATGTTTTTTCTTAACCGCCCAACATTCTATTTGTCCATCATAGGTGGTCTTATTGCAATTCTATAAAATTTACCCATCATTCAACACTCCTAATGCCCTTTTCCATTTCACCCATCCCACTCTAATTATATGGGTCACATGTCACTCTAATAATTGACCCAAGATTTCACTATTTTTAGTAAGTTCACCAATGACTGATGCAAAAGATAATGACTTAGTACTTAATAGTGATCCTTAATGTAAATCTATTATTGTAGGAAATTCACTTGTTTCTCTCCTTATTATTCCCACATTAGCCATTGTTCCTTCATACATTTTTAACTACATCAATATGCCTAGGAAACCTATATATGCTTATTATAAGTCAGTACACGGCATATGGAGAACTTTTTTCTTTTTCTTATGTTTTTTATCAGTCACCTAAGTAGAAAAATAGCTTGTGCTCTACAACCACCTATTAGAACCCATTTGTGTTAGAATTTTTTGGACAGCATGGGAAACATGTCATTCACAGGTATTTTGGCTCTCCCATATCTTCATCAGAAAGGTTGTTAAACATGAGCTAATCAGCCTGTTTCAAACAAATACTCAAACCACCATTCGCATTCCTCATCCCTCAATCCTATTACAACTGTAGTTACCAAATTGTCAAAGAAGCACTCATTAGTACTGAGTTTAAACAACCCGAGTGGGCATGATTTCAAAAGACAAGTCAACCACCAATTTGGGATCATCAAGGTAAATAAGATAATAAGCAGACTTACAATGAGTTCGTGACAAATTTTAGAAAAGTAAATAATTAACTACCTATTAATCATAACATGCTTTTGTTGATTCCATAGCATTTCCAAAGTTATCAAAATTCACCATTATTTTCATGTTTTCCAAAAATTATAGTCAACATACTGCACTAAAAAAATATTGACTGGATAAAAATAAAGTTCAAGTTTAAACCTGGAACATATTTGAGAATGCATTGTAATTATAAACCTCTATATATATATACTTAATTAATACTGCGTTGAAGTGCTCAGAACTTTAATCAAGTACTTCACTAATTCACAAAACCACAAACTAAAATCAAAACCAACTTTCTCTTCAATCCCTTAATTAGCTAGAACAATCAAATTGTTTTAATTTAATGACTATCTTAAATAAATATACCAAGGCTATAAACAACATGAACAGCTTGGCCTCAACTTGAAAAGGATCTTTTCAGTGTTTAGATGTGCTTAAGGTCAAACTTAAATTTCAAGTTCAATTCCTCAACGAACCAGACTTCAGTAAGACCAAGCTCGACTCAGGCTCACAAATGGCCAGTATAGGATTCATATAGTTTCCAGTTGTGACTGAAGTCCTATAAAAGCTTACATAAATAAGGTACATGCACAGCAATCACTGACCAGTCATCTAACGTCAATTAATAGGGGAAAAAATTAAGCATTTCTCTAAACAGATAATCCTGATCACTGATTTGCATTAGTCATGTTAAAAGTGCTACATTCCAATATAAAGTTGAGTCAAATAGTCCATCAAACAAGCTCTATAAGGCTCATGAATAAAGCTAATATACAACAAAATAACCTACCAGTAAGATAAGGTGGAGTAGGCTCAACTAGAACTCATCAATATTTTAACAAAGCAACCTTTGAGCAGTCCAACACCCAATGTGGCTTAGTTTATTTCTGGCCCTAAAAGGTAGCCTGATTTTTTTTAGACTTGTACAATTCTGTTTCCTCAGTTGCGAAAACTTCAAAGGGACTTCCTTGACTTGTAACTTTGAGAGACACTCCTATGATGTTATCCCACCACCACAATGGAAGCCACTGCCACTCATTCACAGCAACATCTCTTCCCTTGGATTTTACTAACTCCCATAGTCATGAGATCATGCTTCTCTAAAGAAAGCGTGTCCACAAGTGGACACATAAGTTGTAGGGAAAACCATATTTGGCATGGAATTTACACTTGGTAACTGTAAGGCAGTCAAAGGACCCTAGGAGAAGCATCTGATAGAGCATTAATGACAGAAATACTGGAAATCACTAAAGGTAGTCAAATCTTAGTGGTGCTAGAGGAAATGACGATATGGTCTGGACTCTGGAAAAATCATGGAGGTCGGAGATATTCCAAAAACCCTAGGTAAGATCAACAATATGTTCCCCAGCAGTTTTCCCCTAAATAGAGACTTGGTGATATTTTGAATCACAAAAGACAATTTAAACAAGGAATTTTTTTTTTTTCATTTTTCAGAAGTAAAGGTAAAGTATATATTAGAAAGACAGCCTTACACGGGGGCGAACCATGTTCAAAAAGTTGATTACAAAAATACATTAGCCTATGAATCTATAGGCATATACAAATCACCCAAAAACTCACAAAGGAGGATAGATAAAAGAATGCAGGTTCTGGCAACCAAAAAAAAAAAGGAAAACAAGGATGATTCCCTTCAATGTATGATTAGGATTCTCAACTCCTTCAAAAGGTCTACTATTCCTCTACTGCCATAGGCACCACATAACACAAAGAAGCGCAACATCCCAAGTCTTTCCATCCTCTGCATCGACAACCAGTACCCCAACAAGCCAAGAGATCTGCCACTGTCCACAGCATAATACGCTCGACCTCAAAAACAAAGAACACAAGATTCCAAATGTCTTGAGGCATCAGGAAAATGAAGAAGGAGGTGATTCACCATCTCCCCATTACAACTGCACATATAGCACCAATTTACTATCAACTTTCTTCTCATCCTAAGACTATCAATGGTAAGGATAGCATCACGAGCTACTGAAGAAAGCCATCTTGAGAGGAACTTTTGACAACCAAATCCCGTTCCACGGGTGTAACAACTTCCCATGCCCAGATAAAATGAAGAAATAGAACCCTCGGCAAAAGGCCCCCGTGCCATCATATCCTGCCCCTCACCATATGGCTGGACAGTCATACAACAGGCTGAAAACAGGTAACATGGAGTCAACTTCCCCCTCCTGAAGGTTCCTCCTGAATTGTGGTGACCAAACAGTCCTTCCATGAAAGCAACTCCCCACTGCTACAACCTTATCAGAAGCTAGAAAACCAACCTTATCAGAACCTAGAAAACCTCCCTGTTTGTACCCACGCCAGCTATCCAATCAAAACATAACCCGACACCCACTTCATAAGCACATGCTTAATAAAATCCTCCTACACCTTCATAATACCCCTGCACAGATCCAC
The DNA here is from genome assembly GCA_033060915.1 of Euryodendron excelsum. Taxonomy (NCBI): domain Eukaryota; kingdom Viridiplantae; phylum Streptophyta; class Magnoliopsida; order Ericales; family Pentaphylacaceae; genus Euryodendron; species Euryodendron excelsum. The sequence continues at coordinate 38,822,047 of CM065382.1, forward strand.
ACCATAAGGAGTCCTTATGGCCCCCCATGGACCAACCTCCCCAACCACAACCATACTTCTTAGCTATCACTCTCCTCCATAAGTTGCTCCTATCCAACCCAAACCTCCACAACCACTTGCCTAACAAAGCTAATATTGAACAACCTCAAACTTCTGATCCCAACCCCTCCTTCCTCTTGAGGCAAGCAAATTTTGTCCCAACCATAAGGTGAAATTTAAACTCTTCTTCCAAACCTCCCCACAGATAGGGATGTAAATTTGGCCTGTGGCCCAAGCCCACCCCTTGTGGGTGGGCCTGGGCCCTACCCCTGAAGCCCCGAGCCTGACCTTGAAGCCCACCTAGTAGCCCGGCCCTAAAGCCCACCTAGTAGCCTCACCCAAAGGCCCTACCAAAAGAGCCGTTGAGGCTCGACCCTAGGCCCGTGCCCCAACAACAAAATCCCCCCCCACCCAAACAGCTCTTTTTTCTTATTTACGTGTTTGGTATCAATTATAATGGTATTCAAGCATTTAGATAAATTATTAATTTTTATAAGTTTAATTATATAAATAGTTTACCTTGTTAATTATATATAAAAATAAGTTCAAGTGTATATAAGTTTAAAATAATTAAATATAAGTTGAATAATGAATTTATAATTCATAGTGTCTTTTTATTATATAATTAATAGTTTATATAAATTTACAATAACTAATACTTTATAAGTTTAATCATTTATAATTCTCTAATTTAGTTTAACCATTATTAATTACTAATTACTAATAACAATTTATAAATTAAATGCTAATTTAAAAACTAAAATTAAACTTAAAAAATTAAAATTTTAAAAATAATTGACCAAAGCCCATCCAAAGGCCAGCCCAAGCCTGAGGCCCGAAACCAAAAATTTTTGATAAATACATATTAATTTTTTTCTCATTTTTTTAAACCAACCAAACAAAAAATTTAGTTTCTTTCACTTCATTACGATAAATGAGCCTCAGGTGTTTTTGCACATCTGAAATTTTAATATTCCACAGAATCTATTCAACAACAATAATGGTGCTGTAGGTCCATTAATATAGAAAAAGGAACATGTTCTTCAAATACAAAGTTCAATTAGTCCGTATCATTTCCAAGGGAATTGAAATGCATGCAAGTCCTTCTAGGACATGAAACATTAGTTGCAAAAAAGGGATTTATCTTGTAAATGGCCTCACCCTCAACATAGAAATCTAATTTTTCCAAATAATGTGGAATTCGCAAATTTGTTCCATCTACAAAATCTATTTTCTCCAAACATATTAGTTCACTCAAATTTGCTACTAGAAGATTCAAAGATGTCCCAATTAAACTATATTTAACAGACTAACCTCCAAAATTATCAAATTGCATCCATCTTATGAAAAAATTAGGTCACATACAATGTCCATGGAAATTGATTCACTCAATCACCTCTAAATTGAAATAAGTGTAGTTAAACTCCCACTACCTGATCAACGAAAATCAACAGCCATCATCTAGTTCAAGGTAAACTGGTACAGTATTGAAGTTACCCCAATGAGGAAATCACAGATACGATCTTATACAGTCAGTTCTGCTGCCAAATTCTACAGAGCCTATTTTAGAATTGGACCTACACCTAAGTCATACAACAGGTTTGAACCTTCAAATGTTATCAACAAACCAACAAAGCCACTCAAGTTCCTTGGCATCCAGATTTATCTTGAATTCAGCAAAAGAACGGTTCTCAAAGACGACATAGGCATATTAATTTATCAAAAAGGGGAGGAAAAAAAAGACATAGAAGCATTAAAATTAAATTCCTATATTGCAAAAACCTCAAACAATTAAGAAAAAACTTCTTAATTTGGAGGATCAAAGTGATTGAATTCAAAGCGACGCTGGCTACAGTTGTTGCTGAGAAATCTGAAAGTAAGAAGAAACTGAATTCTAATCTAATGTTTGTGTTTGGGTTGGTCCCTGAAACTTGAAAAACCCACTTGCTGAATCTTACGTTCAGTTGAATGGCTGTTTCAGTTTTCTTTAAGTGCAAAGTAACTGGGAAGTTCAGTAGTCAAAAACAAACTTTCTTTGCTATTATTATTTTTTCTGAGCGACTAGAAAGAGAGCAAGAGATACAATAAATTCAATAAGTTATACCTGGGACGAACCTTGGTCTCTGCAGTGATGCCCCGTAGATTGAAGGACTAAAATTTGAAGCATTGTAGTAATAGTTAACAATCAAAACCCTTAGAAATTTGTAATATAGTGGGGAAACCTCCAAATCATCTTCTACAACAAAGGCAAACTCGTTGTCTGAACTCGGCCACCACGCCTCCAACCACTGCGCCTGCAACCCAACATTTCCCGTCCGGAAATGCACTATCTTTTCACCAAATTTCCAAGAAAAGCCATCAACAAAATCCAGAATTCGACGTGATTCATTCAATTTTTCATCCAAATTCGCAGACCCATTATCGGTGGAGTCCATATTTTTGAAGTGGTCAACGAAGATGTGAAGATTGACCCTGTCATCGCCGTATTCGGCATTGGCGAGAGAATGGAGGCAGCGAGAAAGAGAGGCGATGCGATCGAAGGTGAGAACTTTGATGGTAAGAATAAACTTATGGTCATTGTTATTAGGAGAAGAGGGATTACAATGGTGGTTATGATTGAGGAAGGTTGGGGAAGAGTGAAGCGGTGGCAGTGATAAGTGGGAGGTGGAAGTGGAAGTGGAGGTGGTGGAGGAGCGGTAAAGTGAGAAGAGGAAGAGAGCGGAGAGAGAGAGAATGAGGAAAAGAGGGATGAAGCTTCTCTTTGGATTGGGTGCCATTTGGTATTTTTTTTTTGGAAGGGTTAGGTTAGGGTTTCATATGAGGACGGAGGCTGGCGTCATTCTTTCTGGTAATTGTCTGAGCAATAATGACGATGACGATGATGATGATGATAAGAAGGGGCGGAGCCATAAGAGCCCGCTGCAGCTGCCCATTAAATTTTTCAAAACTATATATTTTTACATTCAATATTAAAAATATTTTTTGATTTGCCCTGAAAATTATTGGTCACTTAAATAGTTTTTTTTTTTTGAAGATCCATTTCTATATCAAAATATATAAACTTAATATACATTACACATACGAAAATTTCTATGTGTATGAAATTTCTATTAAAAACTAAATATATGAAATTTTTATAAAAAACTAAATATAGAAAACTCTACAAAAATTATATGGCAGAAACATATTGAAATTACGAGTTAAAATGTTAGGTGTTTGGTATGAAATGAAATAACTCCAAACAACCACATTAAATTATAGGTAAATTTGCATTACTTTATACATGTATAAAGAAGTCAAGTGTCTTACTATTAATTACAACTAGGCCTGTTAACGAGCTGAATTTTATCCAAACTCGATCTGACAGATCCGATAAGTCCAGATCTGGCAGATCCGATTTTTCCCGGATCAGATATTCATAGATCTGTTTGATCCAATAAGAGACCCAATCTGATCTGGTTAAATTAATAGAATTGTTTCAGTTAACCCTAGTTCACGCCTCTTCTTCACTCTGCTCTTTTCCTTCTATCTCATCGTTTTCCTCTTCTCCAGAACAATCCCACATCTGAATGCGCACCTACCAAGTTATTTTGAAACCCTTGCGATCTGAGAAAAACTATTCAGATCAAGCTCGAGAAAGAGTGGATCTTCTTGGAAGCAAAGAGATTTAAAGCAAGTTCTTTTGAAACCCTAGTGATGTGATCAAAACGATTTAGAGAAGGCTCAAGAAGGGTGGATCTTCCTCGAAGCAAAGCAATTTAGAGCAAGTTATTTTGAAACCCTAGCAATTCAAAGCAGGCTCGAGATTGCCCAATTCATGTAGACATATATTTGTGTGTATCAGTTTATTTATATATCTCTGTGGTATGTTTTTCTTAATTTTTTAACTATTTTTCTTTATTCTTTGATTTTTTAGGGTTTTATGGTAGGATAAATCTCACCTAGACCCCCTCAGGTTTGGCCTAACGACAGCAAGACCCACTATCTTTCAAAAATAGGCATGTAGACCCCATACCGTGAATTGCTGTCTTGAACCGTTAAATAGTGGGGCTATTATTGACTTTTTACATGTTATACATATATAAAGGTATGTGTTGATATCATGGATGCTCAAATATAGGGTAATTTCCCAGACAAAGGGAAATTTTTGTCTTAATTCTCAACCTAAGGGCTGTTTGAACTTTATTCAGCTAGGCGAGTTTAGTGTTTTTTCAAAAATCGTTTTTAAAGAAAACGCTAATTCAAACAACGTTTTATTCGTATTTATACGCCGTATGCTAAAGCATCATAAAACGCTACTTGAAAAAGCATTTTTAATAAACACTAATTCAAAAATTGTTTTAATAAAAAACGCTTTTACAAAAATCATTTACATCAGTAAAACACCGAGCACCAGACGACTTAAAACCTATCACCAACATTTCAAAATTGCGTAACATTTGAACGAGGAGTCCGAATGACATGCCGTCAACTCACACACGTCACTCGGGACCTGCCGGAGTCTCATGTCGAGTTTCGCAGTCCCCGGACCTTTCCTCCCCAATTTGGTACCCCAAAGGCTGAATTGGCCTAACTCCGAAAGTCCAAGTCCTAAAATCCTGAAGAATTGCATAACATTTGAACAAGGAGTTTGATTGACGTGTCGTCAACTCGTTTTGACGGGTTGTTTGGGATTGTAGACTTCTTACCCGGTCCATTTGTGGTTTGGCCTCTGTGTGTGTGTGTTTCAGTTTGTTTCCCTAAAAAAAAAAAAACTCTCACATGTCACTCGGGACCCGCCAGAGCCTCATGTCGAGTTTTGTAGTCCTCGGATGTTTCCTCCCCAATTCGGTACCCCGAAGGCCGACTTGGCCTAACTCCGAAAGTCCAAGTCCTGAAATCCCGAAGAATTACATAACATTTGAACGAAGAGTCCGATTGACATTCCATCAACTTCCACACGTCACTCGAAACCCACCGGAGCCTCATGTCGAGTTTCGCAGTCCCTTGACCTTTCCTCCCCAATTTGATACCCCGAAGATTGACTTGGCCTAACTTCGAAAGTCTAAGTCCTAAAATCCCGAAGAATTGCATAACATTTGAACAGGGAGTCCGATTGACGTGTTGTCAACTCTCACACATCACTCGGGACCTGTCAAAGCCTCCTGTCGAGTTTCGCAATACCTTTCCTCCCCAATTCGATACCCCGAAGGCTTAATTGGCCTAACTCTGAAAGTCCAAGTCCTGAAATTCTGAAGAATTGCATAACATTTGAACGGGGAGTCCAATTGATGTGCTGTCAACTCCCACAGGTAACAAGAATATGTACGACATAAAATACAAAATGGCAGACATAACTCAAACTCAGACATATATTATGAAGGATAACATAATAACTTATTTTGCATCATACTAAACTACAAACCGATACAAGCTTTATGGACCATGTTCATAACAACATAGTGGTTTGCCAGCAACGCTGAGGCTACTAGGTAGATAGTTATCAAAGTCATCGTCACCTTCTTCTTCTAAGAAGTCTGAAAGTTCTTAGTTAGAAACTAGCAGCGGATCTTCAATAATTTCTATTATTCGTTTTGTTGGATCAACACATTCTTTCTTCACATCCTCCATATAATGATATCTATCTAGCCTTCATTGCATTTGATCAATCTCACATTCTAGCACTTTTATGACCGTGTTGTTAGGTGATCTCCTGCCGAAAAGCTTAGCTGAGCGGCCCTTTGGGACACGTAAGCCATGCCATCGACAATACATCTCTTGTTTATACCGTTTATCGAATAAGTCTTCCCACGACAACCTTATGCATTGGTCGTCCGTCACACCATGAAGTGGTTGTAAGGATGCGTTGCTAATGAAGATGTGGCTGACCGGACCCATCTATCGTGCATTAGGATAGGTTTGTTGACGAAGTTACATTTTCGGTCATATCATTTGTTACCAATTAGGTCTGTATATGTACCCATTATGTGGATGGTTGAGTTCTGGTTTCCACGCACACCCTCAGTTAGAACTGAATGACTAGACGATGTACCAAATAACCCTTTTCGCTTAGGCATGTTTGGAGGTATGGATGGTTCAGCATTTCATGTAATCACACCATTTTATACTCAATTGGTTCACACCAAGAGAAAAGGGTTCATGTGAAAGGCTTCAGACGATATAGATGGGACAATCATGAATTGACAAGTAATAGGATATGACAATGCCAAAGTATTGTCCTGTTATTGGTGCAGCCTCCTAAAAAAATGACAAGTCTTCAAGTTTTCAGTTGGGCCATCACATGTTATCCTATCTTTGTTGCAGCCTTTAATTGATATGACAAGTCCTCATCTTGTCCTCATGTTTTAGTTCATTTAATTGCGACTTTGACCAAAATATCAAACCAACTATGCTCGTTTGTTTTATAATATAAGGCTGAAGGATTGGACTAGTACTTGTTGTTTTGCTTTATTCTATATTCAATGTTTACAACGTAGAATTGATAAGTTGTTTCGAGATTGCTTTTATCCAGTGTTCAACATTTTCATATTATCTATTCATTTAACAGTAGTTGTATTCATTTATAAATGGATATAGATAGAACAAAATCATAATTTCACATTATGTATTCATTTACAACAAAAACTATCGTCATTCACTATTATACACAACAAGTTTCGAAAACTAATTGTCGAGTGTGCAAAAAACAATCTCGCCTCCCAAGTACTACACATGGCCTCCTGTACCACATGGGGGTGGCCTCCTGTCTCTCCTGGGCCTCGACTGATGAACGAAAACACGTGTGATGGTCCGTAGTCTCGGCTGTGCCTGTGCCTGTGCCTGTGCCTTTGCTTGTTCCTGTGGCTCTGCCTGTGCCTGTGGCTCTGGCTCTGGTTCTGGCTCTGGCTCTGGCTCTAGCTCTGCCTGTGTGATCTATGAAACACCCTTAATATCAATGGTAGGAGGTGCCACCACTGGATGAATCTAATGCGCACTACTAACCACCTTAGTGACTTGCGATGGCCCCTCTGCTGAGAAAGACTTCTTTATCTGTTGTCCAGATGCTAATAATGGGTCGACATATCTATCGAAGTCGTCATCATATCCTATTGGTGAGAACCAAGACCCTTGGTCATATGTAACAGGTGATGTAATATGGCGATGGGTGGTACGAGACGATATGACCCCAGAACTAGTCAGACGTGATGATGAGGGCACATCGCGTGACTTAGTGTGATATGTATATGGTGGCATCGTTGAAGTCACGTAGGTTGAGGATGGCTGGGTAGCACCGAATTATATGACTTGTTGTGAGGATGGTTGGGTGGCACGTACAGACTGCAGGACCTATTGTGAGGATGGCTGGGTAGCACGTACAGACTGCCGGACCTGCTGTAAAGAATGTTGGGTAGCACCTAAAGACTGTGGTTCCTGCTGTGAGGAAGGCTAGGATGCACTGAAAAATTGCGAGACCTTATATGAGGATGGTTGGGCAGTAGGGACAGGCTGCGGGACCTGTTGTGAGGATGATCCCCGAAACTGTGATGGCATGAGCGGGGGATAGGCTGGAACTGCTGCTGTGCAATTCGCTGCTGCTCACGTAATACATGAAGTGACTTGCTATACATCTCCCAGGCCATATACATGTCCTATAGTGCCTCCGATCTACCGTACGCATATATGGCACGATTAATGACCTGATGTATGGCCACGATATGACAAGTCTGCACAATAAGTTGAAGTTCTTATGCTGCTCAAACATTTAGGATTGACAGCAAAAATATAAATAATAGTACATATTACTAACCGCAATCTCGACCGTGGAGCCAATCTCAAGGTATCCAGTAGTAGGCCGATGAATTGGATTGCCCACTAGTGGGAGTGTGATACAGCGGTACCATACCATATACAGATTGTTGAAATGCATGGGTGTAGCATCAATCACCACAACTATAAAATGCTCACGCATATGCTGCCATCGCTCGATGTGCTCTCGATGGAACTGTATCCAATCAGTAGGCGGTCTCCCTTTTATGTCAATAGCATGTAATCTAGGTGAGATATTATCAACAGCTGGTACAACCTGTCTAAGCTGAAACTATTGGCAGACTCAATCCGGTAGATGACACTCAACAACCTCGAAGCACAGCATAAGGGATCGAGTCACCCACATATCACTCGCAACCCGGCAATAATCAGGAAGTGTATGCATGATAGCATGATACGACATCCAGATGAACTACATAGTTTACATTGATACTACCCATTAATAAGAAACAATGATAGAACTAAGAAATATGAATTACAAACTCTGAAATTGTATACATAGCTCATCAATCTCAAGCGGTCCAGCTGATCTCGGTAGATGCGGACCACGTGGGTAGAAGTAGTGGTAGTGCGATATCTAAATCTCCATCTGATATAAACGTTTAACATAATATAAAAAATTGTTATAATTATAAATGTGTACAGGTGTCAACTAAAATGTATGAATAAATGTGTAGAGGTGTTAACGAAAAGGCAGTCATACCTAGCTCCCCATGGTCCACCGGGAAAGTGCACCCCCCTATAACTAGTGGCTACTGCCCAGTAGTAGGATCATCCACGCAATGTGCACCCATGAGTGGGAATCACTTGCATGCCCATATCTGTACAAAGTGTATACACCAACTGCGTAATGAATGAATTGTAATAAAAGTCAAGCATTGTTAACAAGTATAAAATGAATCATCTAATATACCTGTAATAAAACGAGTGCTCCAGTAATTTGCTTAGCGTCACTCCTCAACGCCCGACATATGCTCCTGTAAAGCATGGCTAAAACTGCATTGCCCCAGCTATATGCCCCTACAGCATTGAAGTCAAGTAAAAATGGGAGGTATGTAAGCCTCACCATAGTCTGAGAGTAATCTGTCAGCAGTATACCCCCAAGAAGTCGCAGTATATAGGCACGTGCGTGCCGCTGTACAGTAACCTCATCCGCGTCCTGTGGGAGTACCTAGAATGTGTGACAGAGCCATGCCATCCTCAGAAGGCCATTGTCAATCTCCTCTGCTAGTGGTGTAACACCGAACGCCTGCATATAAATCTCTTGGCACTCATGTAGTATAGAAGGCATCTGTGCGCGTGTAATAGGTGCTCCGTTGACAAGTAGTCCCAATAAGATGGAAACATCCTGTAACGTGATGTTGGCCTCCCCGACAAGTAGATGAAATGTATGTGTCTCCGGTCGCCAATGTTCTACCAACACAGTAATCAATGTGTGGTCCAAACGGATTTGACCGAGTCGATATACACTATAAAAACCTGCCCGTAATATACAATGCAAAACACGTGGGTCTAACTGTACGTCATATAGTCCTGGCCCGCCACGTCTACAGGTCAATGCATCCATACCCTGTGGAAAAAAATGAAACATTTACCAATGTTATGTAAACAAAAACTGTTAACTTCATATATACCCCATGGTCCCATATCCAGGTGGATCGATGATAGGCTTGTAACGTCAGCATGGTGTCGTTAATGGGCCCTGGCAAGCCTACCTTCATAGGTCCTGTAATGTCACATGTAGTAATACATATTAATATATTTTTATTATATGATGCAATGAAGGTACTACATCCATACATGCATGACAATTTAAAATACGATAAAGCAACCTCATTGTAACGTACGATGTGACTACACAATATAAAGCAAAGCAGTAATATAACAAACGTGTAAATATATAACTAATCCAGTGTACTCCTTCTATAAATAATAGCTACTGGGGTATATTGAGTTCAAAAAACATTTGTAGCTTCATTATCTCATTTACTATAGACAATAGCAAACATAGAACCATCGAGTTTGGCCAATCGCCAACACCCTTGAGTGTCGTTGTTGTCTCCATACCGCGATCAATACTGGAGAGAAAAATACTCAAGTCCTAAAGACTACTATGTTGGTCTACGCCATGAGTGAGTGGTTAGGGTTGAGGAACAAAGGTAACTAGTCACTGATCTGTAGAACTTGGGAGTGAGAATCCCTCAACGTAGGTCTCAAACAATGACGAGGACGAACATGCATGATTTTGAAGAAGAAATGACAAGAATAAAAAGGGAGAGCAACAGAATGTTTATGCGGAGATGCCAATACTTCATGCTCCAACTTGCCACTGAAATGACAGAGGCTAGCAAGAGAGAACTGACAACTGAAGAATGCAGCAATACTCTAAACAATGAAAAATACCTATTGGACTACGAGATGTCAAATGAGGATTGAGAGTTGAGTTGGCCACCACTATGTTATATAGCTTCAATTTCTCAAATTCGTATGTTCGTTGTCTATCTACAATAGCCATGTAATCACGTATCAGTCAACTCTTTCCATTTCTAACAACGAATTTAGTAATGAGACGACGGCCATAATATTATCACTCATTGCATCGAAGTTCAATACGAAGTACTTACATACATAGAAACATAGGCAATTTTCAAGATGGTTACAAAAAAACTGATAATATGAAGTGCAAAAACAAACATATTAACCACTACCATAATGCAAACGGATTGTGTTAAACATTATCTTCATCTGACATCTCAATGTCTGACTAATGTTTCTCGTCATTATTTTCATGCATATACATTTCCCATTCAACTATAAATCCATCTTCCTTTTTCTCATTTGTGGACTGAAGAAATAACCACCGTTAATGACGCTGTGTCATCCTATTAACTTCTTCACGGAAATGGTGCAAGGCCATTTGTAACAACTGAAGAGTATTAATCAGCATATTCATGGCTCTATGACAGGGGACTGCAATATTCACACCTCGACAAACATCTAACAAGACGTCAGCCTCCTTAACACAATATTGGTACTCATTGTACATTATGTTGACAGTCCTACGTGAGTAGCTTTCATTAGGGTCTAAAGGATACTCCCACTCGTCATACCCAACCCAATGCCAACCAGTTGCATGAAAAATATCACTGACTGTGTAATTCATGTTTGAGTGCCACATAATAGTATTACAAACAAACTGGGACTAATCCTTATATAGGGTCGGGTGATATATTTGCTACTTGCGAACCACGTCATCTAGTTATTTGTACATGACATTGATTTTGAGTTCGCTTTGGATGTTAATTGGTGGTACCATTCACATGTGAAGGATGATGGTATTCCAACAAAGCAACAATGTCTTTTGACAGCTGAGTAAAGGGTGACAAGCATGTACATGCTGCTAAATATAGCTTCTAAAAGATGTGACTACCCGATGGTGCAGGTGAAGGCTTTGAGCAAAAGGCTGTGAAGGTTAACAAAAAGTCTGTGAATGGCCATGTGCATGATGTGACAGCTCCATGAATGTGAAGGCTGATATTATTATTATCTGCAAAGTTCTTGTGTCTACTGAGTAAAACCCGTGAACAATTTGAGAAAAAGCTATTGCTATTATTATTTGAAGGCTGTGAAGGCTATTCATTGATGTGACGAAAGGCTGTGAAGGGTACTAATTGATGTGGGCAAAGGCTATGAAGGCTATTACTTGATGTGACGAAAGGCTGTGCAGGCTATTCATTGATGTGATGAAAGGATATGAATGATACTAATTAATGTGACTATTCTATGCATGTGAATGGTATCATGTTTGAATGATGTGATTACCCACTGACATCATAACCAAACCACATAAATACATACAAATAAATTCACAATACATAACTCAGGCAGTACGATATCAGTAAGTTGAAAAATAAGTATATCTAACCATTATCTGATATAGAAATACAAATAAACCATGATTACATGCCTAAGTACCAACCCTCCAATACATAATTCAACCAGTCCGATTTGGACATTTACGCTTATCATGCCGTTATTCCTTATAAATACTGCAATGATTAGTTTGACGTTTTTTGAAAACGTCCATCTCATTATGTATTTGTTTTGTACATGGTCGGCCGGATATGGGCTCTCGTCGGCGGCTTGGATCGGGAATGATCTTAGGACCATCATATGGAGCCCAATAATGCTCATGCACCATCGGTTCAAATGATGTTTCGTACACACGAGCGTAAACGTCCATGCTATACTTGGATCAATTAAGTGCCATGGTTGTCTGCCGGACTTCGCACACACAGCTGGCATGTGTGAGCAAGGATAATGATAGATCACCTATTTTTCGCAGTCATATGAAAGAGGATTTAAATACACGGCATGCTTGTGGTTCCTTTTCGTGCCTGTTGCACTTGTAACAACCTCAACGGAACCTGATACGCTACAATTGGAATATAATAATATGGTGGTTTTATTAGACATTAAGAAGTATAGAATGTATTACTAATCAAAATAAGTACATACACTTAAACAAAAATTCTTATAATATTACCAATTATAGATAGTTACATGATGCCCTGCCAATCGAGCTTGGTACTCTTCTATCTTAGCTTGCACTTTGGATGTGTACCTCAACCCCTAGCTAAAGCACATTGAATTTGTAGTCGATTATGATTGAAAGTAGCCACTAGACGACAGAAGGTAACTTGAACACATGAAGTTATGGGCAAATCTCATGCACCTCGAAGGACACTATTATACAACTCTGAATCATTGGTGGCTGTAACTCCCCAATGATAACCTCCATCATGTGCCAATGTCCACTTCATTGGGTCCTCATTGCACAAAGCACGATACGCGCTTGCCACCGACGCTGACTTCGTTCCTAAATTTTAATTTCCTCTATTGCCTCGTCAAACTTGCGGACTTGATGGGCAGTCCCAACTTGCCATATAAGATCCTTAACTTTAACATTACTGAAATTTTTGTGGTAATTACTTTTAAAGTGCCTAAGGCAATATTTATGGAATCCAGCTGGTTGCCCTCATTATGGTATTTCCCATTCATGTTTGATGGTGCTCAATATGGCTGCATGCCGATCAGAAATCAATGTAATACCCTCCTGCCCTAGCACAATGAGATGCTTGACATTATTGATAAACCATGACCAATCACAGTAATTTTCTGATTCAACTAACGCGAAAGCTAAGGGAAAAATGTTATTCGTAACAGTTCTCGTCGTAGCAATTAACAAAACTCCTGTATATTTGCCATAAAGAAAAAGTATCGTCGATTCCTATGACTGGTGGATAATGCTTGAACCCTTCTGTGCATGGCCAAAATGCTCAAAATATTCTGTCAAGCACCTTAACGCCCATCGTACCTAAGTCCAATGTTTCTAAAATCACAGTTGTGCCCGGGTTTTTGAACTCCAACGTTTTCATGTACCTTGGCAACTTTTCATGGGATGCATCCTAATCTCCAAAAACTATCGCAATGGCCTTTGTTCTTCCAAGCCATGCTTTCTTGTACGAAACTATGAAACCAGCATTATTTTTAACATTCTCGATTATGGATGCTATTTTCCAACTAGGGTCTTCCTGTACACCACAACAAACAAACACTTCTACTTTACCAACGAAAGGCATGAACAAATAATATCAACATATCTTACTTTAAATTTGAAACAGAAATCAACTTACAACAACTTGTGTCTTAATCAAGTGTGCAATGAATGTTGAATTATGATTGCGGTGATCCAAACTCTCCATCCCATGTAAACATATATGAGGCCCAGGGTATTGCGTGATATCAAAGAAACTATGCTTGTTCTTCAAACATGCACGTAGTTTCCAAAGGCAATTGTGACTGCACCTGGTGCTCCAAACCTTTTTATTTGTTTCCATAACATAATAATGTTTATTTTTCTTCACGTGATACTAGTTACATGCACAAATCATCGCATCCTTATCTTTGAAAACCATCTCTTTTGCAAACTCCGGATTAGCATCTGACCATGTCGGACCGCGATCATATAAGTCTCAACCACCTACGACATCATTTGGTTCATTTCTCATTAAAACATTAATATCTTCATCTGAATTGTTGGACTGAACAATATCCACATCTTCATCTACTCGTGTCCTAGTCTCGTCTGAGGCAACTAGGGCTTCCACAGGATCCACACTTCCACTAGAACCTCTCGCCTTTATGCACCCACCTTGGCCTGAAGCATATTGTGGGTGAGGTGTTGGTAGACTGTGGAAGTCATGAAACTATTCAAAATTACTAGGGCACTGCGAGAAATCTTCAATTGGGCTAAAGAGGCCAGACATTCGTTGCCCTGGCGCTTCCTCTGCTATTGTGCTTTGGCTACTCTACCCAATTGAAAGCACTTGAGTAAATGACCCCAGTGTAGATACATCTCCCTTCCCTGACAATAGTTCACCGTAGGTTTAGACATCTGCCCAACTCACATCCGCATGACTTGCACTAGTGTTCATTGTGCTACCCTCCTCCTTCACAGAGTATATTTCAACACACTGGAGGTTAGGATATTTCGAAGGGATATTCAACACATTTTGCAATGTCCTGTTGTCATTGATTGGCAACTTCTTATATATCATGACATCTCCATTTCGTCTATGAGGGTATCTACATATGAACTTTATAGTCACATGTTCTCAGTACTCAGCTATCATTGGTATTATCATGTCACGTAACATAACTATAAGCACCCCATTTTTGACCGCTCGGCAGTTTACACTCCGTTCAGACTTGTACTTAAGTCAATATGGACGTATTCCAATCGAAACCAACTCTCTAAGTCTAAATCTCGTCTATCCATCGCTTCGCGGGCCTTACCAGGCCCAAATAGAGGCAAAATGATCAAAATTCCCTTAGGGGCATTATCCTTTCCAATTCCAATTCCAACCCCTCTCTCGAGACTGTTTATTCCTCAAGACGGTAAACCTATTCCAAATTAGGCACGTCTTTCCGAAGACGATAAGACCCCTTTCCAATTCCAATCCCTCTTTCGAGACAGTTGATTCCTCGAGACGGTAAATTTACTCTAATCAGGCATGTCTTTTTGAAGACGATAAGACCCCTTTCCAATTCCAATCCCTCTTTCGAGACAGTTGATTCCTCGAGACGGTAAATTTACTCTGATCAGGCATGTCTTTCCGAAGGCGATAAGACCCCTTTCCAATTCCAATCCATCTCTCGAGACAGTTTATTCCTCGAGAAGGTCCGGCACGTTTTTTGAAAAAAATCTCTTCGAAATGGTAAGTCCCTTTAAACCTATTGACCGGGACAAACCCTAAGTCCCCTAGATGGTAGAACGGTCCACCTTTAGCGCCTGTTAGCCCACCAATGCAAAAATGTCCGTTTAGGCACGCCTTTCGAGAAAGTTGACTTCTCAGGCACTAAGTCCCCTTTAGCAACTTCCCGAGATCAGGCAGTCTAGGGAATGATCGCGAACCGTCAGAATAGCGAAAATATTCACAAACATCACAACCGTTAGGGTAGCGAAAATACTCACAAGGAGGTTGATATAGGGAATTGCCAACAAACCCCTGTATCACGCGATCGCCGTCAGAGTGGCGGAAACACTCAAAACCCAAGTCAACACCCGTGCCTGCTAGCCCACTTAGGTGAAAAATGACCAAACTGCCCCTTGGGCATTTTTTGAGACTTTTCAGTCAAGATAACCGTTTTGCCCCTAGGCATCTGAACGCCCCAGGAACCACACCGGCTCTGGGTATCAAACCGGTAACCTCCTGAGATTGCTTCTTATAGTATTCTCAACCTTCCTTTACCTTTCCGGATCATTCCGAGTCAGTTCTGGCAAATCCGGTACAAAATGACCGTTATGCCCCTAGTGGGCCAGTTACCTTTTTCAACCACACCGGCTCTGGGTATCAGACTGGAAACCTTTGGGAACATTCTGAATAATGTTTCCAAATCTCGAGTCTTCTTTCGGGACAGTCCAAGTCCGTCCCGGTAGCTTCCCGATCCGATTGACCGTTTTGCCCCTAAAGGCCTGGTCAACCCTTCCGACACATCCTATCCTCACTTTTCAAGTCAAATACCTCCAAGACACTGTTTTAAGTGTTCCTGCTCTTTTCTAGCCTTTCGGGTAATTCCCGGCCTCTTCAAATCATTCCCGAACTTTCCGGAGTTACTCCTAGTGAAACCAGGCTAAAAATTGCATGGTAGTCACTAGTACAGGCACCCAAATCTAGTCAAAGATACGTTGCTTGCCGACCTGAACACTTTCCTAACTGGCCGGCGCTACTGCTAGTGGCGCCAAGAGGAAAATTGGCCTGGCGCCATTGTAACAGGCGCCAGGTCTATCTCATCTCTATAAATACAGAGCCTCCTCCAACGTGAAAGAGGTCAGCAAACTCAGTCTAAAAACACCAATATTCGATATACAAAGCTCGTACACTCCCAAAACCCTAGCTTCCCTAGGTTTTCCAAACCCTAACCACCATACACAAACCCCTAAACTTTATATACACTCATACACACCCCTATACACTTATACACTAGCTTCCAACCCTCCATTGAAGACTTGGATTGCTGCAACTATGAAGATTTGAAGACCAAAGACGAGCCCTCGAAGATCAAGACTGAAGTGAAGTGAAGACCGAAAAAAGCAAGACGCGCAAAGCCAAGCAAAATAAAGAAGACAAAATGTAGGCTTTCGTTTTACATTTCTGCACTTCCCCCTCTCTCTTTTCTCTCCTAACCCACTTGGGTTTTCTCTATTTTAATCCCCCATCTCTTTCCCCCCCTTTCTTTGCATGTTTGAAACAAGGGGACTCCCGGTCCATGTATAGGATTAGATTATTGGAGGATCACCGTGTCAGGGGCTTTCCTTTAGGCTAACCGGAGACCACGTGGGTTCGACCCCCTTGATTATGTGGTGAAGCCTTAACCTTATATGTTCACGATCCCAAATTTGCATTGTGCATATCATGATTCTTGTATTCTTCCAAAAGTCGTTTTCAAAGTTATTTTTAAAATCGTTTTCAAACTTGTTTTCAAAATTGTATCAAAATTCTCTTTTTCAAAACTTGTTTTCAAAATCACAATACTAAGGTGATTCTAGCCTTTCCATGGCTATAGTCGCTTTAGGAAAGTGTTACATTTAAAGTGACTTTTATGGTTCATATTTTCAAATCTTGTTATTTTCAAAACCACTTTCCTAAAGTGGTTCTAGCCTTCTTATGGTTAGAATTACTTTAGGAAAGTGAGACATTTTTATACCTTCTAAAAACTCTCTTTTTAAAAGTCTCTTTTCCTAAAAATCTCTTTTTTAACATACTTTCCTAAAACTCTCCTTTCCAAAGTTGTTTTCAAAAACTCTCTCTAAAAAAATCTATTTTTCAAAACTCCCTTTTTAAACTCCTTTCCAAAACATTCTCCTCAAAATTCACTTTCTAAAAACGCTCCCTAAAAATCTTTCCAAAAACTCCCTCCAACAATCTTCTACCAAAAATCTTTCTAAAAGCTCTCTTCCTAAAATCTTCCTTCTAGAAACTCCCCTCTAGGATTTTCCTTCTAAAAATCTTCGTTTCCAAAAGCGCACTTTCCAAAAATCCCTTTTCTTGAAGCCCAAGTCAAGCCCTAGAGTTAACAATTAGGAAACCCTAATTTTCTTTCCAAAAACATGGTTTTCAAACTTGCCTTAAAACCTAGGTTTCCAAAACCTCTTGTTTTCACATCCAAACTATACACATTTCCAAAACCTCTTTTCTACGTCAAAACTATAGTCTTCCAAATCTAGGGTTTCTAAACTTTCCTTTTCAAATCCTTGTCAAATCAAATCTTCTCTTTAGGAAACCAAATCCAATCGTCTCGTTTAGGAAATTAGATCCAATCCCCCATTTTTGGAAATAAAATAAAATCTTCACTTTTAGAATCAAAATCCAACTCCTTGTTTTAGAAAATAGGAATCTTAACCCTTCCTAATTTAAATATTTCCTAATTCAACTCCTTCCTAATCTTCCACTTTCTTAAATCTTAAGTTTCCAAAACTTGAACATGAAAATCTTTTCTAAATTTTAAAACTTAACTTCCACATCTTTCCTAATTCTACCTTTCCCTAATTCTACCACTTTTTCAAATCTTAACTTTCTAAATCTAAGTTTTCCAATCTTTCTTAAATTCAAACATTTCCCAATCTCAAAACTTTTTAAATCCTAAACTTTCTAAATTCCAAATCTTTCTAAATTTAAAACTTTCTTAATTCAAAACTTTCTTAAGTTGAAACTTTCTTAATTCAAACCTTTTCTAAATCTTTCCTAATTTGAAATCTTTCTAAAATTCTAAACTTTCCAAATTCAAAACTTTCTTAACTTGAAACTTTCCAAATTCTAAACCTTTTTTAAACTAAACTTTTCCTAATTCAAAACATTTCTAAATTCGACATTTCCTATTTCAAAACCTTTCTTAAAACAAAACTTTCCAATTTCAAAACTTTCCTAAATCTAAAACTTTCCTAAGTTGAGATTTCCCAAATTGACAACTTTCTTAATTCAAAACTTTCCCAAGTTGAAACTTTCCTAATTCCAAAACTTTCCTAAAATGAACTTTCCTAATTCAAA
The DNA here is from genome assembly GCA_033060915.1 of Euryodendron excelsum. NCBI lineage: Eukaryota > Viridiplantae > Streptophyta > Magnoliopsida > Ericales > Pentaphylacaceae > Euryodendron > Euryodendron excelsum. The sequence continues at coordinate 38,840,502 of CM065382.1, forward strand.
CCTTTCCTAATTCGAACCCTTCCTAAATCCAATCTTTCCAAGTCCAACTTGTGAGTCAAATCTTTTCCAAAATTTTTCCAAATCAAATCCAATCCTTCTTTTTGAAGTCCTTAAGTTTAGGTTTCCTAAAACCAAGTTTTCCAAAGTCAAGTCTTTTCAAATCTTCCAATCAAAGTTCAATCTCTCAATCTTCTAATCCAATTTCCAATTCAATCTCTTTCTTTCAAATCAACCCTTCTACTTTCTATCGGACTCTTGTCCGAACTACGACTAACCTAATTCCTCCAAAAGGATACGTAGGCAACCCTCATGGGTGCGATCACTACATTTTTCAAATCTCAAATTCTACAACATTTTTCAAATTTCTATTTTTACAACTTCTTTCCAATCTCTAATCCTACAATTTTCTTCAAGTTTCTAATTCCATGATCTATTTCTATTTTCAATCTTCAATTTCAATTTTCAAAACCTTTTTTCCAAATTCAAACTTCTATCTCTTTCTTTTCAAATCAAATCAAATTCTTTTCAAATCTATTTCAAAATCAAGTCTCTTTTCTTATACTTGCATATCATGCATCATGTTAGTTTCTTTTCAAACATTGTTTTTCAAAGTGGATAGGATTGGACAATAGTTAGTTGAAGACTCTCATAGGTGAATCTGGGGTAAATTGACATGTAGATACCGAAAAGGCGGGGCAGGGTGATGGCTTAGTGCGTCTTCCCTACACGTAACCAACCTCCGAACCTAGATTACTGATTTCAAAGACCAAAAGGAGTTATTTTTCTAAAAAGGACTAAATATTTTCCAAAGGTTGCCAAACAACCTGTTTTCTTAAAAACCCTCTCTTGAGGAGATATTTTCATAATCGTTTTCCAAAACCCTAAGTGTAGTTTTCGGATTATGCTTAGTATTTAGGTGACCTAATTCACCTTAATCAAGTTAGGTGGCGACTCCAAATGTTTTTCTAAAAGCCCTTTATTCAAATCAATTTTCAATTCAAATATAGTCGCACTCATTCTTCTAGGAGGGTGAGTTCTAACGAGACAGTATAGTATTTTTCCCGCTTGTGTGAGTATTCCTCAAGTGCGAAAAATGTGGGCGCGACAACAACAACTGAGGTTCTCAATTCAACATCATAACACGCATTAGCATCTATATCGTAGGATAAACCTTTTCGGCGATCTCGTATTATCGTCCTCTCCAATAAAACATAATCATTGTCGTCATTACTTAGCTCTGCCTACCAAACACAACTAACATAAACTCATATATATACAAACTAATTAAATCAAATGTATTAAAAATGATGTCACGTGAATGCACAGTAAAAATCATTGAGCAATTCACATAACAAGAATCATGCATGGATAACATGTGAAGTAATCTATAATCACCAACAAAGCTATAACATGTGACTAGAAAATGAACAATTTGATAACAAATTTTCCGAGTTCTTTTTATTTCCGTGATGGGAATTCATAGTGTAAATTACTATTATTATTATGTGTGGGTTATTGGGAAATCAAGGCAACATATATTACTAAAATTTTACTCTAAGAGGAGCAAAAGCTTTCTTTGTTAAATAATTTTTTCACAGTACCCTTAGTATCCATCTTAATTTTGGTTTAGAAGGTTGCTTTAATTTACCTTAATTTGCTAAAATTTTAGAACAATGCTCATTAATTGGAGACATGTTTCATGCCTCACATATAATCACCTCACAATTATTACTTACCAGCAATATGATTAGCAACTGATTTGACATGTGATCCACAAGGCTCTTAGTTATATGCAATGCAACTAAAGCACCACAAAATCAAAAATCATTCAATGTGTCACGTCACTTATGTTTCTCCTTTTATATTATAATGAGTCTCTTTGTTACATGAATTTTCATACCCTTCTCAGAACTCATCTAAAAAGAAATAACTCACTGCATTTTGAGAGTAAAAATAAAAATGACATCGTGACCCAAAAGCACTAAATAATTGTCATTATATCTAGGGTGTTTACATTTTACCTGCAAGTTGATGGATTTCTTACCTAGTAGGTTGAAACCAAGTTATATAACAAAAAAGGTAAAAATAAAAACCATATCTGCAAGTTGTCAATAGCTTCCATGCTGTGATGTGAAAGCACTCGTGCATTTAAAAAAAATAAACAAAATAAAAAATCCAAAAAGAAAAAGTTAAAAACCCATTTAGCATTGAACAAGGGAAAACATTTTTTAGGCATCCAAACACTCGTCTGGTTGATAAAAGCTCTTTTGTCTCCCAGTGGGAACATAAAAGAAACACACAGGTTTGTGTTGTGATTTTCCAATATCTGTCATCATCTAATTAAGGCACACATGTTTGAGTGAATGAAACATTAATATATATGATATGCATCACCACATGTTACACTGAATAGATGTGGGTTTAAGACAGGCTTATAAAGTGCTCTAAGTTATTTACATGCATCCCTAGCTATTGTCTGAAATCTATGACACATTTTAACCTCAAGTTGACTAGCTATTAAATTCTCCATTAAAGATACTAACTATAATTGAATAGTTTTATTTATCTCTATTCTACAATATTAGTTTGGTTCAAAAATATTTAACCAAAGCTTTTCACTGCATTAATGAGTGAAAGGAAAAAGAAATGCAAAGGAGATCACTTTTGCTTATTTCATTCCTATGGAAAAGAAAATAATAGCTAGGCTCTGTTTGTTTCACTAGATAATATCAAAAAAAAATATTTTTTGAAAGCTGCTAGATATCATTTTAGCTTAATTGAATGTGAATGGCTAGACTTCACCAATTTCGAGAGTTTTTAATAGATTTCACAAAAGTTAACATGGTGTATAGTAGAAAATTTGAGAAATTTAAAGAAGAAAATATGAACTATTCTTAAATAGATTCTTACATTTTTGGAAACAAAGCCCTAGCTCCAATGTATTATAAGCCCTAGCTGCATTATACGAAGCTTCCACTAAAGCTTCTGAGCTTCCACAGTTCTTGTGCAAGAGGGAGAGAAAGGGAAGCAAGAAGGGAAGTAACTGTAATGCAATTGATCTGAAATGAATGAGCGCTCGAATGAATAAGCGAGTATTTGATTTTGTAATCGAACAATAACGCTTTTCAAAATAGCGTTTTCAGAAAAAAAAAAAAAAAAAGCTTTTCCGAAAACCAAAACACTTTTTCAATTAGCATTTATTTAAAAATGCCTTTTCAATTAGCATTTTTAATGAAAATGCTTTTTGAATTAGCGTTTTATAATGTTTTGGCATACGGCGTATAAATACGAATAAAATACTTTTTGAATTAGCGTTTTCATTAAAAACACTTTTTGAAAAAGTGCTAAACTCGCCTCACTGAATAAAGTTCAAATAGTACCCAAATTGAGAATTAAGACAAAAAATTACCTTTGTCAAGGAAATTACCCCTTGAATATGCTCCAAAATTAGCGCCAAAGAACCAATCCCTTACCTAACTCATCAAAAGTTGTCATCCGTCCCCTCCCCTATCTCTCTCTCTTGCTCTCCTCTCTCCTTATTTCCCTTTCTTCTTCTCGAATCTTCACTTTACTATCTGCAAGTACTAGTCCTCAAGAATGCTTCTATTTTGCAACGAAAGACGTTTTGATCGGCCAAAGAATTGCAACAACCTAAGGAATGCAACTCTGATTGCCCTTTCCCTCTCTGTCTTCGATTTGCTTAGATCTCTGTTTCTCATCACCAATCTTTGCTATTTGATTTTTAGTTTTATTGAAATGTTTTTTTGTCAAGTACAAAGATACATGAGGTTGAAAGGGTTTCTTTTCCTCTGAAAATTAGTCATGATTTTTTATTGAGGGCTAATATTTTGGTGATCCGTGAGAGGGTTTACAAAAATCCTAGAGTTTAGGGTGAATTAGGCAAACATTTTGGTGATTTGGTGAAAGGATTTACAAATATTTTAGGGTTTAATGCAAGAATTTTGGGATTTTTGTGAGAGGTTTTACAAAATCTTAAGGTGTTGGTACAAAAATTGCTAAATTGGTGACTTAGTGCAAAAATCACAATGTGTGATTTGCTGAGTTAATGATTTTTGTGCTTTCTGCAATTGTGATGTTCATCCTTTTTTACTTAAGTTCTATGTTCATTTTTTTTTTCACGTTCATCTTCTTTTTTTTTTTTGAAACTTTCACGTTCATCTTCATTTTTTTTCTTCTAAAGTTTTGTGACTTGGAGAGCTAGTGCATAAATAAAAAATAAAATCTGTAATTTTGTGTTCACTAGCTCCCCAAGTCAGAACTTAGACAAGTTCTTTTGATTTATGTTAGTCTGAATTTTTTAATTTTATGTTTTTGTGATTTCTAATTGCCGAGTCAAACTTATTTAAGTTCAATGAGTTCTTTAATTTTTTGTTTTTGTTATTTCAAATTGGTGACTTAAACAAAATTATTGGCTTAATTTTATATTTGTGATTTCAGATTAGTGTGTTCACTGGCTCACCAACTCACAGAATTTTGTAAGCAGAAATTTCAAACAAATTTGTTGATCTGAGTCTTTGGTTTCCAATTTCTGTGATTTTTTTTAAAAGTTTCTGTGGTTTATGTGATTTGTTTGATACTTAATATTTCATTAAATTTTGTTTCAACTTAATTTTGTCTTGACCAAGTCTATTCATTTGTTACTAGAAGTGTTGAGAGAGAGAGAGAGAGAGAGCGCGAGAGAGAAAATAGAGAGTTAGACACACAGAAAGAACAACTTATGACTGTTGGAGCAACCAATGGTTACTTCAATTTCATTAGTCTTTTTTTTTATGGTATACAGAGGGTATTTTAGACATTTTACTCGATCAATGTGGTCAACAAATGGAAAAGAGCTAACATTGCTAACAGTAGGGGTCCATCTATTGGTAGACAAAACCTCAAGGGGTCTACCTGTTTGTTTTGAAAGGTAGTGAGTCTTGCTGTCGATAGGCCAAACCTGAGGGGGTCTAGGTGAAATTAACCCTTTATGGAATGGGTGTTACTGGGTTTTTTTGGTTTTCTTTTGTGGGGTGAATATAGGTGACCGATGAATGTATGGATGCATTTGTTTGCTGGAAGAAGAATAAAAAATAATTTAATAAGAATCTAAACATGAATATTCAAAGGAATGCAAGTTAAAGGGGAAACCTCCACAAAAAAAAAGAGGAAATGGATCGGATCTGAAGCTTCAAATCTGTAATCTTATTGGATCAGACTGGATTCAGGTCTAGTCGGATCCGGACCAGACCCAGTCCGTTGACAGGCCTAATTACAACAAAACAAAAAAAAAAAGAATTTGAAGATTGTAGTTAATGGTTGCTCATATGAATTTTCAGGCTCTACTATTGATAGTGATGATAGTGGTTGTAAGCACCCCATTTTTGCCTACTCATCAATCTCTGGTCCAAATCAATTCTTCCAGTAAAACGTTATAACACTATCAAGCCCACACCGGCTTTTCAAACTTGAGTCCAGTCAATTGGTCGCGTCCCGAGTCTGTAAGGCCCGATTGAAGTCAAAAAGACCAAAATGCCCTTAGGTAGTTTAGGCAACTTCCCGAGATCGACCGATCTTCGAAATTAATGCCAAACACTATTAAGAGTGGTAGAAGCACTCACAAACTATCACACTGCCAGAGTGGCAAAAGCACTCACAAATTATAAAGTCGTAGGAGTGATTGAACCACTCACAAACTCTCACATTGTTGGAGTGACGAAAGCATTCACAAACTATCAAGCCATTGGAGTAACAGAAACACTCACAAACCCTCAAACCGTCGGAGTGACGGAAACACTTACAAACTTTAAACGGTTCATTTCTAGTACCTACTAGCCCGTAGATATAGAATGTCTGTTATGCCCCTTAGCATCAAGTAAGTTCCCTGAGATCAAGCGGTTTCTAGAACCAACACTACCCCGTCGAAGTGATGGAAACACTCACAAACCTTTAAGCCATGAGAGTGACGAGAACACTCATCAGGTCGACACAGGTATGCCATAAATAACTTAGTGTCACGGGACCGAACTCGTCAATTGGCAGTAGCAAGTTTTTTGAAGAAAAGAGAGACCTTTCGAAAACTAACTTGTCATAATCGTCGGAGTGACAAAAATGCTCGTAAACCCAGGTCACCACTGACGCCTGCTAGCTCGTCTTGATGAAAAATGACCAAACTGCCTCTTGGGCATGATGACATATCTTGCGAGAAAATACAAACTCCTCGAGATGATAAGTCCATCCAACCCGGCACATCTTTAAGAAAGTACCAAGTCCTCGAGATGGAAAGTCCACTTTCCAAGACTATTCCCGGACAATCTGGCATGTTCAATGTGCCATTCCAACCGACTCTAAACCCTTTTTGATGATACCTGGTCAAAAAGACCATTCTACCCCTGGGCAGACCGACACATCCTCGAGAAAGTACTAAGTCCACGAGACGGTAAGCTCACCTTTCCAAGACCGTTCTCCGACAATCTGGTATATTCAATATGTCATTCCAACCGACTTCGGACCCCTTCTATGATACTTGACAAAAATGACCATTCTACCCCTGGGCAGAGCAGTACGTCCTCGAGAAAGTACTAAGTACTCGAGACGGTAAGCCTACCTTTCCAGGACTATCCCCCGATAGTACGACATGTTCAATAAGCCATTCCAACTGACTCTGGGTCCATTTCAACCTCATTTTGGCAAGTTCTGGTCAAAATGATCATTTTGCCCCTTGGGGCTCGGGCCTCCATTCCAACCACACCGGCATCTGATTGCGTAGCCCGAAAGCTGCCACTTTGAAAAACCCTTGGAGCGTCTTATAAAAGCTCTACCAGGGTTGACTTTTTCTTCAATTCCCTAATTAAAATGCACCGTCAAACGACTTAAGTAATGCTTAAATTAGAAAATTCCTTGAATCTTGTCCGGAGGACCTTCAATTAGTACGGTTTGATTAAGGAGGTCACTTTCCGGAGGCCACGATCATGTGGCACAAAAGTTTTCATTTTCAGAAGCCCTCAGAGCATCTCACAGATGCGCTCCAAAAAGCTTATTTTCATACACTCTTCCCGAAAAAATATCTCCATCATCTAGAATCCTTTGAAGCTCCCTGAGGGCTCCCAATTCATAAGAAACAGCGGGGGAACGTTGTGAACGAGACCGATTTCCCTAAGTCTTTTCCAAATTGCATGAATATTAAGGCTAAGTCGGCATAAGAGTTCTAAGCGGCAGAGCATGTGCTACATGTGCCCAGATTTTGATAAGATCGGACAAAACTTACCTTGCAGTCCAAATTGAGGTAATACAAAGAGTGCCACATGGCACTCAAACACTGGCACAGTACAGGAGCATATACTACATGCGCCTGGCTTAATTTTGCCCTGGAGCATGTAGCATATGCGCTTGCCCCCAAGGATTTTGCTTATAAATACCAAACCTCCTCCCAGTGTACTTTAGAGACAGAAATAGAGAGGAAACTCTGCCAAAATAGTTCCAGAACCTCTGAAATACCAAAAACCCTAAGTCTCTCAAAGATTCAAGCCTCTTCAAGCTTCTTCAAGTCTCTTCAACCATGGTGGATTGAAGAAGTAGAAAGGCCGAAGGTGAATTTCTATTTACTTTTATGCTTCTCCCACTCCTCTCTTCTCCCTCCAAGCTCACTTGAGCTCTTCTTCTCTTTTAATCATCATCTACTACCCCGTCTTCTTGTATGCTAAGAACAAGAGAGCTCTTAGGCCATGCTTAGAGAAAAGCTTGTGAGAGCCATCGGTTGGGGGACTTCTCACAAGCCTACTTGAGTATAATATGAACCTTAAAGCTCCTTGCAATGTGATGAAGCTTTTAACCTTGTATGATTCATGACCTCCTTGCATTATTATGGTTACTATATTTATGTATTGCATGTGTTGGTCTTGTTTTCATGTTTAAAACATTTTTGAAGCGTCAATGGTTCCATTTGTAAGTGTTCTTTAAAGTCCATGTTCAAACGATTTTGAAAAATAGCCTCTAACTTGGAGTTTCTTGAAGTTCAAGCTAAAAACCCTAAATTTCTATGCCTTAGGAAAACCCTCCTAGAACCCTAACCCTCACTTTGCACATTGCATTTTTCACTATCTTGAGTTGCATAAAAATGGCTTTTAAAAGCCGCTCTCCAAGAGAGATTTTCATTGATTTTCAAAGTTTTCAAAACAACCCTCCCTTACGGGAAGTTCTCAATGTTTTGCTATTTTTAATGTTGTGGTTGGAATGGTCTAGTGGAGTCCTCTCTTGAGTAATTTTTCTCAAATTGACTATATAAACCGTTGTTCTTTAGAGTGTTAGGTTCTTTAGAGTGTTTTTCAACACCCTAAAAAATGGCTTTCTAAAACTACCCTTTTCAAAAGTGATTTTCAAGAGTTCATTCTTTCAAGTGTCATTCCATGAAAATCCTTGTGTGGTTTCTAAATACCAACCACATCATGATTTTCAAAATGATCATCAAGTGCCATGCATGAAACTAGTTTTTCCACCTTCCAAAACCACTTGGTCCAAACCCTAATTCAAAACTACATTTAAAAATCACTAGGTTCAAAACCACTCTCCAAGACCACCTTTCAAAACCCTAAGTTAACTTGACCCTAGTTGTCTAACCATATGTTAATTTAACCCTAGTTGTACAATTTTAGGTTAACCTAACCCTAGTTAGTTTACCCTAGGTTAATTCAACCCTATTTTAACCTAGCCCTACTTAGTTAAACCTAGGTTAATCCAACCCTAGGTTAATCTAACCCTAGTTAAGTAACCTTTGGTCACCCAACCCTAGTCCAACCTAACCCTAGTTGTCCAACCCTAGGTTAACCTAACGCAAGTTAGTTAACCCTAGGTCAACCCAACCAAAGTTAGTAGACGTCAAGGCTCCTATTTCAAGATCATTAAAAGTTGTCACTTAATTCAAAACCATTTTCAAAATGTATGTTTTCAAAACACCTCACTCTCTTGAGTTTTCAAAAATCATTAACTCCAAAGTCTTCTTAAATGCATCCATGCTCCTCTCAAAATGTTTTTAAGAGCTCTTTTAAACTTGTCTTAAACAAAAATGGTTAGACCCTTAACACTTTCAAAACCTATTTTCTAAAATGTTCTCCAAAAGCTCCAACCCTAAGGTAGTCTTAACCCTCTCATGGTTATGGCCTCTAAAGAAGAGTGATATATTGAATGAAAACTCCAAAGTTCATATTAGGGTTCTAAACCCTAAGTGTTTTAAAAAACCTTTCTTAAAAATGCTTTTCAAAAGTCACATCCATAAGGCAATTTTAGCCATGTCATTATTATGATTCCCTACGGAAAGTGAGATATCAAGTAGGGTTCTATAACCCCAAAGCTTTTTCAAAACTATAAGTGAAGTTTCTAGCTTATTTTCTAAAAATGTTTTTCAAAAATCATAGCCTTAAAAGAAGTTTAGTTATTCATTAGCTAACCTATTAAAGGTGATAAATATTTCACCATGCCTTTCATAAGGTGTACAAAATGGTTTTCAAAACCTTTTCAAAAGCAAGTTCATAAGAGCTCCGACCCTATTCAAATCCAAACTCTATTTGCAAAAATCCCTAATCAAGATTTCAAAACATCTCAAAACTCCATTGAGTTGTTTCAAAAAATTTTCCAAACTCTCTTGAGTTATTTAAAAAAATTCCAAAACTCTATTGATTTACTTCCAAAACACTTCAAAAATTCTCTCAAGTTCTATTTCAAAAAACTCTCTCAAGTCCAATTCCAAGTCAAGAGCCTCTCAACTTCTATTTTCAAATACATTCCAAAGTGCTCTCAAGTTCTATTCTAACAATATTCTAAAAAAAAAACTCTCAAGTTTCCTTTAAAAAAACTCTTTCAAGACCAATTTTAAGTCAAAATTCTTTCAAGTTCCAAAATTATCCTCAAGTTCCATTTCAAGAATATTCTAAAACCATTCTCAAGTTCTATTTCAAGAATATTCTAAAACCATTCTCAAGTTCCATTTCAAAAATATTCCAAAACCATTCTCAAGTTCTATTTCAAAGATGCTTTCAAAATTCTCTCAAGTTCTTTTTCAAATCAAAATTCTTGAATCCAAAGTTTCAAAAACCTTTCAAGACTCCTATGAGTCCATTTTCAATCGGGCCGTAGCCCAAACTACGACTAGCCTGATTCTCATCAAATGAGATACGTAGGTAACTTAGAAAAATCTATGTGCGGTCACCACGTCTTTCAAATAGACACTTTTCAAAAATATTTCAATTAAACAATTTTCCAAACTCACGTCTCAAAACGCCTATCAAATCTTTTAAATCGCCTGAACTCCGAATGACCTGATTCTCATCAAATGAGATACGTAGGAAACCTAAAATGGTGCGGTCATAACCTTTATTTCAACTCAAGTTTCCTTTTCAAAATTTTCTATTAAGTCAAAATTTACATCTCAAATCACTTTAAAACTTCTTATTTTCAAACATCTTTTAAAAAACATACATCATGCATCATTCATCCAAAAAACTGATGACTAAACCCCATTTTAAAATTCGAAAGTGGATACAAGTGTACTTTTAGTAACCTGTGATTCAAGTGACTGAACTAAGGGTGATTAGACATATAGGTACCGAAAGGCCGGGGTAGGATAATGATCTTAGGATATCTTTCCTACATGTAACCAACCCACGTACCATAAATTTCTATTTTGAAGACCAAAACTGAAGTCATGTTTACCAACAGGGCTTTAAAACATTTTCAAAAGGTTGCTGAAAACCTATTTTCTTAAACCCCCTTTAAGAGGACATTTTTCAAAAACCTAAGTCTAATCTTTGAATTATACTTAGTTTTAGGTGACCTGGCATATCTTTAACTATGTTAGGTGGCGACTCTAAATTTTTTCAAAAAGCCTTTATTCAAAATCAATTTCAAATTCAAACCCCCGTCGCACTTGTCCTTTTAAGAAGGTATGTTCTAATATAGAGAGTACCGTGGTTTTCCCGAGCCAAGAAGGCTTAGGTAAAAATTAGGGTGCGACAGCTAGCGACTGCACTAGGGACTACTAAGAGGGTTAGGCCATTAGTATGTCTCTTCACCCTTCACTCACCCAGAATTTCCGGTCACTTTGTCTAGTTTTATTCACTTTTCAAAAAATTTCAAACTTTCAAAAGTTTTCAAAATTATAAGTGTTCAAAATCAAGCATTATGTTTCCAAAAGTTTTTCAAACAAGTGTCATCATTTGCATTCTATTGTTTGTTATTCATCCTTTTGTATTGATTTCTATGTTCATGCTCTTCATTGACTTTTACATACATGCTCTTGCATTGCTTTCCATAATCATGCTCTTGCATTAATCATCCATTCCTATCTTGCGTTAAGCTTTTTGAAAAGTACTAACTCTTTGTATTTCTTTTGTTGGTGAACCTTGTTCACATTTACTTTGTGCTATGTGAATGTTTTAACTATAATAGATGCATAAATGGCACAGGATAGATGTGTGTTATTGGGTTCTTTCCTCCAATTGCAAAAATTCCATGCACACATGGTGTTATCACAAGCATGTGCATTCATATTTGCATTATTACCCATTACTACCCTTTAGTTAGAAGGGAGAACAATACATTGGCTGTTAGTGGATGCAGTGTTTACTTCTTACTTGACGGCCTTTAGATAGTTCCCTTACTTGAATCATCGACCAAAGATGGGGTTCACCCTTTTAGGGTGGACACCGGAGGTCTGAAGATTCAAGAACTGGGCCTTTTAGGAAGCATCAGTCAACCCCAACCTCATGCTTATGTAGCACCCCTTGTATAGCCAAACCTCTGCCGAAATTAAGACACGCGTCAATTTCATAAACCAAGCAAAAAAGAGTGACTATCTTTACATTCCTTACTCCTGTCTTTAAACTGCTTAATTTATTATCGTTATGTTGTTTATATGCCTTACTTCCATTATACTATTCATACATCGACATCCATTCCATGACACAAATTCCAAAGAAGTTCAAAGTCATTGCATTTTCATACATATGTTCAAACCAAGAGAATGGTCCAAAACCAATCTCAATTCAAAACCCACCAAAAACTCCTAAGGGTTCTATAATCCTAAGGTCTCATGGCATGCATCCAGATGGCATTATTTCAAGAGGGGCCACAATCCCTCTCTATTCATGGAGATAGGATTACCAAGAAAACAAAGGCAATCGAAGAGCAAGGTCACTCATAGACCGACATCAAGAACAAAGAAGGCGGATCCGATGACTCAAGAGTAATTTAGGACTCTAATGTATAGAAGATAGGCAAAAGATCCTATAAAAAGTGTTCCTCTCTCCCTTATAATGTATTTTCAAATTTCATGTGCAAAAGACGAATTCAATACGATAAAGTTGTCATTTTTACTTTCCATAAATGAATATTATAGGTCCCAGGTGAAGTATTGCATACCGGGGCAAAAACCCTACCTCCAAAATGGACTCAGCATCATGTTTAGATTCCCTCAATGAAGGGACATCCATAGGACATTTATTGCGTAAAACTTTTAAATTCAAATACTAACTTCATTCATTTTTCTTTATTATGGTTCCCCTCCTACCTCATCAAAGATAAGAGGGGATTCTTTTTTATTTTTTTCCAGGTTGAAGTGCACAACGAACTCATGGATCCATCCAACTTTCCACCTAGTTCACAACTCATGCAAAGGCAAGCTCAGTTATTGAAAGAGGTAATGGGACTCAAGAAGCAGATAACAAAGCTGGAGGCAATGTTTTCCCTACTTCTATCTTGCACATGCCTGACCTATATTGAAGAATAAGATGAGTTGACCATTCATCAGCCAAATGCTATCTTTTTGCAGCAACCTCAACACCATGCGCTCCTATAACCATCCCTGCTCAATATTCAACTGCAAGTCAACCCCAAATCAAGAATGGGCGCATAACTCTCCAGAATAAGGCAAAAAGAAAAGACCAAGTCTTCACTCCACTGACGTGTTCTCACATTGCAGCTTACCATATGCTTCTCAAATCCAGACACCTTGTCCCAATACCAGCCAGACCTATTACCTAATCTCTTACCCAAAACATACCATACAAATTCACATTGAAAACTTATTCTGGCTCCTTGGGCCATGACACTAAAAACTGTTACTCACTAAAACACAAAATCCAAGATCTTATCAACTCCCAAACTAATGGAATCACAAGAATCATTGCGTTGGAGTCCTTCTCACAATTCTTGAAATCACCTGCTTCTAGCTCCCAGTCCCAACCAAATTGACTGAAAGCCTACTCTGATTGAGGAGGGTGAAGAATTACTACCGCATCTCTAGTTTGTTAAAGGTTTCGAAAAAAAATCCCAGCATTTGTTATCATGTTTTCTGACTTTAGGATTTTAAAAGCTAGTTGTCCTAGGTCAGAACTACAAACGACTTGATTCTCGAGTCTACCGAGATAGGTAGAAAGCCTAGCTTCAATCCCTGGGTTCGGTCACAAAAAGGAAGAAAAACAAAGTTCCCATAAAGTTTTTCCAACACAGAAAGAGCTTGAAAGATTAATGGATTAACAGTTGACTTGATAAGGGGCATTCATTTCTGCTGCCTTCCATATGATAAAATTCCCTTGAAAAACCCAGCGAGCTTGTATTGCAATTCTTTCAAAATGACCCACTAAGGATTGCACCCCACACTGGGGCAGGACGATAGGTTTAAATCCCTAATGTAGATGGTTGAAAGCTCTAATGGATAAAAGTCCATAGTCAAGATGATAGGAGGCCATCATTTCAGCTACCCTTTTCATATTAAGAAAAATAACATTTGTTAAACCCTTTGAACCTAAAGATTCTTTTTCAAACCTTATTTGGAATCATCCCCTACACTGGGGCAACAATGGGATCAGTCAACTCGACCAACCAACGCAAGGGACAATGAACAAGTCTTTCCATGCGATAGAGCATTCCTTACTGCAAGCACGGGTCAACACCAATCGCAAGAAGAGCCTTTTGGGAGTTAAAATTTTGTGATGCTTTACAGACTATGCAATTCGATTTGAAATGAAAAGAGGCCCTCAATTCCTCTTCATACAGTAAAAAATATCCCTTTGAAAAGCGCATTTGAGCTAGTTGCATCCTTTCAAAGAAAACCAACCCGGTAGTCACCGCCCACATTAGGTTAAGGCAAAATAATGAATAGGAATAATGGGACATAAAAACAATGGTGAGCTCCAAGTGAATGCACAATGAATGACTGGTGATCTCCAAGAAGATATACTGTCAACAACATCTCTAAGAGCAAACATGGGTGCAAGTTTTTCAATAAAAAGAAGAGTCTAGAAGAACAATAATAGCCAAATAAAAAAAAATGATGATGAAAGATTAAATGAGGAAGGAAGGCCCCAAGAAGGATAGTATCATTTAAAACAGATGAGAGAGTAAGTTTTCAAGAAAGAGAGAAACAAACAAGAAGGGGTAGGAAAGAAAATGGGAACCAAGTTGCCAAAGGTGATCGCAGGTCTTAAGAAACCTAACAGACACGAAAAATAT
>CM065382.1:38865000-38927500 GCA_033060915.1 Euryodendron excelsum
GAAGCACTCACAAACTATCAAGCTATTGGAGTGACAAAAGCACCATAAACCCTCACACCATTGAAGTGATGGAAACACTCACAAACTTTAAACGGTTCACTTCTGGTGCGTACTAGCCTGCCAATGTAGAATGTCTGCTATACCCCTTGGCATCAGATAAGTTCCCTAAGATCAAGCGGTCTCTAAAACTAACGCCACCTTGTCGGAGTGACGGAAACACTCACAAACCTTTAAGCCTTTGGAGTGATGAGAACACTCACCAATTCGACATGGGTACGCCACAAACAACTAAGTGTCATGAAACCAAAATCGCCCCCTGGCCATGGCATGTTTTTCGAAGAGAAGAGAGACCTCCGGAAACTAACCTGTCACAATCGTTGGAGTGACAAAAACACTAGTAAACCCAAGTTAACACTGACGCCTACTAGCCTTTCTCAGTGAAAAATGACTAAACTGCCCCTTGGGCATGATGGCACGTCTCGCAAGAAAGTACAAACTCCTCGAGACGGTAAGTCCATCCAACCCGACACATCTTTGAGAAAGTACCAAGTCCTTGAGATGGTAAGTTCACCTTCCAAGACAGTCCCTGAACAAGGCCGGCATGTTCAATATGCCATTACAACTGACTCCGGACCCCTTTAGGTAATACCTAGTCAAAATGACCATTCTACCCCTTGGCGTCTGGCACATCCTTGAGAAAGTACTAAGTCCCCGAGACGGTAAGCCCATATTTCCAAGACTATCCCCCTAAAGTCCAGTACATTCAATATGTCATTCCAACCGACTCTAGCCCCTTTCAGTGATACCTAGTTAAAATGATCATTCTACCCCTGGGCAGACCGGCACGTCCTCAAGAAAGTACTAAGTCCTTAAGACGGTAAGCCCACCTTTCCAAGACTGTCTCCCGATAGTCTGGCGCATTCAATATGCCATTCCCACTGGCTTCAGTTACACTTTGACCTTATTCCGGCAAGTTCTGGTCAAAATAACCATTTTGCTCCTGGGGGCTTAGGCTTTCGTTCCAACTATACTGGCTTTAGGAATCACACCAGCATCCACCGGGATACTCTGAGTGAGATCCTTGTCTGTTTCTAGGCGAGTCCCTTGACACGAAACATCTCTAAGTCAATAAAAACTTCCCAAAGCATCTCATAGACACTCCTCCAAGGTTGACGTTTTCTCCAATTCCCTGATTAAAATGCATCGTCAAATGACTCGAGAAATGTGTAAATCAAGAAATTCCTGAAAACATTTCCATAGGTCTTTCCATCGATACGGTTAGATCGAAAAGATCACTTCTTGAAGCATCTAATCACGTGGGTCGAAAGTTGCCACTTTGAAAAATTCTTGGAGTGTCTTACAGATGCTCCACCAGGGTTGACTTTTTCTACAATTCCCTGATTAAAACAAGCCGTCAAACGACTTGAGAAATGCGTAAATTAAGAAATTTTCTAAGGCTTATCTAGAGGACCTGCCATTAGTATAGTTTGATTAAGGAGGTCGCTTCCCGAAGGCCACGATCATGCGGCACAAAAACTGCCATTGCTCCAAAAAATTTATTTTCATTCATGCTTTTTGAGAAAATATCTCCGTCATCTAAAATCCTTTGAAAGTCCCCGAGGCCTTTTGGTTTATGAAAAATAGCGAGAGAACATCGTGAACACGATCAATTTTCCCGAGTCTTTCTCAGATAGCGTGAATATCAAGGCGAAGTGAGCATAAGAGTTCCCAGCAGCGGAGCGTGTGCTACATGCACCCAGATTTTGATCAGATCGAACAAAACTTATCTTGCAGCCCAAGTTAGGGTAGTACAAGGAGTGCCACGTGGCATTCAAACACTAGCCCAGTATAGGCGCATGTACTACATGCACTTGGCTTAATTTTGACAAGGTGCATGTAGCACATGTGCCTGCCCCTAAGGATTTTGCCTATAAATACCAAGCTACCCCCTAATATAATTTAGAGACGAAAACAATGAGGAAACTCTGCCAAAATTGCTCCAGAACGTCCAAAATTCGAAAAACTCTAAATCTCTCAAAGATTCAAGCCTCTTCAAGCTTCTTTAAGCTCAAGCCCCTTCAACCATGGTGGATTGAATAAGTCTAAAGGCCAAAGGTGAATTTATATTTGCTTTTATGCTTCCCCCGCTCCTCTCTTCTGCCTCCAAGCTCACTTGAGCTCTTCTTCTCTTTTAATCTTTATCTATTATCCCTTCTTCTTGTATGCTTGGAACAAGAGAGCTCTTAGGCCATGCTTAGAGGATAGCTTGTGAGAGCCACCAATTGGAGGATCTCTCACAAGCCTACTTAGAGCTCTTTGTAATGTGGTAAAGCCTTCAACTTTGTATGATTTATGACCCCCTTGCATTATTCTGGTTACTATATTCATGTATTGCATGTGTTGGTCTTGTTTTCATATTTAAAACCTTTTTCAAGATTCAATGGTTCCATTTCTAAGTGTTCTTTAAAGTCCATGCTCAAACGACTTTCAAAAATAGTCTCTAACTTGGAGTTTCTTGAAGTTCAAGCTAAAAACCCTAAATTTCTATACATTAAGAAAACTCTCCTAGAGCCCTAACCTTCACTTTGTAGCACTGCATTTTTCACTCTCTTGAGTTGCACAAAAATGGCTTTCAAAACCCCCTCTGCAAGAGAGATTTTCATTGATTTTCAAAATTTCTAAAACAACCCTCCCTTATGGGAGGTTCTCAATGTTTTGCTCTTTTGCATATTATGGTTGGAATGGTCCCGTGGAGTCCTCTCTTGAGTGATTTTTCTCAAATTGACCATATGAACCCTTGTTCTTTAGAGTGGTTTTCAACACCTTAAAAAATGGCTTTCTAAAACAACACTTTTCAAAAGTGATATTCAATAGTTCATTCTTTCAAGTGTCGTTCAAAATGGTTTCCCAAATTTACCTACATGATATTGATTTTTAAAGTTTTATACTCTTGAGTTAGCGGTTATAATGGTCTCATGGAAATCCTCTCTTGAGTGGTTTTCAAATACTAACCATATGAACCCTACACTCCCTTGAGCAGTTTTAATAAAATGATTTTCAAAAATCACAACTCTTTTGAGTTGATTTTTCAAAAAGAATTTTGCATGAAGTGATAAAGGTTTTTGCATCAAATGATAAGATTTTTATATAACATCATGATTTTCAAAATGCTCTTCCAGTGCCATGCATAAAACCACTTTTCCAACCTTTTAAAATCACTTGGTCTAAATCCTAGTTCAAAACCACCTTTCAAAATCACTAGGTTCAAAACTATAGTTCAAAACCACTCTCCAAAACCACTTTTCAAAACCCTAGGTTAACTTGACCCTAGTTATCCAACCTTAGGTTAACCAAACCCAAGTTAGTTAACCCTAGGTCATTCTACCCTAGGTTAACCTAACTCTAGTAAGTTTACCCTAGCTCAATCCAACCCTAGGTTAACCTAACCCTAGTTAAGTAATCTTATCTAATCCAACCCTAGTCCAACCTAACCCTAATTGTCCAACCTTAGGTTAACATAACCCAAGTTAGTTAACCCTAGGTCAACCTAACCAAGGTTACTAGACTTCAAGGCTCCAATTTCAAGATTATTAAAAGTCATCACTCAATCCAAAACCATTTTCAAAATGCATGTTTGCAAAAATCATTGACTCCAAAGTCTTATCAAATGCATCCATACTTCTCTCAAAATGTTTTCAAGAGCTCTTTTAAACTTTTCTTAACCAAAAATGGCTAGACCCTTAACACTTTGAAAACTTATTTTTCAAAATGTTCTCCAAATGCTCATAGCCCTAAGGTGATCTTAACCCTCACATGGTTATGGCATCTAAAGTAGAGTGATATATTGAATGAAACCTCTGAGGTTTATATTAGAGTTCTAAACCCTAAGTGTTTTCAAAAAAAATTTCAAAAACGCTCAAAAGTCACATTCGTATGGCAATCTTAGTCATCTCATTATTATGGTTCCTTAAGAAAAGTGAGATATCAAGTACAATTCTATAATCCCAAAGCTTTTTTAAAACCCTAAGGGAAGTTTCTAGCCTCTTTTCTAAAAATGTTTTTCAAAAATCATAGCCTTAAAGAAGTTTAGTTGTTCATTAGCTAACCTCTTAAAAAAGATGAAACATTTCAACATGCCTTTCATAAGGTGTACAAAAATAGTTTTCAAAACTTTTTCAAAAACAAGTTTACAAGAGCTCCAACCCTATTCCAATCCAAACTTTATTTTTAAAAATCCCTAATCAAGATTTCAAAACATCCCAAAACTCTCGAGTTGTTTCAAAAAAATTTTCAAAACTCCCTTGAGTTGTTTCAAAAAATTTTCAAAACTCTCTTGAGTTATTTAAAAAACATTCCAAAACTCTCTTGAGTTGTTTCAAAAAATTTTCAAAACTCTCTTGAGTAGTTTCAAAAACTTTCCAAAACTCTCTTGAGTTACTTCCAAAACACTTCAAAAATTCTCTCAAGTTCTATTTTAAAAAACTCTCTCAAGTTCAATTCCAAGTCAAGAGTCTCTCAATTTCTATTTTCAAAAACATTCCAAAGTCCTCTCAAGTTCGATTTCAAAAATATTCCAATAAAAACCTCTAAAGTTCCCTTTCAAAAAAACTCTTTCAAGACCAATTTTACGTCAAAATTCTTTCAAGTTCCATTTCCAAAGTTCCAAAATTATCCTCAAGTTTCATTTCAAGAATATTCTAAAACCATTCTCTAAGTTCCATTTCAAAAATATTCTAAAACCATTCTCAAGTTTTATTTCAAAGATACTTTCAAAATTCTCTCAAGTTTTTCTTCAAATCAAAATTCTTGAATCAAAAGTTTCAAAAACCTTCCAAGACTCCCATAAGTTCATTTTTCAATCGAGCTCTCGCCCGAACTACAACTAACCTGATTCTCACCAAATGAGATACGTAGGCAACTTAGGAAAAGCTAAGTGTGGTCACCACATCTTTCAAATGGACACTTTTCAAAAATATTTCAATCAAACAATTTTCAAAACTCACATCTCAAAATACTTATCAAATCTTTCAAATAGCCTAAATTACGAATGACCTGATTCTCACCAAATGAGTTACGTAGGCGGATTTGAATTCTCTCCATTCTATAAATTGGAATGGAGACCTCCATTCCATTGATTAAGGTGTTGACACGTTAGCTAACATAAAAATAAAAGGTTCAGATGAGTTGACTTAAAATTTATTTAAATATAATTGATTTTATAGTTATATATAAGGAAATAAATTTTAATACAAAACGACGTAGTTTTAATAAGACATGTGATAAAATCACATCTAGGCCATTGATTATGGAATGGAGATCTCCATTCCAATTCATGGAATGGAGAGAATCCAAATCCTACGTAGGCAATCTAAAATGGTGTGGTCATAACCTTTATTTCAACTCAAGTTCTCTTTTCAAAAGTTTCTATTAAGTCAAAATTTCCATCTTAAATCACTTCATAACTTTCTATTTTCAAATATTTTTTCAAAAACATGCATCATGCATCATTCATTCAAAAAGTGATAACTAAATCCCGTTTTCAAAATTCTAAAGTGGATATAAATGGACTTTTAGTAATCGGTGATTCAAGTGAGTGAACTAAGAGTGATTAGACTTGTAGGTACCGAAAGGGCGGGGTAGGGTGATGATTTTAGGATATCTTTTCTACATGTAACCAACTCCAGGACCACAGATTTCTATTTCGAAGACCAAAACTAAAATCATGTTTTTCAAAAGGGCTTTAAAACATTTTTAAAAGGTTACTGAAAACCTATTTTCTTAAACCCCCTTAAGAAGATATTTTTCAAAAACCTAAGTCTAGTCTTCGAATTATATTTAATTTTAGGTGACTTAGCACATCTTTAACTATATTAGGTGGTGACTCTAAATTTTTTCAAAAAACCCTTATTCAAAATCAATTTCAAGTTCAAACTCCCGTCGCACTTGTCCTTTTAAGAGGGTAGGTTCTAATAGAGAGAGTACTATGAATTTCTCGAGCCAAGAGGGGTTAGGTAAAAACAGGGGCGCGACAATGGTTTAGCAAGTGAAATTTGACTTGAGGCATATGGGGCGCCCGAGGCCTACTCGAGTTTGTTGGGCCAAAGCACTTAAGCCCAAACCTGAACCCCCTACGGGCGGGCCCAGGCTTTACATTATACAACCCAGCTCGAGGTCTAAGCCGAAGCTCGCCAGTTAGCCCATAAGGTTGAACCTCGTCCATAAACGAACTATAACTATAACTAGTTGGATTGTGTACTTTACTTGTAGTGATGCAATTTTCTTCATTATGGTAATAGTACTCTTGAAATTCATAAATTTTAATGTCATTAAAAGAATTTTACAATTTTATTTAATTTTACTCACGTTATACTTTTCAGTTTACTCACTTATGTAGCATTTTAATCACGTACGTAAATCATTTGTCATTATAAGTTCAATTTTATAAACTAATTGTTATTGTAAATTTAATTAACAGATCATATTAAACAATGTAATTAAAAATATTTTAAAGAAATGCCATGCCCAATTGGCCCAACACAAGCCCAATCCCATCCACAAGCTTGGTACCCCTTAGGGTCACGGGCTAAGCCTGAGCCTGGTCTTAGGGTTTTTAATTTTGGCGGCTGTCAAAGTGGGCCCAAGCCCAAACATGAACAAGGCCAGCCCAAGCGGGCCAAATTGACATGTCTAGTGGCGTTGGTAGTATCTCTCTGATTAATAGTTTCAAACTTTCAATTTTAAGCTTGGTGGTATTTTTCAGTTATGAGATTGGAAATGCAAGATCTAATGAAGAGATTGATAGAGTCTAACTTAATTTGTGCATAGGTGCATGTTGTGATGAGAATAAATTTCGTAAGAAAGTAGCACTCCTTGTTTTAAATTTTAATTTTGCTATGATTTTAATTTTTTTTATATTTGATGGGTCACTTGTTATAAAACTTAAATTTGAATAATCATAATAATTAGTACTACTATATTACTTAAAATTTGTAAGTGGTAGAGAAGAGCTAATTGAGCTATTTATATTTTCTATAAATTATAGTAAACTTCTCATCCATGACCATTTTGAACTTTACTTCCCTAATTTTAAAACTCAAAAAAAAAAAAAACCCCTATAACCGTTTAAAATATAACTCAAAGTATGCCATTAACATAAAAAGAACAATAATATAGTTACCTTTCATTTTTGGAAAGGGAGGATCAAGGAATCCCCTTTTTTCACACAAAGCAATAGGGGAAGGGGAAAATAGTTTAGTGGTTAGGTAGTACTAAGTAATCGATAGTAATCTCTATCAAATGATAACACGTAATGTGTGAATACATCAACAACTTGAACTTATGGTGTAGTGGAGAGCCTTTTAAGGAAACACCTTATTAGATTTTGTCATGTGGTATTTTTCCTTATAAGTATATTCACTATACCACAAATTTAGATTGTTGATATATTCACATGCTATGTGTCACCATTTAAAAAAGATTACTACTGAGTATTCAATACTACCTAACCATTAGACTTTTTTCCGGGGGAAGGGGAAGGAGGGTGGCGAGCCAGGCTGGGTTTGTACCCTTGCTGAATGAGTGAGTACATAGCGCTTCGACCACCAAGGCAAAGTATTTACTCCATCAAGGAATCCTTTTGATTGCATATTTTTATGTTTTTTTAGAGGAATTATAATATTTGTTTGCATTTTTTGGTGGTTTATAATTCTTTTGCTCTATTAGGTTGCGCATACTTATTCAACAGATTGTTGTTTTTACAATTAATATCTTTGAAACTAGTTCCCCAAAATTCTATAGGACCATCATATCACACCATCATTGCAATTCCATTGCACTATGAATGCACTTCCATTGCACCTCCACCATATCTCAACAAAGGTAAAAGAAATTGATTAACTCTAAAGGATTGGTCTAGTGGTTAAGGTTTGGGTCCGAGGATCTGTTTCTTCTAAGGTCTTAGATTCAAAATCTCTTAGATGCTATCAACTTCTTGAGCCCACCCCTAGGGCCAAAGGCCTGACAATTACTCGATTTGTGTGAGACGAGGTGCATGCAAGTTGGTGCAGACACTCGGTTAGCAACAAGAAAAAAAACCTGACTACTACCAGAGCCATGAGTAGCCCCAACCATTTCGTTGGTCTATACAACCACGACAAACCCAACAACCAAAACACCATCAACCCAAACCCCTTCTCTCAATCTTTTGTGCAAATATACATACATACGTACACATATACATATATTTATATAAGAATTTTATTTTGGTACGTTGTTAGTATAGTATATCTTTGTACGAGCCGATACTAAAATGCAATATGTGTCCATGAGTCTTACTTTTTTATGTTGTACTTAATGTTTAAAAGAAAGGTATTGCATTTTGTTTTTGGTTTTACACATCTAGATCTGACACCTTTCCACCATAGATACAACGACCATGAGATTTTGCACGTCTATTTGACTTTTTTCAATGTGTGAAATGTTTGTTACTTCAGCATTACCATTGGATGGCTAATGCTGGTACAAAAATTAAGGGTAAATTACACTGACCCCCTATGAGATTTCACGAAATGTGAGATAATACTCCTCGCATATTGACAATTACACTGCATACCCTTACTTTTTAAACAAGATAACAAATTACCCCTCCCCGTTAATCAACGTTAGTCAACAAACGAAAGTTTATTAGGTCGACCTACTAAACTTCTTTAATTTCCTAATTTACCCTTTGTAATATAATTAACAAATTGATTAATTATGCAAAAAGTAAACCAGAACTTGAATACATTAGATCAAAACCCACTCATCATCCCCCCCAAATCTCATCACCCAGTTGAACCTGTAAACTCCAGATTTCTCTAACTCTATCATCACTGGCCATTTTTTTGTCTCACCTCCATCAACCATCTCTCTTTCTCTCTTCCTCTCTCAATTTCCAGAATTGATGCGAAACACCCCTAAACCCTAGGCATGTCTCTCATTCTCTGCACACACACACACACACACACACACACACACACACACATATATATGTATGTATATTTCTATATATACAAAAATTGAATGCAGGTTGTAAAGGAAAGAAGAGAGGAGAGGACAAGAGCAGGTGAGGCAGAGGGGTGGCCGTGTAGGTTATGAAGGCAGTTCAGCCATGGAGGGAGGGGTGGGTGTTGTTGATCAATGCACACTATAGCCACAAATCCATCACAAATTCCATCTCTTTCTTTCTCTCTCCCACAACCATGCTCCTAACCTCAACCACAGATCCATCACAAATTCCATCTCTTTCTTTCTTCCCATTGGTTCGACAAAACCCAAATCAACAAAATCAAACTCTAATCCTCCCACTGTTTCACCTCTCTGCCTTCCTTGTCTTTCTACCTCTAAGATCACCAACCAAATTCACCACCATAGCTTCCATCTTTGCAATTTGGAGTTGAGTTTGGGTCTTCATTTGGATATTAGAACAAGTTAGGGTTTTGTACTTCATTTGGGTCTTGTTGTTTTTTTTTTTTCTCTCTATCCTTCTGTCTCTAAAGTGACCACCAGAGTTGTGGGTTTTGATATTGTTGGTTTAGTGTTAGTGTTTGTTAATTGTTAGTTAATTATGGGTTAATTTCAAGCTATAGTAGGTTGTGAGGGTGAAAGCCAGTGGCGATTTGGAGCCCAATGATGTTGATGCTAGTTGTAGTAGCTGTAGTGGTGTGGTATTTGATTAGAGAGAGACAGGTGAAATTGGTGACGGTGGTGGTGGGTTGGTCGTCAGCGTGGTCGGCAATGGTGGTGGGTTGCTATGGCCATTTGTTCCATTAAGAAGCTCCGACCACCCAAACCATTCAATCAAACAGAGCCTAAGAGCCCTTTCCCATTTCCTTCAATCCTATACCCTTTCTTCAAACCATTCCCTCCCTTGGATCCCTGAGAATTCGACCTAATTCAACATTATTATCCTGTTGTCGCGACAGTCAAAGATGATTAGAGAGCATTGAAGCTCTTGGTGGGCGACTATGGTGGTTTTGGTGGGGTTAGGGATTGGGTGTGTGGCTATTTGTAGAGAGAGAGAGAGAGAGGAGGATGGGGACAAGGATGAGGAGGGGTGGTGAGGACGAAGGCAATTGTGGTTTATAGTGGACAAGCTTAAGATGGGGGTAGAGAGAGTAAGATATCAGAGTTAGGTTTGACTACCCAAAAAATTGTTTTTTATAATTAAATTATGCTATAGAAAAGTGAGGGCAATAATGTAATTGAACATTATCTGTTAATGGTGTTTGTGGATAAACTCTAATAGGGGTATGTAGTGTAATTGTTAGTGACAAATGAGTAGCTTCATAAATTTCACAAAATCTTAGGAGTGGTCAGTATAATTTATCCAAAAATTAAAGTTATTATTGGATCTAGGGGCAACCATTCGAAATTGTAGTGTAAAAACTTTGCCCCAACAAGTTGATTATTAAATGCTCGAAACCCCAACTATTAAATGCCTTCCATGTTTTTTTTTTCCCAGTAAATGAGTTATTTAATTACCAATAAAAAATATATATTTTCGTGAGATTTAGATTCTCTTTATGATTGGAATAGAGACTTTCATTTCATTAATCAATCAAATAGATGAGGTCAATATATATATAAACTAGATAAGGTCATATAAGAGTTGCTATCAAACTTACATGGCTTTCTATTAATATTTGTTTTATATACAACAATAAAATCATTTATTTCAAGAAAGTCTTACCTATTAGTTGGGTTCATCATCTGATTTATTTTTTTAAATAATAAATGAATTCCTTAATCTATTAAACAGAGATTTCTATTTCAATTATAAAATGAAGAGGAAATTAATCCCCTAAAAGAAATAAAAAATTCATGTGACGGACTGTATGAGTATAATTCAAATGTACAACAAACAAAGGGGTGGGACTATTGAGACATTGAGATTGCACCGGTAAAAACAACACACGTGTAAGTAACTCACTCTGCGGACAACTTTGGTCAGCTGTCCAATTCCAATTAGGTATTTCCTGATATGTAAGGCCATTTTTTTTTTTTGGGCACAGTGATATAGACCGTTTTGCATTTTAAAGGAAGACCTCATGTGGGCCTCTTCACAGTTTTTCTTAGGATTTAAGCGAAAAAAAAGAAAAAAAGAAAAAAAAAGAGTAGTAATGTATTAGAGAGAATTCAATTACTTGCACAAAGAAAAGGACAGAGGGAAACTGTTGGTGTTGGGCGGCTCTTCTTATGGCTTTTAAAAAGCTAACAGACCCACCCTCTCATCTCTCTCTCTCTCTCTCTCTGTTTACATTGTTTCTATCTCTATCGAAACAATCATTCAATCTGCCCGCATCTGATCCAAGAATCTGAAAACAAAGTTAGCCATTGTTTATATGTTCTGTTTATTTTGTATTATTATTTACTACATGATCTGTGAGTGTAGTCTTCTTTGTTGTTTATTGTGTATTATTATTTACAAAGTTAGCCCTTTTTTTTTTTTTCCTCTTGTCTTCGTTGTTGTTTCATCTGTGTTTTTGGTTCTTTGTTTATTTTAGCATATATTCTACAGTTAGGAGTTTTGATTTTTGCTGTTCTAGTATTTAGTTTGAATTCAGAGCTCTGATCAGGGTGAATAATGATTTGTGATTTCTACTCTTCGATTTTTACTTGTGTTGATGGTCTTTTTCTGGTTCCGTATACGGGTAACAATGTCTGTGTCATCTGTTATCATTACTTTCTTGAAACTTTTCTTCGTATTACTCCTCTGATTAAGCATGTAAATTATTCTATAAAAATTTCTATTTCGTGCCTCATTGGTTGCTGATATATATATATATATATATAGTTGTTCAATTTTCAGTTTAGTTGCCCATTCTTAGTAATTTGGGTGAATAAACAGTGACCCATTAAGTTTAGGTTAAAATTTTTTGCATATTTGTAAATATATTCATCAACGGTGGGTTAATTTTCTGTTTTTGTTCTTGACAGAGTAGTTAAATTGTTATCATGACAAAAGTAGGCCGTGATTTTGGTGATTCAATGAAAAAGAAGGCAGTTCCTCTGGTCTCAGCGGATGTGATCTTTGCTTCTAGTCGGTTTCCAAATTATAAAATTAGTGCTAACAACCAGATTGTGGAGGTGGAGGTGAAGGAGGATCCCAAGGTACTATCCATGAAGAAGGTTGTAGCACGGGAGACTGCCCAGTTTTTGGAACAGCAGCAACGTCTCTCAGTTCGCGACCTTGCCAATAAATTTGAGAAGGGGTTGGCTGCTGCTGCTAAGTTGTCTGATGAGGTTTGGGTTTGCCACGTTTGTCTGTTTATTTTCAATTTTCATCACTTGGTTTTGTTTGCACATTTATGGAAACTACTGTATGAAATGTTTTGATTTACCTAGTTTGTAAAACGGTGTTCCTAATCGGTTAGTAGTATTAGGCTCCGCCAAGTGAAGGCCTATGTTTTTTCTGGTCCCCTGTAAAGAAATTAGGATTTGGAATATATTGTTGTACTTGTTCTTTTTGGTTTTTTCTTACTATTCTTCTGCGAACAAAGGAACCATTAATGAGAGGTGGATCCAAATTTAAACATTACGAGGGGTCAGACGCCAATGCTTCTTTGGTCTTGTTACTTCTGTACCTGGGTTAAAAACTTGAAAACATAAATTTCCAGTAATAATGGAATACAGTTTTATGATATTGAATGCTTTTTCATTCATTGAATACAGGCTAGACTCCGGGAGGCAGTTTCATTGGAGAAACATGTACTTCTAAAAAAGCTTAGAGATGCACTGGAAGCTTTAAAAGGCCGTGTGGCGGTTAAAAATAAGGATGATGTAGAAGAAGCTATTGCTATGGTTAGCTTTTGCCCTTTGCCAATTGTTCCTTGCTTTTTGCCACAGGAAAGCTGCTCATTGAATGACTTTACATGTAAGACAACTAATTTGTTAGTAATGTAGCTGTTTGACAAGACAACTAATTTGTTAGCAACACTGCTGTTCGATAAGACAACTAATTTGTTAGTTGCGTTGCTGTTCGACTGGAAGTTATTTGAGAGGGAAAATAATATTGCCCTTTAAGCTTACTAAAGCATTCTGCTGTTTCTGAACGTTGCATGTTACTCAGCTTTGTGATTAAAATACAAAGTATTTCCTGCACCCAACATGGTTCTTTGAGATAAAATTGATACAGTAAAATACTTCTATAGTTAAGTGTGCAGAATGGAAAGTGTGCAACACCTGATGCAATTGGACACTGATCAAGCTACTTCAAAATTTTACTGAAGGAAAGAGAGAAGGGGGTGTTGAGGTCTCTAACAAAGTGGAGACAACTGAGAAGATAAATGGAGAAAAGCTCGAACAAACAACCAACGAATGCAAGTTCTCCT
The DNA here is from genome assembly GCA_033060915.1 of Euryodendron excelsum. Taxonomy (NCBI): domain Eukaryota; kingdom Viridiplantae; phylum Streptophyta; class Magnoliopsida; order Ericales; family Pentaphylacaceae; genus Euryodendron; species Euryodendron excelsum. The sequence continues at coordinate 38,878,371 of CM065382.1, forward strand.
CCTACACTGATGAAAAGCCCATCACATCTATAATATGAGATTCTTGATTTTGCCATTGGATTAGGGATTGAATGACACGTCAAAAAAGCACGAATTTGATCTGTTCTCTACCATTAAGACTCTGCTGTGACCTAATAGACGTTAGTAGCATATGGTTCTTTCAAAATTGCCTTGGATAAGTAAGCTTTTATGCTAAATTCCAAAAGACTACTAGGATCTATTTATAGATTATGTACAAACTCTGTTTGTACTCTTTCTTTCCTAAATGCCCCAGGCAATTGAAAATTGAAATTAGATATTAGCTAAGAAAAGATTAAGTGTTTTGCTCACTTCTCATAGATATGCCCATTATCACATTGGTTCAGCTAATATGGGAAAGCAGAACTGGCCAGGGTACTGAAATGCCAGCTCAAGGATTTCAGACTAAGCTCAGCCAGTTGTTTGATGTGGACATTTGTCTGAGCTGGAGCTGGTCTATTATAAATTCACATTGTTATTTGTCTGATATGTCAGATCATTAGAATACAGAGTTGAACCCAAGATCATTGGTTAGCACTCAAATCTTTTCTCACCTAGCTGTCCTTAATTTATTTGTTTTGAAGTATTATAGATGATACAGAGATAACATTGAAGTTCATAAATGTAATTGTATTTTGGATTTGAGCAAGTTACATGTTGAACCAAGCTTCAGGCTCGGGGTGATCTCTCTTTGGTCCTGACATCTGGGTGTGCTCCTTAAACAGCCTAATGATGTACAGCTTAGACGGTCCATCATTCAGGTTGAGATGGCTGAACTCGGACCCGCCAAAGCAAAGCTCATTCACGACATCTAGGTTGGTCCAATATTAATATTCAACTACAATTAACGGCTTTAAACTCAAGACATAATAACACTATAACAGTTCTAGTTTTTTATAACTTACAGAAGAGAACATATCCCTATTGCATTCATGACCAGAAATGATGTAATTCAGCTGCCTTTTTGGGGCCTGGGGCCTCCTAATGGGTGTAAATCCGTTTACTGAGCATTTCCTAATATTCTGCGATATGTCTTATCTGTCATTTGATGGATTCGCTATAAGCCTAAGCCTAATGCATCATCATATGGCTTGCTCAGAATATTATATTTTCTTCTCCTCTCTTTTACACTTTTAGGGCTGTTTTCTTCTTTGTTTTTCCTTCTCTTAGTAGTTTTGGTGCAGGAAATGAACTCTTCTATTTAGTCTCTTTATCTTATCTTTTCCTTTAAAATGGTTGCTAGGGTAATATTATAAAGGTTTGAGTTCATGATTGTCTGTAATATTGCTATGCTCTCTCCAAGTGAGCATGCTGTAATTCTGGTTACATCCTCCAGGTTGAAGCTTTAGCAGTTCAGTTGACTCAGCGGGAGGGAGAGATAATTCAAGAGAAGACAGAAGTGAAAAAACTTGCTGATTTCCTTAAGCAGGTAAAATGAAAATTTTGGGTATTGTTTTGTGGCTGGGCAATAGATCATCAAAACCTCTACCTTTTGGGGACATGAGGACATATGTGATCCAGTTGTAGAATAGATCGTCAGAACCTGTACCTTTTGGGGACATTGGGACATGTGATCCAGTTGTAGAAAGTTACATATTGTTCATAAATCTCTTCAGGGAAAGCATAAGCTGATGTGTCTATGTATAGATCATATACTACGTAGAAATTTAATCTATGCCCTCTTTATATAAATGTGCCTTTGTAGAGATATTCTAGCAATATAATAGGTATGTTTTTCTTGCTTCTTTTGGTAAATGTCTGGTGGTAGGAATAATTGGCAATACTTTATCTTTCTACAGGTTGCTTTTTCATGTTCTTCTTAGGCACTTCACACATTTGGGACTGTCCATATGCATTTTTGTTCTGTGAATGTGTCTTGAAAAAGGAGGGATAAGATTCATAAATCAGTGTGGGGCTTGAAGAAATATGTCAAGAACAAGAACTTTTCGTTTTTCTCATCCTACTTTCAATAGACAACCCTGGTTACTGGATGTAGTTAAGATAACATTTTTGTTACCTTTAATACTACCCTAGGAAGCAGGGACACTCCGTTTAGGGTGCTGTATTTGTGTCCGACACATGTTAGACACACATACTCCCCAGACAAGTCGGTATACGTGTCGGACATGCCAATTGGCGTGTCCTGAATTTTTATTTATTTATCTTTCAATGGACACGCCTTGGACACAACATGCAGGGACACGTATTGGACACATTGGACACATCTAGGACACGTATTGGACACATCTAGGACACTTTTTGATGACTTGTGGATGTGACATTCATATACATTACACATGAAAATGTATACAAATATATTTTTTTGCCGTATCCCTGCCTTGTCCGTTTCTGTGTCCTTACTTTTTGAAAATTGCCGTGTTCCGTGGCTGTATCTATCCGTGTCCATGTCCTTATCCGTGCTTCTTAGGACTATTGCCCTTGGTGGTCCCATCTAAGAAGAAAAGGACAGTTCTAAGTGGGAGAGGTGTCTGCGTTGGACATGTTAGTGACCAACACTAATTGGTCATGTGTTTGGCACATCTGGACGTGTCCATAAGTTAAGACTAGACTTTATAACTTCAGTCACCTGGAATACACACTTGCAAATTCTCTAAAATGTCGCAGTAAACTTGGAACATGTCTATGGCTCTGTTTTGGTACAGGAAAAAGGTAGGACTATAAGAAAATGAGAATTTAAGGACTATGAAAAAATGAAAATTAAAAGGATGATAAGAAAAGGAAAGTGATTGTGTATGTGTGAAATTTATTGAGAAGTTTGACCATTTTAAAAACCTGAGATATGTGTAGGTTCATAAAAGCAGTGGGAGCAAGAGTGGGGAGGAAAAGCACCATCATTACCTAATTTTGTGTACATGTACATAGGCATATATCCATTGTTACCTAGATGCATATTTATATGTAATCATACATGCATACACACATGCAAATGCTTGTGGCCTTCCTTTGTGTCCTAAGTCCAAACTTTCAGGATAATGCTGTACCAGCATATCCTTGTTGTGTTGTATCCATGCCTTGTATATGTCACTGCAACTGTGCAATAGAGGTCCTTATAAATTTTACAATCCTCTAAACAGTTAATGGAATAATTAGTTGAACAGATTTTATTTGTTCATTGGGTATCATAATTGCATCTGCTGTTAGATGTATCACATGCTTACTCACTAAGGAAACCACTATGGATAGAGAATTTATGTTAATGCTAAATAACTATATTGGTTAACATATGAGGACTTTTAAATTATAATAGAGATTTGAACGGTCTTTACCATAAATCGACCCACACCTAAGACCCAAGATCGAGCACCAGAGCTGCCCATAGCAAAGTTATAAAATAGAGAACATGCATCTTATTCTATAAAATATATTATGTCTTGTTCCTTTTCATTTTATTTAGAAAGAAACGAATAGTAGTACCTCTTTTGTCTTTGTGACTACTTAATTGACTTTAATGACTCTTATTAATGATTGCATTTTATGTTATCTTTACTTGGTGGTATTTTATTCTGTCCCTGCTACTGCAGCTCAATTTGATTCTTTATTTTATCTGCTTTAGTTTTGGTGTCTTTCTGGTGATTGTTAATTTTCTTTTCTCCCACACAAAACTTCTGATACACACGGAACACATTGTTTCTTTCCAAATACATCTGTAGGCTTCAGAAGATGCTAAAAAACTTGTTGATGAAGAAAGAGCTTTTGCTCGGGCTGAAATTGAGAATGCCAGGGCAGCAGTTCAGAGAGTGGAAGAGGTTCTTCAGGAACAAGAACAGATGTCCCGTGCTTCAGGGAAACAGGTAGATTTGACAAATTTGAAAATTTAACTTTACATTGAATCCTGCATTGACGTGGCTATATACTTTCTATTGTTCTTCTGGTTAATCGCATTTTGAAGATTGGGTTTTGCTTTCTTGTCTCAATTAGCTTTCTTTTTCTTGACCCTTTACTTTTAACCCTAATATGTAATGCCTTAACTCTCTTTTATTTAACAACTTCCTTGATAAATAGATAAATCCAAGTTTTTGTTAGACCATCTTTTGTTATCCCAGATTGTGCTTTTCTGAATGATTTACCCTGAAAGTTTGTAGCTTAGGGAAACTGAAACTTTCATAAAGACACTATTAGAAGGAGATCAATCACACTAATTATATATGTGGTAATTGGTTGATGAAAAAGCCCCCCTTTTGGGTTTCTTCTTCTCCATTTCTTTTTGAAGTCAAAGGATTTGTAAAGCAGATGTCTGTTGCGTAAGCATGAGTCACCTGCATCTACATAACTGGGCATCATATATAGGTTTTCCCCCATTTTCATAATTTACTAGAACAGACATTGATTATTTGGATGCACCTTATATTCAATTACAAATGTTGCATACGTTGAAGAAATTTGAATCCCATAGAATATTTGTATCCCACTTTGGTAGAGAAGATAATTGCACAGACAATCTTAACTTTTCTTGTCATTATGGGTCTTTGTTTGAGAAGCTATTTTGGATTATGTTAATGTCTTTATTTTCCTAACATAGACGTTTTTTTTTTAACATTTAGGATTTGGCAGAATTAATGAGGGAGGTTCAAGAGGCTAGACGTATCAAAATGTTGCATCAGCCTAGCAAGGTATATTTCAACTTTTTCTTAAAACCAACTTGTGGAAATAGTGTTGTAGATAATTCCAAGTATTAAAGAGTTTGGTATTCTCTGTGGACCCTTTTCATCTTCTTAATCAAACTACTATTTATTCCTGCCAATGTTTCATGTTCATTTTATGTATTTGTGTAAATATATATCTAAAGGGGGAAGGCATACGTCATAGGTATTATTTTATCTTTTATCAAGTGAGCTTGGTGTCTACTGAAATTTTACTTAGAATGGTTTCAATTTTAAGTCAGAGAAATCTGACTTGACATTGAATGCTGAAAAACTTGGTGATAGGTGATTTTAATCCTAATTTAAACAAACATGGCTATGAAAGTTTTCCATTTTGAGATTCAGCTCCTGAAAGACCAGAACGACCAATATAGCAGCAGTATGTGCAGTACTAGATTTTCAGTTGGCCTTGTGGTCTTTGATCTTAAGGTTTCCTCACAGCCATAATGATAATTTTCCCACTTACACATTGAATTTTGGGTTTAAAGTTTGATTTACTCTATCTCTTTCATACCTATTCGGATGGTGTCATTATTAGCTGTTAACTGTTTCAATGGGTGATATAGTCACTGAGATTGGAATGCCTTTCTAAGATTTATGTTGGAACTTCAAGGACTAAAGCATGACCTGGCCACGGACGTGCTTTTTCCATTTAGAAATCATATAAATTGAGTTGGTAATAATCTCTATGAGGCTGCAGGATAGCATGGATGGAAGATACTTTGGTTTGTGAAGGTCCCTAAATAGTGTTTTTGAGCCTTCTTTTTTTTATTGGAGTCTTGTCGGGAAGGGCGACACTTCCTTTCCTTAGAAAGGGGTTTGGCGTTTGAAGGCTCCAGTTAAATTGGACTTTTTTTGCTTGGACAATAAGAGCTATTGCAGTGGTATTGAGCTCTTTCAATAACCAGCAGTTTGTGAGGCTATCTTTATGATAGATAACTTGCGAAGAGATGCAAATTTCTGATAGATTGGTGTCGCATGTGCAAGAATACAGGGGAGTGTATGAATCACCTCTTACTCCACTCACTGGTTGTCAGTGGAGCATGATCTTTTCAATGTTTGGAGTTGAGTGGGTAACAGCCAAGTTAGTGAGGGCCCTTTTTACCTCTTGGAGCAGGGGATGTCCGAGGGGCCATCATAGCAAGGCTTGAGAGGCTGCCCCCTTATGTTTGATGTGGTGTTTGTGGAGGGAGAGGAATGGTAGATCTTTTGATGGAGTAGAGTGCCCTTGTCATGGCTTGAAGGGTGTAATGCTGGTGTCCTTGTATTTTTGGTTGAGGGAGACTCCCCTCTTTCTGTACACACTTTTGTTGATTTTTAGGGGATTTGTACATCCTTGTATATATATATAGGGTGATTTTTTTGGGTGTTCTATTCATTGGTATACTTTGTGTGTACAAGGTTGCAGCCACCTTTTTGGCACTACCTAATCTACTCTAATTTATTAAAAATGAAATAAAGGACTATACTGTTATATACAGGCTACTGGTTTGTCCCTATCCTGGAATATATGATATCTAGAAAGAAAAAAAAACATGAACGTGAGAATGTAAAACTAATTAAACCCACCTACGGCCACACCTAAAGGCCTAGTGAAATGAGTTATTCCATGAACTAAAAGTCAAAACAGGCTACAACAACAAGAGGAGAAAAAAGAAAAATAAAAGCACCAGTTGAATCTAAAAAAGAAAAAAAAGACTAATGAGATTATTATTTCACTGAAAGTGGATGACATTGGGTCCCTGTAGCTTGCTCTCCATCATTTTCACCCACACTGGAGACAACTTTAAGTCCTGTTGAGCCAAATGTATCAGCATTTTGCATTCGCAGAAGCATGAATAGTTGGTGCTGATTCCATTTGATTTAATGTTTTGTAAGCAATAACTACTAAAGAGTTAATTTTTCTTGGTTAGACTATCATCCTCGTTGGAAATATGAAATTAATGAAAGAAATAGTCTGCAAATCAAACACAAGTGTAGCTTGGACAAAAGCATGATAGTTTAATTGTGCTCTCATCTTGCCGATTTTCTTGGTGATAAAATTGTATTTATCATGTTGGTTTGTGATTTCCTCAAGTAGCTCAACAATCTCAACCTTTCCTTTCTTGAGATCAACTTGTCCCTGCATGTGATTAGCTTGAAAAAGGTGAAGACATGGTACAAAAGTTGGACTGATATTGGGAGATCCACTGTTCACTAGTGTCTACTTCTGTGGGTTTCTTGCCTATGGGTGATCATAGCTGCAATGCAATAAAAAAAAAAAGTCTTTTGCAAGACCATAGAATCTGCCACTAAGCTTAATCTTTATTGTTTAGATGGATCCAAGTCTTGTTGGTATCCTCCTAATCTTGAACGAATGTTTTTGACACATCTGTCAACATTGTATATAAAAAAGTAATTTTATCAAACAACTGGTGGGAAATTCTGGAAAGGATTTTTAATATGATCATGTAGCTCTATACCAAACTGATATTGAACAACAACAAAAAAATTGCAAAGACGTTGTAATTATATGATGGTGGGGATTTTAGACTTCTTGTGAGAGATTAGTCTTTGTAGGTATGCGGGTCACAGTCCACATGGCCATACGTGCCTCGTGACTGGCCGCATTTGCTACATCACCATATAAGTATGTTGGTCACAGCGCACGTGGCCACATTCACCACATCACTTTCTCTGGTTTCCTAATCCAACAAGACATCACCATGCATAACTGGGTCGGACTAACTTATGCAGTGCCTTAATCTCAAAACTCAACTAGAGACAATCTCCAGGGTCTCTCGAGTGGGGGCTCCCACGAACTCCTCCCTTGGCCCAGCCAAAGGACCCTCATAAAGGACTCCTTCCATGGAATTTCAAGGGATCCTCCACTTCACCCGTAGCACCCTTTTACGGGTGCGTCCTCCACCTCACCCTTGAGCACCCTCCCGTTGGTGCACTTCCCATCTAAGAGGCAATTGCCACTCCTTGGGTCTTGAGCTGTGCTCAAGGATTCACCTCTTGGGTGTCACACTATCATTGCATCTCCAGGCAGCCATGACCCCCATGCGGGATCATATGGAACTTGTGCTTTGGAGGTTAAGGTTAAGGCATTCGTTGGGGCACTAGTCCGGACATCTCTGTAGCGCTGAGCCACATCCCCACCTACCTCTAGAGGATCTCGACTGTAGAGTTGACTTCCAACAGCTTAGAGGGAAGAGCCATTATGCCCGTCACGCGTTGGCTCTCCCTCCTATGTCCCATTGTCTATATAAAGGGGGTCATCCTCCCCTTCATCACAAGATCAAATCATCAATACACTAAATGGTTTAATGGACTCTCTCTGGTTCACTGCTCACTCTTTCTCTCTCTGATTGCCATTAATTTTCTCTCTTCCGTTCTCTGACTGGTTCAACAATTGCTGATTGACTATCATCCCTCCAAATGATACACATACACTTACGACCCTCATGGCCACCCACAATGTTTTAGGGGACGAAGAAAATATTTTTGGCTTTGTGCGAAGGGTTTTAAATAAGGTCGGTTTGGTGTTAAGTTGCTAGAGAGAATAGGCTGTTGAAATTTTTTAAGCAACTATTTTATAGTTCTGGATATTTAGAGAGAGGCTTGTAGGGGATTTGAAGGTTAGGTCATGGAATTCCAGTTTTGGGATGAAAAATGTAAAGAAAATGTTATGCTAATTGTCAGTTAAACAGTAATTCCTAAGAAGCACAAACATGGACACGACACGACATGACAATTTTTAAAAAATGTAGGACACGACATGGTTGGGATACAGCAAAAATATATATAAATATATATTTGTGTCATATATATATGAATATTTTGCTAACAGATAATGAAAAAATTGCAAGATAACATTAATTATAATTAGAAACCATGCATTTTGTTTAGATGTCAAATTAAGTATAAATCACATTATTTTTATTTTACAATTGGATCCTAATTTATTTTTTTTCAAACTTAAGTGTTTCATGTGTGTCTAACTGATGGACACATGTGTCCTTTAAGTGTCTGAAGCGTATCTGGTTTTAATAAAATTTGAAAATAATAGGACAAGCTTTGACGTGTCTCCGACAAGTGTTGGAGGAATGTGCAATGAGTGTTGTGTAATACCTTCTCAGAAGTGTTCGTGCTTCTTAGAGTAATTTTACTTGTAGAAATTAAAGAGAAGAATTGGGAAAAACCTTCTGGGAATCTCATTTCGAATCCTTTAGGAATCCTTCTTAAGGTTAGTAGTCTGTCACACATCTCTTGTCTAAAGCTTGAAAGGTGGCCTGTGAAGTCCATAAATTTAACTTTACTAAGTTGGTATAGTTAACTGTTATATGTAGTCTGCTAGTTGTCTCTTAATTCCACTAGTATAAAGCTTCTAAGTTATAAGTTCAAAACTTTGACAGGTAAAACCAATTCAAAGCTGCTTAAAGCCATGAATAAAGGCCCTATAATATAACTAAGCCCATCTGCCCATCTACCAACAAATAAAAGCCAAGGGATACTAAAATGCAGATCCATGTTACATGATATTCCTAAACTACGGAGACATTCTGAAACATAAACAAAACTAGCTCAATAACATATAGTAGGAAAAAATTAAATAAAATATGACTACGGGTAAACTAAGACTTGATTAAATACAGGCACTCATGCCATTTTATTGTTAGAGTGCTTGGTTTAGGAAACCGTTCTTGCAATGTAAAGAGGCCATATTGAGTTCAAATGAATTTGACCGAGGCTCCTTTCAAATTCTCAGCATTGTTCTCATTGTGCTGCAATGTAAACATGATAATTTTTGCTTTTCTATTTTTTATTTTTATTTTTATGAGTTGATCATTAAGCTTGTCTGGGTTCATATATTTTTGAAAAAAAGTTACTTTTGTGTATAACATAACTAAACATAAATATGTAGGTTATGGACATGGAGCATGAGCTTCGAGCATTGAGGATTCAGCTTTCTGAGAAATCCAAACATTCTCTTCGGCTTCAGAAAGAGGTTTGTTTTGTTGTTTTTCGTGTTGGGTCTCTCTTTTGTCAACTTTTATTGACTTCTTTTTGCATTTGCTCAATGTATGTTCATCTATGCTTGGCGTATTGGTGGTTCTTTTTGTAATTCTTTTTCATTGCCCAAAGGAGCCGAAGTTGAGATTAGTTTTGTGTAAACTGTTTTCTGCTGCATCAACTCTTACCATTCTATGCACGTCTATTTATTTTTCTCTTGACACAATTTTATCTCTCTCCTCTTCGCATTGGTTTTGATATTTTGTGTTGCAAAACATTGTCTAAGATCTTGAAGCAAGCCTAGTACATATGTCTACAGGGCAAAGAACTGCACTTATAGTGGTCTGTCGCTTTTGAGTGTTGTGGTCCTTCAATAGAATGGGTTGCGAAGTTTAGATCTTACCCCTGAATTTGGGAGGGGTGGGGTGCAATGAGGTGGTTTGAAGTTGAACATGGAGGGCCCAGGAGGTTTAAGATCCTTACTTGAAGCTTCTTAAACAACGCTTTGAGTTGTATTGGTGGAATTTTTTTATAAACCCCTCAAGTTGGTGGGAACGTATAGTCACAAATGGATTCCGGTTAAACTTAGGGAATATACCTAATGTAGTGCAAAATAATATCTGTCTAGACTAGGATTGGTACAGTTGGTAGGCAAGGATCAAAATTTCGTTTCGAGGGGTCATTTCGGTTGGCTTGGAAACGGAAACGTTTCGGAAACATTTCGGAAATGTTTCGGAATGTTTCAAAAACATTTCAAAATTGACAAATATTAAAATTGTAAAATACAATCTTTTGTATAAAAACTGTACACCTTTTATAAAAATTTTAAATTTGGATTATTACAACTTATTGTTTAGGTATATAGCATTGTGTTTTGGTATATTTTTCTATGTTTCAGTGTGTTTTAATTGTAATAATAGTGTTTCATTATTCCACTAGTGTTTCGTTTCGGTCTCTTAGGAAACGGAAACGTTTCGGCCGTTTCGGTAGAAACAAATGGAAATTTTGTTCCTTGTTGGTAGGTTGGGTTTGGAATTGCCACCCCTATCTTGAAGTGAGGCACAAAATCTGGTGAAGAGTTGCAAATCCACAGTCCTTTCCTTTCCCACTCTGCAATTATTAATATTCCTGTTGAACAAATATTTCCTCTTGTTCAGAACTATCTATATTAATGGAAGGACAAAATTTTAATGAAAACATCCTAGACCGGTGTTGCTTAAATTCGGGGATCCTGTAGGATGCGGCATACCAAATTGGGAAGGTACACCTTGAACCTTGGCTATTTCTTATTTTAAGCAATGCAAGTTGTAGAGTACTGGTTTGCTCTGGAGCCTGTTTACCATGTACATAACGTATCTGTATTTTTTTTCCCCTCATGTTAAACGATCCTCTGTTTTATTAAGACCAACCTTGTCTTTGCATCCTTGGTTCTGATATCCACTTGATCTTCTTCCCTCTAAATCTTTTGTCGTTATAGTGATAGGAGGAGTAAGCCAATTCCAACCAGTAAATCTTCTTCTCTCTAAATCTTTCATTGTTATAGCGATGTTTCAAAGGGTCAAATTCTCCACCTGGTAAATAGAAATGTGTACTTTTTGGACTGTCCAAATTCACACTGACTGAAAGTTATGAATATTGAAATCACCATTTTTTAATATCTTTGACATGCAAAATGTTATAAATTTCAATTCAAACTTTCAGAAATCAAAGGTATGCCAAAAATATGTATATGCTTGAGATTAATATCTTGCACTCCACTTTCCGCAGCTGGCGATGGTCAAGAGAAGTGAGGAAAACATGACTCATTCGTATGAATTAGATGGTTCTCAAGCTTTGGGTTCATATTTGAGGATCCAACCTTGCTCTGATAGTGCTCCAGAACTTTCAGGATTTTCAATTCAATGGTATCATTTAATAGCTGAAGGTGGCAAAAAGGAGCTTATCTCAGGTATGTTATGCATGTATGCATAAGTTGGTTACCCTTTCATGTAGAAAGCACTTAATTAGATGTTGGACCAGTTGGATTAATTTTCAACATGATCTTTTGAAAAATATTTTGCACAACCATAGTTATTTTTGTTCAATTGTATTAGTATTTTCTTTCTGTAGATCAAGAAAGAGAGCTATGGTTTGCATCCAAATTGACATAAGTAGGTTTTTGCTTTTCATTTGTCTTACTGATATGTCTGCATAGTAATGGTGAACATGATTTTACTGTGTCAAAATTTGTTAACTAGTTGTAATGTTTGAAAATTTTCAAACCGGAGCACTGCTTGACCATATTTGGATTACATGTATTAAAGCTTGCTTCATTACTTTTTGACTTTTGGTTTTCATGTTATGGAAAATTTTCTTGTATTTTACTGTAAATATTTCCGGTACTAATGACTTTCTTTATAGACCTTTTAACTAAGTCATTTACGCATGGCAATCTATTGTCCGATGTTTTGAAGTCTGGACCACTAAGTGAACTGGAAAACAACCAGATTGTGTCACCAGTTCAACTGCCAAGTCAAGTGGAATTGAACAGTATGAAGAATATATTGTGTATTTAGTATTAACTACCACAACCACAATTTGTAATAGTCAAAAAAGCACCGATACAGACACGGGTATGGATACGGACATAGAAAACGGCGATTTTGAAAAAATGAGGACACAGATATGGCGGGGATACGGCAAATATATACATATATATATATATATATATAATTTTCCAAATGATGTTATCAAAAACAAAAAAAGATGACTTTATCTCAAATAAGTTGTTTTTCCAAAAGTAAACACATCCATTTATGGTAATAGAAGGCTTGCACACATTCAACCTAGGCTCTGTACAAAGGCTCAACTTTTAATAAAGCTTATGCCTATCTCCTTTAATCAGGCTCTGCTTCTAATAAGAGGGCTTTCATTAGAGAATATGGGGGGACGAGTGAGAGCATATTAGAGCTCTTCAAACAGGTATGTCTTCTTCTTTCACTTTTTCTCCTCTCCTTCTTCTTCTTCCTTCTCGCTAGTTCCTCTTTTCCTTCCTTCACTGTTGAGGCTCTTCTCTCCCTTTATTGATGCTTCTTCTTCTTCTTCTTTTGCTGGTTCTTTTCTTATTTCATATATGATTTTAATTATCTTTGCCAAAAAATAAAAGAATGGTCATTTTCTGGTTCAAAATGAAGCCTTCTCTTCCCCGAACGTGTCCTAGCCGTGTCCTAGTCGTGTCCAAGTGTCACGGGCCGCCTTTCGGCACCCCATGACGTCTCATGACCCTCTAGGGTCGTCTTGTGACACCAAGTCAAGTAATAATAATGAAAAAACAGGACAAGTCTGGTGGAGTGTACGACACGTATCAAGTCGTGTCCTAGGAGTATCTGTGTCCTCGCCATGTCCGACACTGCTGTGGCACCCATCTTGGCGTTCCGTGCTTCGTACATAATAGTTCTCATATTTTATTAATGGAATATTTTTGTATATAGATGTTGCTATCACATGCATTGATGCACCTAATCAATAATCAACACATGGGGTTAATCAAAAGATTCAAACTTAGAGACCGATAAGGAATACATTGATACGAAATAAAATTCAACTCCAAGCACAAGAATTGAAGAAAAATAATAAAAATCTTCAAGGCCTAATTAGATCATAAGTTACTCAGTCAGAAGAAAAAACTTGAAGAACAAGTTGAAAAAAGAATTGAAAAATTAATTTCAGAAGCATAATAGGAAAATAAATTAGATTTTGTCTGGTCAGTAAACTAGAAGTAAAGATGGATGATGGAAAACGCGTGCAACTTTCTTTTTGCCATTTTGATTTAAAAAATCCAAATGTTTCAATCTTTGAAGTCAACATTGAGGAAGAGAGAAGATAGAATTGGAGAGAGAGAGAGAGAGACAGAGAGATATTGATCTGTCAACTTTTGATGATGGCCATGACTTGTAGTTGCTGGTCACTGTTGTCATCACTATTCTATGAGAACCCAGGAAGGCAAGAAATCACCATTGTCCAAAGACATGAGGTGTTGAGTTAGAATTTCGACAATTGACTGTTTGGAATTGGGGCTAAGTCGTTTAAGTACTTGTTCGATACGTGTCCTTGACATGTCTCTTCCATGTGCACTTGGCACATCATCATCATGACTACAAGTGTCAGCCTCTATATGAGACACGTTTACGGCAACGCAAATGACCGCCTCGGTATATCATAACCTAGCAACTTATAAGGACAAAAAACCAAAAGAATTAATTTTGTGCCATGGTCCTACGTGCCTCAATAGATGAGGCACTTTCTTGATCATCCTGAGAGAGTCCTGGGGCTGGAGATGGGCCTAGGATTATGCCGACGGCATCTTCAACATTTCGTGGGACTTTGGGGTTTTGTGGCTTAGTGGCTAGGGGTGAGGGCTCATCATGGTACTAAGGGTTCGGATATCTTTTCTTTCTTTATGACATAACTATAGAGTAGTTAACCTCGCCTATCCCGACATTGAGGTAAGTGCGGATATTCCTTTCTGTCTTCTGTGTGGATGTTTATTTGCCAGGCTGTCCACCTAAACCGGAAGCTGTTATAGATGCTATAACAAAACTTCGTAAGAAAATATCTCGAGAAATCTACTAGTTCGCATCTCACTCGAAGAACTCAAAGGTGCATCAATGAACACCTTCCTACTGCAAAGTGAGGCTTTTTGGCTGGTAATTATTCCAAAATATACTATCAATTCTTCTATAAAAACACTCATACTCAGTAATGCAAGAGAAGCCATTGAAAAACTACTAAACATCATGAATGTTTTGGCACTGAGATAGCTATTCGGTCTAGTTATATCGCTTCTCTGCCTCACCCTCGTCCTCTCTCCAAGATCTCATTCATTAGATCCAACCCATTTATAGGGTAAATAAGGAGTTCGTCCCCATGTAGAAATTGGAGTCATGGATTTTCAGTTTCTGGGGGTAGTTCCATTTGGGTTTGGTTGCCTTTTAGAAACCTAGTTCCTTGGCCTCAGATGCAAGTTTTCTTGCCAAAGGAAGCACATGGAGCAAGAGTTCTCATTATTATCACTTAACTTAGATATTTTGGTAGGTGAAGATTTGAAGTACGTTCAATACATCAAGGTTAGTAGTGTCATCAGTAAAGTGAGGATTTAAGCAAGTTTAGCATTTTGATCCAAGGGAACTGAGTATTTTTTTACATAAGTTTACTAGAGGATTGACCTTCCTAATAGGATTTGTGGAAGCCAATATGGAAGGCTGACAAGGAATGCAGTTTGTTGGTTTTTTTTTTTTTTTGGGGGGGGGGGGGGGGGTTGGGTTGTGTAGGGGGTGGACGGGGTAGGCAAGATACAATTACAGACATTGGTAGTCATTATAGGATGAAGATTGTAATGCAATCTGCTAACAAAAAGATAAGAAGGGTAATCAGAGAGCTGGATTAAGCAAAAGATTAGCTTAAATAGCTATGTTTCAATCTCAAAACAAAGGGAGAGGAAGAAAGCTGCTGTAGCAAACTATAATTTCATAAATGATGGTCCAAAAGCTGCTTAATACAACATGGAACAATCCTTGATCGGACAATCCTTGTAGCAAACTATAATTTCATAAAGTTCTCATTCTCTTATTTAAAAAAGCAAACAAAACGGCCCCATGAGCTGACTATAAGTTGATCCCAGTCGAGTGCCTTCTCAAATTGTTGTGCCTTGGCTTTTCAAGACACGTAATTTGCATTGTTCACTCTAGTTGAGGAAAACTTGTTCTCGAGTTTAAATATTGCTTATCACGATCTATTGGATTTTGATGCAATTCATCCTTGCCTTTTTTCCCCCTTTATTTAACTCAAACCATTGTATTGCACATTAGCCTTAATTCATCTAGGACTCGTCTTGTGAAAGAGCTCAAAGCAGTGAGTTGCTCTTGAATAGTTGGCTGGGAAGGTAAGGCATTTTTTAACATGTATTAGCATGCCTATAAGTTGCCACAGGAATTTCTTTAACCCATAATCTTAATTTTAGTGTCTTGGTGACCATATTGTCACATCAAAGTGCTTCATTTATCATAAAATCTTCCATATATTATAAAATTTAAGTTAATCATTGTTATCCGAATAAGGCACTTCACTATACAATGGCTAACCACCCAAAAATAGCAATACATTGAATCTCATGATCCCCAACCCACCCCATGTTGACTGATGCTATGACCGGCTAGTAGCTTAGCTACCAAAGGTCAAACTTATTCAAAAAGGTTGAACTTCAGTGCCCTATGATTGATTGTAGACATAATATATTAGCGGAAGCATTATAGGATTATTGTAAGTGCTGTGCATTCCATTCCATTTAGAGAAAGTGCCGAAGTCTCAAATTTCCATTCATATATAAAAACCTAGTGCATTAAGTTGATACAAATATTAGGCCATATACAAGGCCAAACAACAAATACATAACAATTCATATCTAAAAGCTTAATACATTAAGTTGATACAAATATTAAGCCATACAACAAATACATGTCATAGTCTCAAATATTATGTCAATCCTAGTCATGTACTGCGTCTCAACGCCTTCACAAGATACGGCAATTTTATTCGACTTATGACAATTAGCTTCACAACACTTGGCACAACTTCAATAATTATCCATAATTGTAGCCACATGTTTAGTCTTAATCTTTATCTCTTGAAATAGTTAACATGGGGGTGAGATGCAGGCCACATTAATAATGTGGACCTTGGAGCATAAAAATACACAGTGGATGTTTTATAATCAGAAACATAAGTGGTTCAACTGCATTACAAGATCATATATAAATGAGTAATTGTAATCAAAAGTTTCATCACATATGGATTGAAATAATCACATCTCATGGTAATAATTCACAAGGTGCTCATAAATCTCGTTTGTTCAAAAGATATCATAAGATGCTTCACATTTCACTCACAAGGGAGTTTCTATATCATTGATGTAAATTGTAATGTGCTCTACCCTATTTACAATCCATGCACAGGGTGAATCCATAAGTACCCATAAGGCTACTAGGGGACATCTCCCAAATTATAAGAGTGGTATAATTGAGCTTCCTCGGGATGCACATGATAACTTTTCTAACACTTATTTGAACATTTCACATATGAATAAGTTCATGGTTTTCCAAATCACAATAATCTCATGGCATTTGTATCAAAACGTAACAATTGTACTTGAAATTTAGCAAAAGAAGGATTTGTAAGTAAATCAAGTTGGAAAGAATAGCTCCAAGTATCCCCATTACTCACCTTAGGTCCTTAAAAGTTTTGAATTCCTTCTTAGTTCCTTGGTTTAATGATCCTCAAGCCTTTAAACACTTGATTATTAGCAATCCTACCCAATCAAGTCAAGTATTGTGACCAAACATAGCTAAATAATTCATAGAATATGTCTTCTTAAGTTCCTTAAAAGCTTGAATTTCCCTTTCTATATATTAGTCCTACACTAAAGCATAGTATCCATATTTCTCTTTGCATAAGGTCTTAGAAGACTCTAGTGAGTCTTGAGACTTGGATTATGGCCTAGTGTGGCTTGTGTACAAGAATGGACCAACAACTAGAAACTTGGCATGAGAAAACTGACCGGCTTTGGCTTTTTTGGTCATAACTCTTCTATACTCAGAATTTCTTTGTAAGGCCACACCATAAGAAACTAGACTCTCATACCTTTCCAAGAGAGGTCCTGGGCAAAAATCCGAGTTCGGATGAGTGAGATATGCTTGTTTGAAGTTACTGTACCAAAGCTATCTAACTACCAGCACCATTTTGATAAGGGCGCCCAAATAGCAAGCTACACTGGTCTATCCACACCATGGTGAGCTAAGGGTGCCCTAATGGCTCGTTGCATTGGTTGTGGGTTAAAAGTCCATAATATGGTTGTGCTATGGCGTGCTTAATGGCATGCCCTACTGGTCCAAACAAAATGAGTCTAATATCAAGTTTTTAAGTGTGCTCTAACAAGCTCCATGCATTCCTAGGTCAACTAAGGTCTCAAACATGATTCTAGAGTCTTATAAGGCTTTAGGCATAATACCATTGGCGAATCCACAAGAAATCCTCGAGATAAACTCATGAAAATGGGTTTTCAAGTCTCATATAATATGATCTTGCTGTCTTAAGTTCAAATTCACAATTGTACAATATCAAATGGTCTTAGAGATTTTTAACCAATTTATTCCAATAATATAAGAATGAGGTTATCTGTCTTATCTTGGTTCGAAGCTTGTATAAATATTCTTGAATTTTCTCTTATTTCATTTATTTTCCTTCCTATTTTCTCTTTTGCCAAACACCACAATTTCTAACAAAATGGACTAATTCTATCTATCTACAATGGCATACAAGTTTTGCAAAATGAGAGAACATGTGTGTATATAGGAGATGGTGGGCGATACGCTTATCTTGCAAGGGTTCAATGGGGTGTCCCTCTTGATGAGGTGGCACCCTCTCCTTGATTCTAGGATGAGTCACCACCAACTAATTAAGTAGGGTTAAGTCTGATTAAACATAATCTCACTTAGCTAGTTTATTAAGCTTAATCCAATTAATCTCAATTAGTATAGCTAATCCTAGTCAACCTAAATTAATTGTAGTTAAGTTTTACTAAAAGGTTAAAAAATACAACTAACATTAAATGGAGTTGATTAAGCTCCTCAATTAGGGTAACCAACTATACCTATGTCATAAAAATCCACTTATAGCCAATTATGAGAAATTCCTAAGTCAATTTATGCATTTATTCAAATTCAATTCAATTTTAACCATTTAAGCTTCATTTGAATCATGGATCATGCTAAATTAAACACACAGAAATCAAGATATAGGTATATAATGAGATACAAGGATTTGGAGTGTTACATTGAAGCCTTCAACAACTGACATAGGATAATCTAAAATAGTTGAACCCAAATAGCAAACATTGGTAAAATATTCTGGTGAATAATCATAGACTTGCCATCATTAAGTAAACAATCACTTGTACGACTTCCGTCAAACACTAGATGAGTATCCAAATCTTCAAATAATTTTTATTATTTACTATGGAAGAATTTAACATGCTGAAATCACTGTCATCAGAATACTGATTTTAAATTGTTGGTGAGTCAAAATGGTCTCGACTGCACATCTCCTTTGAAAGCTCATCAATTTCAACTTCAACCTCCTCTCCCAATGCCTATCATTGGACAGAATAGGTGTGGGATTATTTGCTGTGTTGATATAAAAAGGACTTAAAAAATCGTCATCATGATAATCCTCCTCAAATTTGACTCCATCTCGAGAAGGGGGCTAATTTTGTGCAGCGCGCTGGGTTAAAGTTTCAATTTGCATTCTTAAATCTTCAATCAAAGCGAGCACATGTTGTTAATCAATTGCTATCCGGTTGAACATCAAGCTTGCAAGGTGGATTTATTCTCCTTGGCAGCATATTGTAAAACCCTAGAGAAATCTCTTAAATCCTCATGCTACTTTGCTGGGCCAAAACTGCACTCTGATACCAGCTAATGGAATCTGCTAATGAAAAGAAGATAAAAACGATAAGAAGGGAAATCAGAGAACTAGATTAAGCTAAAGATTAGCTTAAACACCCACATCTCAATCCCAAAACAAAGGAGAGGAAGAAAGTTGTTGCAGCATACTATGATTTTATATACGATGGTCCAAAAGATGCTAAATACAAGTTGAATAAAGGGTTCTGGGGATGCTCTAACAAAATGAAGAGCTTAACCTTTTATCTAAATCTTGTCTAAGGGCTATTATTCTGTTTAGGAGAGTTAAATGACCAATCTGCCCCTAAAAGTCACATGACTCACTTAAACATACATGACCTTTTAAAATAAAAGTATAATGACCAAACTACCCCTAACTAGAATCTGGATCACTGACCATAAATTAATTATCAAAATCGCCACCAAAACACTAATTAAGACTCCAAAGCAACTAAAGGTTCCGTCAGATTGCCAATTCAAACTGCATTATAGTTTTGATTCCCTGGCACTCTCTGAAATTTGCTCACTCCATGATAAATTCTGCTTATAACTCCAATATCAACTTTTCCTTGTTTGAGGAGGACTGAAATCACCTTGGAGCAGTAGCTTGTTTGTTTTCCCCCCCTTTTCTCTAAGCATCTAAGTTTGGTGTCGATGCTGTTGGTATATTTAAGTTTGTCCTCTTATTTATTTAAATTGTGCCTGTTGGTATGTTTATCAGCTTGAATATCATCTTTATTATTTAATATTATCACTATCTTCTTTAGTTGTTCACAGTTTTTTTTTTGCCTTATTCATTGTTATTTTGGTCAACACCGCTATCCAACATGAGTTTCCATATTTGCTTAGAAGTATGAGGTGTCAGATTTGATATTGAACACATTTTTCTATCGGAGAATTTCAATGTTCATTGTTCCTTCAAGTGGGACATCACCAACTCCCACTATATATTACATATTATTGATTAAGAGAATATTATTTTTCTCTTTGCTTTTCAAATGTTTTTAGATGTTAGATAACCTTTAGGAAAGTTACTCAACATTTCTAACTTCGTGATTCTTTTATACCATACATTTCTACCTTCATTATTAAACTGATTGAATTCCAATATACCAGGAGCCACCAAATCAGTTTATGCTCCAGAGCCCTTTGATGTTGGTCGAATTTTGCAAGCTGAAATTATTTCAGATGGCCATAAAATCACTTTGACAACCGCTGGTCCCATTGATCCTGGTTTGGTCTTGATCCTGGATTCCCAACTCTATTTATTCGAATCTGAATTATCTTGTGTCAGATTTGTATTTTTCCATTTTGAAAATTTTTTGTTCACATTGCTGCTCATTATCTCATTATGCAAACTACATCTATGTTTCCAGACATTGAATGACTGATGTGATTATCCATCCTAAACAGCTGCAGGACTGGGAAACTATGTGGAATCATTGGTGCGAAGGCATGACACTGAATTCAATGTATGCTATCCTTGTTTTAATGAAATAAATTTGCTTATTAGTGTGCATCATGTAGTTGGTGTCCATTTCATATCTATTATGCACTAAGAAGCATTGACACAGACACAGGACATGAACACAACATGACATGGATATGCCAACATGGCGATTTTCAAAAAATGCTGGACATGACACGGCGGGGACACGGCAAAAATATATGATTTTGTATATTTTTTATATGTCATATATATAGAAATATATTATTCAAAGCTAATAAATAATACAACATAATGCTAATTAAAATTAAAGAACCATGTCTTCCATAACTTAATTAAAGAACTATGTGCAGTTAAAGAGTGAAGAAATGCCTTATGTTTCCAAGCAATTAGCCATTAAAATACTCTTAGTAATTAAAAAACAGTAAGATGGGCATTATTTGAAAAGGGCCAAAAGGCGTTGTCAATAAATTTGCATAACATGAAACCATAAATCATTAACAGAAATAAAAAAGTTTAAATCAGAATTTTTATACAGAGGTAATACTACAATGTAGAAATAATTCAGAAACTTCATACAAAGAGATACAAAAAATCAGAAATAAAGCAAAAATTTTCAGCTAGGGTTTCTCTTGGTCTCTCTCTCTCTCGTTCAATCGACTACAAAGAACTGAACCTTTTTGTCTTTTTTATTTTATTTTTCAGATTCACGTTTTTAAATTTACAAAATATACTCCATCTTTTATTTTCAAAATTTGTGGTAGAGCCCCAGCTGTGTCCACTAAGTGTCCAAAATGAGACATGCGTATCCAAGCTGTGTCCACAAAGTGTCTGAAGAAAAAAAATTGAACACCATCTGACGGCATATCGGACACGTGTCCAACGCTTGTCCGCGTCATAGATGTGTCTGACATGCATCGGGGGGCCTTGTCGGAGTGTCCGTGCTTCCTAAATTATGCACATCCTTTATAGGGTCAAGTGATACGAAGATATCAAGTTGACCAATGTACTGTTCTTGTCTACGGGTGTCATGGGCCGTACTGGTCTAGCCTGTCCTGAACATGACTGAATTCTGTGAAGTTCTGATTTTTGTCATATAAAGTCAATAATATATGTACTTATCTTGCCTTTGACAAAAAAATTTTAAGGGAAAAAAATGTACTTTATTCCCATATTAACTCTCTGTCGTGTTGCTTCCCCCCCCGCCCCAAAAAAAAAAAAAGTTTTCACAATCTGTTATCCTGTCTACATTTTCTGGCGGAGTTTTTATTACTTTTCCCGGGGATCTCTTTAGATATTGTTATTACAATAACAGAACTGAACCTTGTGTTTGATGAAATTTTTGTGTGAACAGAGCACAGCACAGTTAAACAAGGGCTTCTTTAAAAGTGGAGTGGAGAATGAATCAAATCATTTTCTATGTTAGCATCTTTAGAAGGATCTTTATTTTTTAGCTTCTTGAAATTTGATTGAAACACGGGAATTCTCTGGCATTATCCTCTCCTCTCGGAAAAGCACTATGACATATCTGAATTGTCCCACTAAATTTGCACAACTAACCTTTTTGGCAAGTAAGATAAGATTTCATTACCGAAAAAGGAGAATATACAATAAAACAACCCCAAGGGGTGAAAAGCCATGCCCAAGGACTAGCACACACCCCTAAAAGGCAACACCATGCCCCAACCCATTACATAAAGAAAACCCTCTCACAACCTAAGAGGCTAGGGTGAGAAACAAAATAAAATCACATCACAAACCAAGATATCCTCTCACAACTCGAGAGACTAGGTGAACATTTGGCAGCCTCCTCAAATGTGAGCTTCTCCTCGGGATGATGTGGGCCCTTTGTTGATGTTTTGAGGCATGATTTCTTCGGCTCCATTAAGAGATAAACATCCTTCTCCCTTGCCAGCTTGAAGTTTTTGATCTTTTCATGTAACTTCTTGTTTCCCTCCCTTGAAGTGGATGTACTTTCCATGATCTTTGCTTCCGCATTTTCATACGGTATCATGGATACCACATTCCTCCTACAAGAAGCTAGAACATCAAACTTATATGACCTTGAAGCTCCTTCACCCTTAGGTGTGTCATTGGTTTGCTTTGGTGAAGGCTCCATTTTAGCTTTCCCTTTCTTTTTCATGACTTCAATCCATTACCTTACGGGCTTGCTTCCTTGTTCTTTAGCCTTCCACCCATGAGAATTTGTTTTTAAAGAAGATAGGCACGAATCTATGATGTCTCCAAAACTCTTACATAAAGTACATTTGTGGTCTTCATGGAAGCTCAACTCTTAACTTCATACGGCACACCATTTTCTGAATCAAGAAGGAAAGATTTAGGCACGTCATAAGAGGCTTCAACCTCCACGTAAATCCTTGCATAATGGAGCCTAGTTTTGTTTTGAATAGGCTTATAAGCTTCCCCATACTGAGGATTGATGTTCCATTCTTCCAGTAAACAGGAATATTAATTTAAAAAAAGTTTCCTTTCAGAGAGGGGGAGAGAACTCGTGTAATCGTGACCTCTATCAACTTTGCAACTAACTCCAAGTCCTTGCTTCTCAATGTACTTCCTAGTCAACACACGAGCACAACACCAATATCTATAAACAAGCCATGGGAACTCTGCCTAAAATTCCAGGCTTAGCTGCTTCATTGGGGAGATGGAGTTAGAGAGGTGGGTTTGGTACCACCCTTTCCTCTAGATTTAATTTTCTTTGTTCTATTTAATTTTATTTGATGATAACAAAATACATGAATGTGCTCAAACCTATCTTCAAAGAGGCTAGAAGGGAGGACAATTGTTCTCCAATTAAACTGGGAAGCTTTATTTGTCTTTGCCAAAAAAGAATAAGAAAAAAAAATGGAAAGCTGTTAACCTCCTGGAGAAGCAGATACAGATATATCATTGTTATCTAAGATAATGGTGGACAAGAACAATCAATACCCATTGGTTGCTCATAGATTTGATCCGTTCAAGATTGGGGTGAAATACAAGCACACATCGGAGGTTAAGCCTGGTATTGTTTTCAGTAAGAAAAGAAGAAGGAAAAAAAAAAAAAAAAGAAGAGAGCTAAGTAGAGAAATGCTAGACGGCTAATTAGAGGAAACCAGAATTAGGGTTCTCTCCCTTAGTTTGTTTTTATATTAATATAAAACAGAGTACATAAATACCCCTTAGGTTCGCTCTTAGTCACTTGTATTTATATTAATGTAGGCCAAAGTATTTAAATACTCCTCAGGTTACTAAACAATAAAATAAGGCATAAACCATATCACATAACACTCAACCTCAAGTTGGGTCAAAGATATCTCTCATGCCCAATTTGCAAATAGGGAGGGTTCGGGTCGGGGGACCCCCACCCCAACCTCGCCCCATTTAGATTAACCCTTCTCGGAACCCGACCCCTCCTCCGTCCAGCCTGACCGCTCCCCCTCCCCTACCCTGCTTCACCACTCCCCGCCCCCTCTCTCACCCTGGTCTGCCCCTGCTTAACATGTTTGTTGCCATCACCGTCACTTTTTCTCTCTCTATACATCTGGAGATGAGAGGCATGTTTACCGAAGACTCACCACAACCACAACCATCGCCAACACTAACGACCATCGTGAATACGATTGTAGTGCAGTTATTAAATTTCATTTTCTTTGCTTAATTTCTGTCAACAACCTACCAGGGGAGATAAATTAAAAAGGACCTGCCTTGGGCACTTGCATTTTTCGTGGAGGAATACTTGTTGGGGTTTTGCGAATGGAGAAGGTCTTGAAGGAGAGGGGTCGGTGGTGGAGATATGGCTGGTTGGGGGCTGAAGATCATGGAAGAGAGAGAGAAATTTCTTTCTTTTCACACAGCTGGCCCATTTATTGCTCTGTCTTTATTTTTCTTTCGTTTCCATCACTCAATTTCTTCACTTCTCTCTCTCTCTCTCTCAACATTAAATGGGATCTAATTAAAAATACTATGCCACCCAAACCCCACACCATTTTAGCCACAAAATATATTAAAAAATGTGTAATTATTGTTGTATTTATTAACTCTGGGTCACCATAATAAAAACATATATTGCTTATGATATATTAAAAATAAAAACCCAAAAGCTAATGGCTACATTATGATACCAAGGAGAAAGTTTCACTGGTAGGTGCCGGTTAGGTGGTTGTAGGAACTCTTTCCAAAGCTATGCATCTCTTGTGTTTTTGGCTTAACCACATGGCAGTGAGCAAGACTCAACAGACACACAGTACACTTCTCTCTCTCACTCACAAATATTAGGAAGAAAATGGCTATGTCTCAGTCCTTAGAGGAGGGGTTCCTAGGTCTAAATCCTTACTTCTTGTTGGACCAATAAAATAAAAAAAATTCCTTATTTCTTTTGATTTTAATCTCCTTTGGCTCCCATTTTATTTTCTTCAAACTTCTGTCGCTAGTGTTAAGAAAATATTTGGACATATTTCAACACGTGTCGACTTGTGTTAGACAAGTATTGGTGTTCAACATATCTCAGACATGGAAATACCACCGTAGGATGAACTGTCAGGAATTTTCTTGTAAGCTCTAAATGAGATCAGCCATGCCCCTACCATGTGCAAGAGGTTGTCAATGATTAGAGATGTGAAAGTCAGGAGGTGGTGAGTGAAGATCCCCTAATGCCATATTCTGTGACCAATGGGATATGTGTGACATGATTGTGAAGACACTGTAGTGACTTAAGTGTAGGCTGTTCTTAATAGTGTCTTCACTATGTGTACAGACAACTGCCTGTCTGTACATTGTTGAAATGCCATTTGGTCAAACTGTATGCAAGATTGCACATGTGCTGGAGATTGCTATTAGTTTTTTTTTTTATTTTTTATTAATTCCTTCATAGTAGGGGAATTCCCTGAGTTTTTTTTAAACCCCTTCATAGTAAGGGAATTTCCTGATGGGAGTTGTGCTTAACTTCTCATTCATTGCATTCTTTTTTGTTTCAATCACTACATAAGACACCAAAAACCAGAAAAAAGAGAAAAGCTAGAAATCCAATTCCAGCCCTTAAAGGCCAGCAGGTCATTTTTGGAATTTTGGAGCTTTTGTTGTGCATCCTTTGCTTTGAGGAACACCAGCCTATATTTCCTCTGAAATTGTATGTTGAAAGTTAGTAGGGTACTGTTGTGTTTGTTTCACAGTGCAAACAAAGAACTGAAAATAAATTCTATAAAAGTTAGTTATTTCTGACTATTGGATTTCATTTAGCATTTTGCTAGGTGCTGGTGGATTTCTCTGATTTTTTTTTTACTTGGTACTATTCACTTATTTCCTCCCCTTTAGGTCTTTTAAATCAGACTTTCTAGCGGTGGAACATGCAAGACTTTCTTTTGTTCTTTGAAGTTTTTTAGAGTAGCCAAGCTACTGGTTTATTTTCTTAAAATATGAAGTGTAAATATTATTTAGGAGTTAATCCTTCTGCCTTTCTTACTTGGGGGGTGGGGTTGGATTTTGGTTTTAACTGATTGGATTAGTGAATAATTTAAAAGAAAAAATTTTAAGTTATTCCACACAAGTAGATAATGGGGAAACTTGAATACTTTACTCAGAGGCATTTTTCAGGTTATATAAGTTTGTGACGAATACCCATGCCCAAGAATTTATGGAAGTAAAAAATCTGGATTAGGGTAAACATAGTTCTTTCTGGTAGATTCTTGTGTGTTCTCTTCATTTAAATGGGACATGTATGTGATTTTTCTCCTTGATGACAAACTCCACATCTCCATTGTCATTGTACACATTTTATTTGTATTGTATCTTCTCCATTAAACTCTGTATACTTTATGTCAAACTGTTAATCATCTGCTGTGGATTGGAAAAATTGCACATTCTGTTTAATATTTTCACACGTATCTTAAATATGGTCCCATTTATGTCAAAATGCCAAATTTTGGGGACGTGGAATTTCCCAAAGCGTGCCCTATATTTCACGGCTCTGTCTCTGATTTTATTTCGCTTGGCTGGATTTTTGCAACATTCTTACTGGTAAAATAATTTCAAAGTTCCAATTAGCCTGTTGAAGGTGAATGTAATGGATCATGTAGTGACAGTGTGACACATTAAAATGGTTCCTCTCATCTGTTAGTATTAGCACACCTGGATATATTATATCAATTGTTTAGCCCCTTTGATTATTGAATGTCTTTGGTGTTGGTTTCCAGGTAGTCATTGCCCAGATGAATGGCGTAGATCATCCATCACATTCTATCCATGTACTTCATGTGGGTAAAATGAGGATGAAACTTTGTAGAGGAAAGACAACAGTGGCTAAAGAATACTATTCCACTTCAATGCAGGTATTAGGTGTTGAATCTGGAAAAATTCATTTTCCTATATAGGATGCAAGCACTATACCGAATGCACACTCTGTTTTCTTTCTGCTTAAGAGATGATTATATAATAAAATGCTCCTCATCAAGCACCAATCATGGTTTCACTATTAGTCGGACCATCTAATTGAAAACTTTCCTCGGCACTTTGTCAATATTATTTCAACTGAAATGCTGAAATTATATGGCCCAAGTCATGTAGCTAATTCTGGTATTAGCCTTGTAGGTGTATTTACTTGACGCAATACTTTGAGCGTCATTTATTATTAGTAAACTGTTTGCAAAAGTAGGGTGTTGACAGAAGTCTTAATACGTTCATAGTTGAATAATATGTTCTGCCTCAAGTCCTTATTTGTTGTTGGTCAAAAGTTTTGTTTTTAATCCAAAGCTAGTGAGATGTGGTTAGGCTTCTGGGTTAAAAATTTGATAATTTTATTTCATTAGACGTCCCCGATGAAGACAAAACCATGTCTCTAGTGTTTCTGATAAATATTGTTTTCTCAACCTCTAGTTGTGTGGAGTTAGAGGTGGTGGGAATGCAGCAGCTCAGGCATTGTATTGGCAAGCAAAAGCAGCAGCAGCAGGGCTTTCCTTTGTATTGGTATTTGAATCGGAGAGGGAAAGGAATGCAGCCATTATGCTTGCCAGGAGGCTTGCATTTGACTGTAATGTAAGTCTCTCAAATTTCCTGTTATTTACTAATTTATTTTGCCTTTTATTTATTTATTTATTTATTTTTTTGCCATTGGAAGAGTTTTCAGTTGCAAATTAATGTCTAAAAATGACAGATCATGCTTGCTGGGCCAGATGACAGAGCTCCTCCTTCTCCCCTAGGTACCTGACAGACAAAATCTATTTATGTTCGACTCTCCTCTCTTCTCCTCTCAAGAAATGTAATTATTTATTGATTTCCTAGTAGTGTATCATCTCATCCTATC
This sequence comes from Euryodendron excelsum, assembly GCA_033060915.1. NCBI lineage: Eukaryota > Viridiplantae > Streptophyta > Magnoliopsida > Ericales > Pentaphylacaceae > Euryodendron > Euryodendron excelsum. The sequence goes on from CM065382.1 coordinate 38,906,283, forward strand.
TACAGGGTTTGTAAAATGTGAGGCATTGAGTGATTGTGATATGATATGGGCTTCAACCACTTTTTTGGACCACTTTTTTTTAATTTTCCCCCCTCTTAACTGTCAACACCAAGGCATCCTTCTATTTGGCTCTTTTATCTGATTGTAACCAAGTTTTCATTCTTATATTTGAAGTTTGAATGTATGTATGTAAGTGCAGTGGTCTGCCAATCCGGACAACACAATCTTGAGTCTAGTTGTCAAGTAGACAGGAAGAAAATAAAATAAAATAAAAAATAAGAGGAAAGAAAAGTATTAGTTCGACTATTTATTTATTTTGGCTGACGGAATTGGTTCAATTGGAGATACTTTATGCAGTTAATGTCAGGTTTATTGAGTGTTTTTGGTGGCCAGAATGCTTAGTTTTTTTGTTTTTGTTTTTTTGAAATATAATTTCCAATCTACAACTCATAAAAATTATTTCCAAAATATAATGTTCTCTTTGCCACATATGTTGCGAAGGATTGGAAAAAGCCTAGTGAGTTTTGAGTAGGCTCTATTAGATTATGACTTATGATATATTATTACATTAACAATTTGAATTTGTGATAAAATGAAGAGACTTTTTAATAAGGAAATTTCACTTGAGAAAATTTGATAGGAATGATTATTGAGAAACCTATACTACTCCATCACTAAACATTTTTTTAGCCAAGGAGGAGATATTAGATAGGGTGGGACTTGGTGTGATGTTTTATTTAAATTGTAACACTCGTCATCTTTTTCTTATTCTTATTGCGGAAATTTTAAATTTGAGAACGTACTACCTATTTACCTACCCATGATAATGTTTATTATAATTTCTTGTTGCCGCTGCTGCTGCGAAGGGAGGTGGGGAAGTTGGGTGCTTTTTCACTAACTATTTTATTAGTTACAGAGCAGCAACCAAACAATCTACACAGAAACCAGAACTGAAGTCGCCAGAAAACACGAACACCACCTGCTGCTTGCATTGTATGTACCACTAACAACTTCCTTCCTTCATTCAATGCCCTGCTCGATCTTCATGATCACCGTCCATGAGATGTAGCTCCGCTATAATTATCTGTCATTGCAGCACAGAAATTCCAATGCATGCCTCGATCCAGTCATGACTACTACTGCTGCTGCTGCTGCTGCTGACTAATTAATTTCTAATGAAGCTCGTCGATCGGTCTTTGTAACTTAACTAGTAAAAGCTCCTCAGTCGGCCTTCAAATTCCAATTAGGCCTTCTTATTTGGACCTATTTATTACAACTCTTTTTTTCGCACTTGTTTATAATTGACGTGACATATGGAGGGAGGAGAGAGGTGCTATGGGACAAAATCTCAGGATTTGAACCCGTTTCACTTCTCGCTCACACATACATACAAACATACAAGTGTAACTATATATACATACATACCGACACCTCCTAAATTATAACTTTTAACTCCTTTCAACTAAAAAAAATGACACAGCATGAGCCCTTAAAATAAGAATTTATATCAATTTAACTCTTTAAAAAAAATGAACAAATAATGATTATGTGACCCAAACACGTTAAATTACACACAGCTTCATACCAAAAAAAAAAAAGTTCTCTTCCCTTATAGAGTGCATAAAGACTCTGATTTCTCTCTCTTTCCGTTTGTTACAAGCTGTAGCTCTCTTTTTCTCTCTATATATGCTGTCTGACTTTGGCCACTTCTCCGAAAATCCTTCTTCTTCGTAGGGGAGGACCATGAAGCCCCCACGCCATCGTTGTCTTCGTTGTCTCGGCCTCGATCACAACCTTCACAACCCCATAAACTTGTCTCCTCTCAAATTCCATAACTCTGAAAACCACCTAAACCCAACCTTCCTTCCTTCCTTCCCACTCGAAGATATAACCAGCGGCGATGATGATGATGATGATGATGATGTAATTAATGGTCAGTCATTGTACGTGAAGGTGATTGATTGTGTGCATGCAGTTGTTTGGGTGGTCATAATGGTGGGATTTGTTCATTTTAAATCTAGTGATGGTGTGTGCGGGCGCACGCGTTGTTTAAGATTGATGATTGATTTCCATTTCATATATAATTGTAAAATGCATGACCATACTCTGTGTTTGTGTTGTGAGTTTCTAATGAGTTTTTTTTTTTTTCCTTTTTTGCATGGATTTTGAATTTTGTTGGGAGTGTGCATGGTATGTAGGAGTGCAGTGGGTGAGTGACAATTTGCTTCTTAATCGGCTGGTCAAAGGGTTGAGCAAGTAAGTCACCAATTCTAATTAAGAAAGGTTTTCTTGCGTGTCAATTCATTTTTCTTAATCACATAGCTAGGGTGCTGCTTGTTTTTATTAATTGTTGTTACACGACTGTAATTGTGAAGGAAGGAAAGGAAGCAAGTATACGTGTATATGGAAAATGTATGATTGTTTTTGAGTTTTAACTAATCATAAAGTCATTTAAACAAATGCAGCAGTCAAACCTTCTAAAGTAAAAAATGCCCCATAATATATATATGTTTCTTAGTGTACTAATTTTAATATTTGTTATTTCTTGTGAGCATGCATTTGTATCGGGTTTTATATATTCAGTGTTTACGTGCTTAACAAGTTTATTTGCCAAAATCAGGTTTTATTCAGGATAGATAATTCCTGAGGGGCCCACAAATCGGGTGTTTATTTGCCAAAAGCAGGTAGATCAAACTATTTCTCGGGTCGAGACAATTAATCCCATGTATGTGATATAATTAAAATAATTCCGTGAGGGGTTTAAAAACGATAGAAGAAGTGGAGATCATCAAATCCATGTCTTGAAAACTTTATGGCTTATAAACATCCTATATACTAAACTTTTCTCCTCTTTGTGCCAGTCGTTAATCCTTTGGTTAATTCATGTATGTAATATATGCATTGTTTGTATCTGATACATGTACTACAAACACAAAGCTAAATTAATTGAACAAAAATAATATACAATAAGTTCGTATTTAGTACATTTAATTCGATATAATATTACTACTAAAATAATCATAAGTCAAAAGCCACAAAATACAAAGTAGAAAAAAAAAAAAAATACTATATAGAACAAGCACTTCTAATCCCTTGGACCATGCAGCGCGCGGCCGATTGTCTCTGGCCAAATGGCGCAAGGGTTTTAGTGCATCAACTAAAATAAAAATGACATTGCTCATTAGTCATTACATCTTCATTTATTAGAAAGTGATCCATGAATGACCTTGCTCATTAGTCTAAAGGGAGGGCACGCATGTGAGACATATGGCAAAGCCTTTCTTGTCAAATGTGAGACATAACGAAAATATGTTTGGACCACATCTCTCTCTCTCTCTCTCTCTCTCTGTGGGTGTGTGCCCTGTCTGTTTTTGAGAAAAAAAAAATATTTATTGGACTTATAGAGTAACTGTGGCCTTGCTCCGAGCGCAAGATGAAACTAAGAAACTCATTTTTAAAACAGAGATAAAACTTTTATAAAATTTTAAGAAAAACTAATAAGAAACAATTCTGAGATGTTGCTGACAACTCGAAAATAAATTAAAGAAATTTATCAAAAACTTTTAAAAAATATCGTAGAAACTCGCTTATCATAATTTTTAGTATTTTTTTTCCGTCAAATCTTATTGTTTAACAATAATATATAATTTTTCAGTAAAAGTCTATAGATAATGTGTAGTATTAGTATTTTATTTTTATCATAAAATTATTCTAAATCATTTATATTATTTTTTTTAGGGTTTTTAATTTATTTATTTTTAATAAATATCCTATTTAATTTTGTATTACCTAGCATTTTTTGCTTTCCATAATTTTTTTAGACCACATTTCATATTTCCGTTTCTAGAATTTTCTCTCACTCCCGCTGCCTTTTTTAACTACTATGAGAGTAAGGTCATCGTAATGCTCCAAAAATGGGTAGGAGACTTGCCTCATACGAGAGGTGGAGCAAGACCACCATAACACTAAAAAAATCTATCCTGGGAATGGCTCATTATTCAAATATCGTTATGCATGAGGCATGTGATGCATTTTTCTTCTTGAACTGCCACATGCCATGCCACCTTATATAGACTTGTATTATTAGAAATTAATCGTTCTACTAATACTAACATGTGGTAGTAACTAAACTAATGAACGTTTAACTTTGTTTTCAAAGCCCCCTTTTTTTTTTTTTTGCCCTTTTTTAAATAGTTTTTATATTTTGTTTTTGTCTTTTCTATTATTATTATTGTTAACAGGAATAATGGTCACACAAAAATAGTGGGATGTGTGTGAGTGCGAGGGGTACAGTTGTAGTTAAGATGGGATAAAATAGAGACAGAAGAGTGCTGCCTAGAAGAGTGGGTGAGCAGCTGGTCACACTGGGCGGGCCGGGCCGCGTGCGGGCCGGGCTTGACCTACCTAATAACATTTTGAACAGTAGCCCGAGCTCGGCCCGATGTCAGGCCTCAACTCTGTTTCCCAAGCCCGCCCATCAGCCCGACCAAAATACAAAAATCCTCTATTCCACAAAAACCATCGAAATCCAATTCTTCACTTCTTGTGGTCATGAAAAAATGCTTCACTATATAACCCTTTCCCCATCAATAATCTTTTCATGTTCCATTTAAACAAATCTACTAAAAAAGACCCCAGGAATACATTCAACAAACTATTAATTTGATTTTACTTTCTTCTGAAAGCAGACCAAGTAAACAAAAGCCTTGCACTCAAAAGGAAAAAAATAAAGAGAGATAAACATAAACCTATAATATTTCTATCTCCCTACACAGTTACCACATCCTCATAATTATAGATCAAAAACCGTCACGAGAATCACAAATCAAGAACCATCAAGGGAAGATTGCATTCATGGACACCGCCTCACCTTCTCTTAGGTCTGGGTGGCTTGAGATCTGGTAAAACGAAAGAGAGAGAGTCCATTGATGAGAGATGATGACAAGGGGAAGAGAGAGAGAGAGAGAGTGTGAGGGGGCCCACAGCTAAGATGAGGATTAGGGATGAGGATGAGAGGAAGAGAAAGAGAAAGAGAAAGAGAAAGGGAGAGAGAGTGTGTGAGACGACTGAGATGAGGATAAGGGGAAGAGAAAGAGAGAGAGAGAGAGAGGCGGCTAAAGGGAAGGGGTAGGGTTTGTGTAAATATAAGTATATATATATATATATATATATGTTTCTTCGGGTTGAACCAGACTTTGAAATATAATCCCAAGCCCGGCCTCAAAATTGATCAGGCCTAAAAATTTAACCCAGCCCGATCCTACGGGCCTAAATATTAATCCCAATCCCTTAAAAAATCGGGCTAGGCTGGGCGGGTTTGGCGGGCTACCGAGCTTGTGTCCCATCCCTAGTCACATGGCAACATTTCTGTCTCGTGTGAGCCTTCCTTCATAACTTTTCCCTCCAAACCCTCGTCCTCCTTCTTGCTGTCTCTTTCTATCTATGAAATTATTCTATTAGGAAAAAAAATTAAAAAAGATTAATTTAGTGGGTGGGTGTAACAAACAAAATATCTCTCACTTTGATACTTGATTCCATATTAATCGCAGACCTGTGTTGCAATTGACTATGATACCCTTGTCTATATTTTGGATTTCAAAAATTTTTAACATGTGAAATGACCAGGAGACCCTCTACCTTAGGAATGAATAAAAAAGAATGGATCTTTTGTTTTGGTTTATTTATTGTGACCAAACAAAAAAATTCCTATTCCTTTTCTTCTTATTGATAATCCACGTGCACCAAACCAAAACAAGAAATTCAGCTCAAATCAACACCTCGCAATTTTTATCAATCAACACCTTTGGTTAGTAATTTGTTTGAAAAGTAGATGAAAAATTATTATGTGACCTGTATATGTTCATAAAAGTATGATTTTATACATAAATTGACCTTTTCTTATTATAATAATTATTTAAAGATGAAATGACATATAAATATAGGGACGATCAAAGGGACATTTTAATAATTAATTAGACAATTTTTACAAAAAGAAAATGTCAATTTAAGTATAAAACCATACTTCTGTATATATGTGCAAGTTTCATAACAATTTTTTTTTTCCTAATTTCCTAACAGATTGCTAATAGATAGTATTGATTGATATAAATTGGTAGTTCAAAAGTCAATAGGTCGCGTTTTAGAATTTAGAGAGAGGTAAATAAATATTGGGTCATAGTTTAGGGTGACATTTTTTAAATTACTCCTTTTTTTCCCCTCAAAACAATGCTATACTATTTACGGGCGAGTGGCAGCTATGACATTAAGTTGGGCTTTGGCAACCAGGACATATAAGTTATGCTGTCTTATAATCGGGCCATATGAGATCAATGTCATGAGTCCATTACCCAACCCAGGTAATGACAGGAAGGGCCTGGTGGGCCCCAAGGCAACCCTACAACAGAAAAAACCCGAGCCCAGCACGACCTTTGGATGCAAGCCATCTGATACCGTAGTAGCAGGCATCCATATGTTGGTGATTTGGATCATCTTCATTTCATACGAAAAAAAAAAAATGGAGAGATTCAGTTGAAGAAATTGTGACAACACACTGCAAACAGAGCGACCATGATTTTGTTACATCATTAAATTTTAAATGAATGTGGGTTGCCAACCACAAATTTAGTGACGTGTCAAAATCGTGGCCGTTCATTTCCCGATGTGCGGCCATGATTTACTCGATTGGGCATTCCCATTTTCTGGGGTATGAATAGATGCATAGCAACCACCAGAGTTCACAGTGAATGTTTTCTTCACAATTATATATTTTCTTCCTTTTTTCTCTAAATATTAAAATTTTCCATACTGTGTGGTATTACATTTTTTTGCTCCAATAACTGCTAACTAAATCCACAGAAAAAGATCTGCCAACTGTCTTTTTTTTTTTTTTTGTTGATTTAATTTATTCTATGATAATGATAAATATTTAATCTAAAGCTTGGGAAGGAACTCTCTACTCATTTTAATTTGTCTTCTGTTAGTTCGCTTTATTTTATAGACACAAACTACTGATGTTATGAATAGATTCCTTATATGTGAAAATGCACACCTATGTTGTTTCAATAGCTGCAACTGTAATATCTTATACTAGTTTTGTTGCGTTAGTGAATGCATTTGGAGTTCTTTTAAGTGTTTTACTCTATGATATGTCTTTATGTAGGTTTTCAAGTCTGCCACTCACTGGGAGGAGGAACATGCATGGTTCCGGGATGGGGACTCTACTGATTTCAAAGATCAGGGAAGAATACCCTGACCCCATGATGCTCACTTTCTCTGTGTTCCCTTCACTAAAGGTTTCAGATACTGTGGTCGAGCCATATAATGCAACCCTTTCTGTTCATCAGCTTGTGGAGAATGCAGATGAGTGCATGGTGCTGGATAATGAGGCATTGTACGATATCTGTTTCAGGACCCTCAAATTAACTACTCTGAGCTGTAAGTGTCATGCCTAGATTTTAGATATTTTTGCAGAGTGTTGATTTCTTTATATTGTTTGTTGCACAAATCTGTGCTAAATTTCCTGTAAAACTAGTCTGCTCCTGGTGACATTATTCTACCCACTGCGAACTGTACTAAATTGATTTCATTTATAAGTCGTGCATGCATATGCACATTTATTTTATTTTGAATTTCTCATCTGATTTTTGTGATGATGCTGTTTATTGTGCTGAAAATTTATTGATGATCTATTAATTCACTTGATAAAGAAAAGAAGTTTGAACGATGGAAGAAAGTCACAAGGGTTCGATAGTGAAGGAATTTGGAATCTACACTAACAAATTGGTTCATGCTCCCTTGTTATGCACCTAATTAAGAAAATGTTTATGTTTGATAACACTAGTAATACAGTACCACACATATATATATATATATATATGTATGTATGTATGTCGCGACTGAACAGAATTCATTGCTTGGGCATCTCTGAGATGTTGCTGATCTTATTGGGGGGCCTAATTTCTGTTCCTCTCAGCCAATCGCTAAACAGCAGCAGTCTCTTCAATATGTTAGGGATACTTTTACAAGATGGACAGACTTCGGTTTTCTTACTGTGCAAAGAGGACCATGTTGTTCGCATTTGTTTTATCAGTTCTTTGTATTAATTATTTTTGCTTATTGTTTTTTTTGATTAGTTTCTATTGATCTCAGCTGTTTGTATTTGTTCCTCTCAGTGTTTATTTCCAATTTCATTTTGTAGGGGCACTTTTTAAGTTGTGCTGATTTTTGTTTTGCTTGCTATGACAGTTGGTGACCTGAACCATATGATCTCTGCAACTATGAGTGGGGTCACATGCTGCCTAAGGTTCCCTGGTCAGCTTAACTCTGACCTTCGAAAGCTTGCTGTGAACCTCATCCCCTTCCCTCGTCTTCACTTCTTCATGGTTGGATTTGCTCCTCTAACCTCACGTGGGTCCCAGCAGTACCGGGCGCTTGCTGCCCCTGAGCTCACCCAGCAGATGTGGGATTCAAAGAACATGATGTGTGCTCTGCAGACCCACGTCATGGCCATTATCTCTCACTGCATCGGCCATGTTCAGGGCCAAGATGAGCACCAAAGAGGTGGATGAGCAAATGATTAATGTTCAGAACAAGAATTCTTCTTACTTTGTTGAGTGGATTCCAAATAATGTGAAGTCAAGTGTTTGTGATATTCCTCCAAAGGGTCTTTCCATGGCATCAACTTTTATTGGGAACTCGACTTCCATCCAGGAGATGTTCAGGCGAGTGAGTGAGCAGTTCACAGCCATGTTTAGGAGGAAACCTTTCTTGCACTGGTACACCGGTGAAGGCATGGACGAAATGGAGTTCACTGAGGCTGAGAGCAACATGAATGACCTTGTTTCTGAGTATCAGCAATACCAGGATGCGACGGCTGATGAGGAACTTGAGTACGAGGATGAGGACGAGGACGAGGACAAGGACATGAATTTGCAAGAGATGTAATACGAGGGAGAGAGAGGATATGAGTCAGTCCGCTACTGCTTATGGGTGAATGGTGCCTAATATTTCTATCATTAATTGATCAGTTTCCGTGGGATATGATCCTTTTGAGTATTGTATATTACCAGTACATGTAGTTCGAAAAAATGACCATATTTTCCTTCTACTTATATAGTATGATATTAGTAGTTAGAGATACATCTATATCTATATCTATATCTATATCTATATCTATATGTCAAGTTCTTTTAGTATGAAATCTGGAATATGTTTGCTTTGCTTTTATTGACTCCCCGTGCTATATGTACTACTGTTGACCTTTTTTTTTCCTTTTCCCCTCTCTCTGGATCTTATGATCTATAACCTTGGTTGATGACTAATCCTAAACTTTAAGTTTGAGATACCTCATGGAGTGGCAGGAACAAACCAGCAGTGGCTCATCTTGTACTTAATGAAGTTTGAACTGCAGGTTGAGTGTCAGGAATGCACCTCTTGCCTCACCAGGTGGCTTCTTCACTATTTTTTTTGGGTAGAAAAATCCCTTGGATGTTATCATCAGTGTAGGGGAGTTATATGTAATTTTGTTTTGTTTTGTTTTTAGTACTTCGGAAAGAAAGGGGGTTATATGTATAAGTGGGCATGTTTTGCCTTTCCCGACTGGGATTATAAGTTGGCCAGAGGCCAAATGTTTACTACATGTATATAGCTATTTTATTGTGGTGGATGATTTGACAGACCATCTGTCATTCCTTGATTCTCCGATTACTCATTTTGTGATTCATTCACTTAAAATTATATATATGTATTTTTTTGTTGATAAGACTATTAAAAAAATATTTTAATTTTTGAAGCATCAATATATTATATAATAGTCTAAATATTTAAAAATTTACAAAGATGAAATTTTTTTAACAATTTTAAGAGGGCTAATATATTATATTATCTATAAAAATATCAAAAATCTTTTATAAAGTATAAAAGATATTTTTAAAACTTTAGCGGAGCCCTGGGCCGTGGCCCTCTTATCTGTCACCCTCCCCTCTTATCTGTCACCCTCCACCAATGATAAGAAGGAAATGAAAAATAGTTTTAAAATGTACTTTTTACTTCAAATATGTTGATATTTAATATTTTGTATATAATTTATGAATGTGACTTAATAAGGTAGAGTGTGTTATTCTCATATTATATTTATTTTTACATGTATGACATGTAATCCTACCAAATTACAAATATATAATTAAGAGCTAATACTATGCTACAACCTTAAGAAAAAGCAAATTTCTTTTAAAATTAAAAGTACTTGTCATTTTAAATCAAAGTGATGCAAAAAAAAAAAAAAAAAAGAAAAAAAAAAATAGTAATGGACAAAAATTGAAGTGCTCACCTTAAGTTTTTATTAATAAAAGAAGTACAGAACAAGGCTAATTGTCACGGGTTGCCACCCGTGGCACGTCGAGGGCCGCGAGGGACCTTGGCGTGGGGCATGTCTGAGCATGATTGGCCGGTGGCATGGCAATCTCGTAATTTGTATTTTTCATATTTATTGGATATATGGATTATGACTCCTCGAGGGGGTAGGATGTTTCTTCCTATCAGTTTGGAAATGGCTCAGAATGCTATTATAAGGGGGGGCATGGTGTTGACTCTACCACCCCCTGGTGCTATCGAAAGGGACAGCATTCAAGTGAGTCCCCCAAGGGAGTGGGCGAGACTTGGGGGCCGGCTGTGGCACGTGGCTGCAGTCCTCATGCTAGTCAAGAGGCTACATGGGCGGCATTGTGCCCGGTGGGGCAAATGTTGGGCATTGGCGTCGAGGATGGGGTTGTGGCATTCGCACCCGCTACGCCATAATTATAAAGTGGTGGGGCTTATGTCCATGACGGATTGGACCTCGGTGTGCACACTTGCATGCCGTGTGTCTCGTGTGCACTTGTGCATTGGGTTCACGCTTGTGCACACGGCCGCTTGGTTTGGCTAGTATTGGTGTCGTGGGGCACAATGTTGTGGGCTTAACAGTCGCTATTCGGTAGTGCCTTTCCTTGCGGGCAACCTTGACGCGGGGCGCTAAGAGCTTCAAGAATGGAGGCGTTGTGCCTAGCGGGTGATGTTTGGTGGACGCGCGCATGTCTAGTTGCACATGGCCATCTGGCTCGTGGGCCGAGAGGGACTAGCGCTAAGCACATTGCTTGCCGTGTGTGCGCGCATTTGAGTATGGCGTTGCTATCGCCTATAGCTTGGGTTGCCTTATGGCTTGAGCATCAGAGGTCCGTGCTTAAAGAGTTATGCGGGGCATTACGGATGGATCCTGGACAAGCGCATAATCTTATGCCTTGGTGTTTGAGTTTGGCGGGACTATTGCCTGGAGCATAGTCGCCTCACGGGTGTATTCCGCTGCATATGATCATGGCGGGTCGCATTACTGTCACCGTGTGGTGCCCGGCCTGCCAGCCCGTGACACTAATGCATGGAAATGACAAAAAACCTAACATCAAATATAAAAGCGTGGTTAAACCTAAGAACCTACAACTTGTTATAAAACTAAATGAATATTAAGTAAGCAAAATATTTAAACATAGTATATAATAAAATTAGTTCTTCTGAAATTATCAAATAATAATTAAATAGTTCTTCTGGAACTATTAGGGCTAAATCTTCTTGATCACCTAAAAATTTATTTCTTTCATAGGACAAAATATAAAAGACAACTAGAACTTGAATAGTTTACCTACATTTTTTGTTGTCTTATTTCTTTTCTATTTTCTCTCTTATTCTTTATCTTCCTTTTCTTTCTCTCTTCTCTCTTTTCTCTTCTTACGAAGTCCCTTTTTATACATGCAGCTAATGGGAGTTTGGTGGTCATCACATGTTGAGTTTGGTATCCATTTGGTCATCCACCATTCATAACACTCCTTCTTGGATGACCGCCACAAGAAGCCTCATAAACATGTTAACAAAGAAAAACTGGCTGCGCCAAAACTGCCTCGTTAAAACCTTGCCAAGAAAAAACTCTATAGGAAAAAAAACTGTTGACGAAGGAAAAAAATACAGTCGTGACTCCTCATTCATACGTCTGATATGAAGTTGAAGTTGATAGATTCAATTATTCAAAATGAAAGAGGTTTAAGATGACACATGCCAATGTTGTGTACCAATTTTTTAAATGTTATAGTTTGGAGTGCTTTAGTAAAAAAGTCTGCCAAGTTGTCACTTGAACGTATCTGCTGGACATCAATATCACCATTTTTCTAGAGTTCATGTGCATAAAAGAACTTTGGCGATATATGTTTGATTCTGTCACATTTGATATAGCTTCTCTTAATTTGTGCAATACATTCTGCATTATCTTCATATACTACCGTTGGGGTATTTTTGATTTGATCGAGGATAGTCCGTAACTGTCTTGAATATGTTGGATCATAGATTTCAACCAAATGCACTCTCGACTTTCTTCATGAATTGCGATGATCTCAGAATAATTTGAAGAAGTTGCAGTTAGTGTCTGCTTCATAGATCACCAAGATATAGTAGTGTGACTATAGGTAAATACATACTTGATTTGTGACCGTGCTTTATGTAGATAAGAGAGGTAACCAGCATCTGCATAGCTAACTAACTCTGATTCTGGTCCCTTTGAATAGAACAAACCCTTATCTATTGTTCCTTGTAGGTATCGAAATATGTGTTTTACCCCTTTCTAATGTCTCTAAGTTGATGCAAAACTATATCTTGTCAATAAATTTATAGAAAATGCAATATTGGGTCTTGTGCAATTTGCAAGATACATAAGAGCCCTAATAGTACTGAGGTATGGTACTTCAGGACCAAGGAGTTCTTCACCTTCTTCTTGAGGGCGAAAATGATCTTTTTGTACATCTAGTGATCGAACAATCATGGGAGAACTCAATGGATGGGTTTTATCCATATAAAATCGATTTAGAACATTTTCTGTATATGTGAATTGATGGATGAGAATTCTATTTGATAAATGCTCAATTTGTAATCCAAGACAAAATTTAGTTTTTTCAAGATCTTTCATTTCAAACTCATTCTTTAAATAACTAGTAGTTATTGTAAGCTCTTTAGGAGTGCCAACAACATTCAGATCATCGACATGGACTGTAATAATAGTAAACCTAAATTTTGATTTCTTAATAAAAATGTATAGACAAATTGTATTATTCACATATCAATTTTTCAATAGATATTCACTGAGATGATTGTACCACATGTGTCCAGATTGTTTTAACCCATACAAAGATATTTGAAACTTAATAGAATATAACCTTTGAGCTTTTGAAATACTTGCTTTAGGCATTTTAAATCCTTCAGAAATTTTCATATATATATAATTATTATTATCTAATTCACCATACAAGTAGGCTGTTACAACGTTCATCAAACGTATATCCAATCCTTCTGAGACTGATAAACTAATTAAGATTCTGAACGTAATGGCATCCATTACAGGAGAGTTTGTCTCGTCATAATCAATACCAGGTCTCTGCGAGAAACCTTATGCTACTAGTTGTGCTTTATATCTCACGATTTTATTTTTCTCATTTCGTTTTCGTATGAAGACCCATTTGTATCCAACTGGTTTTACATCTTCTGGTATTTGGACTAAGGGTCCAAATACTTTGCATTGTGCTAATGAGTTTAATTCTGTCTCAGTAGTCTCTTTTCATTTTGGCCAATCATTTCTACATTGACATTCGTCAATTGTTTGTGGTTCATTCTCTTCATTACTTCTTGTAATTGCGAGAACCACTTTAAATGAAAATATGTTGTTGATAACAATTTTATTTCTATTTCATATTTCTCCTGTATTCACATAACTTATTTAGATCTCATTACTTCCTTCTACAGGGGATATCTCTTCAGGAGGTTCCTTTTTTTGGGAATTCTTTTACAAGAGTTCCTTCTTTTGGAGGTTTAGATACCTTGGTTTCTTCAAGAATACTGACTTGCCTATATATTTGTACCTTCATCTTTCTAGGAATTGTGTCTTTTACACTAACAGGTCTCCCACGCTTCATGCATGCTTGAGATTCATTTGCTGTTATATTAGTAGATTGTCCTACAGGGACAATAATACGTGCTGGGGTATTAGCAGTTGGTATATATGATTTTTTTTATTTTCTTTGTATCGGTAAACACATCAAGTAATTGATTTGTAAGCGTCTGTAAATAAACAATCCTGTAAACTTCTAATTCACATTGATTTGTTCAAGGATCAAGATGAGATACCATGAAAGCATTCCAAGTGATCTTATGTTGTTTTTTCAGTTGCGTCCTACCTCCCCCTAATGGTGAAAAAAGTGTCTCATCAAAATGGCAATCCGTAAAACGTGCAGTGAATACATCCCCTGTTAAAGGTTCAAGATATCTAATAATAGATGGAAAATCAAAACTAATATAAATCCCAAGTCGACGTTGGAGACCCATCTTAGTAAGTTGTGGTGGCACAATTCGTATATATATAGCACAACCAAAAACTCTTAGATGTGAAATATTTGGTTGTTGACAAAAAACAAGCTGTAATGGTGAATATTCATGGTAAGCAGTGGGTTGGACACAGATTAATGATACAACATGCAATATGGCATGTCCCCAAGCAGAAACAGATAATTTTGTTCTTATAAGTAAAGGTCGAGTTATAAACTGAAAGCGTTTGATAAAAGATTCAGCTAGACCATTTTGTGTGTGTGTATGTGCAATAGGATGTTCAACATCAATTCCTATGGACATGCAATAATCATCAAAATCTTAAGATGTAAACTCACCAGCATTATCCAGTCGTATTGACTTAATCAAGTAATCTGGAAACTGTGCTCGTAATATGGTGATTTGAGCATGAAGCCTAGGAAATGCAATGTTATGAGTAGAAAGTGAACAAACATGTGACCATCGAGTAGATGTATCTACTAAAATTATAAAATAATAAAATGGTCCACATCGTAGGTGTATCGGCTCACATATATCCTCTTGAATTCTTTGTAAAAAGGTTGGGGATTCAATTATATTACTTTTGAAAGGGATGGTCTCACAATTAATTTTCCTTGTAAACAAGCAGGACATGTATAATCACTTGACAAAAGAATCTTCTGGTTCTTTAGCGGATGCCTATGAGAATTCTCAATTATTTGACGCATCATCTTTGATCTCAATTGACCAAGACGATCATGCCAAAGTATAAAATTCTTTGGGTCAAAACACTTCTGGTGCATCACTTCAAGTGATCCCATAATTCTTATAGTTGTATAATATAATTCAAAAGAAAAGGTAGCAAGTTTTTCTAATATATGCTTTTGGTATGAAACAATAGAAGTAATGTAACGCTATTCTTTATTATCTTTATTTGTTATCTCTATATGATATCCATTACTACATATATTTTTAAAACTGAGCAAATTTCTTGTAACTCTAGTTGAATATATAGCATCATTAATATAGAGTTTTGTTCATTTTGGCAACAATATATTGGCTCTTCCGGTACCTTCAATTAATTTTGTAGTGCCAGATATTGTCTTAAAGTTATTTTCAGCTAGTGTTAAGTTGACAAAATATTTTTTCTCTCAAAAAATTGTATGGGTTGTTGCACTGTCTACTAGACATATATCTCCATCGTTCATCTTAGAAGCTATTAATGCTTCGGTAGATTCCATACCTACTATACAAAATATTAAAATTGCTTATTTATAAGAAAATAAAAACATTCATTTAAAAGAAACATGCTTAGAAAAATATTACAAAAGATGTCAATAAACTTAAAAGCACAAGAACATAAACTAGTTGGCGTGGACATTTTCATCACCAATTAAGTGATCTATTTTTCCATCATGATCTTCAAAGAAATCTAAAATATCAAGGTGAGTGATTTCTACTAAATTATCAAAGTTTGTGAAATTCATTTTAACAATTTTTTCTTTATTTTGTGTTGATACTTGGTAAAGATTCACTAATGATTTGGGCGTACGATAGGTACGTGACCAATGCCCTTTCATACCACACCTGTAACAAACATCTTCATAATTTTTAAGAGGTTTATTCTGTAAATCTTTTCCCTTTTCTTGTTTTGTTTAGAGTTGTTCCACTGCTGGTGGTGTGGTGTAGTATTTTTAACTCGAGAACTTGAAAAATTATAACTGTTATAATTATTACTTCCACGGTAACCTCTATGATGACGAAAATTATTTCTGCCATGGCTACGTCCGTGACTACGTCCACGACCATGACCACGTCCATAAAATGAGACTGTATTCACTTCAGGGAATGGTGTAGAGCTGGTTGGGCGAGATTGGTGTTTTTCATCAGAAGCTTATTATTTTGTTTAGCTAGAAGGAGACATGATATTAATTCAAAATATTTTTAAAACCCCACTCTCGATATTATTGCTGTAGGGGCACATTCGAGACATGAAATGTAGAATATGTTTTTTCTAATATATCTTCATCAGTAATAGTTTGCCCACATAACTTAATTGTGAGCTGATTTTAAATAATGCAGAATTATACTCACTAACAGTTTTAAAATCTTGCAACCTCAGGTGCATCCAATCATAGCGAGATTTGGGGAGAAATATAATCTTTTGGTGCTTATATCTCTCCTTTAAACTTTACCATAGTGTCAGTGGGTTTTTTATCGTAAGGTATTCAGTTTTTAATTCTTCGTGAATATGATGACGAAGAATTAATCATTACTTTTGCACGATCCTGTTGGGATTCGTCATTTTCTTCTTTTACAGTATTTCCAAGAGCATTTGCACACAAATGGATCTCAGTATCAACTATCCAAGATAAATAGTTCTTGCTTGAAATGTCAAGAGCGGTAAATTCTAGCTTTGAGAGGTTTGACATTTTCAGAATGCTATACTTACAAGATAACAAAGTTTTAAAATTACGATAATACAAAAATAATATAAAAAAAAACATACTATAGAACTTTGGTTTTAGCCAAAAGATAAATTTCATTTGTTAATACTATTCATCAATAGTAAAATCACTATCTATGAATAATAAATACTATTGTTGCATAGTATCCATATGCAATTCGTTAATATTAATATATATATATATATATATTATTTTTGTCCGCATTATAACTTTCAATCTGGACATCAAAATATAGTCAATGCACATGTCTATGGAAAGCTATTGAAATAAGGATTCCAAATCTATGAATATCATATGCCAAAAATTTAAGATCCGAGAGAAATAAACAAACAAAGTTTTGAAATATCACTATTCTTCACTATTCAATAAATTAAATTATGCCCTGAATTGAAGAGTGAACAGTAAAAAATCCAAAATAAAGATAAATTAACTGAAATATTAATGACACATAAAATGAAGTATCTTCACTGATATAATGAAGTACCTTCCAGATATAAGGAAGAACACAATTATATTTTTCACGAGCACTTAGAGCATTGTGCTGATAACGTGTTATAAAACTAAATGAATATTAAGCAAGCAAAATATTTAAACACAGTATATAACAAAACTAGTCATTCTCGAATTATCAAATAATAATTAAATAGTTCTTCTGGAACTATTAGGGATAGATCTTCTTGATCACCTAAAAATTTATTTATTTTATAGGATAAAATATAAAAGACAACTGGAACATGAATAGTTTACCTACACTATTTGCTGTCTTATTTCTTCTCTATTTTCTCTCTTCTTCTTTCTCTTCCTTTTCTTTCTCTCTTCTCTTTTTCTCTCTTTTCTCTTTCTACGAAGTCCCTTTTATACATGCAACTAATGGGAGTTTGGTGGTCATCCACCATTCTTTGCATCACATGTTGAGTTTGGTATGCATTCGGTCATCCACCATTCATAACACAACCACTATTATTACATTTGTTGGTCCGCTATATATGCTCCAGTGACCAAAAAAGCAACTAGTACCGATCTAGCAAGTTTAAATGCGTTTTTATAGTAGATTTTTAAAAAAATGACGTTGAAAATTTTCAACATGCATGCTAATTGCATGGTTAAATACTCTGTTATGTAGAATATTTTATTTTGGCTATTGTTGTTTGTTGCCAGCTATTATAGGTTTTGTTGCCAAAACGAGAATACAAGTCTGTGATGCTTCCTTCGAATAAAAGTAGTGCCCCTATTGTCTGTCAGAGTAATTATTGGTGAATCAAAAAAATTGCCCTTCTAATAAGTTCATCAAAATAGTACTTTGTTCTATTGAGGGCATGCAATCATGTTTTCACTAAAATTGTCGCCAGCAAAAGAAGGTAGAATTACCTTCCTTGATTATGATAAGGTCATCGTTATTTGAACAATTGTATTTTATTCTACAATAGTTACTACTAACACAATATTAATACAGAGGTGGCCTTGATTTTTTTAAATTAAAAAAAAATCTGTGAGGCTGTAAGAAACGTAATAATTTTGGCAATTATGCTTTTGGGTTTTGGAATAAGTAGTACTTTTTCCCACATTTCAAATCAATTGAACACTCAAAAGAATTCTATACATTTCAGTTGAAGCTGTATTCAATTAAAATAAATAAAATTGAGATATCAGGACTCAATCTGCCATCTGAGTCCTCTTCTGATCTTTACATGGAAATTTGGGGCTGTTTGGTTAAATAAATTAGTCGGAGTACGTTCCTCTTGTACAAGCATAATAACAATAATATCGACGAGTGGGACTCTCTCTAATAAATCTTCCTTTTACTTCAACAATCTCTTCCCCAACAATTTATTCAAAGTAGATTTTATGATCACTACTTCTTTTATCAGTACTTCCTTCATCATAAATAAGGAAAAGAAAGAGAACAAGTAGGGTATATGGTTGAAGGATTGCAACGTTAAGCTTAATTATGGTATGGTTGTGGGAAATTAAGGCAATGTTGATGAAAAGAAGTGGTTAAACAACCAAAAAAAAATGGTGGGTTATTTGATGAGGTTGTGATGGCTGGCCACCGTATCTCAAAACCTTGACTTGAAGAGGAAGGAGTCAAAGGGGAATCGCTGAGAGTTAAGGCCTAGTTAGTTCTTCAAGAAGAGGGTGCATTTGCAAGGGCAAGGTGGTTGTTGGTGAGAATAAAGCAAGAGAAGCGTATTCTAATAATGTTGGATGATATATATAGATGGGCAAGACTTGAGTTAGCTGACGTTAGCTTGAAGCTTGGCTTTATCAAAAATGATTCATTCATGGTCTGTATTCAGTAAAAAAAATCCAATGATATCATGAACTCTCCTTCGGCCAAAGAGGTTGCAATGGAATGCAAGGTTTGCCGATAGCAATTGTTACACTTGGAAGAGCACCGTGAGATGAGGACCAAAATGTGTGGATTGATGCAATCCGACAATTGATAAAAAAAGGAAAATGTTATTCTTCTTAAAAAGTAATACAAAACAAATAATGTGGCAGTCACATCATTTTTGTGAATGTTTTTCATTCAACCACATCACTTTTATGATAAGTTCTATATGAATTTTAAGGTTCTTGACATAGAATTATCTCTAGTTTGGGATTTCCTCTGTGAAGTTACTTCCGTTTTCTTATAAATAGGATTGATGGCAAGAACCATTAGACTGAAAATTTTCTCCATATCTAGCTAATAGTTCCTCTAATGTTGAACTCTTTTGTATAGGCTTACATTGCCGTCCCCACAAGACCTCTCATGAATCTTACAAAGTCTATGTAAGGATTTCTCATCATCAACACACCAAACCAACAACCTACTTGCTCCTTGATAACATAGCTCGCCTTGTAGAATAGTAGTAAGCACCCCATTTTTGATCGCTCGGCGGTTTCCACTCCGTCCATACTTGTGTTCAAGTCAATGTGGACATATTTTGAGTCAAATCAACTTTCTAAGTCTAATCCCGTCAATTCATCGCTTCGCGGGCCCCACCGGGCCCAAATAGAGGCAAAATGACCAAAATGCCTCTCGGGGCATCATTCGTTCTAGTCCCACTAGGCACGTCTTTCCGAAGACGATAAGTCCCTTTTCCAATTCTACTAGGCAGGTCTTTCCGAAGACAGTAAGTCTCCTTTCCAATTTCCAACAGGCACGTCTTTCCGAAGACGGTAAGTCCTTTTTCCAATTCCACTAGGCACGTCTTTTCGAAGACGGTAAGTCCCCTTTCCAATTTCCAACAAGCACGTCTTTCCGAAAACGAAAAGTCCCCTTTCCAATTCCAAATTAGGCACGTCTTTTCGAAGACGATAAGTCCCTTTTCTAATTCCAAATCAGGCACGTCTTTCCGAAGACGGTAAGTCCCCTTTCCAATTCCAATTCCAATTCCAATTCCAATTCTAATTCCAATCCCTCTCTCGAGACAGTTGATTCCTCGAGACGGTCTGTGATGAGGACATAAAGGCTATCAAGACTCATGGTCCGGTTCAAGTTCCAATTGGTCCGGTGACGAGGGCCCGAGCTAAGAGATTCAAAGAAGAGATGAATAACCTAGTCCAGAGAGTTCTACAACAAGGAGAAAATATGCTTACCACCGAGAGTGAACAAAGTTTGGTTTTACTACTCAAATTTGATCCGGGAGAGAACCAATCCACCATACACGTGTAAGGGAGGTCCCAATCAGATGTGGTCGTATTTCACTAAATCATATACGTCCAAGTGGGCTCACAATCTGATGTGGCTTAATTGACTAGCAACAAATCAGATGGAGATTCGAATTTGAAATTTGAATTTGAATTTTTTTGAATTTTCTTGATTTGATTTGGTTTGGTTTTGGAAAGGATTAGATTTATATTGATTTGGATCAGATTTGGAATGTGAGCAGATTTAGGAAAATACCAAATTTGGAAGATTGTATTGTCTAGGAAGTAATTAGGGAAATCTCCAAAGATTAGAAGAATATTCTAGAGATCTTATCATGTAAGCTTATAAAAAGGCTCTTGGTTGTCAAATTTGAAATCAATGAATATTTTGTGAGTTTTTCTATATTCTTCTTGAGTTTCTTGAAGAACTAATCTGAACTTATCAAGGAATTCCTTGTGGCGTTCAAACCAGACTTATCAAACGGATCATCCATTCCCGTTTGTGGCGTCTTCACCATACCAAGGTTCTTGCTTTGTTAAGTAACGGGTCGCGGTTTCCTTCAAGCTTGAAGGTTCTTTGGTCTTGTTTCCAGATTTGGTGTCGGGTTTCGTCACATTGTTGGCGGGGTTCGTATCAGTTGGTATCAGAGCCCTACGTTCCTCAGGTTTGCCTATCCTTTTTTTTTTTTGTTTTGTTTTGTTTCCTTGTCCAATCGTCCATCCTTTCTTGTTTCCCTTGTTTATCTT